>JAZFAU010000141.1:0-678610 GCA_037178615.1 Dione vanillae
AAAATAAACTAAAATCTGAGGATCGTCGTGGTAAGAGGCACAACGTTTCTAAACTCGACACTTCGTAGGTTCGATTCTCAGTCGAGGAGGCTGGATTATTTCTTTTGCATTTTCTTCGCTTTGGCAACTAGGCAAGCGTGGCGTTAAGTTACGTCATTCACTTCGCAAAGCCGCCAAGTGTGGTTCCATGTGTCTACCCTGGTATGCGCGGAACGCCAATTAAAGGGCGAAGCTAGAAAAACAAACTTTAATACTACATCACAAGAATATTAATAAATTTATATTTAGTATTATATATACAAATATAATATCTCTTGACCAAATTGTACTTAAATAAAGTGCTATTATTAGTTCTGTAGTGTTTTAGCCAGCTTTTAGAGTAGCTTTTTAGGAGACACTATATGCATTATTAAATTATACATTGAATCTTCTTATAGCTTCTTAAAGCTTTATATTATATTAGCTATATAGCTAATATTAAATGATTTACCGAAAGAGTTTTTACCTTTTACTATATTGAAGACACATTTCATTATACAGATAAAGCTCAGTAAAAAGTATATAAAAGAATTATAAAAAATACTCGTTCCGTAAATCTTAATCTTTTATAATATTAATCTGTACATTTGGTAGAAATAAATAATATTAGTTATATCAAGATTATGTAAAATTTACGATTATATCACATATCGGATCTATTATAAATTGTCATATCATTTAATTTATAGCTTTAGATTACAATTTTAATAGTCAATAAGCATAAATTACTCATTTTTGAACTTGTACAGTGATTTTCAATATTATTTAAAAGCTCAAAAGCTTAAGGCGCATTTGACGTTATATTTTTATTTAAATTCGAAAGCGACTTTCTGTTAAAAGTACTGCGTGATGATTTCAATATTATATATATATATATATATATATATATATATATATATATATATATATATATAGATATATATATATATATATATATATATATATATCATATAGGCATCATAAAACAGCATACCTATAGTATTTAAGTACTTTGGTAAATAATTTTAGCCAAGGACATATACCTAAAACTGGGCAATTCAAATGCAGGAGTCAAATTCTATACTAACCGCAAAACCTCAAGATATGCCTGTAATATGTGTTATTCATAAACCACAATAACTTCAAATTATTAATAATTTATATAAATAAAAAAAATCTTAAATAATTTTCCTGTCTGTTAAAAAATTTGAATATACTTACAATGAATACTAAATAGGACACATGTCAGTCATACATAGGTCAAATTTGAAAAACATATTCGTTATAGATAAGACAATAAAAATGAAAAACATGTTTTAAAAAACCAAAACATTAAAAAATAAAAATACAGGTCAACTTTCTCACCTATTTAGAAAAATGAACTGATTGAGTTCAGGTAAATTATGCAAAATGTCTCCAAATTGGAGCGTACACAGAGTACGCCAGTACGAGTACGACACAGAGTACTTTCTAGGGCAATAACACAAACAACAATTAATTTCTTTAAATAGAAGTATTTCGAGGCATTAATATTTTAATACCATGTTTAATAAATTATTCCTATGCTTATTCAACTGAAAGGAAAGGTCGCTAGTATTTTCAATATTCATTCCAGGAAATTATCTTGTGTACTCTGGAACAACTAATGGCCCTTCTCACAAAACCTTTGTGCTAAAATTTATATCAGAAATTATTACAGCGCACCTTGTATATAGCAATCAGTATTACGTATTTTGGTCTAAAATCATTCTTTTTTAGGAAACAGTTTTTATTGTACAGGTTAAATGAAAACAGGTTTTAAAAGACTACAAATTGTGTATATTTCTTTTTCTCATTTTGTTTGTAAATAGTGAATACAATTTTTAAGGTCACAGTTGTACTTTTAATTTCAAGGTCAACTAGGTCATATTCGTGCTAAAGGTAAATTAATATGACCTATTTTGTTTTGTTTTCGGAATAAAAAATAAAAATAAAATAAAATCTGAGGATCGTCGTGGTAAAGAGGCGCAACGTTTCTAAACTTGACAATTCGTAGGTTCGATTCCCAGTCAAGGAGGCTGGAGTATTTCTTTTGCATTTTCTTCGCTTTGGCAACTAGGCAAGTGTGGCGTTAAGTTCCGTCATTCACTTCGCAAAGCCTCCAAGTGTGGTTCCATGTGTCTACCCTGGTATGCGCGGAACGCCAATTAAAGGGCGAAGCTAGAAAAACAAACTTTAATATTATATCAAAAAATATTAATAAGAATATAGTTCAAAGTATTGTGTTCAAAAATCCAATATCTCTTGACTAAATTGTATTTATATAAAGTATTATTATTAATTCTGTAGTGTTTTAGTCAGCTTTTAGAGTAACTTTTTAGGAGACACTATATGCATTATTAAGTTATACATTGAATCTTCTTATAGCTTCTTAAAGCTTTATATTGTATTAGCTATATAGCTAATATTAAATGATTTACCGAAAGAGTTTTTACCTTTTACTATATTGAAGACACATTTCATTATACAGATAAAGCTCAGTAAAAAGTATATAAAAGAATTATAAAAAATACTCGTTCCGTAAATCTTAATCTTTTATAATATTAATCTGTACATTTGGTAGAAATAAATAATATTAGTTATATCAAGATTATGTAAAATTTACGATTATATCACATATTGGATGTATTATAAATTGTCATATCATTTAATTTATAGCTGCGATCCAGTGGATTATAATTTTAATAGTCAATAAGCATAAATTACTCATTTTTGAACTTGAACAGTGATTTTCAATATTATTTAAGAGCTCAAAAGCTTAAGGCGCACTTAACGTTATATTTTTATTTAAATTCGAAAGCGACTTTCTGTTTAAAGTACTGCGTGATGATTTCAATTATCACGCCGCTAACGTTAACGCTAATATACACTTATGTTATTATACTATATATTTCGTTATGTGGGAATTGAACGAACGAATGAACAAAAGTCATTCAGTTGAACACGTAACAACACTAACTAATATCATATGAGGATAGCAATTATTAAGTCCAAATTATATTCTGTTATCAAATTTCGTTTTTATATGTCAATCAATCTAAAATATGTTTTTACGATCATTTTTAATGAATTGAGTAAAAAATTGGTTTTTGTAGTAAAGTAAAATAAATGGAATTAAGTGGAATTATAATAAAGTAAAAACTAATAAATATGAGAAAAATATTTAAATAAAACGTATAAAAAATTAACTCAGATCTTGCGTAAAGTCACATAGCAGGATATCATAGTATTTATTACCTTGGTTGACGCGTGCCTTAGTGGTCAGAGCGCGATTTAATTTTTATGTTTACTCTATAGCTTCTTTTGGTTAACTTTTTATTAATATCATAACCATAAATACACAATATTTAATATGAATATGTTGGATAATATTATAATCTTCGAAATATTCGGTCATTTAATAAATGTTTAAGGTATTATTCGCCTTGTCATATTATTTTTGGTACATCAAAAGCCTAGTTATAGTTGATATATAGGGCTTATGCTAATTGAACAATGTTAACGCACTATTCACGTTCACGAGTTAGCTAAAATGTTACCTACGCTAAGTATGACTTATAGCTTTGGTAACGATATGTAATTTTATCCATCTTAAGCCGACTAGGAAAGACAGCTATTATACGTTAATAGTACCTAGTTATGTAATGAATTTTAATAGGGCTACACTTAACTTGAAAGCTTTATTCCTTTCTACACGATATGATTCTGTATTTGGGAGAATAAATAATTATCGAAAACAAAAACTTTTCTGACTAAAATTTACTTCAATTACCACTATTACTATTAAATATACTCTAACATGTATTATTGAATGAATCACTAAGAGAAAATTGAACTTGGCTTAAGATTTGGCTTATTATAAAATGTACCATATTTAAGTGTTTACAACGTTATTATCTATTTATCGAAAAACTTGTCCAAGCAATTTCATTTACTTACATCGCTTATCTATTATCTTACTTTAACAGGTTTGATAAAATATTCAAGGATTTTCTTCTTCAATGTGTTTTGGTAATACTGGTATGATTTGAATGATCGTTTTTTAAAATCTTAAGTAACTAACTAACTAACTAATCTAACAACAATTAATATATATAACATATTTTAATCCACTTTATCCTACACTGAGATAAATTAAAAAGATACTAACTAATTTCAATTATTATTTTCTTTCTTTGTTTCTAACTACTGACTTTACAATAAAAATTAAAACTTTAAAATTTAAATAGTCACATAGAATAATTCGCATTACTGTCGAAATTTTATATATTGGAGTTGTAGAGTTAGTTTATTTATTAAAACGTGTCCCTGGAATTACAGGTCGATTATAACAAATATATTCTATATGATGTAATATATTTTTATGAAAGGCTTAGTTATCCTCAAACAATAATATAAATGAAGCGACAGCGACGATAACGTTCGATTATCGAAAATAGTACACTGTAAGCTATCGCCCGCAAATTCAAAGCTATATAATAAGTTGGTACAATAGATTATTGAAGCAGTGGGCGTGGTAGTAGTGGGCGACAAGTAGTACAGTCCAAATTAAAACAAAATCGTTCAGTACTCGTTTCAACATAATTGAGAGATCAGTGTAAAAACAAAGTACAAAATAATAATTTTTAGTACGAAAAAAAACTATAATAAATGCATTAATCAATAAGAATTATCAATTTTTTATTTTAAATAGGCAAATATTGAACTACCATACAATCACGAGACCATGACTAACAATAGAGCATTATGAAAAAAAATATTTTCTTCTAGCTAATATCTATGTACATATAATGTCCTTCTTGACATAATAAAAGCGACAAGTCAAATAAAACACATAACGGCTCCACCGTACTCTGTTATCACTAATGATGATGTATGAGCATTCTGGACAGGTGAATCACGTTAGCAATCAAATTATAGCCGGTACATAAAGTAAAATATTGTTACCTTATTATGATTATAAAATATGCGTAAATGTGGGTATTTACCATAGCATTTAGAACTTTCTAGACAAGTCGTCTTAGTGGACTCGAAATTACCGATTATTTTCAAGTTACTTTCCCTATATTATGTAAATAATTTTATAAATGTTTAAGTCCTTAGGACGTCTCACAGCAGGTCTTAGATGTTTCTAAAATGCTATGCAGTAGCAGTAATATAGGTTCTTGCATATTTATCATAAGGTTTATTTAATAACTAATATATGATATAAATAATTTGTTTATACAAATTATAAATCATGAAAGATTTAATTTCTGAATAAATTATATTGTATATTATAATATAATGTAATATTTTAACAAATGTTAATTTAATATATTTAAAATAATAAAATGAAAACCCGAATAATAAACAATTATTCTGCCAAATGGCTTAATGAATGCGGTAAATTTACATTAAAAAAAAAAACATTTTCCGTTTTCCTCTTGGCCCAATTCTGCAGTTTACGTAGGTAATCGAAATTGCAGAAGCTTATAATAAAATAAAATTTGTAATGCGAGTTTTATGATCCCTACGGGGTTTTCCATATTTCTAATGTTATATTAGATAAATATGTATATTATGTAAAATACACGTAATGTAAAAGCACTCTAAGTACTTATACGTCTTTACAATTTGAAGTATCTGTATATATCTATATAGTTTGTATATGTAAATGTCTATATACTGTTAGTATACCTGCACATAGTTGGGTAGTCATGTATAATATGAAATTTATTTCCCTATTCTATGAAGATGAAAATAATTATTCTCGAGTAGGACCAATTGATCCTATAAGCTGTCGTTTTAACATGCAGACGCTGTATCACTGCGTCATGTTAATAATATAATAATAATAGGACGTAATAAATTAAACATTAAACAAAAACCTTCGTCTACAAACTTACGGTTCCAAAGCGAAAAAAAAGCTCTTCCGTGATAAAGCTCTATATATCTTAGTTAGTGTGCTTTCTACTTGTATTTTAATAAACTGTCAATGTAATGAGAATGTACTGCTAGTAGACCGCTACCTGAGCGCTCGATTCGACGGTAATCCATTCCTTCGATGGTCATTTGCTGTTATTTGTATTTCATTTCTAATATTGAATTGTTTTATTTGTTTTGATATCTATACTTAACGTTTGTTCTTAACGTTTTTTTTTCGTTACAAGGTTAAGAAGTGTTGATTGTAAATAATAATATCATAGTCACATTATTTGGGTCATCCGAAATCCTAAAAAAAGTAATGAATTAAACATTTGTATCAAATGTCTTACTTTGATAAAAGAAACGAAATTACGTACAAATGTTTAATCTAATTTATGTTAAAAAGTAATAATTTTAGTAGATAAAAGTGCAGTTTTGATCTTTTCACAGTGTTTTTTAAATAAGTCTTTTTAAACTCATTAGGAATAAGGTGGGGAAATGTAAAGTTGACTGAATCATGCTTAAGCCGACTAGGAAAGACAGCTATTATACGTTAATAGTACCTAGTTATGTAATGAATTTTAATAGGGCTACACTTAACTTGAAAGCTTTATTCCTTTCTACATGATATGATTCTGTATTTGGGAGAATAAATAATTATCGAAAACAAAAACTTTTCTGACTTAAATTTACTTCAATTACCACTATTACTATTAAATATACTCTAACATGTATTATTGAATGAATCACTAAGAGAAAATTGAACTTGGCTTTATTATTTGGCTTATGATAAAATGTACCATATTTAAGTGTTTACAACGTTATTATCTATTTATCGAAAAACTTGTCTAAGCAATTTCATTTACTTACATCGCTTATCTATTATCTTACTTTAACAGGTTTGATAAAATATTCAAGGATTTTCTTCTTCAATGTGTTTTGGTACTACTGGTATGATTTGAATGATCGTTTTTTAAAATCTTACGATGAATTATCATCCTTAAGGATAATCTTCTTAACAACAATTAATATATATAATAAATTTTAATCCACTTTATCCTACGCTGAGATAAATTAAAAAGATACTAACTAATTTCAATTATTATTTTTTTTTCTTTGTTTCTAACTACTGACTTTACAATAAAAATTAAAACTTTAAAATTTAAATAGTCACATAGAATAATTCGCATTATTCGCAATATTCGCACTTTCGAAACTTTACATATTGGAGTTGTAGACTTAGTTTATTTATTAAAACGTGTCCCTGGAATTACAGGTCGATTATAACAAATATATTCTATATGATGTAATATATTTTTATGGAAGGCTTATTTATCCTCAAACAATAATATAAATGAAGCGACAGCGACGATAACGTTCGATTATCGAAAATAGTACACTGTAAGCTATCGCCCGCAAATTCAAAGCTATATAATAAGTTGGTACAATAGATTATTGAAGCAGTGGGCGTGGTAGTAGTGGGCGACAAGTAGTACAGTCCAAATTAAAAAATCGTTCAGTACTCGTTTCAACATAATTGAGAGATCAGTGTAAAAACAATGTACAAAATAATAATAATTTTTAGTACGAAAAAAAACTATAATAAATGCATTATTCAATAAGAAATATCAATTTTTTATTTTAAATAGGCAAATATTGAACTACCATACAATCACGAGACCATGACTAACAATAGAGCATTATGAAAAAAAAATATTTTCTTCTAGTTAATATCTATGTACATATAATGTCCTTTTTGACACAATAAAAGCGACAAGTCAAATAAAACACATAACGGCTCCACCGTACTCTGTTATCACTAATGATGATGTATGAGCATTCTGGACAGGTGAATCACGTTAGCAATCAAATTATAGCCGGTACATAAAGTTAAATATTGTTACCTTATTATGATTATAAAATATGCGTAAATGTGGGTATTTACCATAGCATTTAGAACTTTCTAGACAAGTCGTCTCAGTGGACTCGAAATTACCGATTATTTTCTAGTTACTTTCCCTATATTATGTAAATAATTTTATAAATGTTTAAGTCCTTAGGACGTCTCACAGCAGGTCTTAGATGTTTCTAAAATGCTATGCAGTAGCAGTAATATAGGTTCTTGCATATTTATCATAAGGTTTATTTAATATTTAATATATAATATAAATAATTTGTTTATACAAATTATAAATCATGAAAGATTTAATTTCTGAATAAATTATATTGTATATTATAATATAATGTAATATTTTAACAAATGTTAATTTAAAATATTTAAAATAATAAAATGAAAACCCGAATAATAAACAATTATTCTGCCAAATGGCTTAATGAATGCGGTAAATTTACATTAAAAAAAACATTTCCCGTTTTCCTCTTGGCCCAATTCTGCAGTTTACGTAGGTAATCGAAATTACAGAAGCTAATAATAAAATAAAATTTATAATGCGAGTTTTATGATTCCTACGGGGTATTCCATATTTCTAATGTTATATTAGATAAATATGTATATTATGTAAAATACACGTAATGTAAAAGCACTCTAAGTACTTATACGTCTTTGCAATTTGAAGTATCTGTATATATCTATATAGTTTGTATATGTAAATGTCTATATACAGTTAGTATACCTGCACATAGTTGGGTAGTAATGTATAATATGAAATTTATTTCTCTATTCTATGAAAATAATTAATCTTGAGTAGGACCAATTGATCCTATAAGCTGTCGTTTTAACATGCAGACGCTGTACCACTGCGTCATGTTAATAATATAATAATAATAGGACGTAATAAATTAAACATTAAACAAAAACCATCGTCTACAAACTTACGGTTCCAAAGCGAAAAAAAAGCTCTTCCGTGATAAAGCTCTATATATCTTAGTTAGTGTGCTTTCTACTTGTATTTTAATAAACTGTCAAGGTAATGAGAATGTACTGCTAGTAGACCGCTACCTGAGCGCTCGATTCGACGGTAATCCATTCCTTCGATGGTCATTTGCTGTTATTTGTATTTCATTTCTAATATTGACTTGTTTTATTTGTTTTGATATCTATACTTAACGTTTGTATCTTAACGTTTTTTTTTCGTTACAAGGTTAACAAGTGTTGATGGTAAATAATAATATCATAGTCACAATACTTGGGTCATCTGTAATCCTAAAAAAAGTAATGAATTAAACATTTGTATCAAATGTCTTACTTTGATAAAAGAAACGAAATTACGTACAAATGTTTAATCTAATTTATGTTAAAAAGTAATAATTTTAGTAGGATAAAAGTGCAGTTTTGATCTTTTCACAGTGTTTTTTAAATAAGTCTTTTTAAACTCATTAGGAATAAGGTGGGGAAATGTAAAGTTGACTGAATCATGGAAATACCGATTTTTACAAATAAAATCAAACATATTTAATAAAAGTACCAGTCTGGGAAACCCCGTGTGATAATCTTTACAACTTACACGTTTAATCTAGAATTCCCCAATCATGCAGCCTATATAAGCGGCGCCTAGTTCCACACATTTAGCATGAATCACACTTGTAATCTGTATTATCTATATCTATATAATCTATATCTATAATATCTATATTTATATATTTGGCATTTGTTTCGTTGAAGGCTTTAATATGCGGAAGACTAATATCAAATTGAGAAATTCTATTTACCTATGTGGGTCAGTCCAATTACGAAGAAAGAGTTAAATCATGTTAATTTTTCTAATTTAAGTCATACTTAGTTTATTATTATCCCCAATTAAAGACACAGAAAAGCCAAAGTTATAAACTAGTGGTAGAAATTGTCGTTGATGACAACAAATAATATACAGTAAAAAGTTATTTTATCTCAAAGATGTCCTATCTTTGTCAACAATGTGATGTTATTGTAGATTGTATATAGAACATTAAGTACTTTAATCCACTCCGGCCAGTTTCTGATAAGAGGTAGATATGATATGAGGTTAAATAAATTTCATTTCAAAATATTTTGTACTTACAAATTGTACATTTTGCGTAGAATTATTAATAGATACGTATTTTATTTAAACATAATAAAAACCTCGCAAATATAAAATATGAATTTAAAATATTATGTACATTACAAATTTGAAAGCATTACAAGGTATTTGATATTCACTCATACGTGAAACCGTCAAGTGAAATGATAAAAGGATCCCATTCAGAATAAATTTTCGAGCGGAAGAGATTAACATGTTTGTTGAAACCTAATGTATAGATAACCGACATTTACTACAGTTTTTCGAGATAAATTTTGCCTTATTATAAAAAGATTAATTATTATTAACGAGCGTCTATAATGTAAAGACGGGTGTTTATCGCCTAATGGAATGGAAGGCGTTTAAAAGCTTGAAATTAAATTAAGACAATTTTGGTTTATAGAATTAATTTAAAGCTTGGTCACGCCGTTGTATAATAACAAAGCTAGGATGACTACGGATTTGTAGCTAAGTGAAGGATTAGCTTATAGTGAATACGGGTAAAGAAATGTGTTTTTTAATCAAAGAGTTAAGATTGCTCGATTTTTATATAAGCTAAGTTAGAAGATTTTGAGAAAAAGAAACGCGTAACTGGCACACGACCCAAACTATAAATTAAAATAAAATTTAAACAACTTAATAATCTAAAATTAAATTATATCTAAATCGATGTAATTTTTATTGGAAATATCGTCTTATCGTATATGTTCTTTTAACCGCATTCTTATGTACAATAGTTTTAACGTTAATTGCTGGAGTTATCTACAGGTAAATCCAGAAACGTCAATTCGCTTGCGTCAACGTAATGTACATGTGACTAGTCGCAGTTCTTCCATTGTCGATAAAGGGTGAAGTTCCGTACATTACCTGAATTATAATTGATAATATTTTAACATCGTGTATTTTTTTAAGTAAAACACTCTGTTCGCTCAAACGCGTGTTTCTAGTTCTTTTTTTCTTTTTCAAGTTTTATTTGAAGAAGTAGCTGTACATTGCGAGAATGGCGGCTTTATAAAAGGCTTGAGGAGTCTAGTTTGATAAAAATGGTATTAGAAGTCTCAAGTATAATTGAATATAGTAGCCACGATGGAAAATTCTAAAATCAGATATTATGACATAATAACTAATAATATTTTTTAATAAAATGTCATATAATAAAAGTTTTTCCCAAAATATTTAAGTTCATTCCGTAACTTAAAGGGAGAATTGAATAGCATTACTTTGAATAACGTCACAAAAAATGTCAGGGACAGCGTATTTTTCGTATTATAAAAGAACGTAGATGTAAAAAGAAACTAATATTTTTATTTCCGGCGATGTGTTATCTCATGAAAAGTCGTTGAGTACGTTTTGTAAACAGATTAAAAATAAGAGAGCTTAAAGGATAAAATGTACATTACATTTTCCATAATAGAAAATCCTATTTGTTGCGTTCTTTTAATAGGATTTGCGCGATTATGGATGAAATAAACTATGTAGTTTGTATTTTCCGTCATAAAAGGTATTATCAAAAAAGTTAGATTCTATACCTTAAAGTTAGATTTTATAGCTTATGTTTTATACATATATATAATATGTGCAATATTAACACAAATTGGCGTAAACACATATACGGAAATTATTAATTATAATATTAATTATATATTCGGAAATATAAAAACTTTTTGATTTATTTTATAATCATAATAAAGGATGACTAAATGCTGTACTTTTAAAATACTCTATTTTAAGTTACTCCTGTACGTCAAGTAGTAAAAATCAACGTCTCAGTTTTTAAGAATTTTTTTCATTTAAATCGAACCTTACTGTTTCATTTAGCTTCGACTTAACGACAAGATGAATTAACGATGATAATATCTATATTACTACTTATATATATTTTATTTATTTAATATATATCTTTTTATTTGATTTTCTGCAAATTAATTTACATATCATAAGAGGCCTCAGCTCAGTTGTCAGGCGGTAAACTGCACAATAAATGTCCTGCAAGCAGTTCTCAGAATCGTGTGCCTTATAAATTGCTTCGTCCGACACACTTCCTTTTCACAGCGTATGTGCTAATTTATAACTAAACGTTTATTGTTTCGTAAGAAACCTTGAATTTATACTAGCTTCTATAGCACGAAGTTTCTAGAAACAATTTTCAAATACCTCTCATTAGGTATATATATGCTGGAGCCGTGCTAACATTTTACAACGTAATCTGATGAAACATAATATTTGTAAAGAAATAGTTTTAATTATCATTTATTACCATTGATTGTTCATAAAATATATTTCGTCCCTTTTTGATTTTTAAGCATCACGCTTTATCTTGCATATACGAGTAGTAGCCGCAAAGTAAACATAGTGTTAAGACTCTCTTTTCACCCAATTCACGGCATTATATTATATTGAGAGAGTGGATAAATAAATAAAGATATTTAAATTTTAAAAATTGATACCATTTAATATTACTTAAAATAAGACGCTGTCACACTGCGTCTCTTTGGACTGTAACCATATATTCTTCATCTTTTCATTTATATATATTCAACTCATCTTATTAATATAAAAATATGTAATAATCCCTTGGATAAATAATAAAAGATTTTTAATACTGTACACTAAAATTTTAATATTTATTTTTCTATTCCATTGTATTCGGTCTTAAATTATGTTAAATACGAGACATATATACGTGTACATACCAATATAAAAATGCAGAAATGATTTATAACTCTCAAATTAATATTAGGACTGCTATAAACGTTTTATTGAACTTAAAAATACGGCACATTCCATACTATATACGTAATTTTATTTAGTATTATGACGATAAAATATTTTAATACCCACTTTTGCTAAAGTCATATGCACATGTTCTAAATTTTTGTTCTAAACTATTATGAGATCAAAAAATGCTTAAAGAAAACATATAAAAATATTAAAATATGACTTTTACGGTTTTAACCGTGAACCGAGAGGACCGTCGTGGCGCAGAGGCGCAATTTCTGCCTGTAACGCGACGGTTTCTAGGTTCGATCCTCAGTCGGAGAAGATGGATTTTTCTATTTCCATTTCCTTCGCTCTGCAAAATTAGGCAAAGCTCGGCTTTGAGTTCCGCAATGCCTCGAAAAAGGCGGAAAGCGGGGACGGAGAAAGTAGGGACTAAGCAACGGAGTTTCTTAACACTAAATTCCCACGGTCCCTGCAGTTTCCTCTGCCTATCCTGCCATGTGCGGGATAAAGCATGAAGCTAAAAAAAGCGGTTTTAACTAGCTTTTCTCGTATGTTTTTTTACGTATATACTGCAAAAAGCAGGAACGTCGCAACAATATTAATTTCTTTTAGCAAATCAAGAAAATATCACAATGAAAGAGATTTTCTGCGAGTCCTGGGTTCGATGCTGTACATAACGTATCATGCAAATTAGTATGGTTAGTGGCATTATGAACTATCATTTCTACTGGTATGTCAGAGAATACGCTAAAAGCAAGTAATGGATGGTCGCTGGAAATGTTCAAAAGCTAAAAAAGCTATCCATGGAATTTTTATTTAGCAAGCGTCGCAAACTATTAATATATGTACTTCATTATATTTTCATCGTAATAGTAAAGTAACAATATGTTACTTTTTTACTGTTTCCATAATATGACTAAGCTAAAAACGTGTGCAATCTTCACTTGCAATTTAATAACAAATAATATTGTCACTTACGTAGTGCTTCCTTTATCGTTTCGTGAGATCATGTGTTTTGTACAAAGTTAGATTAGAATTGATGTACATTATTTTTTATTTGTATCATTTATCTACTAGGATTTTGAATTTTATTTAAAAAATGTTCATGTTTAAATTTGTATACACAGAAAAGTGCGGACCGTCGTGGTGCAGAGGCGTAAGCGTCTGCCTGTAAACGCGACGGTGGGTTCGATTCCCACTCGGGGAAGATGGATTTTTCTATTTCCGTTTTCTTCGCTCTGGAAATTAGGCAAAGTGCGGCGTTGAGTTCCGCCACTCAACACGCAATGCTTCGAAAAAGGCGGAAAGCGGCGACAGAGAAAGCTGGGACTAAGCAACAGAGTGTCTTAACACTAGGTTCACATGGTTCCTGCAGTTCCCTCTGCCTACCCTGCAGTATGCGGAATAAAGCGTGAAGCTAAAAAAAAAAGAAAAAATGCGCTTGGACGGTTTCCATGAGGAGCGGGTGTAAATTTTTATATTTTCTTTAAGTATTTTCCTATCCTTAGTGTAAATTAACACTTTAAAAAATTATATAATTTGTATTCAACAAAATTTTAAAGCTGTGCTTTTCGAACATATTATATAGAACTTTAAGGAAACTGATATAATGATATCGTTGAATCTCTATATAATCTTTCTTCTTTGTAGAGCGTTAGCGAGCACTAAAAAGGGAATATGTATAGTAAAAGCTAAACAGGGATTAAAAGCTTATAGAAAATATGTACTTGTTATTTGTAGTTTAAGTTTAAATTTGATGTTTTGGAAATCTCGGGAATATAATATCTAAGTACATATAATATTATGATAAAAGCCATTTTTAAAGTCTAAAGCGATATTGTCTTTTTTAAACCAATCTATTATAACTGTGAAATTCTTGTAATTATTTCTATAAATATCAAAGTCGTTATGGTCGCTCTAAGGAACTTATATAAGTTTTTATATTAGAAAAATACTTTCCCTTTTTTTACTTTTAACAGTTTATAAGTACTGTAGTTGCTAGTTGTCGCTGTGTCACAGCGAAATGTGACAGTTGAAGGTTCGAATTACATTTGGAGAAAAATTAATAGAAGAACGGAATATGTCGAACACTATTTCTAGCGCGGGACGGTCCTAGCTAGGAGATCATTAGATATGATTTTTGTTTGAAACAACACAGTAATAAACACAACACATTTATTTTGAAGTGAACTCAAACAGTACTCTTCAAGCATGAATTGAAGCTACAGCCATCGCATTCGCATTCGATTTCGCAACAATGACGCATTTTACAAATTATATTTAACTAAGTAATTGAAACTCATATATTTCTGCTTATCAATTGAATGACTATGAAGTATACCTACTTCTACATGCTGTACGTGATTTCTACACATTTCTTATGGTATCCACTTCTAAGAACTTATTATTTCTAGGTAGGCGTTTCGTTTGATGGGCTTTCCAGGTGTGGACATTATATTTTCCAGGTATTACGTATTTTCCAGGTATTACTAATGAGTCGGAACTGAGATATCTTGTGCTGGAGTATTTGTAAGGAGGATTTATGTTCTATCAACAGCATTTTGTTTCAATTTATAAGTAAAGTTTTAATATGTATAATTTTTAGCTGATTGACCGCGGAATTAAAAATGCAGATAAAAGCTCATTTATAATAAATACAATTTTATTTTGTATTTGTTTTGTTTAACAACTCTAAAGAGGATGTTATGATTTTTAATGCAACAGCGCATGTAGGTCCATGCATCCATTTCCTGACATATGACAATCAAAGTGACAAGCGGATTACAATTATGGGTTGGACAGTTATTTTCGATACTAGTATTGACGTGTAGTGTAGGTGTTAACGAGATTCAACATGGCAGAGCGAAACTGTGTCTGATTATAGACGAGGCAGTTATGGGTTCAATCTTTGCTTTCTGCCCGATTTTGACGTTCGACAAGTATCAATAGTTACGTAGATATTTACTTAGTAAATGAGTAAAGTATGAAAAAAAAAAACAGAAATAATAAAATAATAATTTTCCTTTCTCAGTTGCATGCCTATTTAGGGTTCTGTATCTCTTAATGGTATCTACCATTGGAAAGAGAGAGACAGAGAGAGAGAAGTAAAGTTATGTTGAAAAAACAGAATAGCCTAATAATTAAATAATAATTCCCTTCTGTATTTTATGTATTTGTGTATTGGTTTAGTGTATAGTAGTGTGTTATAACACAGGACATCTAATGCCCGAGGTAGCTCTTGCTACTAGTACATCGGGTTAATAAGTAAATAAACCAATATTAATACAAATAAACATAAACACATACATATACCATAAAATATATAATATTTTAAACAACATAAACATATAAAAATATTATATGTTCGAAATATTGTTAAATTAGAGACGTTTTGAGATTGTTTACTTCGGTAATTAAATGCTTTAAAAGATAAGATTGATTGGCTTTCTTAAATAGCTATATAATGAAATAAATGATGTATGGAACGGAGGCTACGAGGTACTTGCTTATTATTAAAGTAAATTAATTATGAATTTAATACTTAAAGAAATATTAAGACTTACGTATATCTTTATATTTTTTAAGTATTAAATTCTCTTTTTCTTTTTAGATAATGTAGTAATAAAATCAATAAATATAAACTTTGTATGAAAAAAAATTACAATAGGAGCATTTCCCGAAATTTTAACAATGATGGTATATATATAGGTAACGATCTCTTACATATATATATATATATATATATATATATATATATATATATATATATATATATATATATATATATATATATATATATATATATATATATATATATATATATATATATATATATATATATATATAAATATAAATATAAATATATATGAGATCGTTTTACCTATAATCCACAAAAATACGATTGCGTTGCAAAACAATCAATTTTAGAAATTTTACTTTGTAGAATTTTATTCAGAAGCAAACAAAGCTTTCAATCTGTCTGTAACTTCAAAATAAATAATATTGCTGGTCTGAATAAAAATATATGTATTCAATTCAATTTATCAAGAAAGGCCTATTATTATGTCATATTACATTACGTTAACGGCTTCGTTGTAACTCACTGTTTTTACGGTCAGAATTACCTCGGGCACGTAC
Organism: Dione vanillae; assembly: GCA_037178615.1. Taxonomy (NCBI): domain Eukaryota; kingdom Metazoa; phylum Arthropoda; class Insecta; order Lepidoptera; family Nymphalidae; genus Dione; species Dione vanillae. The sequence goes on from JAZFAU010000141.1 coordinate 16,824, forward strand.
AGTGTGTTATGAATACACAATTTCTATTTCTTTTGACCATGGCAGTGAAATTGTAGATAAAATGTTATTAACTTAATATTTCTTCAAAATGCACACGTAATGATCTTTTTATCCCCAATCAAGAAAATAGACAGAAATATTTAATTTTTAATAAATTGTTCAGGTTTTGCTCGTCTGGTTGGACTAGTTCATAATGTAAATTTTTCAGTCTATCGTCTCATATGTAACCCTGATAAAAGTAGGCTTTACTAAAATACTGCTTAAAATACTGTTTTTCAGTTTTCCGCCTGCTCATTCCTGTCCTATAGGTTTTATTCATATTCTATAGGATCTTGATAGGCAAACCTTGTTTCAAAACACTTCGTTCTCCGCTATATGTTTGAATTTGAGACATTGTATGTTAAGTGGCGGAGCTTAAATATATACAGTACACATACAGATAAGTAACGAAGCTTAATACAGCATAATTTTAATATATGGACATATTTATTGAATATATCGTAAGATAAATATTTTGAATATTATTTTATTTAGATAAATAATTAAATACCTATACTTTTATTAGAAGAGTATCAAATTATAACTTGACAAAATCATGTTACAAGTAAAAGTCAATATAAGGTAAACTTTAGTATAAACTTAATAAACTTGTTTGTTTTTTAAAAAACTTTTAACTTTTGCTAAGTTATAGTTGTTCGTTCTTCTGCAAACTTTTATTAGTCAGATTTGCGTACTTCGGGTGTTTTCGATAGAAAATTGTATATGTTTGGCTGTCATCCTTTTCCTCTCGAGCTTCCTTTTATGGAATGAAAGTTTACTAAAACATTTATGCTTATACTAAAAATGAATCACTCTTATAATAAGTTCCCATCAAAATATTTATAAGACATGCTTTTACTTATTTCTCAAGTAATAACTTATAATATAATTTTTCTTTGTAATTATATCAATATTTGTTTTTTATATGTATCAATTTTTTTAGTCATTGCTTTATACAATTATTATACAAGTACATATACAGACAGACCTTTGTTTTAGCCGTAACTACGTCCATATTCGCCGTTACGGCGTTAAAGTTTTGAAATATTCGAATATCGAATATCGCTTAAGCACGATTTTTCAATTCAAGAGCGTGGAAATGAAAAATTTATAGTAAAAATTTTCTATTATCTTAACATTTTCTATGAATGTTTTCTTATGTATGCTATAAAATTATAAAATGGTTATCAATTATTTCAACATGACCCTATATAGGTATGTACTTGACGCGTATTAATGTATAACGGTTTCTTTAAATATTTATATGCCAATTAGCGAAATTGTCTTTTTTTACACAACCAAGCACTGCAACATTTATCGATGCATTTTTCTTACTGAAGCGGGTAAATTAAAGTAATTTACTAACCGTGGTGTGGGGATAAATATTTAAAACGGTTATTTAATAAGCTAAGTAGTGATTATTTATAATGTATTAGTTATATTTTATTTTTATAATATATTTGACGTTTACTATACATTTTGATAGCAATAGTTGATGTCATCTGCGTGATTGGTGCGGATGCGTCATGAATAAATCATTTGAGATGACGCGTATTTTTGAATTGCAGTGCATAATATTTTTTACGACATCTAAAGCACGTGCGATATATGCTTATGTTGTTTATGAACGAATTAGTTTAAATGTTTTTTTTATAAATAAATTGTATTGTAGTAATATTATTTAATAGATATTTATAAATAATCGTTTTCTAAAACAACTATATTGCCATTCTACTAGCTTTTAAGATATTTTTTTTGTCATCTATTATATGAGTATATAGTGCAAGTAAGTACAGTATAGTAAATCCTCTGGAAAGTAATGAGATTTTCATTATATGTTATATATATAGTTATATAGTTCACCTAAAGCAGTTGGCAGGTGTGAGTTCTTTTACGAGACTTTAATATTGACAGCATTAATTAAATAATTTTGAAATGTATTTTATATTGAAATTTTGATAATTAACCTTATTGTTTTCCATCCATCTAGATAGATTATTCTTATTTTAAGTTAATTGAAAGTTTTTGAAGATGCATTTTAACATCTATAGCATACCTAAAGTATTTTTTTTATCTATATAATATATTTCAAAGTGCATTTCTACTATATGGGAAACAAAAGCTACAATTTTTCATGTCTTCAAGGTGTTCATCGTTAATGTATTTTACTGAAGCAATGATGTATAGTAGAAAGTGCCAGTAAACAGCCACGGCTAACACAATTAGCGCTAATGGAGCGTCTGTTTGTTCGTGCAGACCTTGTTACGTAATACGTTTTAAACTACAACGCTTCTAAAGCATTTCTTTTCCTGGTTTTTGTTTGTTTCTTGTTATCGCGACATGTAGTGCAGCTTTGTTAAATAATCGGGTCATGGCTTTATGGCGCTACGCGTAAGTTTTCCAGAAATAACATTATTTTTATCTACTTAGCATGAAAGACATTTAGTAAGTATATTACACTTCGGTAGTATGCATTGATTGTCCCTATATTACTTTATTCAATAACAAGTTATCTTGATAGCTTAATTTCTTCTAATGACAAAATTAAATTGTAATTAAAGTTAAAAATGCTCATAAATTTCTAACAAATGTCATCATTACAAATATTTAAATATTTTTGACAACACAATGATGTAAAGTCATAAAATTAAGATTTTATAATTTTTAAACACACAATATTTGCTTAATTCATCCTCTTGAATTCTTCACGTCTGTGAATTTCAAACATATTTCATTGTTGAACTGTTTGAGTTCGCGAGCCTATGTTTGTGCACACTGTTAACTATTACTTCAAATATGTTACTAATCTACAGTACTTCACTACTGTTGATTATGTTCTAGAATAACTTTTTAACCACTGTATCTTAGTAGGACCTTGTGCATCTGTAAGCGATACGATTAGGTATAGGTTCAATTCTCACTCGAGGATTCTTTTTCCTGGTAAGAAAAACTGCGATAGTGAGTTCCACAACTCTACAAGTACTTTTACGAGCTTAGAAATCTAATAAAGAGATTCAAAATTATATGACACAGTTGTTTGAGTAAAGAGGAAAGATTAATATATTATTCTAAAGTCATTTATCCTAATCCGAATAGTATGTTACACATCGTTTTAATGCCCAATTGATAGAAGGTATGAAGTGGGGAAACCCATCACCCACTTTTGTGTTAGTGGATCAGGTAAAATAATTTTTCAGTGGGAGGAACCACACGTTCCAGTCAAATATTTTTTACCTGTGATACTATGAAGTAGAATGATTATGTACCTAATAAATTTTATTTCATATTTATACGTTAGTTAGTAAAACTTGATTGCGTATATGTACAAAAATGTTTGCCTAATTTTGTTTGTTCTAAAACTTGAGAACAAATTTTTATAAGATTTATATTTAACTGGAAAACACGTTAAATTTAGATATGGTAATGAGATGTTTGTAGCGTTTCGTTACAATTTTGACTAGTACATGCAGGTACAGGCTTTTGAAGACAGGGACCGTCGGGAATTGAACGGTTTATTAATTGCCCAAGGTTACACATAGCATTTATCTTTCTCAATGACAATTAGTCGTATCCGTTTTATTTTTCAATTAAAAATCATATTTTCTGAGATTATCTCATTTAACTAAATTATTTCTAGTTAAATTATATGAATATTTTTTTGTTAAAACCTTGACATTATATAATTTGACATGAAGCCTATATAAAATGTTCTTACCGAAATGTCCCTAATATAAAAGGAATGCAATGAAAAATAATAATAGATACGTAAATATATTAAAAATAAAAAATGTCTTAAAAATTTAAACATCTTAATTTAAAAACGTTTTAGTAACAGGAATATGATTCATATGGATTACAATAATACCATTAAATGATAATTTTTACAGTAAAAATAAACTTTTTATAGGCTCAATAGTTTTTTATATCACTTACGTTGCAAGAACGAGTGCCATTGAACGTTGTAGGCGAAGATAGCATTCATGGTTAGATGTATTATAGATAACAATTATAAGAGCACTTTAGTAGGATTATATTTGTATCTTTCTTTGTACTTAGCATCGTATCAAGCAGAGGTATGGAACATTTGTGTTTTGCACAATGTTTTACAAAATTAGTTAAAGAGTTTCATTTACGTTTCACATATTAATGCAGGTGTTACATCATTGTAAGTTGCTGTTTATTTAGTGTAATACTGTTTTTTTATTCTGAGTCTACAAATTAAGAACGGATTGAAGAAAGGAGCGTTTTAATACTTTTAAAAAAAATATTACAATTACATCAGGAATTTGTATGTAAATTTAGCATTCTTAAAATAAGCTTTTTGCTTAACAAAGCTTTTATAGCTTTTTTGTATTAATACGGTAATATTATGAAATAAAAGAAGTAAACAGTAGAATATCGTATTATTTAATTACATTAACACGTAGATACGTTGTGTGGCAATCAATATAATCTAATTAGACGATTGCCTCTAGCATTGTTTACTTCACGCGTGAATTACGAAATTGATATCTGGAACGTTTATTAGTATTTAGTTTGTAATTAACACGTTCTCATTATTACACGATTGGGTTTATTTTGAAATTTGTTTCATGAATTTTTACTTATACTATTTGTATTATTGATTTTAGACGGTTGACGTTAACCTAATATATTTATAATTATTTTATTGGGTTGAATTATTAATTTCTTAAAGGCATTTAAAGCTGTTTTGTCAGCCATTAAACACTCAGTTTAATGTCAAGTTTTTACAAATTTTTATTATTATTTTTTTTATCATTGAAAAGTTATCTTGAAATAAATGAACGAATAAATGAATTGAAGCTTGTATTGAATAAAGGTATTATCATATTTATGTGTTACTGTGTATTATGTAAATTGCATTACTGTTTCTACGCAAGCAGATATTCTGTGTTTTGAATCTATTATAATGCTTGAAATGAGACTACCAACACCTAACAACTCTACAATAGTTTAATATCAATTTTCTGGTAACCTATTATAGTATTTAATTTATGTTTCGCTAAAAAAATATTATTATATTAAATAAATTATGATTAAGTGCTTTAAAGAGGTCTATAGTGCCGAGTACAGAGGGCAGAGTAGGGTTTATAATAAAATCAACTTGTAATTACAAATTGATTTTATCATATACCCAATTAAGCGCTTTTGTATCATATAAATATTATTTAAATTAAGAATTTAAGCGTAAATGAAGCATTCACTAAAGTGATTCATAATATATGTTTTTCAATACAATATTATGTATGCGTGCATGCATGAGATTGAAATTATTTTGTAATGCTATTAATGTAATTTTATTACTTTAAAATTACTATTATAAAAAATCTATTATATTAAGTTTTTCTTTTATTTAGTTTGCAATTTTTATTTGCGTACCTAGAATTGCCATGACGAGAACCTAGTTTTACACTTAGCTTTACGCTTTATCCTACATATAGCAAAGTAATAAGAACTAAGTGTCAAGACACTACGATTTCCGCCAAGTTCGAGATTTTAAATGCTTAGTAGTGTGTGAATGAAAATAATACCTTTTGTGGAAAGCGAATCCACAACTATCGTATTTACAGCCTTACACTGTACTAAGTCACGATGTACTCTATATTAATTTATCTCCACTGAAGTTACTTTATTTTGGAGGGCTTTACACGTCAGACTGTTAGGTAAATAAGATAAGAAAATAATACAACAAATTGGAATCGAACCCAAAACCGTCCTGTGTACATGTTACTTAACTTCGTTACTATGACCTAAATACAAAATTTTAATTATAACTGAAGTAAAATAATATCTGTCGGTTTAAGATCAACTGATCTAACAAGATTACTCATACCTATACGACTTTGTATCGTAAACGGCTTAGATGGAAATGATATATCCTTAATTACAGAGATTAGATTGTAATATAAGAAGACTCCCAAAACGATAACGTAAGCCTATTAGCTATAATGAGCGTGACATTCTTCATAAGAGACTCTTTGTATAAAATTGTATAAGAGAATACCTCATAAATGCTATAGACTTTTGTATACCTTTTAGATTTGCTAATTCGTGATATTGACATCTTATTTTGAGGACCGTGGTGGCGCCGAAGCGCAACGTCTGCTGCCTGTTTCTGGGTTAGGCTTCCACTTGGCGAAGATCGATTTTTTATTTCCATTTTCTTCGCTCTGGCAACTAGGCAAACCGCATCGTTGAGTTCCGCCACTCAACACGCAAGGCGTCGAATAAGGCGGAAAGCGGGGACGGAGAAAACAGGGATTAAGCAACGGAGTGACGTAACACCAGGTTACTATGGTTCCTGTAGTTCCTTCTGCCTACCCTGCCATGTGCGGGAAAGCGTAAAGATAAAAACAAATATCTTATTTTTTAACAAACGGCAGGCTTGACTGGAAACACAACATTTATAGGACGCTTTCGCGGATATAATTTATTCTTGGCTTTGGCAACAGAGAACGTGGGGAAAGACTATTGTGTTCACACACTCTAGACACTCCTACCTAGATTGTTGCCAATGTCAAGACACAAAGAAAACTCTTTTTGCTAAGGTCTTTAATAGTAAAATCTTTTTATTAATAATTATTAATCACGACGGGAAAATAATATATGTACAACTCAAATTAAACGTTTTATTATATAGGATATAAACAAATCGACTCCCAATCTAGGAAGTAGCTGTGCGTTGATATCATTCAGACACTGAGAATGTAGAGAACGGAGTGCCTTAACACTTAGCACTTAATACGTACGATATAGTGTGAAATTATTTATTAATTTATTTCAATATTTGAAATCTTTATACGTGAAGACCGTCGTGGAGCAGAGGCGTCTGCTTATAAACGCGACGGTTTGAGAGTTCGATTCCAAATCGGGGAAGATGGATTTTTCTATTTCCATTTTCTTCGTTTTGGAAATTAGGCAACGCGCAGCGTTGAGTTCCGCCACTCAATACGCAATGCCTCGAAAAAGGCGGAAAATGAGGGCGGAGAATTCAGGGACATTGCAACGAAGTGTCTTAACACTAGGTTCTTATGGTTCCTGCAGTTCCTTCTGCCCACCCTGCAATATGAGGGATAAAGTGTGAAGCTAAAACAAAATTTGTATACGTTTAGTAATCCGTTTACGCTTCAATTCTGTTCTACTTAAAATATGTCGGTTTAATAAAAGTGGCTGGCTTAATAAAAAGGCAATATTACTTCTCCGCCCAATCATTGCATTAGGCTTAAGCGATTTCTTTTAAGCCTTAAGCTTATGGGTTATTAAAAAATACTTAAGTTACTTAAACTTTTAAGATATCAAAATGTCGTTTTCATTTTATTTTTAATAGGAAAGTTAATGCTTGTAAAGTTTGTTAAAAAATATATGTTACAGTGCTTTGATAATATTATAGGCTATGTGTATTGTTAATAAAAAAGAAAAGCTTATAGTGGATAAATTCTCTTTTTTAATATAAAAAGCTATAATTTTTTTGATCGCCACACTTTACATGTTCGCTTTAGATGACAGAACCTAAAACCACACTTTATTTTACCAGAATATAATAATGAAAATATTTTTTTTCAAGCGGGATACAAACCCGAACGTATCGCGATGAGATTAAGACAGAGACACTGACCCACTGCATTATGATGGCCCGTGTGATATATGATGCTGTGAAATTGAAGTCCACTGTTTTGTTTGATATCATTTCAAAATATAACAGTAATTATGATTGATGTCTTAAATCTTAAGGAAGATAAAGAAATTGTATTAGTTTTTATCATATTAAGCGTTTTAATTAGACATTTCTGTGATCACTCTGTTCTCAGAACGATGTAATCAATTAAGTAATTAAAAATTATAAAAAACAACAAAAATATTCTTATCCACAGTCTTGGAAACATCATTTTAATTGTAAAGTCAATTCTTCAAATGTATATATTGCATTTTTATACTAAAAAGGCTTACGATGACATTACGATTGACGTTTCGATCTAACCCATTTTACCTAGGACACGTTAGATGTGACATGTTCTAAGTGGCCGACAACAATTGCTTAATATATATTATCAAGGGAGCAGGTCAAGTTGTAGATAATGTGATGAAATTTTTATTATTTTTAAAGTATTAATCCACACAGAGGATAAAAATACCTAAAGAAAATGAACAAAAATTTTGAACGGGGTTTGATACCGCGCCTCTTGCAAGCTATGCATTCTTCATCACAGTTTGTAAGAGGTTCAAATCCCGGTATGTTAAAAAAATTATGTTTTCTTTAATGTGATAATAATTATTTATTAATTTTGTATACACCAATAAAGAAAATATACTTAAGAGTTTAGACTAAATGTAACAAATAATGACAGCCGGACCAGCCTACACAAAATGGAAATAAAAATAAAATAAATCAAATAAAAGGATATGGTGTTAAAAAACCTACATTTAATGGCGACTTGAGTGATTCATTAGAAAAGCATAAACGTGTCATGCTAATTTTGTTTTAAAAATAAATAGACGTCCTATATATTTGTATTGGTGCAATTGACGATAGTTTTCGTATTCACGGCAAAATAAATTTAAATTGCCTAGTTTCTATGCAGTGTTAGTGATACTCATCTAGAAAGTCTATGAAAGTTCAAATAATAAACACCTCCGCCTATATTACAGTAGTAATGAATTGGAGGTGAATTGTAAATGAATTTTGGAAGGTTTTGAGTAGACTTAAGAAGATTTTGATTTTTATTAAGTATAAATGTAAACAATTATTTAATATGTTTACATAACGCACAAATTAAAAATGGACAATTTGAGGCCATCATGGAGCAGTGACACAATATTTGACTACAAAACATAGGTAGAGGGTACAATTTCTAGTAGGGGAAGTAAATTATTTTCATTTTTACGCTCTCGTTAGAAGATACCTTCCTACCATGTTACATAAAGAATCAAGTCAAGCAATAAAATTTTATTAAACCGTTGTGATTCGATGGACGCAGTTACTTGTTTATCTATTTTGCTATCCAACCGGTCCTCTTAACCAATGATTGAAAACTTAAGCAATTAAAGCTGAATAATTGAAATCTGTAATTTATTTAGATAATATCGGTTGTTCATAAAGTATTCATTTATTTACTTATTGATTTAAATATAGTTTATGTAAAATTACTCTTAGTATTCGATACAGTATCAAGTGATTTAACCAGATCAGAAGATAATGCTGTGCTAACATCGGATGGAATATGAAACGATATGAGACAGGTTGGTCGACTATTGCTTCTAGTCCGTTTCTATTATGTTGGATTGTGTTTATACAAGACCTTCCTCTACGAACTGTTTCCATTGTCTTCATTTTAGTTAAATATCAGTCAAATGCGAGTTGGACTCGTGAATGTTAAAAAAATAACAAACTTTACATTAAGGGCTTATGCACTCATTTTGCAAGAGATTTAGTACAAATATAAATATGTAAAATATAAGGGGTCTCTTCTTGGAGCCACAAATTTTCACGTTTTTACTTTATTTTAATATTATTTTTGATACGAGTAATATTCTATTGACTCAAAATTGTAAAATTACTAAGAATATACAACATTTATTACTGTATTCATAAGCACATAGTCAAAAGAAATTAATAAATTTACTTTGCCGACAAGAGATGGTTAGATAGACTTATTGTATTAATTATATATTATATAAGTTTGTCATATACCAAATTACCATAGTATATTATTAACATAATATATATCTTGAATTAATAAAAAAGTGTAAAATATATAAAAAATATATGAGCAACTCTCTTGAATGGTAGCGTTGCCGGATGACAATGGAAACGAGTGCTTGCGCTGTGGCAGCCTCAGCAAATATTTACCTTCCATTATCTTTCACGCGACCGGCATCTTGACGGGATGGATCTCGGGGATCGCGTGAGGCAAATTCATTTTATCTTGATGAAAATTTATTGATATCTTCGATAAAGTATTACGGGAACGCAACCTTCATTAAGTATGAACGCTTTGGCACCTCGTCTTTAAATTTATGTAATTGCGTGTGAAGTATGAAGATAGTGTTCTTATAATTTTGATATGTAAACTTTATTTCAATAGATTCCAATAAATTTATAAATGTACTTTTAATTAATATTGGATTTTTTATTATGACTTTTATGGATTTTAGTTATTTAAAGAAATCTATACACTAGGGCTCTCTAATTGCTCTTATGTGTAATAGGTTTTGTAAGTTAATTGAAGTTTGAAGTTAATTTTGAAAAATAGATTTTTATTGTAGCCGTTTATGACTTACGTTTATTATATTTACTTACCTTTATAGCGTGTTATGACAGTTATTTATTAATTGTTTGATATATATTAATTATACGATAGGTTTTATTTCTTTTATTTACCTCATCTATATTGGAGAAAAGTTTATAGAGCGAAATATAAACCAGAAAAGTGACCTCACTTTTTTTGTTTATTATTGAAGTCAACAAATTATTTAAACAACTTACTATATTTATAAGAATTTTAAATCAAATTGAACGCAAATAACTTTGCCACGATGCGAAAGTAAATTAAAATAAAATAAAAACAAAACGTCCCCGTCGTAAGGAAATCATTACTGCAGTACATAAATCACAATTATAGGTTTCATAACTTAAGCTGCCTTATTTACGATTGGTCAAAGTATATCAGGTTAAGGAAATGCAACAGAAGTGCCTGATAAATGAAAGTCGTGATAACATTCGCCAGTGCTTCTCAAATTGACGAAGCTATCAAACTGATAAAAAATACTCATTTAAAAAAATAGTATATTGACAAATTGTTAAACAGTAAAATTATTTTTAATATTATTTTTATTAGGAAATGTAAACTAATGTAGTTGTCATTAGCATTCATGTTAATATTATAATTTTAAAATTATATTGTATTTAAAAAATTATAAATGAGAATAAGTCTAAGAATTTTCAATGGACAAACAAGTTAGAGCGTAAGATTATAAGGAAAATTTATTCGTTAAATACATATAAATAACAAAAAAAATGCTTAAAAATATTTAATTATTTAGCAAAAATTAATTAAAAAAAATTGGTATTTATCCTAAATTCATTGAGTAAATAATTTTTACTCAATGAATTTAGGATAAATACCAAAAAGTTTATAGTTCTGGCAAGAGGAACATTGCACGTCTAGAATTAGACACGAATTATGGTAAAAATTTATATAAAAAATATTAATTTTGAATTTGATACTTGTATTTTAATCACGTTTGAGAGCCGCTGGTGTGCACGAGGCAATCTCTTCGACAATCACAATGTTATTGAATTCTCCATTCCGCCTACTACGGGTTAAAGTTTAGGATGGATTTATGAAGCAACTGTTATAAGATGCTATTCGAATAATGCAAACGAGCCTTATTGTTCAAATACACGATACCGTCACGAATTTAAGACGCTTACATTTGTTTCTCGAATAATATGTAGGATAATCGATTTGTTTATTCAATTCTAGTTGAGTTTGTCGTGTTATTGTTTTTATGTGCCCATAGAGGTATATTATTGTGTTAATTTTAAATGACATATTGTTTTATACATATTTTAAAGTATTATTAATAATATATGTAAGAATTCCAACAGTTTAATGTGAAATTAATAACTTTATACAGACCTTTTTGAAATTAACTAAAACTAATATAAATTATTTAAAAATTTTTCTGTATAACCAACAGTACTTCCGCTTGTCGTCATCGTGTCATATATTATCAAATTGTAAACAATTTACCACACGTACTACTACCGCTGTAGATGAACCGCTGTGCTTGAAATTTGTTGGGAGTGCTGTCATAATTATATGCGCAACTATCTGTTATACTTGCTTAATATCGTAATTTAAATATAATTTATAGTATAAAGTATAATTTTATATTTCAGTTTTTTTTTTTCAATTAATATTTATATTTCAATATTTTTCAAGTCAAAGTTTCGCCTAATTTAAGCCCTTTACCACGTTTTACAAATCTACATTTTATAAATAAGTCTTTTGAACCACCTGCACTTCCTACGTAAAAAAGCCTTTAACCAAGTGAACCTTAAACACTCAAAAACTTTACTTTGACACGTCAAGATGACGTACAACAGGTTTTTATTCAAAGTAATTTTCAATACAAAACTTAAAGCTTATAATTTTTAAGACGACTCAGCGAATATGGTATGATATTATCAAATAGATGTCGTAATTTAAGTGTTGAAAAACGTAAAATATAAACTATTTTCAGCATTGCCAATTATTTCTGTCTATCAGCTATTAATAATTGATTTACACAAAATAATTAAGTACTAAAGTGTAAGGAAGTGGTCTAGTTAGCGGTGTGGCGCAATGTTGTACGTGGGCGCCAGTAATACTGCTTTATTTATATTTGTAGGATAACGACCCACTTCGATGCTATATCTTCTAAATAAAAAGAAGGTTAGTTATATATACTTACAAATATATATATATATATATATATGTATGTATGTATATATATATATATATATATATATATATATATATATATATATATATATATATATATATATATATATATATATATATATATATATATATATATATATATATATATATATATATATATATATATATATATATATATATATATATATATATATATATATATATATATATATATATATATATATATATATATATATATATATATAACTATTTCTTATCATTTTTTGTAGTAAACGTTGAATACTAATAATTGTTAAATCTAATGTTTCATATCACATGCTTTATAAATCCTACAGACAAAGCGCAGCGTTGAGTTTCGCCACTCGCCAGCTGTGTGAAGCTACAAAAATAATGTATTTAGTACAGTATACATTTTAACTTGACTCAGTCACTTGAATCAGTTAACTGTTATTAACTGATTCACTATATAAACATATTTTGTAGTATAAGGTACTAATAGCGCTGTTGTAACATTTTGAATGTATAGATCATAGTGAGTTCAAAACTAAAGTCCCCCTAAATCCTTATATGAAATTTTACCTCAATTCCCACGATTCAATTCCCACGAATAATATTTTGAAGTATATAGTTTATTAAAATGAAGTTCCTAAATTTATACAATTAACAAAAACATAAAAACATACATAGTAAAAATAACGTATCAAAACCTACAAGCATATGACGAATTGCATTACTTACGCTATGTTACACTTTACATTGAGTAGGCTGTCTGCCCGTAACGCTTACGAGAAATTGTCTCACGCCTCCGCCTCCGTATGTTAACAAATAACCGTAGAACATCGCCTTTATGACGAGATTGTAAAAGTAACTGGTTATATTTTTTATTAATTTCTTCCATTACTCTGTAAAAATAAAAATTTGCGGAGTTTTTCCATATTTAGTATATAATTTAAAAATAAATATTAGGAAACCTCAACTTGCATGTAGGCTATTTTAACATATTTTATCAGCAAAATAATAATTAAACTCAATTGTAATTAGTTAAGCACGAATGTGTTACAGCAACCTTGTTTTTTTCATTCTTTATCCGCAACCGTTATCAAACGACCGGACGAAAACGCTTCTTTCCAAGCGAATTCACAGCGCACTACTTCTAATTTATTTTTTATTTAGTTAAGTGTTACTATCAAAGAAAATCAAAAGCACTTAACTTGGAAAGGTTTAAACTGAATTCAACTGTGTAGTAATAATGTGTAGAAAAAAGAAATGAAGTAATCTTTTAAACTTTAATTTGAATATAATAAATCATCTAATTACAGATAATAAATATAAATAAGAACGTCTTTTTCATGTCGTCATTTTATTTTAGTAAAAAAATAATTAATTTCTTATACTTTAAGATTAAGTAAAATTGCAATAATAATAATAATACTTAATTGCACAAAAAACTAAATTTAAAGCTTTTCTAACAATATTTAAAAATTAAAAAATTATTTGCATTTGCGGCTTTATCGCTGTGAGCGATCTCTTACAGGCAACCATTATATTTAATGAAATAAAATTTATGAAAAAAAAATACAGTAAGGTGCAAAAATTATTGCATTACAACTATTAAATTGTTTACATTCATACAGACATGTACACACATATAAATACATACATATGCATATATACAAACATACACATACAAATATATACATATACATATATATACAAATTTACATAAAATCTTACATAGACATACAAACATAAAAAGCTATATATAAAAACTTATTATGTATTTATTCAAAAGTAAGAACATTTTAGTATTTAACGTGAAAAGAGAATTTATTTATCTAATAGTATTTGTTGCAATACGTCCATTTACAGTTATAAGTTGAACACTGTCTGTACATAAACAAGTCGTTGCGTTCAAATAAATTTGATAAAACATGGATAGAAATATGTACTGCTTATATTTAGAGGTTTCTTTCCGTATATTTAGAGTTCAATAGCTTTTATTACAAGTGGCATTTGTGAGAGAGAAATTTGTATTAATACTACTTACTTACCTTGTCCGACCGTCCGACCGTCGTGGCGTGGCGGCGTAAGCGTCTGCCTGTAAACGCGACGGTTACTGGGTTCGATCCCCAGTCGGAGAAGATGGATTTTTCTATTTCCATTTTCTTCGCTCTGGCAAACTAGGCAAAGCGCGGCGTTGAGTTCCGCCACTCAACACGCAATGCCTCAAAAACGGCGGAAAGCGGGGACGGAGAAAGCAGGGGCTAAGCAACGGAGTGTCTTAACACTAGGTTCCCACGGTCCCTGCAGTTCAAAAAAAAAAAAAAAAAACTTACCTTACTATAAAGGAGAAAACTAGTGTCAAGTTTCTCCGTTCAAAGCTTTCCGTCTGATTTCGAGACATTACATTTTGAGTATGTACTTGAGTGTCATTTAGTCTTATAAAGTGTGATATGTAGTTTTTTTATGGAAAAATGTTGTTTTTTTGTAAAGAGAGAGTTTTTTTTATTCTATTGTTTTATATTTAGTCAGATATAAACGTCTTATAAAACGTTTACGTGTTGATTAATTCAAAATTTCATATAAAAGACGTCGAATCTAGGTAAGATCTATATCATTATCTAAATAATAATTATAATATAATACAAAAATAGCAAGTTGTTTATTCTGCAAAAACATTTTCAATATTAAATATACAGATGCTTAGTAAATAATTTACAAAGGTTATATTCGATTACATTCAAATTGGAGAAAAACATCTTGTTATGAAATATTTCTGAACTGAAAATCTTCATTGTAGATATTTGTGTACTCAATAGTTTATATAAAATTTGAGATAGTTTGAAATATTATTTAGTTCTATGTTTGACTTTATTATAGGGACATAAGCTCGAAATGCGGATTTTAATTTATTATAGGGACATAAGCTCGTATTTTGTATTTTTCATTTAATTTTGATGTTCTCGGTTAGAGAAGTTAGATAGATTCTCTAACATAATAAAATTAAAGTTTGCTTTTCTACTTTTTGTATTAAAATATATGGAAATAAAAATATTATTTTTAGTACGTAAAGCAATATTCTTTTTCCGAAACACGATTCTACGAGGTTATCTTCCAGGAAAACGGTGGTTGTGTAAATATTTATGTATACATGTATTTATACACTTAAAAATTACAATTATTTTAGCACAGATAAATATTTTTTGTACAGATAAAATAAAATATAGCTTTCGATTACTCTGAGCAGACAAATATATATTTATATAAAGTCAATTATGTACTATTCAAAAATATCAAATCAACGCCTTATGTAAGTCAGTTTATTTATAACAACCTTGTGATATATTTCTAAGAAAGGCTTATTGCTTTCAATTAGACGTATTTCTGGATGTTGCGACGTGATTTATAAAGCCAGTAGGGCTATTGCGTGGGCGCCTCTTATCTTCGACTGTCACCGTCGGCTACCGGCTACGTCGATATCTCGTCATGTTCAAAGATAAGCCTATACACGCTATTAAATACAAGTTTTATGGGACCCACTTTATACCGGACGGTGATCATGGAATACATACTGTATTGTTAACTAAAACCCTTTAAGATCGATATGAAAACAATGTTATAATTGTAGTATTTTTTTTACTTACGCCTATGTAGATGTAGACTGCGAGTTGTTACTCTATGCTACATTGATATTGAAAGTTTTCAAGTTGTTTTTTTTATATACAGCCTCGTCATGTGGCTGAGGCTGTTTATTTTGATATCTCAGTCCAACGTTTTAGATCATGATTGTGACATTGAAAAGTATTGAAGTAATAACTCTGACATATGTCACTTGTATAAAAATAAAGTTGTCGTATTCCAATCAGGTAATTGAAATGTGAATCGTGAAACGTCATTTTATATAACTAAGCTGTCATAATATTATTAGTATGTAGTTTTCATAATCGATTGGAGTACCATTTGTGTTTGAGTTTCATAATTTTTTACTATCGCCTTTTCCTTTAACAATGCGTAATTTAGAATATTACAGCTTTACGCTTTATTACGCTAAAGTCAGAGTACGCAGAGGAAGCGGTGGGAACCTTTTGTTTAGAAACTCTATTTCCCGATTTTGGCCTTTAAAAGCATGGCTTATTGAATGGCGGAACTCAACACCGGGTTGGCCTAGTTGTCAGAGCAAAATAACTGGAAATTAAGTAATCAACCCTCCCCGAGAGAGCATTAAATCCACAAACCGTCGTGATCACAAGCAGACTCTGCATCTCTGTGCCACGACGGTCTTCTTAATTTATTTAATTTACTTTACATTTATAACTAATTGCGTTATCAGAATAAAAATACTACAACAACAACTGACCCAAAACACGCCAGCTTTAATAATGTAACGAAAGAAAAATAATGCAATATGCAAGGACATTTCCAGGCTTTTGGGTTTCTGGTATAAATAACTAATAAAGTCCGATAAGGAAGTCTCTGCAAAGGCCACTTAAAGAAATTGCCTCAAGCCTGAACCCACCGAATTTACTCTTCAGAGATAGTGTCGTGTTAATATGAGCTTTCTCTGCTACCGGCCAAAGTGCCGAAATAAATATTGTTCAGTACAAATGCGGCTGTCTAGAGCAGAAATGCTTAGCGGTATATATTATGGAGGCAAGATAGCGAAGTCAGATAACCAAAAATAAAAGAAATTAATTTGCCTTATCTTTTCTTCCACTGCATTACAACAAAACGTCCCATTAAAATACTTACTTAAATTACACGGCTAAATTCCCGATGTCTGGTTTAGTCAATTAAAAAGTCACTCGTAATGGCGCCGACCAATGGCAAGTGTTAATTTAGCAAAATGTATTTATATTCGTATTTTTAAAACGCTTTTACGCCTCGAAATTTACCGGCTGTTTGATATAAAATAAAAATTGTTTTTTTTTGTATACTAAAGTAACTTTTGGTAAGAGTAATAATGACTGTTGCACGTTGGATTCCTTAGTAGGAAAATGTAGTATTTACATTACTTGGTTTCGGTGATAAGCACTGAGTTGAGATCCGCCAGTTAACTTGAAATATTTTGAAAATTAGACGGAAAACGATTAAAGCAGTATGTTCTAGTACCCTTTGCCTATCCTGCTATATGAGATATATATCATTCATTAGAATAAGTCAAGAAAAATCTAATGTTTCAAAAATGACGTAAGACTAAAATTAAAAAGCAACATATAAACAAACAATAATACTTTGGCGAGTTATTGGCAAAACTCAATTTTAGGATATAGTTCGACAAAACAATAATTTATAAAGTGTAATAAAAACATTTCTAATTTCAACTAATATCTATCATATTTAGTTGTATATATATATCTCTTCATATTATATGTATGATTTACAGAAGTTCGTTATTTTAGTTTTATGATAAATGTAACAAAACCCTTAATAAGTTTAGTCAGAAATAACTTCTAATACAATCTAATAAATATATTTTTTATTATCTTACCATGTTGAAACATATTAAATTTATAAAATAACTAAATACAGGTGGCATTTTCTATACTGGTTTTATCGACACCCGTTACATTACTTAAGTTACTACTATAAAAGGGTCCGCATCATAAAAATCGTAATAATTGGTAAATTATTACGATCTAAGGTAGAGTTCATTGAATCGTGAAAGTAGAAATTAAATATAACCGACTAAGCGGGATTTACTGAGAAATCTCATTTACCAAGATTTACCGTAAAATTATGTGTTTTATTCACTACATCCCGCATAAAGAATGGTAAGCATTATTATTATTAAGTACACTACGTATACAGAAGTTAGAAAATGAAAATAGTTCGTTTCTTTTAGTTAAAATCGAACTCGACACCATTGCCTCTGTCCAATTGTACCACGCAAATCTTGAGATTATGATATTATACAGTAATTGAAGTTATAGTCAATGATTTAATTAGAATTAAAATTTAAGTTTAAAATATTATTGTAAATTTTTATTAACATTATTCAATTCGTGTAAAATTATTTATTTTAGCTTCACGCTTCACGCCAAATCGAAAGAACCGTGCGAACCTAGTGTTTAGCCCCTCCGTTGCCTGCTTTCCGCCTTTTTTGAGACATGTTAAACGGCGAAACACAACGCCGAGCATGCCTAGTTGTGATGAAAGGTCCTCTCCGATTAGGAATCGAACCCACAAACCGTCACGGTCGCTTAAAATATTTGTCTAATAATTTTCGATACGAAAATTTTAACATAATGTTTTGCAGTTAACGCAAATTATAATCCAAATTATATGTCGTATTGCATATCATGTGTACATCTTAAGTTTTATAACAATGTTTACCCTTTGTTATCTCACTTACTTAAAAGTACCCGAAACGTGACCTGAGTTCTTGAAATTCTCTTATTACATGTTCACGCGCTGAACGACTCTTTAGTCAAATACCTAATTTTCAAGGTACTTTAATATTATTACGGCGAAAATTTGATTCCAAAAATTTCACACATGAACGTAAGTAATTTGATAATTATTGTTGTAAGTTTGTGATTATCAAGAAAGAATATATAGTAATGGGATGTTTCCCATACATATTCTTAAATAGTTTCACTGAAAACAAGATGATCGGGAATTCGATCTAAACATTTCTCCGCTCTGATAGATAAAATAAAATTTTGGCGGAACGCGGAAAACGAAGTGACTTAAATCAAGTCTATTTTTTTTTAGCTTCCGCTTTATCCCGCACATGGCAGGGTAGGCAGAGAGAACTGCAGGGACCTGTGGGAACCTAGTGTTAAGACACTCCGTTGCTTAGTCCCTGCTTTCTCCGTCTCCGCTTTCTGCCGTTTTTGAGGCATTGCGTGTTGAGTGGCGGAACTCAACGCAGCGCTTTGCCTAGTTTACCAGAGCGAAGAAAATGGAAATAGAAAAATCCATCTTCCCCGACTGGGGATCGAACCCAGAAACCGTCGCGTTTCACGCAGACGTTACGCCTCTGCGCCACGACGGTCCTCATATAACTATATACCTTATATAACCTGTATTTCTACCTTACACACTCCACCTTAATACTTAGTATACTCTTAAATCATATATAAGCTTGAACTTCTGATGAGGGCCAAGATATCCTGTAACAGAAATGCCACATGCTGGATTCAAACAAATCTTGTATCTAAAACTTCTTAGGTGTTATGGAAAAATGTCATTCCGTTAGTTTCATGCTACTCAAAAAATATTAACATACTAAAAAAGCTGTTGCGAACATAAAGTTTTATTATAATAATTTAAGGACACGTAAATAATCGTACCCGTGATAATAAGCTTATAATATAATCGTATTATAAAGTTGTTAACCATACAAGTAAACAAGCTTCATGTCAAATTTTATACGTAATTTAACTTTAAAATCATGAAAATATTTGTAGGGTTGTTAAAAAAGTTTTACACGAAATAAGGACTGTCTGGCAGTAAATTATATTATTTTTGAATTAGATTCATTTTAGTTTTACTAAAAAAATTCTTGTCTTATCAATAGTAATCATGTCTTAAATGTAGACACCTATTTAAAATTTGACACAAATGTTTTACGTATTGGATAAGAACTTCATAAATAAGGAATCAACAGTGTGAGTGATAGGTCCATCAGAGGTGCCGTTACAGGGTGAGAAGTTCCAAGTTGTGTCTGGTATATACGATCCCTAGTAGGAGCTCCTTTAAAATAATCATTTCCGACGTTCAAATACTATTTTAAAGCAATTAGTGTGGTTGACGCGTTTCTAATTAAACGTGATGATACTATTTTGCTTGACTCCCTGAGACAGAGTAGATGCTCGCTTATCCATTGCGTTCAGCTATCAAGAACGTAAGAACATATTTATTTTATTTTTCCATGTTGGTTTAGAAAAAAATGTATCCTAATTACGTAATTTAATTGATAGAATCATATTAATTACTTTACATCAATCGTAAATTACAATCACTAAATAGATACAGTAATAAGAACGTTCTATCTCTACTATATAGTTATTTATTAGTATTCTCCAAATTACTCGTTTTGGTTTGTTCATTAAGTTTGCCAGAGTGAACAAATTATACTCGGAGGAGCACTCAATTATCAACACGGCTAAGCCACCGCGCTCAGATAACGTAACTAAAGAGAGTGAGGACTGAGACAAATCTACATTGCGGATACGGAAGCTGCGGAAACGTTCTGGAATCTCAAGACTCGGGTCAATCCTTGCTTTAATTTATACACCGAGTTAAGAAGAGCGATCGTTTCTTGTTCTATTTCAACGTAAATTGCCATTTTGTTTGATTACGTCGGTGTGAAAATGTGTTTTATTTCACAAAATTGTATGGGCTTTTTGACTAGTTATATACCCTTTAATACTAATTTGCGTACAATTTTACACTACACGGTAAAGTTTTTATCATAAAGTAAAAAAAAAGATTTATACGAGAATTCTACCCTTTGTGTTGATTTCATTCCAAGGAAGAAGTTTCTTGTGAAAGTCAGTTGAGGAGGTCAAAATGTGAATCCTTAAGAACTTTTAAAAGTACATTAGTTCTTTATTTCTTGAGGGTTTCCGTTTTATTTTACAGAACGTGCTTAAAAGGAAAAAATTCTCTACTTTAAATTAATCCTAAAAGTAAATAAAGTATACACTCGTATAAGTTTGCTTCATACGATGCTAACAAATTTTATAAACTATAAACTATTTATATATTTCTATTATCTTCACGTTATATCCGGCCATTAACAGGGTAGGTTTAAGGAATCTAGTATTAAAACATTCCGTACGCCGGTTTTCGTCTTTCGAGGCATTACGAATTGAGTGGCGGAACTTAACGCTGTGCGTTTTGGCTTGGAAAATATTTTATTCTCTTCGAGCAGGAATCGAATTTACAAACTGTCGCGTTTGCTATACTGTTTCATTGTCATATCATTTTGATACTTTTAAATTGAAAAAAGTCTTGACAAATATTTCAATTGACAAAAAAAAGATTGTCTTAATAAAGATATATTGCTATATTACTCAGTCAATTACTGAGGCGACACATTAAGAGCAGTGAGATCACATCTTTATTAGGCGCCATTATTATTTTACGGTCGATTAGATTTCTTAGTATAAATTTGCATATTACACGTACATTGCTTTTTTCTTTATCTTTATGGTACATTTCACGTATTTTGCGAAGGATCCGAAATCTGCTTCCTTTATTTGTAGTGGATCTAACGCCACAAATACATTACTTTTTGTGATTATTTAAAAAACTTTTGAATTTTTGTTTGTAAATTATTTTATAGCATTACGCGGTATTTTATATGTTTCAGAGAGATAGTAGTTTATGACTCTCCGTTTTCCACATTTCGTCCAATTTCAATTTCAATATAATTACGCAATACCCAAAATACCTCACTTCGTCTTGTTGTCGAAGCGAAAAAGTGAAAAAAAATCATTATCTCAAGGGGAGATGAACCTATGAACTTCATGTTTAGAGGCAAATACTGTGTCGCAGTGCCACGACTGCCTCAACTCAAATAAAAATACTTACAATAATTTTGTTTAAAATATCAACATGGTACTCCACTTGCTAGTAATAACATTAGTTTTCTTCTACCTGTGTAATATAATATAAAATTTATTCTATACTGCATAAAAATATTATTATTATACTGAGATATTGTAAGGTAAAATAATAAACCAGAAAATACTGTCTGTATTTTTAATATTGGTGTCACTTTTTAACCGCTGATTAAAATCCATCGTCCTTCGTGTTTATTTACAAGGCAAAATATAAAGTGAAATTTCTAGCTATGCGATTGACATTCCAACAAAACTTTATTTTATAACACAAATCATTCGAAATCAGACTTGACGGTACCTTTGATAAAAAAAGTCGTTGAAGCGTTCGTGAATTTAAATTTTTAAAGATTGAAAATGAAAAAATCTATTTTTATTGCTGTGTACTTCTGTTACTTAACTTTACTTAATGTAATATTGAATAAAATACATACACACATAACTTGACTCTTTAGCTTTAGTGGGTTAGTCAGAGACAACGGAGTGCCAAACGCTGCGGTACGCGAATAGTACTTGTTTGTTTGCTTGAGAGACGAGGCACATATCCTGTCATTAACTCGAGTAAAACATTATTAGTTAATAAAAAGGGTAAAAAGTAAAAAATGTAAATAACTATAATACTTTTATGTAAGGAAAAACATATTTAACTGTGGGAGTGAATTTTACTAAACGATTGATATATTTAACGATTCAACGATTGACAGTTCACATTCTCGGTAAAACTGATAACAGAAGATTATTTTGATTTCCAGAAAGTTATATGTTATAAACAGATTGATTCAAAAGTGGAGAGTGGAACCAAGTGTTGTTTCCTAACATGAACTAAAATAAATATGCTAAATAACCTGTAAATGCTTCAAATTTCTGCTATATTTTTTTTTCAACTTCTCGCTTTATTTTGCTTAAGGCAGAATAATGAAAAGATTTTTAAAAAAAATAAATCCATGAAGTATAATCTATATGCTATTAGTGTCATATAAAAAATATAAATTAAATTTGACTAGTATATTACAGTATGATCATCGCATTCGTGCCACAAATCAATGTTTGCTTTTTTAATTTCGTGGGCTTAAGCCGATAAAAAATTCATATCATTTGAAAACAGCTTAACAAATTTCCAATACAGTGCGAATTCCGAAATAGCCGTAATTGAGCAACGTTGAAAGTTTCAAGGGAAAAGTAAATATTGACGGTGTTCCCTGTCGCGATTGTTCGGCTAGTTGACAGTGACGTCACGAGCTTCTACTCCCGCAGTGAATATTTTCGGAAGGAAAAACTCGTATAAACCCACCCGTATAAAACAAATTGTTCTGTTTCCGAAAGCCGGCTACTTTTTAAAGTTAGCGAGCGACGTATTTCTCAACCGGTGTTTGCGTCGGTTGACTTTTGCTAACTTCGTTACGTTTGTTCATTTTTATTACTGCACGTTTTCAAATTGAAAATTAATATATTTTTTCGACTTCGCCTTTTGCGTTTTCAAACTTCTTTTCTTTTTATAGAAGTTTTTTAGTGCACTATTTGTTTCCTTTTACGTCTGTTACGTTCTTTAGTTTTCACGGTTTGGGTTGCATACAGAAATGTAGTGTAAAGATAATAATGCTAAGTTGTCAAATTAGATATAGAGTGGCGGAACTCAGTACCGCACTCTATAAATGGGAAAATGTAAATAATACATTTCCACAAATAGAGCTGGGTCGTAACTAAAGCGTTTGTTATAATTTGTTAATCTTAAGGAAAATTATAACTGTAATACACTTTGCGTCGTATCTCTCATTAGTGACGTGCCAGGAGTAACGAGACAATTGATGATGGTAGTCATGTGATTTTTAGTCTCAGTCGCTTAATTTACGAACATATTATACTTATTGACATTAATTACGTTTATTTTCGTACAACTATTTTATTAATGTTTGGGTAACAACTAATCTTTTATATTTTAGTGTAATAAGTGTTTTTTTTAACTTATATTTGTTAAGTAATATTGAGTTAGGGGAATATTTCATCATACACTTTCTCTCTTATTTTTAAGTGGTGCTAGGTGATGTAACTCAATACAACACAAAAAAACTCGCGTGGGAATCAAACCCATAACAGCTAGACGCTTACTATAGCTACCTAATTCATACGTACAGATACAAGTAAAATTGTGGTGGCAAATTTATAGCGATTTTATTAAACGCAGAACTTAATGCCTTTAGCTAAATATAGGTTCAGATACAATTCCAGGTATAAAAGATATTTAACTGGTGATTTACGTTAAGCTGTTGGTATTTTTGTATTATTTATTCCAAAGTGATTTCAAGTTAACGAGAGTACTGAGTAAAATTGATACTTTATACTCTGATCCTTTCAATTTATAATTTATCCGGTTGAAAACTTTAATTGCTTAAGATTTTGTTTAAGAATATCGTGAACTCAATAGAATATATAATATTATATTATATAATATTATATAGTACTTTTCCAAGGGCAGTATCTAAGTAAGGTATATCCACTGTTGTAAATATAATTTTTGAGGTTTACGTGACCAATTTTAAAGGAACATTGCGTCAGCTAACCTCAGTCAAATTTCTTTCATGAATACATCAAAAGTTCAGATACTCGTCTTGAATTCTGATTAGGTACTTGTCATATGATCCGTGCTATATATCATTGTTGAAACGACATCCAAATTAACTTGTCCTTACAGTAAATTGTCTTTTATGCGGTCGACCCAATTTACAATATTTATTTAATGAAGCCTTCGAAAATATTTACCTCGTGGCATGTTTACAGGATGAGGAAGCTAAGAAGCAATTACCAGTGGTACCAAAGTGCTGTGCCAGTGGACAAAATCTCTCCGTCATATTTGAGGATGGCAAATTTAAAACTGTTTGCACTCGCTCTACACTGACCTTTCAACCGATTTTTCACAAATCCAATGATACTTACATGTGGAGCTACGACAGCAATGTGTTCGAGACAATCGTTGGAAATCCTTGTGCATACGACAGGTAATGATCCTAAAATACTAGTAACTAAAATCATTTAAACATGCTCATAATGTCCCTTAAAACGACCTCTAATGGCCAAGTTGCTGCAATTTGTGCAGGAAATTTATATAATGCAATGGCTAACTGCTTGACTTGTTTGTGTAAGTTCTCTGAATATTATTCTTTAAAATTATATAATATATTTTAGTTTTACTTAAAATTTACACGACATTTTGAGATGAAATAAAGAGCTCAACGCTGTACTTTATGTTATCGGAGCGGGAAAAAAACAATTTTTTCGTCTCCTTAAGTGGACATAGAACCTACTTACAGTCACCACATGCCACCACTATAGCTTCACATAATGATAACCTAAATATAATTTAATAATTTATTTTTTTACAGGTACAAATTAGAACCTGAAAAATACAGTAAAGATGAATTTTACCTTTTATTTAACGGATCTCTTTTCGTGCCGTTTAACAATCCACCTTTATTAGGTACGAGAGATTTTTGTATGGAAACATTTTGGAATGAATCTTATCCAGCTGGAATTACATTACCGTTGGTATGCTTTGCTTCACCTATTGAAGAAGCTAAAACCTCACCTACTCTTATTGCCTATGCAACGGGTAAGTTGTCAAGATCAGTACATAAATAAGTATTTGCAATTTTGACTATTTGAATATAATTTTTTTGCTGCAGTAAACGTTTAAGAAACTTTTTATGAAACTCAAAGTTTCTAACGTAATCGTCTGCGCTTAATGCTTGAAAAGCCACCCGTAAAAAAATTTAGGTTTCCCAAAAATGTCTACCACAACAATAAAAAGTAATAATCCGTTAGAACAGTTTCATTTCATTAATAATTTAAAAATGTTTGCCGTACTAAAAGAAAACATTATTTCCATACTAATCGTGTTATTAGATTCTGGGTTTCAACTTAATTAGTTTATTCTTTCAGGTTTAATTATATCAGTACCATTTCTTCTGGCTACGGCATTTGTGTATTTATCTATTACTGAATTGAGAGATACACATGGCAAGGCAGTTGGCATGTCATTCTATCTGCCTCGCCATAGCGTTCAGCTGTTTAGCTGCGACTCAATTAGCTGGACATGCATTTCCATCTGCGGCTTGTAATTTAATGGGTAAGTACATTTTGTATGAAGTGCTAATTTTTACTTTTTACTTTGACTGCGTGGTAAAATATAAATAAGAAACGGTTGTGTACTTGGCGAATTATAAGTACCCTAGATATCTCTGACGGTAGGTAGGTACAGCTGGTTACCTCACTTCGAAATGATCTACGTTATATAATGCAGCCTATATATAGCCTTCTTTAGTATTATTAATTATTTTTGCTCAGATTTACTATGTTAAATATATGAATATTATATACCGTTACTAAACTAATATATGTGGAAATCGATATCCAAGTGTCGTCATAAAATCTATTTCTACTTAACTATTAGTAGAAAAGACGAACTTCATATGTTAAAACCACATCGCTTATAACATTACAGAGCTGAAAATTTAATCAAAGTAAACTTTATTAATAATACTTTTATTCCAGCTTACCTTATCCAGTTTTCATTCGTGTCTTGTTTCTTCTGGTTAAACGTAATGTGTTTTGACACTTACTTAAACGTACGGTAAGTGTTCGATTTGTACAATATCTTGATATATATGTTTTTGTAATATCATAAAATGTACTGACCGAGAGGACCGTCGTGGCGCAGAGGCGCAACGTGTGCTTGTAACTCGACAGTTTCTGGGTTCGATCCCAAGTCGGAGAAGATGGATTTTTCTATTTCCATTTTCTTCGCTCTGGCAAACTAGGCAAAGCACGGCGTTGAGTTCCGTCACTCAACACGCAATGCCTCGAAAAAGGCGGAAAGCGGGGACGGAGAAAGCAGGGACTAGGCAACGGAGTGTCTTAATACTAGATTCCCACGGTCCCTGCAGTTCCCTCTGCCTATCCTGCCATGTGCGGGATAAAGTGTGAAGCTTAAAAAAAACACGTTTTACTAAAATATATTTCTCACTTTCTTGACTCTCTATTCTACTTTTTAATTAGTGTTTCAAAAATTAAAATTGTTTCTTTTAGGAGATATATACATTCCTCAGTCAGTAGAAGAAGTATGAGACGGAGGTTTGCATGGTATTGCTCATATGCTGTTCTGTTACCAGTGATCTTGTTAATAGTAACCGTTACTATGGATTTATCTCCAGCTGTGCCCAGTACATATTTGAAACCTAATTTTGGAGTCAAAGGCTGTTGGTTTAAGAGTAAGTACGATGTTATAAATTATTAGCATTGCACTTTTTTTGCATAAGCAGAGTCTAGTGTTAACAAATTGTGTTTCCCCAATACTATAAATAATTAATATAATAACTTAGTAACTAAGAAAACTGTAAAAAAGGCATACAAACTAAGCACACACACATATTGTATATAAAATTAACTTATGTAAAAAGCATATAAATTTATTTTTTTGCAGCGGACCAGGCAGCACTACCCTATTTCTATGGGCCTGTGGCGGTCATACTTTTTAGCAATTTTGTTATATTTTTATTTACGTCACGAGCTTTTGCTAAGCATTATGACAAGCTCAAGGATGTAACACGTAAGTTCAATCGAAAACAAATAAATTGCTACGTATTTCTTAGAATTTGGATTTTGTTAATTACTAATAGTTAGATATTAAACATCATATACATATACATATTATATGTCAAATTACATTTAGGTTCATTGATTTCTCAAGGTAAAGGGAGAAAGATTCATCTTCTTTATTTAAGAAATTGAAGACGATTAACAAGGAAATATTTTACATTAATTATTTATACAATTTAAAATGTTGACATAAAAATTTGTTACACAGCCTTAGATGTAGCGCACTCAGACTTTAGTACGTCAGATGACTGGGTGAGACTTGGCACTGTACTGGGGCAGCCTGTGCCAGTACACGAGAGAAACTCGTCACCGCAACGAGATACAAAAGTAACATATACGCAAAGATTGAAGAAGTATAAAAAAATGTAAGTTTAGAACAAACAAATTTTTTGTTAAAATTGTTGAAAATAAGTAAAATTTTAGTTCGAATTAAAATTGTACTCGGCTTCCATCTCTATAAAAATATTTCTTTAGTATCAAAATGTATATTTTTCAATGATACGAAGTGATTAGATTGTAGAACGGACATCCTAACACTATAAATGTAAACCATGTAAACCATTAGTCGGGAGACTGCAGAAGTTTGTCTCGCAGGGGACGCCCTTGTCACCAACGTCTCCTCTCAAACAGACATAGTGCTTACTCAAGTAGTAAGTTAGGGACAGAAGACCCTCTTACTTCTCCAACCGGTGTCCTATCAAGGCTAATAAGACTAACCTTATATCTGGAAAAGAAAGTGGCGTAGTGTTCTATCATATGACTCTAAACGCGATGGTGATTCCTAAATTTAGAACTATGTCAATTTTCTCGCTAACATTTCTCTCGTGTCGCAAATTCTGAATGAAAAAATAATAAATTAATGATAAAAAATATACAACAAGTCTTTTCTAATCTTGGTAACGAGCATCAATGTAACGATATTGCCGGTTGTCGAGCGGTTTGTTATTTTTATCTGCCACCTACACTTAAATAACTGGCTAATCTGAAGAAAATATTAGAATGGAAATTCAATTTCCTTTTTGTAATAAAAGTTAGACTTAAGCTTCTTTGATTAAAACGTCTAAATGCTAATGGATGGGGTTTTTTCAAGACTTTCAAGCGTCTTATATATAATTAAATTTTGATTTATGTTAAGTAATTACCTAATATTATTTTTTTAATCGTTAACCAAATTCAACAATAACCTAGCATTTAAGATGTTACTTTTTTATTTAAAATTAATTATGTTTAAAGTGCAAAATTGATTTATTTACAGCTCGAACATTGGAAATATTCGATGATAACATATACTTTTATAATTTTAAATAAAGAAATAATATTTTATAAAAAATGACATTAAAGTAGTATCTTAACTTATATATAAAATATATACTTTTTAAAATAAGAGCTACTTTTTTAGAAGAACTTCATGAAATGCTTAAAAATTCTAAATTCATTTACGATTATTTGCTTAGATTTCGGACATGCTGTCTACTAACAGTTATCATGGGCTTGTCCTGGGTCCTTGAGGTGGTCAGTTGGGCAGCGGGAGCTGGTACATCTGCAGTATCGGTTTGGTCAATTTTTGACCTTATCAATGCTCTGCAAGGTGTAGTCATCTTCGCCATATATGTCCTGCAACAACCCGTCCGATCTTTTGTAAAGGTATGTTTAGAGGAATTAAGTTTAAAAATCTATAAATATATATATATATATATATATATATATATATATATATATATATATATATATATATATATATATATATATATATATATATATATATATATATATATATATATATATATATATATATATGTATATATGTATATATATGTATATATATATATATATATATATATATATATATATATATATATATATATATATATATATATATATATATATATATATATATATATATATATATATATATATATATATTTATATATATATATATATATATATATATATATATATATATATATATATATATATATATATATATATATATATATATATATATATATATATATATATATATATTTACTTATATATATATATATATATATATATATATTTATACTTTATTTAAAATATATATATATATATATATATATATATATATATATATATATATATATATATATATATATATATATATATATATATATATATATATATATACTTAGTCTGGCCATAAATACTGTTACTATTCAAAAAAGAAAATATTACGTTTGAATTTGGAATCTGTCATTTTTATATGATTGCTTGATGTGTTTTCTTATTTTCGCGCCATTATATTGTTAAATATTTTGTTATATTAAAATGGAGTGGGGTGATAAAGAGAACCGAATCGCTGTGATTGCCTTACATAAAGTAGGTATGGAGAAAAGTGCAATTTTTAAAACCCTCCACCCGCTTGGTATTAGTCAAATGTTTGTTTACCGGGCTATTGATAGGTACAATGATACCTCATCTGTTTGTGACAGAAAAAGATCTGGCCGTCCACGTACCGTTCGTGTGAAAAAGGTGATTAAAGCAGTTAGGGAAAGAATTCGAAGAAATCCTGTCCGTAAGCAAAAGATTTTATCTCGGGAGATGAAGATAGCTCCTAGAACCATGTCGCGTATATTAAAAGATGACTTAGGACTTGCAGCCTATAAGAGACGTACTGGTCACTTCTTAACTGATAATTTAAAGAAGAATAGGGTGGTAAAATCCAAACAACTACTTAAGCGGTACGCAAAGGGAGGTCACAAAAAAATTTTGTTTACGGATGAGAAAATTTTTACAATTGAGCAGTATTTTAATAAACAAAATGACCGTATTTATGCTGGAAGCTCTAAAGAAGCTTCGCAATTAGTAAACAGAGTACAACGTGGGCATTATCCCACTTCAGTGATGGTTTGGTGGGGTGTTAGCTATGAAGGGGTGACTGAGCCATATTTTTGTGAAAAAGGTATTAAAACGTCGGCACAAGTTTATCAAAATACCATTCTTGAGACGGTAGTTAAGTCTTTAACTAACACCATGTTCAATAACAAAGAATGGTGCTTTCAACAAGACTCGGCACCGGGTCATAGAGCTCGATCCACCCAATCTTGGTTGAAAACTAACGTTCCGGACTTTATCAGCACTGAAAACTGGCCGTCGTCAAGTCCTGACCTAAATCCATTGGATTATGATTTATGGTCAGTTTTAGAGAGTAAGGCTTGCTCTAAACGCCATGATAATTTGGAGTCCCTAAAACGATCCATTCGGTTGGCAGTGAAGAATTTTCCTCTAGAAAGAGTTCGTGCTGCTATTGATAACTGGCCTCAACGTTTAAAAGACTGTATTGCAGCCAATGGGGACCACTTCGAATAAACATTGTATATTTTTAATAGTTATATATTGATGTATTAAACTAACTCACAATGAAAGGAATAAATGTTACGTATAAAAAAAAAATCGTGCTTTTCTTTATAACAATATTTATGGCAAGACTAAGTATATATATATATATATATATATATATATAATATATATATATATATATATATATATATATATATATATATATATATATATATATATATATATATATATATATATATATATCTATGTATTTCTATAATGGAAATAATACAGTTAATGATCCTATACCCTACTTTGAACTTATTGTAATCAAAAAAATACTGTATTTATTTCAGAAATTCAGTAAGATATAAAAATTTAAACGAAGAAAGGTCCGTCTGTATTAAATGGAATATTCATAATTTTTATGTTTTTAAAGAAATCAAAATCCAAGTTAATATAAAAATGAAAATGGCGTCGTATTTTTGTCAAACATATAAAACTTTCATATACTATTTGTCCTACAGCTCTCAAAACTTTGCAAAACATGCAAAAGGAAAAAGGACGAGTCAGAAGTGTGTGTTGTGAGCGATAGGAACAGTATCGACGGCGGTTCCGGCAGACGAGACTATGTGTAGACTACGGGACTGCATACATAGTGCTTGTAACTACTATGGACCATTTGTATGGGATTACACAATCCGAGCGAAGCTGAGACTGATTATAGTACAGTATTACCACATTTGGTTTAACGCGACTCTAAATGCGTTTGGTGAACATTTGTTAATTTATAGTGCTCTGTTGACTTTCGTATAATTTAATTGATAAGGAAAATATCGCATCAGCTTTATTATCAAAGTGTTAGAGTGTCTATGATTTAGTTATTTATTCTTATTCACTTGCAGAACATTAGTTAATATAGTGTATCAGTTTAAATCAAGTAATCTATGATATGGTAGCAAGACTAAAAAAAAAACAAAGGAAATAGCTTCAAATGAGAAACCTGTGATAGCCTCAAACTTTTATTTGAATATTTGAAGTATTTTCACGATTACTTATACTGTTTTCGCAAAGTTCCTCAAGAAATGGCCCAGAAGGAGTAAAAGTTTGTGATAAAGCGCACCGTTCTTCTGAATTGTAATGTATTCATGGGACAAACAATGTGTGCCAGGTAAATGGACCAAGACTATAATTTGTATTCGTTTCCGCAAACAAAAGAATAATGAGAAGCAAGATATTAAGATAGCTTTTTACTTTGCTCCAACTGAAATTAGCTTTTTGTTTTATGTTCAATATGTTTACCGGTACGTTATGTTTACTTAGGACACACATATATATATATATATATATATATATATATATATATATATATATATATATATATATATATATATATATATATATATATATATATATATATATATATATATATATATATATATATATATATATATATATATATATATATATATATATATATATATCGTATTGTGAAAGTAAGTGGATAGATGAAACTTTATTATTTATTTATATGCTCTATAAAGAATTTTCATTGTTAATAAACTTAGATCTACACTTTAAGTGAGATATTATTCTTCTGAAATGAATAAGGCCAATGTCCTCACTACTACACTTTTGTTCCTACTCTGTTACTAATAAAATAAATTGCACAATTAAATAGATTGCTTTGTGAAATATTAGCTGCATGTGTTTAGTTCGAGTTACCAAATATTATATTAGGGCTACTGTCCTTTAAGGCGAACGTTCACGATTTTTTTTCAGTACTATTTGCATAATTTCTAGCGAAAGCTAGAATTGTATTTACTTTTACTTTTTTATATGTATATATCAGAGCGCCTTAATGGACAGAAGAACTAAATGCTTGCTGTAACGACTTAAATTTTAATTATAAGAAAAAACATATTTTTATAAACAAGTAACCTGACCAATATGTTGACGGTTATAGTCTATGAGCAAGTCCGCTTAACTATTAATAATATGTAGCGTGAATAAATTAATAATTCGAAATGTATGTTATTTTATAGCTTATTCGCTCATTTCTATAGCACATTCAGCACGTAATTAATTTTACAAGAAAACGAGCATATTATTGTATAGTAATAGAAATAATAATTGTTTAGTCAAATAATATAAAATCAATAGAAATTATTAATTAAATTATTTGTATATTTATTCACGCCTATTTATAGCGGATTTGAAAGACGACGATGACTTTAGTGCCATAACAGTGTTAAGATTATACTAGAAAATATGTATATGGTGCGATTAATTTCCTTTACGTGAACTAGTCATAAAATTGTAATTAATGAACTTAAGAATAGTATAGAAGTGTAAGTTATTAAATTATTATTATTATTTTATGCTACAATACAAGTCTAGTTAACATTTTTTTATAAAAATAATTGAAAATAAATGTTAAAACATGTATCGATGTAAAAGCAACAACTAGTTAAATGTAAAGCATATTTATATTTTATTCATAATTTATACTCTTAATGTATAGAAAAATGGGGAAAAAATAGTTTTGTTCTCCCGTTCCGTTCAAAGCGCGACGTCGGTTCCGCATATGACGTGCAATACTTTGAAAAGCCTTTGCCTACTCTACTATGCTGAAAAAACATAATTTTTTTAGCACAATTTAATTAGTACAAGATATTCTTTTAGTATAAACCTATTTATAAACTTTGAATTATATTCTATATGTTTCTGACTTTTATATATACGTAATTGTTACAGTATTTACGTTTACGTTATTATAATACATAATAATTATTTCGATATTTTAATTAAAATTTTAATTCATAAATAAAAAAGAATAAATAATTAAAACAATATTTCAGAGGAATTAAAGTGGATGATAAAAATTAAACAAAATTAAAAAAATAAACCTTTTTACGAATATTGCTAACTTTTTGTGACAAAAATGAAAGGCTCCTCGACAATAATTAGATTTGTAACTTTGTAACCGTTGCAAGTTGCTTTGGAGTTTCATATAAATAATTTTATTTATTGTGAATAATACCGATCATGTAAAGAAAATTCCTCGTTTTGTATAAAAAAAATGAAATGTAATTTTTTTGTCGTGTAAAAAAATTTAAATTAAATGCATGTATGTATGTAATGTAACTATGTAATATATTATTGTTAAATGTTGCGGAATTTTTAAGTGAAGTGACGATCGAAATGTATATTTGTCTATTTTGCAAAACATGACGTTAAATAAAGAAGCTTTATAATA
Organism: Dione vanillae; assembly: GCA_037178615.1. Taxonomy (NCBI): domain Eukaryota; kingdom Metazoa; phylum Arthropoda; class Insecta; order Lepidoptera; family Nymphalidae; genus Dione; species Dione vanillae. Next base: position 51,128 of record JAZFAU010000141.1, read on the forward strand.
TACTGATATATTTATTCAGATAATCCTTGTTCCTTTGTGCTTATCCCAAAATATATATAACTGTGTTAATAATTATAAATAAATAGATTGCTTTTATTTACTACTGCTCACTATAGGTTTTTGAGTAAACTTATTATTACTTATTAACAATAATTGTATTCTTTATTACTTACTTTTAGGTAAAGAAATAAATACTTTTTTAATAGAAACGTACTGCAGATAATATTATATATTTTTCACACGTATTCAAGTAATAACTATGCCACCATGTTGCTACATTCCCTCACGAGTTACCATTAAGAAAAATAAAATATAAAAATTAAATTAAAAAATCAATAGTATTTCTATAATTGAAATATATAGTTATTCAAACTCTCATTAGGTTTTGCGTTTTAATAATATACTGAAGAATGAACTGAATATTCATGTAGCCGATTAAGAGTGAAACAAAAAATATGGTAACAATTTAAAATATTAGAACTAGATACTTCATCGCCATGTTGACTTGCGTAAATCCATTATTAAAATCCAAGAAGTATTTCTCTGAACTTTAGTAGTTGTGTAGAGTGGAGATCTAACCCAGAACCACAGCGCTTACAGTAAAACACTATCAATACCCTACTTTTACGTTAAATATATTTTATAATTTAATCTATCACTGTTTTTTTAGAACCTAAAATTTTCTAAGCCATTATAAGTTTTTAATATACATACTAAAGTTATGAAAAACAGTACTCAATAATTGAAGTGAACGCAATAAATAATAATAAGAAAATTTATTGGCCTTTTTTATAATCTCAAAATTAAAGAAGTTCAGTAGGCCAAGTGCTATACAGAGCTAAAAGTTTTAACAACTGTGCTCTTTGAGTTGCAATATAAAAGCTGGCTTAGAGTTTCTCAGTATCTTTTGCTTGCTTAAATGAGTTTATTTATTTTACATAAATAGAAACTTAAAATACTACGTAAATAATGTGTGTTTAAGATGAATGTGTAATATTTTTATTGAGACTGTCGAGACAATGTGTTGTGACTGTAAACGCTTAGTACATGGTTCTGATCCTCACTTGGGTGAATGAATCATCTTTTGGCGCTAGGTTCTTAATTTAATAAGGGAGGGTTTACTGGAGTAAAGATTAGTCTTGCCTTTATTAAAAAGCCAGACTAATAAAAAAAATCAATTTAGTAAATAAAGAAATGAAAATAATACAATGATATTAGATCTGCTATGTTGACACTTATATGCTCATTGACACTATGTTATATCTTGGTTACCATGTCGCAAATTACGTACGTCGTACGTTAACCATTTTTTTTAGTAAAGTCTAAGATTATATAATTTTCAGTTAAATTTACAAGTATGTACGTATATATTACGTATAGAGCTGAAAATAGACCGATTTCACGATATATTTTATGAAAAAGAAATTAATGATAATGGATGAAAGATGAATGCATGAATTTGTGATAAAAATATATTCAATCAATTTAAATTATAAAACGTATTTAGCATAGGCCTATTTTCAATACAAGCTGTATGGGATGGCATTCAGTCCATCAGCAAGGTATCCAGGATATTTACCCTCGGAGCGGCATTAATGCTTGAATTGTTTGCGTCCGCTGCAATTTAATAATTGCTATTTCATTCGAATAATCAGGAAGTGTACTAGGATAAAATTTAATGAGGACATTCTGATCCTAATAGTTATTTTATGTCTATATTTGGATTTTTGTAATTTAAACCTATTCTTTATTTCCGTTGACCTAAAAATATAAAATTTTAATAAGAAACTGGACCTCATAGTACAAAAAAAGTAAAATTCCGTAAATTGGGAGCTACACATATAAAAAATAAACACAAATAACACGTGTAATCCATTTCATACACAATAAGTGCATACGACCGAAAATTAACTTTTTTATCTTTATAAGTTGTTTATTAGTAAGTTTGTTTTACAAAGAATATCGTTTAATTTTACATATAATCAAATTCTAAAATTTGTATATATTATTTATTTATATGGCTGTATAAATATATTTAAATATTCCAGGAAAACTAAATCCAGCTACTTAGAATCAACTCATAAACTTTGGTGCATTTCAATATTACAGCGTAATCAAAAACATTTACATATGTTTTTGTACATATATGCTAATTATAAAACCAAATAATTATATATTCTAAAGATACACCCCTCGTACAAATTTAAGGTCCACTTAAATCGTCCATGCCGTTTTTGAATAGCAAACAATGATTTTAAACTTAGATGTGAAATATTTACCACAATCTACACACTTCACCCTCTTTTATTCCTTAGAACAAAAAGTTTACAGTAGTGAAATATATTCATATATCGAAAATAAAACATTCAATTTTCGTTTTTATAAATATATTTATAGAAATTTATTAATATTATTAGAGATGATACAAAAATTTTACTCACCTACTGGTGAGTGCAACATTGAGCCTCGATATGCAAGGTTCCTAGGAAAAATTATTACGAGGTAAAAACATAGCAATGTACTAGGAATAACAAATTCTTAAATATAACATTTTAACTCTACTAATTTAAATTAAAAATACATAGCCGCGTATATCACTTCCAACATGCGTCTATCTGGTAGAAGATTATAGTCGTTCTAAAATGTGATTGATAAGCTGTTATCTTACGTGGTGTGCAGAACCCTAAAATATGAATCAACATGTATATTCTTCGAACGTTGCCAAGTGTTCCGTATAAAAGGGTACAAGATTGATGATGTTTTTATAGTATTGGGATGTTAGTGATAAATCATTTTATCAAAACCTGTGTAATATATTAGCTGTTTGATTTTAAACGGGAGGTTAATATTTTTTGTTAATTGTAAAACTCATAGTATGGAGTGTCTTAACTCTAGGTTTTATCTGTCTACTCTGATTTACAGAAACATAAAACTGAAAGAAAATATCACATTTTATACATATACTTATGTTATACCAAAAAATAAAAATATTAAATTTTTGGTATTTTCGTACTTACTTTACGAAAATAAAATAAACGAGGTTATCAAATGCTTTAATTAATGTAGAACTTGATACAGGTTTCACTCATCCCTTTTCACTTTCAATTAATTAATGCCAATCTAATTAACCGAAGCGATTCGATAGTAAATCAGAGATCAGATTAATTACAGTAAATGAGAAGCTCGCACAATCGAGTTTTCCTAATCGATATCTCGAATTTGTTACGATAGATAATTTATTTCTTTTGTATACTTTTGCTTAATACTAAATAACGTTATTTGATAGTAAAAAAATATGTATGTAGAAAACAAAAATCAGCAAGACAGGTTAGCAAAAGTATCACCTGCAAAAACAAACCTGATTGATACCAATTCAAACACAACGATTATAAAAATCTTGAAATCTTATCAAATCCATAAGGATATTATACTTGTTTTTTGAATTGCATATTGGTAGTAAAGCTCAACAATGAAGAAGATACCCGATGGTACGGACTATATCAGGAAACATAAAAGCTAATTACATGTATAGCAACATACAGAACACTAGTCCTGTTAAGTTTTAAAAGAAATTGTTGATGATCTCATAGTCATTGGCAAATGTACGCTAGTAATGATGGACGATGTTAAAATGTTAGAAGGAGCGATATAAAATCTGTTTTTTTTTTGTTGCGTAAAAGGTGCGGTAAACACAATGGATCATTGGCATTGCCGTGGTTAAGTTGGATTGAAAAATGGCGGGAAACTTGCTGGAGCAGAGGAAATTTTAGTTTGAGATGGAAAACGGTAGCCCTTAGCTACTAAGACATTATCTTAAAAATATTTTAGGTACTGTAGACCGTTACAAATCTTCTGTGTACTTAAAGAGGACGTAGCTAGCTTAATTGTCCGGGTTTATCCTAGTTTTATTATAGTGTTGAAAAATATATTGTTTATCTGCTATATACAATTGACAGTTTTTAAAGAACATATTTATTTGCCTTGCATTTCATATAATAAGTAGTGTATACAGTGTATACACAAGACCAATCGATTTATCGAACACGGTACGTCAATAAATTCATTGAAATACTTAAGCGATTTAGTAGGATTTAGCAAGAGTACAAGATAATCTATATTAAGTTAGTGTATATATTACATCGGCAATTAATTGAACAACGACTTATAATATTTGTGATTTGGGCTTGTATACATCTTTATGAATAAGTTAACAGAGTTTATAAGTGTTAAACACAGATAAGGTTTTCATAAGGACTTTTATAACAGAAATATTTTTCAAAACAAAAAAATCGAATTATTTCTTATAAGTACATTATGCAGTAAGCATCTAAATGCTGTAGAGGGTAATTTACAGCATTTAGCGAGATTAGGCGAGATATATCATCGCAATGGTATATGATTCTGTTATCTATACTCCATACTTACTTACTATGAAAATAAACTGTAATTACTATAGGAAAGATTATATTATGAAAGTATTTGAATATACTTGTTTAAGTATAGGATAAATAATAACCCTTATCAAAATAAAAAAATACAAATTTAAGCGCTGAGTATCCAAAACATAATATGTTACACAGTGAAAGAGTGACACATTCTATATCTAACATCGAAACTACAAATAAAATTTGCGTAGAAATCTCCTAAAACTAACTCAAATCGAGTATATTTCGTAAATCAATAGTACAGTCGCTAGATGTGACTTATCTTTGTAGCAACGTCGCTTATCCGAGTGGATTCACTTCAGTGAAGTCGTGATGTATGAGCGTGATTGAGGAACTTCTAATATTGTTTGCGATATTCCCATTTCGCATGCTGCGGATCTTACATTAATACTTCTATTAGGTATATGTGCATTCACAAATAGCCATAAGGAATATAAATCGAGTATCTTTTGTATATGCCACATTAATATAAAATTCCCTTTGTTGAGTAACTTAAAAGTTATTGACTTCTTGACTTAAATAATCTACAGTATATCCACCATATTTGTGGAACATGAGAAACAACAACCTTTGGTACCTAAGTGGGATAGTATCTGTCTGCAAACGGGATTGTTTTGGCTTCGATCACTTGGACGATCATCTGATAGATTACGTCTGGTAGACAAAAAGTGACATTAAGTTTTGCCGCGCAACACGTTGTACCTGGAATGCTTATTAAACGCAAAGAACAAAGGGTCACACAACGGAGAGAAATACAAACTTCTTTGCTGCTCTATTATTTTCATAATTTTTTCATATCGTGAAGCTAAAAAAACATAAACAATAATTTAGTTATAATGCGCTTAATCATAGTTGTTGTAACAATTTAAAAAACTTCTCTATCTACTAAGGTACTATAAATGTCACAAATGCACACTTCAATCAATTTTCTAGCTAAGAAGGAGATTGTACTAGTGCTTACCTCTCTACGTGATGCACTTAGAAGATAGTTTTCAGGGGTGAAATACCTTTTAATATTTGTTTGGTTTTAAGGTAGCCATTTCGATTCTGTTTCAAGTGTTTTTGTTTCACTAGAAACATTACATTTTGTAGAATAGCTTACTAGGAAAAATCTTTTAAGAAATAAGAAAGAACTCACTATGTTAGAGGTTATAGTATGGCGTGCCGCAAGTGTGCCTTCCCTGATCTGAACTTAATCACTTAGCTGTACTAGCTGGCGCCCGCACATTATCTTAATGATTCTTGGGAGAGGAAATAAAGTTATGATTTCTTTTGAACTGACTTCCCTTCATATGTATTGATCTAGTTATTGTGCTCATCTTACTCTCTTAAGATTTTAGTCAATAATTTATTAGTACAATAATAATAATTTATTGTATATGAAACTGAAACAAGGATTCGAAATTTTTCTCTAAATTATATATAATTTATATGAAGCATCGTCATTGTCTTTTATTTCTATTTATTTACTTATTTATTTTATTACTTGTTTTACTTATTAGATTAGTCGTAAATATGTATTTTGTAAATATATATGTATTATATTATATTATACAAAATTCTGATGTGATAAGAATTTTGTATTATTTTGTTTTTCCTTTCTTTTTTTAAGTATAGTTAAATATATATTATAAGTATGTTTATTATTATTAACTATTATTATTTACGTATTTATTTAGGTATGAGCTTATGTATGTCTATGTATGTTTAATTAAATTAAGCAAGCACACCGCCTACCGTTTTGGAATACTCCTATACCCAAAGGTTGCCTGGCAGAGATCACTTATAGCGGCCTCATAAGGTCGCCTGCTGTACATTATTACTTCTTTATGTATGCTTTTTTTTGTATATTTTATCTATGGTGTACAATAAAGTATTATTATTATTAATCCATTGTGAAAAGAGTAAAGTAAAGATACTCTTTACTCTATCATCATGTACTAGATATTTATAATATTTTAGATTTTTATTTAAATAATAACATTGAAACAGACGTAGAGTATATGTTACGATCGCATTTGGAGATTCTAATAATTATTGTAGTAACTATTAGTTTTTTTTTTACTTTTTAGACCCTTTTTTATTCCCACCGTTGCGTACATGCAACAACCCCGATTGATATTATTTTATTGCTTTAATGGGCTTTGTCTTTTAAGACTGTCCTATTTCTACAAGAGACCTTTAACTGTACATAATTGACAAATTAAAATTAAAAACATAATTAGACAAATAACCATGACTTAAAGATTGGTTAATAAATCAAGGTATAAATAATATGCTGTCTGTACAATGCACAACACATTTATAATATAGCATAATCATATTATACTAGTGCGCCGGACGTTGATCGTGAGAAGGGCACTGATGCCAATTTCCGGTTGAGGCGTTTGTGCTGGAAAGTGGGGAAAAATGAAAAGACAATCCCATTCAATTTATCTATATAAGGAAAATATATAATTGGTTTTATAATATATAGTATTGTAGTAAACTTAATTTAGCCAATGCCAAACAAGTCAATGTCATTAACTTGCAGTAATAAAGTAATAAAAAGCTTGGTAGGTACCTAAGTGCATTTTTTCCCCGTAACGAATTGATAAAAGAAATAGTTATTCTTATATACAGTATATGTATATAATTTATTTCGTGCCCTGTTTGTGTAAGATCAGTCTATTATTCAAATAGACTGAGTAGTTATATAGGTTTTTAGTGAACACTTTAGAGTTCTACAAATAAAGAGTTTATGGTACTAATGGCGAAATATTTTTTCATCTAACCTAAAGGATTCAAAGAGTGTATTGTCTCTATAAATTTCTTAAATAAGACTGGTTTTCATATTATTTATATGAATACTTGTTCGTCTCTTATCCTCTTAGTAATATTTGGTTTCTATTTTTGTAAGCTAAATTTCCATTTTTTAAATAATGTAACCGTAGTTTAATGTAGCGTGAGGATTGTGTGACGTGAGGATTTTTATTCTATCCCTTTTCTTGTCACAATAAGTGTCTTAAAGGCCTGTCAGAAGCGCCAAGGGAATTGAGATCTATTCATATTTTTTTATATTTTTAGATGAATGAGAGAAACGTGTGCTCCTTAAAGAGTGTTTTTCTTTCTTAGTTATTTATCTCTCTCTAAAAAGCATAGAGCTACTATGCTTTTTCGCGCATAAAGTATAGAAGGTAATAATAACAAATTATATAGAGTCTAATAATAACAAATTTTATCTTATCCTAAAAGGAAATATTAATGAAACTGAATCCATAATCATTTACAGTCATCCGTTTTCTTACTTTGTAGTTTTAATTATTTTAATTAAAAATATATTTTTTTAAATGCTTGTGTGCAAAAGGGGAAGTGGTATGTGTTAGTTGTTGCCTATTCGTTTGTAACCCACACACAGATATTGTTTATTTAAGAATATTTTTGTTTACTAAATTGGACTAGATAAAACGAACCATTCAGACAGTGGACTGAATCTTTCATTCAGTTTAAGTTACTAATAAATATATATATATATTTATCTTGCATAATGTAGAAAAAAAATTATACAATGTAAAAAAGACATATTCTATTTCGTCATACGTTGATCTTTCTCGTCTTATTACCATTTTTTTAAACATATCATCTAAACTATAGTAGCTTTTTATTGTTTGTTGTATGAAAATAAATGATTATAGTTGAAGTTAGCAACTAAAAGCAAATATTACTGCTATTTGTTCGACTACAGTGGTTAGACCATAAAAAATAACAGCTGTCTTTATAGTTAATGTTATGGAGTTTTGAGTAAAAAAGACATTGACAACCAGACTCATACATTTTTAACTTGAATCAATTTGTTTTTTACTTTCATATAGTAAGAAAATTTCGCTGTAATTCCATCGTTTCTCTGATTTATTTCAAAATATTTCATGTCAAAATTTTAATACGATTACTCTTTGAAATACCGAAAAAAAGAATATAATCTTTTATCCAAGTAAATTGTAATGTTTATGTCATTATTTAAAACGTCTTGAGTCTAGAACTCAAAGCTTAGTAACACATTGACAGTAGTGATATATCACTATGACACACTACAACTCTAACAAATTGATGATCAACATTATAATAAACTAAAATAATAAGCTACACAAAGCGCTGCGCTGACTTCCACCATACATTACGCAATGTGTAGACGAAAAGCGGAGAATAGAGTGTCTTAACACTACTGATCTCACGATTCCTGCGGTTCTCTCTACCTACTCTGCTATGTGCGGGATAAAGAGTAAAGCTAAAAAAAACATAAGCTGATTCCTTAATATTAAGATGTAAGAATGAAATATTGTAGTTTTTATTCAAAGTAATAATACTCTTGCACTCAGAATATGATATCACTATTAGGGTTATTGTCTCGACGTGAGATGAATGAAACACGAATTTAACAGTACGGATTTATATACTTTATATAATAGTATAACGTACGTTTGTGATAATTTTGTATGTTTAATTTTCTACTACGTTATATTATTTAGGCATTGGCTAATTTATAGCACATTACTCTATTTAATACCGTTTGTTAATGGAAGGGAGTGATTGGAAAATATGTACATGATAAAAATCGATATATCGATACAGTATAGCATAGTCCTAAGTTCGAATTATTATTAATATAATTATATTGTATATATTTGAATTCCCTTACTTTAGTGTTATAACATTTGGAAATGAATTCAGTATAAAAACAGTTAAAAATTAGCGAAATTTGCCAACAATAATTAGTTGTACTTAATTGTTAGGTCAATTAAATACATCTATGAAATTTTATCAAAAGAAAGTACTTATAGTACAGTATAGTAAAACTTATATATGAAGAAAAAAATTAAAAAATAAATACGTTGTCCATTTTTATACCTACTATATATGAAATGATATTGTTACAGAATCCTCGGTGAGCGAGTCTTGCTCACATCGGATCGATATTTTCTACCATAAATGCCATAAGCTGGATAATTGAATTGCTTTATATAACAAGATAAAAATCATATATTTTCAATGAGTGCCACAACACTAAGTTCGCAAAATAAACTAAAAATATTTATATATTTTAACTAAGTAGCGCAAAAATGGTATTACTAATTTCCTCAGACTTTTCTCCTATTTTAAACTTCATTCGTTGTGATCTATATAATGTTTTGTATTATTGATTACTGTGAAAACTAGGCCAGTGAAAATTTATTGAAACTTATCAATTAAACTTTGAAGTTTCGATACTGACAAGTTTTGTAAAGGATCGTAGTTGCGACAGTTGTTGAGCGCAATCGGCGAACGCGAGAAACGTTGTCAACCTCTCCCAAATCTGTATCTATTTTACATAATGCGGTTACGCGAAGCTTCCAGTTTCAAGACTGTATAATAGACTGGATTGTATATCAAACAAAAGCTCTATTCTATGCTCACCTTTCAGTACTATCTGTTTCCTTTCAGTAGCAGTAATATAGACATATGTATTAGGTACAATAGAAATAGATTTAAAGGACTTTCAAATACGTAGACGTTTCTTTACTAAATAAGCACATGACGTGTTTATTCTTTTATATTATGTGAAATATTTTATTATTTATATGAATTATGACGAAATAATTATAATAATTTATACAACCATAATCAATTGTGTAAACAATTATTGTATTAGTAACTAACTAAGTATTAATATTTTAGATCAGGCTTAGAAAATCTTTGGCCAGCTTGGATAACTAGATCAGATGACAATATAATAGTATAACACCATCGAGCTATATTTAGTTTGAAGTTGGTAAAGTCAAGAAGTAGGACACAGAACTCTATGAGCTTTAATACTAAAACTGTAGATTTAGGTTGATTCGTCTTTAGTAGTAGTTTTAATATAATTGTTCAGGGATAAAGACGCTGGCAATTGTGATATAGTTCACACTGACACGGATACCACCGGTCACCTCTACATTTGTAGATATACCAAATCATAAATACATTTAGAGTGTATCTGTATCATATATTTTACAGGAAATATATATGAACAAAAATTAAAAAAAATTTCTGGGTAACATTTAGCGATGAAACTGAAAGTGAGTTATTAGACAATATTTCACAATGTCTTTAAACGTTTAAACATAATTTGTTATATCTTAGAAGAAAACGCATATACATGTATGTTTATTTAAAATAAAAATATAAGTACAAAATAACCGATATATTTTATCTTATATCCATTTGTAGTTTTGAAAACTTAAAAATATTGTACGTTATAAGTTACAGCAAAAATAAATTATTAGTATTAATATATCAATCGTTTATAAGAAAAAAAATATTATATCAATTCTCAGTAAAAATCAGTTAAAGTGAACGTTAATCTTCGTATAAATCTCTCACGATTGCTCACAATAGTATAATAGTTTTTACGACGAAACAATTTCATCTCGCGTCTATCGTATTAGAGGAACGCTTGCTTGACTCATGACAGTATCACGGACACAACAAACTGCAATGATATCATATAGAGTTGGGCTCGGTTATTTTTAGACGATAAATTTATATAGAAATGGTATATAGTTTTACTGTGTGAAATTCTTTCCAGTAACACAGTATCTATATCGATTTTCTATTTTTTGGATAAAAATGTAGTATGTTCTTTCTTACCTTCTGTATTTTGGAAATGAAGATGTTAAGACAATCCGTTTCCCGTTTTTTGAGTAGCAAAATAACGCCAGGCTTGCATAGATTAGATACCAAAGCGAAGAAAATGGAAATTAAATAATGTATTCTCTCTGCGTGGGAATTAAACTCATTGAATGTTTATATACAGGCAGACTCTTCGTCTCTGTGCTACAACAGACATCTTTATTTATTCTCGAGCCATAAAATATTAGTAACCTCCAGACATTTTTTGTAAATAACTCGTTATAAAGATGATGGTAAAGAAGATGGAGACCACATAAAAAGTTTGTTACGATTTTTTTTTCGAACAAAAGTATTATTTTAATAACTTTACCATTTCCAAATTACATTGGAATCAATGCCACTGTCCGTGGTAAAGCAACGATGAAATAGAAACCAATAAAATGCTGGTACAAGTAAAACGTTTTCCGTGTTGAGAGTGGGTGGTGTGACGCTTGACAAGGGTTGTCATAAGTCTTCCTTCCGCACGCATATGCGTACAACTAATTGTCATGTGTCGTCGACTGTCTGACCTACGGGTAGATAGATATTAGGTATCTAGGTATCTAGGTATCAGTAGTGTTGAATTACATTTCGTAGACGATTAGTATTGAATTACATTTAAATCAAATGTTAATATTGATGTTTTACCCTGGTTTATATTGGCTTATTTCGGCGATCTGACATACCAGCTTGTATTATATGTTTTTAAAGAACAGTAGAGTGTGATTTTTTTTATATTTTTTAAAAATTATAATTTTCTTTAAAATTTTTTTTAATTTTTTTGTAGCCTCACGCTTTATCCCGCACAGGGCAGGGTGGACAGAGGGAACTGCAGGAACTATTGGAACCTAGTGTTAAGACACTCAGTTGCTTAGTCCCTGCTTGATGAAATGAAAATAGAAAAATCCATCCTCCGCGAGTGGGAATCGAACCCAGAAACCGTAACGTTGCAGGCGGACGTTGCGCCTGAGCGCCACGACGGTCCTCATAAAATATGTATATCATGATTATTATTACTTAATTTTTTATTTATTTTAGAAGACGCTCACCGAACTAGTGTTTAACTGAAGAACGGAGTGAACCGTCACTAAAATATTACCGTTCCGCATAGTATGATTGTCTTAACTGTGTATTTATCGTAATAATCTATTTTACGATCGAATAATTTTCTTCAACATGACTTCACTTAACTAAAGTTTACCTTTAAGGTATGATTACAGACTGCTCACTAAGGATAACTGAGCAACTTTAATGTTTGCACGTGCTTATTTGTAGTTAAAATCAAGTTCTGTACAGTCGTCTTTTTGAATGTTTGCTAATTATATGATCATGTTAGTCTAGAATTTCGTAAAATAAGTTATTTAATTACTTTTTTTAACTTAATTTCTATTTCAAGCCAAATAAAATGTATTATGGTTAAATTAGTATTATAACACATATGTATATGCCAGAAAAGCCAACAGTTAAATCATATTAGTATTTAAAAATAATTTCAATTCCCTGTTCAATATCCAGATTGATATTAAATGTTAAGAACAAGTGCGATAAAAATTTATAATACTCATTACAGACTAACGGGTTTCCTTCGTGGGCTTGATTTATTACTACGTAATATAGCGTAGCCTGTGGCAATTTAAAGTAATAAGCTACTACCGTATTTTAAATATGGACAATTTATATAGAAATATGAAAGTAACTACGAAAGTAATATTATCTAATATTATCGATTTTTTGCTATTAGTAACCTCCGATGCAAATTGAGTCAACGATCAAATTGAAATCAATTTTGATCTAGTTTTTTTAAGTGACAAGTTCACTGCGGCAAAATTCTGAAAGTTATCAGCTAATGCTGTCGATGTCGAGGTCGACTCCTCAATGTTAATTTTCCAATATATTTAAGGTCTTTCAGCCATTTTTTTGGTATTGGTATAAGTGTCCTGGTCAAGATTACCATACGTCGCCCAATTTTTGCTTTAATTAATATAGGTAATTTTTCTGGGACTATATTTATATGTTTTAATTTTACATAAGGTCAGTCCCCATGCCGGGGAGAATTTATGCGTATTATGAGGTGGCTTATTTTAGTTACAATGCTTTTCTACTGTATAAATACAATAATATTATATCAATTTCGTAGAGAAATTTTCATATCAGTCATATCAGTTTTATTTCAAATTATTTTTTCCAAATCAATATACCAGTTCAAATTGTTAAAATTAAGAGGTTCTACTTTTGTATGGAAATGTAGCAAAGCCATAAATAAAGAGAAGAAGAAGAAGAATGTAGCAACAATAATTTAGACTGAATTTTTACAGTATCACTTGCATCTCGCTTGGGGTCAAAACCAGTCTAATTCTGAGACCTGAATATTTCTTTTTATTTTAGTCAGCAAGTACTGATTTTGTTAATTGATTTGTCTAAATTAAGCGTTATTTGGTTGATATGAGTAGCTCTCACTAGCAGAAAAGCCTATGCAGTAAATGTGTTCACTTAACATTTTCCCTTTAATAGGGAATTCTATATTATATGTGACTAATTCAAGCAAAAATAATAATATTTTTTTTTCATAATTTTAATTTAGAAAATATTGTTGTTTATTATAATAATAATGTTCATAAAAATAATATTAGAATAATAACTTTTACAATTTAGTGCTTGTGTATAAAATTTTTACACCAACTGTTTTCTTTATTACCTAATAACTTAGAATAACCGAGGAGTGTGGTTGAGAGTAAATATAGGCATAATCCGCACTCTTGGAACAAGAAGAGGGATTAGCCAGTTTGTTCTTCACTTTTCCGCCTATTAGCGATATTACACGTTGAGAAATGTAACCGTAAGCCGAGCATCGGTCTTACCAGAAAGTTAAGGTCAATTAAAATTCTTTATAACGATGTTGGATGCATATTTGAAATTGTAATAATTATAAAATTGATATTTCGCAAAGGTTTGTGGGTTTGATTTCCACTCGGGGAAAATAGGATTTTTCATTTCCGTTCCATTTTTTCATTCTGGCAACTAGACAAAGCGTAACGTTGAGTTCCGCCACTTAACACGCAATGCCTTGAAATGGCGGAAAGCGGGTAACGGAGTGTCTAAACACTAGGTTTCTACAGTCCCTGCGGTTCTCTCTGCCTACGTTGCTATAAGCGGGATAGAACGTGAAGATAACAAAATGATAATTGAGATAGAAAACGTTTACAGTTATCTTTATTATATTACATTTAAGAAGAGAAGAAGAAGAAAAGGAGAGCAGTGACATCTTATATAAGATTACAAAACTACGTGATACTTAAGTTTTCTCTTTGCTTATATTGTAAAAAAATATATTGAACTTGATGATTTCATATAGAGATATCTCTTTATACTAATTTTAAATTTTAGCCCTAGCGGAGTGCACAATATTATGATAAAATATTGATTACAAAGGCTTTGACTCTTGATATAAATATTTCACCAAAATACAGTTATATGCACAAAAAATAAATATTGTATACATAACATTATTTATTTATCGTTTTGAGTAAAAAATTAATAGAGTTTAATTATTAATTGTGGTTAAACCGTCATTAACTACGCTGCGACACAGAAGATTTCAAAAATCAACTATAACTCAATTAAGCTTTGACCATTTAACAGACCAATTCTAAAACAACAAGTTTGAATTAAACCTACTTTTGTCATAAATTTTTAATGATATAAAACGATATAATAGGTAGAAAAGCTTATTAAATACTTAATTATAGGGACATGTGTTGTATTTCTCGTATTGTATGTATGAGTACTTAAATATTGAACGACTTATTAATTTCACCAAAAGAACGCTTGGAAATTAGATTGTAAGTTGGTTTTGGTATAATTAAGAATATTTTTTCTAAAAAGAGACCACTCCAGAGGAAAAATAGACGTATTTAGTGAAAATTGTATATAGCTATTATAAAATTAAGTAGTTAATTAGTGTGTGATGGTTTAATCAATATAATTGTGCTACCAAAGCGGCCATGTTAGGTGTCCTTGATGAGTATATTATTTCTGTGACAAGCAAGTCAAGGGCATAAGTTCAAGGTCATGGAAAATGTGCTAATAAAAATATATACTTGATGATTTCAATTGTATGATTATTTTATAGCACAGAATCTGCACACTGTGGTCTTTCACGGTGGTTAAGAAAGGAATTTTATATAGCTACTTCCGATATGAATACCGGAATTAGGATGGACTTCCGCAAAGTAAAGCCTAATTCTATTAGATATTTCGCTGTGGTCTCTTCGAATAAGCGTAAATGTTTTGTGTTACTATATTTAATTTTTTTAGCTTTACGCTTTATCCCGCATATTGCAGGGTAGGCAGAGGGAACTGCAGGAACCATATTAACCTAGTGTCAAGACACTCTGTTGCTTTGTTGCTGCTTTCTCCGTTCCCACTTTCCGCCTTTTTCGAGGCATTGCGTGTTGAGTGGCGGAACTCAACGCCGCGCTATTCCTTCGCGCCTTTCAGAGCGAAGAAAATGAAAATAGAAAAATTCATCTTCCCCGTGTGGGAATCAAACCCTCAAACCATCGTGATTACAAGCAGACGCTTACGCCTCTACGCTTCTGCGTAAATATTAGCTGTTTTAACAACTATTGAAATTTTAAATACAAATATGATAAAAAATATTAAATTGTCATAAAAAATAACAACTCTTCACTGACGTTGTACAATTTTGTTTTAATTAATGAAATGCTCATTTGTGTCACGACCGTAGTGGCCTATTTCATAAATGACTGTTATGATAAAAAAATAAATAAAGTATTATAGATAAATAATATTTTATTTAAATAATAAATAAATTTTCTCATATCAAAAAATAATAAAAGTTGTAGTTATTTTAACTTTTATTAGTATTTAAAGAAATATACAATAATAGTCTCTATATAATAAACACTAATACAAAAACTAAACTAATTTCAAACGTTCATAAGCTCTTTATATATTTAAATAATAGCTCTATTATTTAGCAAGGAAACCCAATAATTTCGAATATCAAGCGTGTATAGGTGTGGAAGTGCGTATTAGCATTCACGTTATAACAAAAGGTGGGGTTATAGGTATATAAATCAACAATTTAGCGCTACAATTTCCATAATTCACACAATATCAAGTAACGTTGAATAAAGAAAAATCCAATTTCCTTTACTTGCACTACGGAAGGGACGCAGGGCCTAAGGACGGGCTTGTACACAATGGTGTAGTTTTAATCATCATTTGTCTCAATTTTTTTGTCGTAAACTATGCAGTGGAACTAAGTGGAAGAAGAAAAAGAAAATTGTTAAAGGAGGTCGGACTTCAATCATATATTTTGTTTACATGTGAGTGACGTATCATGAATTAAACTTTATACATGAATTTATTACTTTTGGTATTATTACTATTTTGTTAAGTCTTTACGCTGTATTTTGCTAGGAGCAACCTTAAACTTTTTTGTTCTCTTTAATTTCGGAAACGTAAGTGGCAATTTGACTCCACATTTTGCTAAAAAATTAAAGTGTCAGTGACGAAAAAAAGAAAACACTTTTCCCATTATTGAAATCATTGGGATTATAGTCAAACGCTGCCCTACTATACAATGACTTAATACTGAAATGACTACTACATCCCTTTATTATTTTCATAAAATGATAAGCTTTTAAAAGGCTACTTTTAATATTTTATTAAAGTACGAGTATATTAGTACAAAGTTTAAACCGCAATCAACTATTAATTATGTTAAAAGCTTTTGTTATTAAGGTAAATTATAAACGTTAAAGGGCATTATTTGAATTTTTACTTTCGCTTAACGAGAATTTAACTGTTTCAAATGAATTTTAATAAAGTAACTTAGAAACATTCACAGAAAGGAATAGTCGATTCGTACTAAATTGTATGTTTGAAAGTAACTATATATGTATCATTAATAGCCCATAACGAATATTTATTACGATAGGTACTCAAAACAAGTTACTTTTTTTTAATGACGTACATACTGACGTTTTCTTATTATTATACATAATAATGAAACGTCACTAAACTTTTTTAGCTTTTTTGAACAATTTAAAAAAAAGTCAACTTTAAATCCCACTACCTTATTCTCTTTCAATATAAACATTTTTTAAAACATTTACCTCTTTTTATTGCTTTACTCGTACTTTTAATTTTGAGGACCGTCGTGGCGAAGAGGCGCAACGTCTGCGTATAACGCGACGGATTCTGGGTTCGATTCCCAGTCGGGGAAGATGGATTATTCTATTTTCATTTTACTCTGGCAACTGAGGCAGAGCGCGGCGTTGAGTTCCGCCACTCAGTACACAAAAAAATATTTTTTAAAACATTTCCAAATTTATAAGTTAAAGAAACAAGATAAATGAATTGATTTTTAGCTGTACAATAAATTGTTTATTAATAAACACTGAAATTGTTCAAACGAAGTATTTTAGTATAAAATGCTATTTTGTAAGACTACCTTGTGAACACAGCCTAGGCAGGTGTTTCGGATATGAACGATTATTCAGGGGAACAATAATAATGGGGTAATAAATTATGATTGATGAATCACCGAAGATACGGCGAGAACACTCCTATCGAAGTAATATATTTGTTTTTTCACCCTCTTTAAATTATTAACTCGCTTAACCTGGAGACAGTAAGTAATTAATCTGTGTTTTATATTTTTGGACATATAAAGACGTATTGGGGGCTTATTTTATAAGACTATTCTACAAGTACTTGAAATCGTTAGCGATAATTAGTAAAAAATGTTATAATATACTAAAATAAATTCATTCAAAATCAAAATGATTTTGCAAGCACTTTTGTATAGTCTATTTATATTGAAGTAAGTCAGTCCTACAGGAAACTAGCATTTGTCAATACTATAAAATATGTTTTATTATAAAGTAATTACCGGTCACTACTGTAGTTGCATACAAAATCGTCTAAACATCAATTTAATTTCATTTGCTTATTTTAGAAAACTCTCTGATTGGGAATAAGTGGGCACCTGTGGAGAAGGTCTTTATTCAATGAACTGAAAATTATTATTATTATTTAAATAAAAATATTATTAATAAAAAAATGTAGGTTGCTTGATGTAGATTGTGCGTTGACTGACAGGCTTTTAATTAAATCCGACTAGAATGTGCTATTTTTAGCTTATCAATAGGCTATTACCAGCTACCGCCCAACTACAGCTAGTAGACGTGTGCTTGATTTCGGTAATTTTTGGGCATCTACCTGATACAAAATTATTCTAATTTTCTAAGTTATGACAGCGTCTGAAATATCTAAGATTCCTTAAGTGTTATAATATTGTTAAATACTGAAGTTCAAATATTTACTTATATAGTAAAGACTGTTGACGAGCTACTTACATCGTTGTTTAGAACTAAAAAATAATTTTTTAGCTTCACAAAATATTTCAAACACAATAAAGAAATTCCATTAAAAATTTAGAAGCCTAACTTCAAAGATCTCTTTCTGCATATAATTTCTGTATATAGAATACAAAAAGTCTCATGCAAATGGTTCAGGTTTAAACCAGTTCCTTTAATTAATAATTAAATGTTTAAAATTATAATATATCTCCAGAGTATCTTTTGAGGGTTCTTTAAGCTGAAGACTCGTTGAAACTCCGTATTTAGAATGTAATTACTTGCCGTTTGCAAGCTGAGATACATGTGAATGCAATTTATATTTGTTAGCAAAGAGCTTTATTAAGTGAAATTCTGTTTGTGTTATATATTATTAAAATATTTAAAGAACTCTTCAAAACGTTCTTTCTGATATTTTTAATTTAAAATTACTTAGAGTGTGTAGGTTTTTAATATGATGCGTTGGATATAAGCTTTTAAAAGTTTTTAAGATTTTAATTTTCTTTGCAGTAATTAAGTTATTTTCTTTTATAGCTTCACACTTTGATCTGTGCATGGTAAAGTAGGCAAAGGGAACCGTCGGAAATATAGGGGCTTAGTGTTAAGAGACTTTGTTCCCTGCATTCCGCCTTTTTCGAGGCATTGTGTGTTGAGTGGCAGAACTCAACGCCATGCTTTGCCTAGAGCGAAGAAAATGAAAATGGAAAATCATACTATCTTTCCCGAGGAAGAATTGAACCCATATACCGTCGCGTTTACAGGCAGACGCTACGTGTCTGCGCCACGAAGGGCCTCATTAGGTTGTTTGTAAAAACATATATAAAGAGAAATAGTTAGTGTTTGACTATAACCGACGTGATGGCTACAAGTTCAATTCTTACTTTGGGGAATGTTTTTAATAAATAATTGATTATATTGAAAAATATTTTTGTGAAGTGTTATACAAAGTATGAGTTTAGTGGGTTCTGAACCCACGTTTCTTGTTATGATCAAAGGCTTTTTTTCAAGAACAGAGCTTAATATAATATTATAATAATTTGGAATTCAAAACTGTACATTTAATTACAAATAAATCAAACCAACATTTTTCACCGAGCACATTGTAATTCACTAAAGTGTTTTAATCGTGAAAAACGAAAAATGTACTATCATTAAGTTTATTACTAAATGAATGGTTTCGTAGAAAATTACTCGCTGACTCTTAATTTTTTGGCTATTCGTCTACGCTGGTGATATTTTCAGTGGTTACTTTAATATTCTTTTATAAATCTTGATGTTTGATTTATTATAAATTTTGTTCTTTTTTTTAATTATACATTTAATGATATATTAAATATTTTATTAGTAAGATAACAAATACAAATAACAAATATGGGGATTCACGCTTTATCCAGCACATGACAAGGCAGGCAGAGGGAATTGCAGAAACCATAGGAACCTAGTGTTATAACACTCCTTTATTTCGTCCGTCAATCAGTATTGAAGGAATGAAGCACGGTGACATTTTTTTAATTTTTCTTGTTTTTAACTAAGTAAGTCTTAGAGCTAAGGCATTACGTTTTTTTCTTTCCGCTTATGCTACATTATAAGATTTTAATGTAGGAACTTAACACCAAAATTTGTATGCTAAACAGAAATATAGAATTCCTCTATGCAGTGATTAAACACACAACCCTCGATGTTGCATTTAGTTCAACCTCACATTGCTATGATGGACTCAAATTTCTTTATCTAATAAGTAGAAAATGAGTATTATAAAATAACTCGGTTAATTAAAACTTTAAGAATTACAATATTCAACAAAGCTTAAAGCACTTCAAAGTGGTAAAGAAAGTTATATAATATCTCTAGTAACTAGTTCATGCTATATCATATTTGAATTTTATGATAGAAGAAAACGTTTCTTTGTAAAAGCATAGATTTATTATTTACATTAGTGGGCCTTGAGGCGTAGTGAGGATGCAATTTCAATACAATACAATATTAAAGTATAGCTTTAACACTCTAGTAATAAAGGCTATAATGGCTTGGAGGTCCATTCTCTTTTATAGGGGATAAGGTTCTAGCCGCGAGCTGACCGCACGCTGGAGATAGTTATTAGTCAAAGTCATATTGAAAGTAAACAATGGGGATTAACGAGCCCGTATAGTTTTGTAAACATATTATTCATTCTACAAAATACAGTCTACGAAATATATACACTAATTTGGGAAAAGTCATTGCTTATTTTAGTGTTGGTTTATTAATATAAAGTATTAACCATAAAATCTTACATTGATTTTTAATCATCTTTTCCAAGGATAGAATTTGACAGCCTAAACTATAAAATGTGACGGTTGTTACTTACTAGAAATAAAGATAAAATAAGGGTTGATAATATTTGTTTTAAAAATCAAATATTTTTTAAGTATATCTCAAATAACAAATATTTCACCTAGGAAGTATAAAATATATTAAAAAAATAAACTTCATTTTACATTTTATCAACAATAAATTGGAATAAATTTATCATCATCCATTCAACAGAAACTTTCTTTCTTTAACAGAAATAAAATTATAAGTAATATAATATGCTGCAACTATGTCAGACAAGATTCAAGTACACGTACAGGAAACTAATAGTACCTATTAAACTAATTTTAGTAGAGAGTACATAGTGTTTAGCTTGGATTTCAGAATAATTGTCATTGCAGTAATATTCCACAATGTAGCAAGGCCCGAAATTTATGGTGGATATTCTTATAAGTTCCATAGGAACTTAAATTTGTAGAGTCTTTGTACTATTACGCAAAATTTATATTAAAATATGTTAAAATATATTTAGTTATGTATGTGAACAAAATAATAAATTTTGAAGAATTTTTAACTATTGTGGCTAGTCAAGATTAATTTGATCGTCATAATCATTTTTATTCCTCGATTAAGTTAATTGTGACATTGTGAATGTAAAAATAATATGGAATAAGGTCTCTTCTTTTTCAGTTTCTCGTATAACTCATATAAAAGTGGGCAGAGAGAATTAAATAACTATTTAAACACTCCGTTCTCCTCTTGTACCCAATACATTAATCTTTGCTTAACGAAATTCAACGCCAAGGACTATCGTAGAAAAAATCAAGTCTTTCAACTATATATTTCATCGATCATATAAATAAGGTAATAGTCCGATTATTCGGAGCAACTTAGTGTTGGCCATTTTATACACAAATTTGATACAAAAATTGAATAAAATGTTGGTAAAAATATCAAATTTATATTTTTTACTTAAATTGAGATTCTCTAATTGGATTTAATTGAGAACAAACATTTTTATTTGTGTCAATATAGATGGACTACATCTGTTGCGAAGTATTTGGTTGGACTTTAAAAGATATTTTCTCTATTTTCTCATATATACCATTTATAATAAATTATACTAATATATATAGTACATTTCGTTAAAAATTACATCTAAAAAATGAATATTCATAAAAAAAATAATGCTAATAAACCCTAACATGGTAACAAAGCAAAATATCAGAGCAATATAAGATTGTTTCTAAGAATATTGGCATTGGAAAAGCCGTCGACAGCTTGAAAGCCTTTTATCCTTTCACTATAAAATGCGGATAATTCGTTTTAAAGAGGTTATTTCTGCCTGGCCTGTCTAGAACTATCACAAATTCATTTCTAGAACGCACTTCGAAGGCGGCTTTGGTAGAATCATTTAAAATTTGGTTAGGTAGTGGGAGGAGCTCGGACAGTGAAGGTGAGCGTTAATGCATTTTAAAGGGGCCCCTTTAAACCTACACTTGGGTCGCAAGTCCCAAGCGCTGCTCGGAGCTCCTCTTCCTACAACACGATGGGCCCGGCACCCGCACGGTGAATCCATGGAACGCTAAGTTGTTTCTTCTCATTTAAATTGACAGCCCGGAGAGACGGGATGACGCTGGAAAGACAGTTGACTGCTGGAAAGACAGCTGGCAGCTGGGAAGACAGCTGACTGTTGGAAAGACAGCCGAGGGCAATGGCCTAGCAAGCCAAGCCCAGGAAATTAGTAGCTAAAAGTCCGAAAAAGAAAAATACCCCTGGGACAGTCCGAGAGGGGGGGCGGAAGATCTGTCCACCGGTGGAAATAAATAACGAAAGCGGCGCGAATACGGACTTGAAATGCCCCACGTGCGGGAAAAATTACAAGAGAAGAGCCTGGTATATAAAACATCTAAAAACACATGGTGTTGAAGCACGACAGTCGTCGGTAAGCTCTTCGACTATCACTGCGGATAGAGTTGACCCTCATATGTCCCATGGTGAGCCATTAAGTGAAATATCAGGAGTCCATAGTCACCCGGACACGTCTTAGCATTCCTAATATTAAACAAACGACATGGAAAGTACACGACGATCAATTAGCGGTCCTGTTAGAGCATCGAGGCTCGAAACAGGAGTTAGACTTGCAAGTAGAAACTTTCCAAAAAACTATTTACGACTATTTTAATGATATATATCCACCTCCAAATTATTACGCTCATAAAAACAAAGAAAACGCGTTTAAGTCGAAAATGAGGAGGAAAAAAAGAGAACTGAAAAAGAATCTTCGTGCGGCCAAAGCTTTAGGCGATAATCATCTTAGTCATCAATTGTCTAGGGCGCTTCGGTCAACCCTGAAATTAATTCAGGGAATATCGTTACAGATCGCGGAAAATCATAATAATTTCGCTCGCGCTAAACACGAGGTTGCGTTCGATAAAAATCCTTTTGAGTACTCAAAAAACATTTTTAAGGAAGATAGGGGTAGGCTTCTCTTGACCAATGAGGCAACTTATGAGCATTATAGAAGCACTTACGAAGTGCCTAATATAGAAAGACTATATAAGGAGCCAAATAAACAACGACCTGAGATTCCTCACATTGACTTTCAAGGTGACCCACCAACTTTAGAGGAAATAAATAAACAGATTAAAAAGAAACCATCTAAATCAGCTCCAGGTCCTGATGGTATCCCCTATATAGTGTACAAAAAATGTTCATCAGTTCGTAAATACCTCCATAACTTATATGATAAAATCTGGTCAAGAAAGCAAATACCTACGTCTTTTGGAGAAGCAGTTTTTGTCCTCATTCCCAAAAAAGACCGGGTAACAGATCCAAAGGATACCAGACCGATTGCTCTCACCAATACTTTATCTAAAATCTTTTTTTCAATACTTCAGACGAAAATGACTCATTTCATGATTAGCAATAGGTACTTCAGGCCGAATTACCAGAAAGGGTTTCTACCCGGAATTTCTGGATGCCTGGAACATAATAGTTTGTTAACTGCTAGCTTAAAAGACGCCAGAACGTGTGAGAGACAAGTTACGGTATGTTGGATAGATTTAGAAAACGCGTTTGGATCAGTACAACACGATCTATTGATGTTCGCTTTAAAATGGTATAATTTTCCTACGATAGTAAGCAACATAATCGCGTCATACTATTCAAAATTAAAATTCGTTATTACCTCAAAAGACGACCATTCAAAACCTTTAGGCTATAATGTAGGTCTTTTTCAGGGTTGTTGTTTATCCCCAATAGTATTTAATATCGTTATTAATATTTTACTAGATATTTTAATTAAACACGAGAAAAAATGGGGTTATCGGTTTAAGTTCAATAACAAGTACACGGAATCTATTCTTGCTTTTGCGGACGATCTTGCGATACTCACTAGAAATCCAAAGCAATGCCAGCTGCTATTGGATGAAGTAGACGAATTTTGCACGTGGACAAAAGGAATGAGGACA
Source organism: Dione vanillae (assembly GCA_037178615.1). Lineage (NCBI taxonomy): Eukaryota > Metazoa > Arthropoda > Insecta > Lepidoptera > Nymphalidae > Dione > Dione vanillae. The sequence continues at coordinate 75,392 of JAZFAU010000141.1, forward strand.
AAACCTAGTAAGTGTCACTGTCTTTGTCTGGGAAGACGAGACACAAAATATACCTCCTACGATCCGGGACTAAAAATTGGCGGAGAAAGCATTGCTGTAGTTTCCGAGGCGGCACCTTTTAAATTTCTCGGTAAGAAAATAGATTACAAAGGCCGAACTCCATCTTTAGATGTACTAGTCGACAGCTTTATGACGGATCTTGAAAAGGTAGACCATCAACCTATAAGTAATGTCAAGAAAGCTTGGATTTACGACAATTTTCTAACATCACGTCTGAATTGGCCTTTCCTCGTATATGATTTTAATAAAACTCTCTTGGCAAAGTTAGATGCAAGCGTCATAAAGATGCTGAAGTTTTGGCTTGGGCTAGCGCATTCGGCGGACACCTCAACCTTATTTAGAGACAAAAATAATTTTGGGTTGAGATTAAAGAAACCATCGGAGCTCTATAAACATCTAAGAGTCGCCAAAACACATATTCTGGGAAAATCACGGGATGAGATTGTTACCTCACTTCCAAGAGACAGAAGTGTCCCAGAGCTCGAGTCAAGACTTAAATTCCATAAGCAATTTATGATAGGAGCACAATTTAGTAAAGTAGGGTTAGGATCAAAGAGGAAAGTCCAAGACACAGACATAATAAAATCTTTTATTCGGCAAGACGAGAACGATAAGTATAAGGTGCACGCAATGGGCTTAGAAATGCAAAATGAGTGGCTAACTATAGGAGAATTCTGTATCCCTTTAGCTTTAAAATGGCGCACCCTAATTCACGACTGGTCTCCAGCACTGTTAAAATTCTACCTAAATGCGTTCCAAATGACTCTTCCAGATCAAAGTAATTTAGTGAGATGGGGTAAAGCTACCGATAAATCTTGCTACATCTGTAAAGAGGCAGTGGGAACAGCTAAACATATGCTGGTGGGGTGTAGGGTACTCTTGGATAGTGGTCATTACTCGCGGCGCCATGACAAAGTACTGGAAATCATACGTGAAGCCGTTAGTCTTTCAGTAGCAAGAGCACAGAGAAACATAACAACCAGCAAACGCTCAATAGAGTTTGTGAAAGAAGGTTCTCATAAAAAACCTATACAAAAGCCTTTCTCCATATTAGATCCAGCTCCTGATTGGACACTTGTGATGGACACGTATGAGAAACAGTATAAAATCCCTGAGGATATTTGTGTTTCGTCATCCAGACCGGATATTTTTCTATATTCTCGAAGCCTAAAACGCGTAGTACTGGTAGAACTTACAGTTCCGTGGGAAACAAATATCCCGAAAAGTCACCACCTTAAACTCAACAAGTATTTCGATCTTACAAACGAACTGACCAGGAATAGGTTTAGAGCTAGCTTATATGCGGTTGAAGTAGGAGCGAGAGGTATAACAGCGAAATCTCTCTATAGTTTATTAAAAGATCTTGGCCTGTCTAGAACTATCACAAATTCATTTCTAGAACGCACTTCGAAGGCGGCTTTGGTAGAATCATTTAAAATTTGGTTAGGTAGTGGGAGGAGCTCGGACAATGAAGGTGAGCGTAAATGCATTTTAAAGGGGCCCCTTTAAAACTACACTTGGGTCGCAAGTCCCAAGCGCTGCTCGGAGCTCCTCTTCCTACAACACGATGGGCCCGGCACCCGCACGGTGAATCCATGGAACGCTAAGTTGTTTCTTCTCTAACGATATTGCCTGGATATCAACCGCGGCTTCAATGGCTTGCCTCCATTCGTATTCCGCCCCTGTTCTAGTATTACAGCCACTAACACCACTTACTGAAGCAAATAATCTGATTATACCCTACATTCTATTACGATTAGCTCATTAATCAAGTAGTTTATTTTATTCATATCTCTTTCTAGGTGAGCTTTCATTATAAGGCACTACGTTAGGTTAAATAAAAATAATATTTGAAGCGACTGAACTTTGGGATCTTAGGAAAATATATTTAAAATAATACAAGTACTAATAAATTAGCTATCATATTATGTTAAATTGACGTGTATTGTATGATTGAATACAAAGATTCTGAAATTGTTTAATAATATTAAAATCTTTTAACCTTAATAATAAGTTATCTAGATCAAATTAAATTCAGTCAACTTTCCATTTTCTAAGATAGAATGACTATTGGAAAATGGTATCGGATAGTTACTAGAAGATGGTATCTCAAAAGACAACAGATCGTGACAGCTTTTGAGTATTCTACATATAGAGGGGTAGGCAAAGGGAGAGAAAGTGTTCAGACACTCCCTTTTCGAGACAATGCGTTCAATGCCACCAGATTATAAAAATCATTGATTCTCTCCTAGTTTTAGATTCGAACCTAATGGTATTTGCATGCATTATAAAGTTTTAATCGACACCAAAGATAAGATTGATTTAATAAAATATAATCTAAAAAAATACTTGAAACTTTTGCAATTTCCATACTTCAGAATATTTCCGTGCAATGTGTAAAGAGTATTGATAATATTTAAATAAAGTTGAAGGGGCATTCGAGATGACGTTCACAAACGAAAATATTTCTCATACTAAAGTAACAAATATTTTAAGTATATATTTTTATTTTAATTGTTATATTTTTAAATATTTAACCTTTTTTTGTGCAATTGTATTTAAATTAGTGTGAAGATAAGCTACAATAAAAAAAGATAAAAAAAAACAAAGTAACCCGTGAAAAAGATTTAATAATCTACACATGCTTTTATACCATCTAAAAGGCAACTATAATTTTTACATTGAAAGCTACCAAAGTAACACCAGCCAATGCATTTTAGTGATCGAATACAAACAATAACCTTAACTGTACTGTGTACATACACTTCCGTTTCGAGAAAATAACACGAAGCTATTTGTTTAAACTAAGAGCCTTTTACATTTCGTACCGAAGCAATGTATTGCCTAAAGTATGGAGCTTGTTTTCTTTTGTTTATTTTTAGAACAGAAACCCAATGATTAATATTAACTATCCTATATCTAGTGCGGTCAGCTTGGTCGTGTACCAAGATTTAGGAATACGACAAAATTTAGTCTTTCACTCTATAATGAACTCTATCTTTCTAGAAATAAGATTGAAATAAGAAAACAACTTGACGCAGCAGCTTGAAATTTGAATTCTCTTTTCTACGCTAGTCTTGAATGTTTCTTAATGTGCATCATAATTCATTATTCAAACAAATATATGGTATTCTGTAGCTTTATATTACGTTGTAGATTTTAATCAAGCTAATTTATATCTATTTAGTGGGCACTAAGTCTTTGGGAAATAATTTAATAATTAAAAAGACGACATAGTTACAAATCACTCACATTTTTTTGTTAAAAAAATTCTTTTATCTAAATAATTTTTTTGAAAACGAAATTGTAAGAAATTTAACTACTCGACTAACAATAATAAATTAAGATTTTTTTTGGCTATAAATTTTTAATTGGAGCAGTCAAGTATTGTATCGTTTTAATTATTACGGTGCAAGCAAGTATTGTTATAATTACTGATGAACTTCTGCTTCAAGCTCTTTGTTTATCTTTTTGCCATCATATTGTGATTAGCACAGTGTTTTGTGCCTGTTAACGCTGAATTAAACTATTGTAAGTGGCGAAGAATGAATATTGCAATTATTAAAACAATAAGCCACGAACTAATTTATTTTAATATACAAATGGATTGTGGCATCACTTCATAACCATATTATAAGTAATTAATTATATTTGATTGGATTCGTCGTGACGCAGAAGTGCAGCGTGTGTCTGTAAACGCGACGGTTGTCAGTTTGATTCCTACTCGCGGAAAAAATGAATTATTTTCATTTTCTTTGAACTGTTATTAAGAAAAAGCGCGGCGTTGAGTTTTACCTTTCAATACGCAGTGTTTCGAAAAGCGGAATGCGAGGAAATGAACTGGACTAGAAGACTCGCGTCTTAACATAACGTCTCACTACGTACCTACTTGTTATATGTGGGTTACTAAAAGAAACTTCAAACAATATTTATTATAATAATTCTTTATTTTTTAATTATTTAGCTTATTTATTTATAAAATTCTACTAGACTTAGCTATTAAAACCAATCAAGATCTTACTTAATCTAAGTTTAAAGATTAACTGTTCATTATAAAAGTCCTTTAAATCACACTTGCATTTCATTTTCACTGACGGTTAGCGAATAACTAAACGAGTTACACTAACGAACTCTAACTAGATAGTAACGATGCGATGCAACTTCATAATTAGGCCGACCGACAACTGCGCAGTTTTTGCTGCGTTTGTGCATTTTCGGCATTTTCCACGTAAGCCAATTTGTAGTTTCTTAGTTAAATGTTTAATTAAGGAATTTAAATGAAGTTTTTATCGTTATTTTTACAGTAAATAGACTATTATTGAATTATAATATGTTAATTATCCATTGCCGCCCTCGAGAATAAATAAATATATTATAATTTTTTTTATAGCTTCACGCTTTATCCCGCATATTGCAGGGTAGGCAGAGGGAACTGCAGTAACTATAGCAACCTAATGTTAAGACACTTCGTCGCTTAGTCCCTGTTTTCTTCGTCCCTGCTTTCCGCGTTTTTCGAGCCATTGCGTGTTGAGTGGCGGATCTCACTCATCCAATCCCAAATCAATCCTAAAAATCCATCTTTCCCTAGTGAGAATCGAACCCTCAAACTGTCGCGTTTACAGGCAGATGCTTACTCCTCTGCGCCACGACGGTCCTTAATTAATTAAACCCTTCTAAAATGTAAAACGGCTTTTAGTTTTAATATTAAACGGCGAAAACGGGATACTAAGTGTGTTGATACTTAGTTTCCCTACCTGCGGTACCCTATCATTATTATAATAATTTTTATTGACAATTTTTAATTAAAAATTAGAAATTTATTATGTTATAATATAACTATAAATGTCAAATAGAAATGACAAAGTACAGGTTTGATCATTTTCATACACTAGATTAATTACAATTAATCGAGTAAAATGAAAAATAATTAACATTGAAAAATCCAAATGAAATAATGACGTTTAAATATTTGAAACAGTAACAGAGAGCGTGAAGAGGATAATTTCGCAAAAAAAAACCACTAAATAAGTAGACATTATAGACTATCAGTTTTGTTATAAAATAAGTTTATCTTTGTGCAAAAAATATAACAGTATCAAAGGTTTAGTTCCCTTGAATATATTAGAATACGAAATAAAGTTATGATTATGGAAAAAAAGCAATTTTCTAACGCTTATGTTTGATATTTCTTTATCAGAAAAGCCAATTATCGTGTTCGAGGAGCTGGTTTTCTTTTAAATCTGATTCGGAACGTGAAAATAAACGATATAAATATTTAATAAATGTAGTATATATTTCAGTAAACATTTTACCAATTATTTATATATTTAATAATCTATTAACTGTGATTATTAAATAATCACAGTATCAAGTAAAAAAATAATTATATTAAAAAAGACTCTTCTATATCATACTTTAGTTCTGAATTGTGTGTGTGGCTTGGAATGTGGTTGCATACAGAAGAACTTCATAGAAACATGATTTTTTTTTATGAAGTACAATGGTAGCTACCATTTATATTCTTGATTCTTCTTCTTCTCCTTCTATTTAGTTATGAAGTTTTAAGTATGTTAGTTAAGCCCAATTCACTTGTCAATGTTAGGTTGATTGAAAAACACACAAAGGTTATTGTAAGGAAAAAAAAGATAACACTACTCGTAAGAAGAATGCATGTTTTAAAGAGATCAAAATAAATACAGCTATCATAATATTTTTAACATACCTAGAAACTTTTTTACTTACCATAACCAATTCAACTACATCACGATAAGAATAGAAGTGATATAACTTAACAGTTCAAAGGTACTCCATCAATTTGAACTTGATTTTTACGTTGCGTGTAATAAAAATATGAGCAACCCTACATTTGTGCGAAATAAAACCGCCTGCGGAAACATAAAAACCGGGGGAGTATTCTCAAAGTGCTCGCGAATGCGTAGGGTGCGTCAAGATACACCAGGATGTTTACCTTCCGGCCTCACTAGATAAATGTCTAGGGGATTTCGGTTACAGAAACTCCTGTGGTAATCTGTAAAGCGTGTTTTGTTTATTTCGTTAATTTGTACCTCGGTGAATGAAGACCGTAAATAGCGAAAGGGCTTGGGTAGATAATGTACGTATGTACGTGCGTCGTACCAGTTGGTAAGTTTTCGAATTAACTAAGAAATTTATGTTGATTTTGTTTAAGGTAAGTGGTACTAGAGTTTTATAAATAACGAAAAGTATTGTTATATTACGTGTAATTATGTGCTTTTCTTATATACATATTTTTTGTCTTAATAAATATACCAATATATTTTAATTATATAACATGTTAAAACTAACACGAATTAAAAAAAAAATTAAAGACACATCACATGTGTATATTTTGTAATTTATACCTTGTATATGTATGTACCAATATACCTTAAAAATAATTAATATAATTTTTTAAAGCATATTATTATTATTAACATGGCGAACGCTATCAGGATTGGTCGCATAATAGAACATTTTTTACAACTTCTTGTTGATGGTTAAATAAAATTGCTTCATCGCACTTATAGTTGCGGGAGTCGTAAATTTTTTATGGCCCTCTGATTACGTATTGTTTTCATCCATGCATGATTTACGTAATACTTCTCATATTCAAAGCTTTCTTTATGTTTTGTTTTAAGTGCTATTATATGAAATTAGAAATTCCATAATAGGCTATTTAAATACCGCATTGAGGCATTGTTGCAGCAAATTAAATGATTGGCCGGAAAAATAGTTAATTTTATTTGTGCTTGAGATTATTAAGCGTAGTGTTGGTTTCCGTCAGTAAAATATCTTGTGCGGTGGTAAATGGATAGGAAATTGTTTAAATTCTTAAAAAAGAAACAAGTAAATAAATAATAATATGAATGATAAAAACACTTTATGCAATTATTTATATACTCGTTTATGAATACTAATCATAGAGACAATACACAATACACTTCAGCGTGATATATTAAATAACAAAAAAAAATAAACAATGCAATACAACCAGCTATTGTTTTTATTTTATTGTATAAGATAACAAATAATTATGTTTTATAAGTTTACCTTGTGGTACAGCAGTACAGCATCTGACTTTAAAAACGATGGTTATGAGTTCGGTTTCACCTCAGCGGAGTGAATTACTTCCATACTCTGGTAACCAGACAGAGGGCAGCGTGGAGTTCCGCCATTCAATGCACGACGTACTTTTATCGCCATCTAATAATAACTGGCTGGCTTACTTTAACTAAAGAGCTCAAATATTTTAGAAACGTAGACATTTTATTACGATTGTTGTTAATAATACTGTTTTTAAGTAAAATGCGTTATTACAGTCTAGCTGTAGTTCCAACTACATTTACGAGATCTTTATGATCTATGTCATATGAGTTACCTTATTTTACAGACATGGCTATTTAAAACTATGCACTACGCACTACTATGCACACATTTAAAAAAAAATACCGCGTTCAAACATGCAATTAAATAATTTTATTTTACCTTAATTATGTTAGATTGTCTTTATTATATTATCAGCAGGTTACGTCAAATATGACAGATATCCAAACTACAACATTCATAAAAAAATATATAATATTTTTTTAGCTTCACGCTTTATTTCGCATGGCCAGGTAGACAGAGGGAACTGCAGGTAACCTAATATTAATACACTCTGTTGCTTTGTACCAGCTTTCCACATTTTTTGAAGCATTGCGTATTGTGTGGCGGTACTCCACGCCGCGCTTTGCCTAGTTGCCTGAACGAAGAAAATGGAAATAAAAAATCCATCTTCCCCGAATGGGAATCGAATCCACAAACCGTCGTGCCTAAGCAACGAAGTAAAATCCGGATTGCCACTAAGCAAAATCCTCATAACTGAGTAAGTTATCTTATGATAAAAATGTAGAGATACTGTTGTCTACAATGAAGTAGTTACCCCCGTGATGATATAGTGGACTTTTATTACTCGTTTACGAGCCAAGTATTCAGCACATAAATTATATTCGTATTATTATTTCAATGATACTTGTATTTTTCCTTGTAATGTATTTATTACTTGTAAGTTAAATAGAATTTATTGTTACGACAAGTTAAATTTACTTAACGATTCTCTTAAGATGATTATGCAGTATAGCTATAGGTAATATATGAGGGTAACAAAAAGTTAGGTCATATATAATATTATTAGAAACCGGAATTGGTTAGTATTATTTAAATAATAACACCGAAACACAGTAGATTATATATTTTAAATGTATTCTGACAGAAATTCTGAGTAATTGCATTAAATGACATAAATAAATTGATATATTTAATGCTTTAACCGATGCTTTGTGGGTTCGATTCCCACTCGGGGTGGATGAATTTCATTTTTTCAAAAAATTTCATTTCCATTTTCTTCGCTCTTGCAATTAGGAAAGTGTTCATTTCCGCTTCTCAACACGCAATACCTCAAAAGGCAAAAAGCGAAGAATGTAACGTCTTAACATTAGGTCCAAACGGCTCCTGCTGTTCTCCGAGTCTACCCTGCAACGAGCGGGATAAAGCGTGAAGCTATAAAAAAAGGACAATATTTCAGGGTAATACCCTAGCACCGTTTTAATATAGGCCTGCAATACATGCAGCTGTGATTGATTTTTATAGTAAGGTATTAATTTTTTTGGTTTTTATCATCTAAGACTAATCTCTTTTTAAAAGAAGTTCTTAAGTATATATAATTATAAAAAATTAAACAAAATACAAATTTAATATTAAATATTCCTTTGACAAACTAAAATTTATATTTTCATGCTTATATATAGATAGTTAAATATTAAAGTAATATAGTATTGAGTTCTATATACTGTATAAATATTGATGATATACAAAAGAAAGCATGAGGAGAATTGTATATAAAGAGGACAATAACCCATTTCTATTTCCTAGAAAAAGTAAAATCAAAATTCATTCCCGTGACCCGAGGTCGATTGTAATACCTCTAGGCCAAAACTATTTCTATTCAGAGGGGATCCGACCCCAAGGCGCCCTGCCCTGTAACCAAATGCTCTCAAATATTTTCTTGCCTGTAATGTACAGTCGTAATTGAAAACTAATGCAGAGATTCACTGTTAGTAGTTTTCAAGATATTCTTATATTATTTGGGAGTCATATTTCAATTTTAAAAACTTTACAAATAATATGTATATATTAACTGCCTGTAAACGCGACGGTTTGTGGGTTCGATTCCCACTCGAGGAAGATGGATTTATCTACTTCCATTTTCTTTGCTCTGGAAATTAAGCAAAGCGCGGTGTTGAGTTCAGCCACTCAATACGCAATGCCTCGAAAAAGGTAGAAAGCGGGGACGGAGGAAGCAGGGACTAAGCAACAGAGTGTCTAAACACTAGGTTTGTATGGTTCCTGCGGTTTCCTCTGCCTACCCTGCAATATGCAGTATAAATGCGTGTAGCTAAAAAAACAAAAAAAATTCTTCATTTAAATATAACTAGAAACTTAATAATTGCTCTTTCCAAAATAAACGTTTAATTTTATTATTCAAACATTCGCTTATACACACTGTATATGTTTTATTGTTTTACAAATGTACAATTTCAATTATTTTTATTAAAATTTTGTGTCATAATGTGCAGGTAATTATTATCACGATAATGGGTTCAAATTGAAAATATTGTATGGCATCTAACTTCAGACACGAAAAAAATAAGAAAGGGATGGATTGTCATACAATTTCTCCATATAAACTACAAAAACTAAACACATTAATAACCATCTTAATATTTCTCTATGTTTTATAAATCTTAATAGAGTCGTACGCACGTCAAAGGGTGCGATATCGTGGAACGGTAATGAAGCTGAGATAAGATCAAGGAGGAGCCGACTGATCTCCACCGAGATGAAATTTCTGAACTGCCCGCAACATTAACTAATGACACTCTGGAGATGTGAGCCCCACTGATAAAGACTCGGACTCGTTTTACTTCATTTGAAGGGTAATCAGAATTTAGCGTGATAAGAAAACTTTGATGTAATTAAAAGATGTGTTTCTTGATAAAAATATTAACGTAAAACTTATACACGACTAATAATGCTGTTGTAACTGATACTCGGTATAATTATTAGTCTAATGGATGTTAAGATTAGGTTTCCGTCTTTTTAATATGATATAATCAACTTTATATATCTATATATTCTAAATCTAATGCAAAAACTGTAATAAAAAGTTCTTATGTACATATTTTTAGCTTTACTATACAATAGTATAAATATATTATTATATTGTAAAGCTGAATCTCACTTATATCAATAAGTTACTTATCGAAGTAATGGCTTTAATCGAAAATAAAAATATTTCGTCCATTAATCGAGAAAGATATACTTGGTGTCCAGTTTACATACAATCATCTTTATAAGAAGAAAGCTATAGGTAAAAACTTGAATACATTATAAAAAATATAGTAAATATATTTTTATAAATAATTTAAGCATTTCAAATTAAATCACCTCATCTGTTTGATTGGTTTATAACATTTGATTATTAAAACAATATTAGTCAGCTACACGTTGTTCAACAATTTTGACAGATACCAAGTATGAAAAAATAAATAGCTCCAAAAAATTATATACACAAAAATATAAAGCTTATTAAAGTCAAATAATTCTTAACAAACAAAAACCATTTAATTGTATGTCCATAATACAAGATGAATGTCGTAATGGATTTGCAGATAATTGTAAAGAATGTATTGTATGAGAAAATTACCTTGCGAATTGTATCGTTTTGGCCATAGAAATGGGGATGTATTACGATTCCAAACGAAACTGAATAGGGTCGGCAATTCTCATACCCTTGTAGCCTATACAATAGCTAATGTGCTTTAGCCACATGAAGGTGGGAAGAACAAAATTAACAGTAATTACGTAATTAAGAAAATAATTACAGTCAGAAGCATCGTGGCAGAGCGGTTTCTAGCCAAACATGCATTGATTGTGGCTTCGATAGCTAGTCTATATCATATATTTGTAGATTTTGAACTATGCCCGTTATTAATAATTAGTGTAATTTAATTTTAGTAACATAATTGTTTATTTTAATAATTTTACACAGTAAATATAAAAAATTCTACGATAAATCACTTATGACTATATTCATTGTTAAATCTATGACAGTGACTTGGAATTATATAGGGAAACATTGTCCACATTATATAAATTATACATATATAAAAAATATATGTATGTACAAACTACCTACAAAATAAATAGAAATAACACTTCTTTACATAATTTATAAATATATTTAAAAGTTTCAATTAATTTTAATAATGAATTACCTTTTACAATAATGAAACAAAGTAAGTTTGCGGTTGCGGTCAGCGGTCATTCTACGTGAAACGCCCAAACTATGTTTAAAGTGAACAAATACATCCATTAAAACTTTAATTGGAACGAAAATCAGGCTCTTAGCTAGTTATAAATTGTTTAACTCAGTTACCAATTGACATTTGGATAAAACTTCTTAATTGAGTTACAGTACATGATTTTATACTTAACCCGCCACTGGTGACCAATACCTAGTTGGTGGTCAGTAAGACCAGATTCTTTTGGAAAATTATTTTCAAATAACAACTTATTTTCTATTAGACAAGTCTACTATAGAGGCTATGAAAAGTGCAGAGGTAACACAGTGCGTGAAACTGGCTTTATAAACTATTTTTCTTACTTGAATGAAATTTATCACAAAATTTAAAATTATTTTAATTTATAGTTTTAATGTTATTACTGTGACTGGTAAGCAATTAACGTAGTTTTTTTTCTAAATTTTATAAATACTATTTCAGCACGGTTTACGAAAGATGCCAGCGATGTTGTGAGCTCTCTTGCTTTTCCACAACAGTCCTAGAATAAACGAGAATAAATTATATACGCAATAGAAACGTGTAGCCAGAAGATGTTAATGACAAACCAGATAACATGGTCTTCGTCACACTATGTACATTCCATACAGTAAGATTTTTTAAATCATGCCTCTTCTAGGTGAGGAAATAATTCAATATACATTGCCTTGAAAGGCAGATGGTGCAGAAAATTTCGCTACCCAACGCACAATTCTAAGTAAAACGTAGTATAATTTACTTAATATCACTTATTTATTTAACTTATTATTAAGTTCTCGCTGTCTGGTTTGAAAGTGAAAAATATCAACATTGAAAGATTCTCTACTGCCAGAAATTCCCAAATTACCCAAAAAATATATTCTACCTGATTTAAAAATCCTACAATAATTTAAAGTACATAAAGTAAAGTGTATAGTAAGACTAAATATTTTATTAAGTAATGATGTCTATTGTTAGGGATTTGTAGGAAAAGTTGAAAACCGTCAAAGGCCATAAGTCTAACATAATCAAAAGGTATATCACTGCTTAATCAAAACCTGCAGTTTGCTTCCTGTCGTCCTAGAGTTATGAAATTTGGTAATACAAGTAAGCTAGAACCAAAGGGAAAATCTTTAACTTCATAGATATGTCTCAGAATAAAATTTCTACTTGGATTTCTTTTCATACAAAACGTGTGATACGGTAGCAAATTTAAATTTGTCGACTCTTATACATTGCATTTAGTTAACCTAGACTAACGAAATTTAACCTTAGACTTATGAAACAACTGAAATTTATATTTTTGAAATAGCATATATTAGGGAGGAATCTCAACGTGTATCATTTATAAGTTTTACGCAGAAGAAGACTAATATAAATCTTTTTTTGTAACATATTCACAAAAAATAAGCGAATTCGACTATATATTAAAGTGATTCAATTTTTATAAGTAGTATTTTCTTTACTGGAATCACGAAGTAGGTACCAAACACTCGGTGCACGAGTACTGCTCGTACTTGATGGATATTTTGTTTGTAATTGAGTTAATTAATTAAGAGAATTGGGTTCCGCTTACCGTAATTAGAGGAAAAAGTAAATTGTAATGCAACATTCTATATTCTAGTTTCCCCGCAGACATGTAAAAGTTAAATAAATAATAATTTTACGTTTCACATAACCCTATTAAAATGTAACATAAATTGTAACTATACCTTCGCATAACCCTGGAACTATAATCCTAAACGAGCCTTCTGTTTAATTTGCAAGTTATTTGATACCTCTGTTAGCTTAGCTTTAGGTCAGGGATATTCAAATATTATTAGATTCTAGAAAATGTATCGTATATTTATTATATATATTTTATTAATATATATTCCATATATCTTTTAGTATATGCACCACCCATTCTTATACTACTCCTACATCCAAAGGTTGCCTGGAAGAGATCGCTTCAAGCGATAAGGTCGCCTTGTTGTGCTTTTATTATTTTCTGTTTGTTTTACTCCTTATTATATATTTTTTAGTTATGTGCAATAAAGAATATTATTATTATTATTATTATTAAAATGTTTTTATAAACTTTATTATGTTTTCAATAATAAAGTGACGTCGGACAAATAATATTCGATAATTTGTGATTTTTTTTACGTTTAAGTAAAGTATGAGGAAAGTCTTTTATATTAGTATCCTTCGATATTGATAATAATTAATTAATAAATAATATATGTTTGGATCTTCAAATAATTGATATTCGATGAATTTTGTTAAGATTTGTACAAGACACAACAACATAACACGTCCGTGTAAACACGACGATTGTGGATTCGATTCTCATTCATGTAGATTGAATTGCTTTCATTGCTTCACTCTGGCAATAAGGCCCAGCGTTGAGGAAAATGAAAACACAGTACTCAATGTCTTCAAAGGATGAAAGTGGGAATCGGAGCATCTCAATACTAGATTCTATGCCCACTATGCTATTTGCGAAAAAAAAAGTATTTAATTTTTATTGGACTAATATTGAAATAGATATGCATGTACGTGAGTATTATTCTATTATGAATATATAACAAAGTTTGGTTTCATCTGACTGAGGTTAGACTTTAGTTCACATTTCAAGCCCCAGGCTCTCATTACGCTAACATTGACTCTGCTTTATTTGTAATCCTCACATTGATTTATGTGTTATCATTTGCAAACTAACATTTGCTAAGCTTTATTTGAACTATTTTATCATTACATTTAGGTGTAACAATAAAGTTAACGAATTGTATATTGTTATTAATTTTATTATCTCAAAAATAATTATTAGTAAAATTATTGTTAGATTAGACTTGTAAAGTTCTTTATTATACCATTCTTCTTTTAATTGATGGCATTTCAAGCTTTGTTATTCATATTTTGAGATTTTATTACTACATACATTAAGTCTTAAATTAACAAACAAATAATATAAGACAATAATATTTGAATAATCAAATAATTGAATTCCTACATGTAAAGGAACAGAATATCTACTGCCGCAATGCAAAATTGAACTAATGCAAATAGCTCGTAAATCGAGGTTACGGCTTAATTAATAGATCTGTTAAACAAAATTAACCAGCCGATTAGATATTCAGTGGCGTTGGTTTAATACGAATGCCTTAGAGCTCGCGTGTTCTAATTACTGTAGATAGTGCCTATTTGCATATTTTTATAAAGGTGAAATTATTTTTTGGTGACTAATTTTTTTTAATTTGTGTGTTTTTTTTAATTATTTTACAATTTGTTTTAATAATATAGCTTCAGCATTTTTCTCCAGTGTTAAGTTTGTTATTTGTCAGTACACTTTGTTTCCTAAGTTTCTTTTTGGTTTTCTTGCTTGCTTGAATGGCGGTTTAATTAATATTAGACAGACGTATTAAAGGAAGAGATATATATATATATATATATATATATATATATATATATATATATATATATATATATATATATATATATATATATATATATATATATATATATATATATATATATATATATATATATATATATATATATATATATGCCACCAAAAACATTATGTAAAAAAACCCAAGTCTCGCAGCTCAGTCTTTCTACTGTAAAAAGTTGTGAGATGTATGTAATACCAAGTCGGTTAATCTATTAAGTCTCTACTTAAAGGACCTTCTGTCTTAAGTTATTATCATGCCAATATGAAAATATTTTACGTTTTAAACAAATAGATCGACTTGGACATCGCATAATTCGATTATTAGTATGTATTAGCAACCGAATTTCTCACCAGAGTCCTTCCAAATATGATGATTGAGGTAAGTATTTCAAATAATTTAATGCTTCTGAAATTTGAATGGCGAAAAAGAGTATTTATTAGTGAATTATGTAATTGCACTAAACCCGTAGCAACTTCTCGGTTTAGTTTAAATGCTTTCAGAGCCATGTTGCTATCCTATGAGTCGCTTGGAAAAGATAATACATTTATAACTTGTTTTGGAGGTGAGAGATTCAATCGCGTGAGGTGCGATAGACTAGAGAATCTAATATAATTGTCATATTCATTGTGTTTTTATGCGATGTCCAAGTCGATCTATTTGTTTAAAACGTAAAATATTTTCATATTGCCATGATAATAACTTAACACAGAAGGTCCTTTAAGTAGAGACTTAATAGATTAACCGACTTGGTATTACATACATCTCACAACTTTTTACAGTAGAAAGACTGAGCTGCGAGACTTGGGTTTTTTTACATAATGTTTTTGGTGGCATCTCACTTCTTTTTGAAGAGTCCTTCTTTTTGGTACTATTTAATTCTAAAGAATTTTGTTAAAGGCTTAGTCTTATGATATTCTCTTATTTTTGTATGAATCTTTCTCATTTTCTTTTCCGGTACTACTTCTTGAGCTTCAGCTACAGTTTTTCTCAAAGCCCACTGCCTGTCTCTATGGCTTTTTCTCGGATGTCACAATTTTTGACAAGTCTGGACGGTAAATACTTTTTAATCTGTTGTATTCACAAATTTGTAACTCTCGAAAGTGTCACGTAAGCTTGACCGGAAGTAAACACTGCAAAACCTATATTCATCAGCGCATTACTTAGATTTAGACCTTTTATGTATAGCCAATGCTAGCTATACATATGGTAAATTGTTAGCGATGAACATAGCTCTACTAATAATTTCAAATTTAGTTTTGACCGGACCAAGTTCGTAAACATAAGATACATTATTAAATGTAATATAAATTCTCTTAATTATTTTTGAATTTTCGGGATCAACTTTTCGCTAGTGCGAAAGTTATAGTTACCGATAGACCCATTAACTAACCGAGACTCACGTCAATGTTTCGCCGTAACATGACTTTTTGATGAATTAATAAAAGATTAAGACTCTCTAATACAGCATAAAAATATTTATTCTTTTATTTTTTATCAACAATGACACTACACACAATATAATTTCATTCGTAGAAAAGAGGTACTACGCGCATATCCGAGTTCCTCTCAACATTCTCTCCTGAACGCAGACCCATCGCTCTACTGAACGCTTCATGTTTTAGTCTACGCAGTCCCTTGCTCAAAATGTCCGCAGTCATGTCTTGACTTCTTTGGTATTTTATTAGAACTTGTTTGGCAATAATATTTTCGCTGATAAAGTGATAGCGAACATCGATGTGTTTGCTGCGTTGATGATTCGTTTCCTGAAATACGAATGGCACTTTGATTTTCGCAATAAATAATAATAGGAATAGCTTAATAATATAATAGGATAAATCAGGCCAAAATTCTGCATCTAGTTGTTTCAGCCATATCGCTTCTTGTACAGCGGTAGCCATTGACATGTATTCAGCCTCAGTTCTCGAAAGAGCTATAGTTGACTGTTTTTTAGAGCACCAGTTTATCGCAACACCTTGAAAGATAAAAACGTATCCAGTGCAGAATCTACAGTCTTCAGAATGACTGGCCCAATCAGCATCACAATAACCTGTAATGTTGCTTGTTATATACTTTCTCTCCTCGATAAAAAGCGGGTGGTTGAGTCATGTAAATATCTTCATCAACATCTCCTTGCAGAAATGCTGTAATGGCGTCCATTTGATGAACTTCTAGATTGTATTTTCTATAACTATGAGATATCTAACCGACGTGTATCGTACAACAGGTGCGTATATCTCATTGTAATCTATTCCTTTTTTCTGCTTATAACTCTTAATTACAAGTCTAGCCTTATAACGAGTGATTTCTCCAGTGTGATCAAATTTTCTTTTGAAAACCCATTTGCATGGAATAGCTTTTTTTTCCAATAGGCAAATCTACTAAAGACGAAGTATTATTGAGAATGAGTGACTCGTACTCTTCTTTCATTGCCTGTTTCCATTCTTTAGATTCATTACTTTGAAGAGCGTCTTCTAAGCTCGGAAGATCATTATTAAGAAGACTTGATGCAGATTCACCATTCATGCAGATGTATAATGATGAATTCTCGTCATTCGTTTGCAACTTTTTTTGTTGACGGGTTTTAATCAATATTTCATTTGCAGGCAATATGTCAACATTCTGACTTGGTAAGTATGTAGGATCTAGTGGATCTTTATAATCTGTATTACTAGAAGTATCTGTCATATTATTACTCAGATTATTTGAAGAAATTATTTGAAAAAAGAAAGAAGATTATTTATTTTTGTTTCAGGTGCTGAAAAAGAAGTTGATTCTACTATTTTACTTTTTATGTTTTCTTCTAAAAAATGTACATCCCGACTGATTACTGCTTTATTAGTTTTCGGGTCTATAAAACGATAGCCTTTTGCACAATCGCTGTACCGAACAAAGATTAGCTCCCGAGATTTCACATCTAATTTTTGACGCTTTTCTTTAGGTATGTGAACCATAGCAGAACAACCAAATATTCTAAGTTACTTAAGTCTTGCCTTTTTTCGGTCCATACTTAATTGAGCGCTTTCAGCGATTGATTATATATGCAGCAGTTGTTACAGCTTCCGCCCCATATTTTTTTGATAAATCAGCATTAAGCATCATGCACTTTGCTCGTTTAACCAATGTCCGGTTCATCCTCTCGCTCAGACCGTTCTGTTGTGGAGTGTATGGATTTGAAGTCTGATGTAATATTCCATTCTTCCTTAAATAATTAGCAAAGTTTTTATTAGTATATTCTAATTCATTATTGCTGCGTTAAATTTTGATGGTTTTATATTTTCTACTCGGTTTTTTATATTCAATAAATTTTTCAAATACTTCTATTTTGCTTTCAATTATGTATACATAGACTTTTCTTGAGAAATCATCAATAAAAGTTGTAAAGTACCTGGCACCGCCAATCGAAGCAACTTGTATCAGACCACATACGTCTGTGTGGACTAGCTCTAGCCTCACTCACTTGCCCTGGAGCCGTTGCTTGGAAATGATTGCCTTGTTTGCTTACCCTCTAGGCTTATATATACATACTTTTCTATTTGTGATGAAAGTTGTACACCAGTTGTGCAGTTAGGTAACTTGTGAACATCATTATAATTTAGATGACCTAAACGTTGATACCATAGATGTGTAATTGACTCTGCTTTTACTGACGTGGCAAATATTTACCGTAATTTATGTTTAGTATATCATTTATTAAATTTGCTGTAGCTACTTTTTGTTTATTTGAATTATATATTGAGCAGTCCGATTTATCAAATTCCACTATACAACCAGATTTTATTATTTTACTAACTGATAGTAAATTTGTTGCCAACTAAGGAACATGTAAAACATTCTTTACTAATATTTCATTAGGTACGTGCAGTATCACATCACCACAGCTTTGGACCTGTATTGTTTTTTGTCACACAATTTTGATTGTGTGTATCGGTGGTATAGTTTACTTCTTTAATAAATCTTTATTCATTGTCATTTGCATCGAAGCGCCTGAATCTATACACCAGTTTATATAATCATTTAGTTGCAAGGCCGAAAAAGCTGCTACAAAACCTTTATCGTTTTTTCTGCTGTGTGATTTATTTTTTAAATGCCAACAATTTTCACTTAAGTGCCCATATTTGTTGCAATTGAAGCATCTTGGACCTTTTGGCTTTGACTGATGCTGAGTATTTTTGAATTTAGCTTGAGTATTTTATTATTAATGTACAGAGCTGAATTACGAGGCGTAGCTTTTATTTCTTGTAAAAGTTTTTATTAGGTCTGCACTAACTTTTAC
The DNA here is from genome assembly GCA_037178615.1 of Dione vanillae. Lineage (NCBI taxonomy): Eukaryota > Metazoa > Arthropoda > Insecta > Lepidoptera > Nymphalidae > Dione > Dione vanillae. The sequence continues at coordinate 94,537 of JAZFAU010000141.1, forward strand.
CCCTGAGCTTTCTATACCCATAATCATTGGTTTGTACTCATCAGATAAACCTGCTAACATCAAAGTCCCGGGCCATTCATCGTCAACACTGAATCCGAGGTTTCTTAGCTTATGAGCTGAGCTCATGATTTTGTTAATGTAGTCTTCTATACTGATGCTTGTTTCCAAATTGGTATTAATTAAGTCTCGCAACAAACCAACTTTTCTAAGTAGACCAGAGTCTTGAAATGCTTTTGTTAAATTTTTCCAAATCTGTTTTGACGTCGTCGCATCTTGTATATATATAAAATTTATCGGATCGACTAATGATATTAGTTTCTTTTTTTGGATCTGTGTTTGTCCTTGGACACATTCCCATAAATCATCGAGTTCCAGGTATGCTTGTACTGCGAAACTCCAGCTTGTCCAATTATCTCGGCCAGTAAGTTTTTCAATTTGTACCAACGACCCGTTTGATGACATTTTGTCAAGAAAATATCGCTGAAATATAAAAAACTTCGGCAACCGTGTACAAAATTTTTAGATCAAAATCAACTAATATATTTTAAATTTTTACTATACTACATTAAACAGACAGGGAGAGGCCCATAACCTGATCAAATAATAAAAGATTAAGACTCTTTAATACTGCATAAAAATATTTATTCTTTTATTTTTGTCAACAATGACATTACACACAATATAATTGTCATTCGTAGAAAAGAGGTTCTACGCGCGTATCTGCTATCCTCCCAATACTTTTGTGCCTATTTTTATAATTATATTCTTTTCCAGACCTTTTTTTATAAATTCACAAGCTCTTTTTGTTATGTACCTGCGACAATGCTATCTATAGCTATAAGTAAGCTAATGGGCTCTCCTACTATTATTCATGCAGTTGGTGTATTTGGAAAACTGGACCGAAATTATAAAATATTTAGGTTTTCCCATGATTAAGACACTAAACTCTATTTGCATTGTAAATTTCAAGCTTCTATGTCTACTAGAAGTGCCTTGGACTTTTGATGATCGGTGAGTCAGTGAGTGACAAAATACAGAAACTTTAACAAGTTGTCATTCTTAAACTACTGGCTCAAATTGTCTGAAATTTGAAATATACCGTGTTTATATAATACTCGATTAGTTACTAAAAATTCGGGTTTCTTGTTTTATCCACAACCAAATTATAGGGTGTCGAAAATGGCCTGAATTGCTTCGAGAAAAGGATGGTACGACTGTGCCGCTTTTTTTGCTCGACTTGGCGGGGGCACTGCCGTGCCCCCAGATTCTCTTAATTATTTTTGAATTTTCGCGATCAATCTTCGCACTATACCGGTAGACCCATTAACTAAACCTAGACTCACGTCTATATTTCGCCGTAACATGACTTTTGTGCCTATTTTTATAATTATGTTCTTTTCCAGACCTTTTTTTATAAATTCACGTGTTTTTTTTGTTATGTACCAATCAATGCTATCTATGGCTATAAGTTTTAGCCATGCAACGTTTTTTTTTTTGAAAAGCTGTACACACTTCCCCTACTACTGGAGGATCATATGTCATAGGAACTTTTTGTTTTTAAATTATATTATCTTCAAACCCACTAAGTCTCTATGACGCTCGAGCCCCCCCAAATAGGCCTAATGAGCTCCCCTACTATTATTCATGCATTTGGCGTATTTGGAAAACTAGAGCGAAATTACAAAATATTTGAATTTTCTCATAATTAGGACACTAAACTCTATTTGTATTCTAAATTTCAAGCTTCTATGTCTGCTAGAAGTGCCTTGGACTTTTGATGATCGGTGAGTCAGTGAGTGACAAAATATAGTAACTTTGACAAGTTGTCCTTTTTAAACTACTGGCTCAAATTGAACGAAATTTTAAATATATCGTGTTTATGTAATTCTCAATTAGTTACTAAAAATTCAGGTTTCTTATACTATCCACAACCAAGTTATAGGGGGTCAAAAATCGCCTGAATTGCTTCGAGAAAAGGATGGTACGACTGTGCCGCTTTTTTTGCTCGACTTGGCGGGGGCACTGCCGTGCCCCCAGATATATATATATATATATATATATATATATATATATATATATATATATATATATATATATATATATATATATATATATATATATATATATATATATATATATATATATATATAAATATATATATATATATATATATATATATATATATATATATATATATATATATATATATATATATATATATATATATATATATATATATATATATATATATATATATATATATATATATATATATATATATATATATATATATATATATATATATATATATATATATATATATAGGCTTTTTTTAAGTGACATTAAAATAAATAATATTTGTTAAAATTCGGACGATAAAGTACTTAAATAACAAAATCTCTTTTCTTTTTGTAAGAAATAACTTACTCTAGTAAGAAAAAAAAGATTTTATATAGATAGATTATTATAGAGTTCAAATTCTGAATTAATTTGATTTAACCAATGTCTATTATATTGAATGTAGCTCAATAACATTAATTAAATGCATATTAGACCGAATCTAAAGCTGAGAACTTTGTTCTATATATGACGTACTATAATATATGAATTACTTGCTATAACATAGGATGTACACATATAAAAAGGAGCACTTATTTTATATATAACACTCGAAGGTTGTAAAACAAACAAAACGCGTAAATTAAAATCCATATATGCCTTGAAATATTTGAAATAATTAAAACAATGGACGGGCGAGGGTCTGTATTAGGGTGCGTCAGTATTGGGGGCGATTAAAATTGTTTACACGACTAATGAAAACACCATGACGTGATAATGCACAACATTGCGGCGCTTGTAATTACTTGGACCCGTTTACATTGACGTGGGACGAGATATTTCATGTTTTTTGATGTGATATTCTGATGACAGCTATTATGTAAGATTTGTAATGAAAACTTCGTCCTGATTAGTTGGTCGTTGTATGAAATTTTTTATATGAAATTAATTAAATATGCAATATATATATTATGTACATACATACACACATTATAGTAATAAAGCGTTTTGTGTAGACCCGACAACGTGAAATGGTAAACGCAAGGCGCAAGAAGACCTGACCGCCCTTACCTTCAGGTGCTCAGTTGAGAAAGTAAGCAGTGAACTGAAGCTTGCCGTACAAGATTGCTAAAAATGAAAATCCCTTCTGCAAGCTCCATAACCCTAATTAGTTAAAGCATGCTTACATCATCTGCATCACCGTAGTAACGAAGATTTAGAATATTCATAGATTTAAGTAAAAATATTGAATTTCTTTTCAAAAAATCATAAATTAATCTAAAGTAAATTAATTTGATAACAGTTAGTCATATGAACTATATTTTTTTACTACCTTTACAATTCATGAACATTTGTTATAATTTATTGTTTATAAATTATAAGTAATGTTCATATATTAAAAAAATGGCATAAAATAAAATCGTGTCGTAATCACATCGTGGCATATAAATATCTATTATTTTCGTCGAAACCAAAGGAGTGCCTGGTGTTTGGTGCGGTTGAGTCTAGTATTTAATTAAATACTGCAGCGAATCGGGCATTATAATTATTTATGTTGAATATTCACACATTAAGCTAACAATTGCTTTAATTTGGAATAAATGTATAGTTTAATAAATTATTAAAATAAATTAAATTTATAACATAAAAGTGATACAATCGACCCCCTGTGTCCAACTGCTTTAAATTGTCTAGCCAAAATACTAATCCTTATATATTTTCAAAGGGGTTAAATATATTTGTGTTTAAGTTTTTATATATATTAGCAGTATCCATTATTAAGACAGAATTTTGCAATAATAATCATTTAGTGATGTACTAGAATAAAAACAATTAAGGAATTATTAAAATACAAAATCAAACATAAGGTTAAAAAGGTAAGGTTAAAATTAAAATGTAATTTGAGGTTCTGCACGAATATCTTCAAATGAACACAGATTTACAGCTCACTCGTACTTATAAAGTTATTTACAACTTATTATATTACATTCATATCTTCTATAATAATCAATTTTATCGTCCAAGTTGAAATTATTCAAGTTTTGTTATTAGATATTGAAATAGAACTGACTGACATAAAAGTTAATATACATGAGTAACTTTTATACTGTGTAATATATCTTAAGATATTCAAACCGAAAACTTGCATTGAATATAATGGTGTACATTTAAGCATGAATTTTTCGTGGGTAGATGTAAGTAAGTGTATTAAGAAGTTAATGTCAGTAGACAAGGCAAAAGAGGTATACAGACGATCAGTTTTCTCTGACTATCCTGCTAGGGATAAAACGTGAAGTTATGTATGTATGTACACATGTATGTACGTTTATAAGTACTTTTGTCCGAGATCGTCTTTATCCTAGAAAAAAGTTGATACAATTCTACTATTAGTTGGAAATAAAGAAGTGTATAAAAATGACATCTTTTTACGTTTTGTTAATATTTCACAAAAAAATATATATCTACCGTAAAATATTAAGCATAAAAAAGTACATGTTTTTATAATTTGCAACATTAAGAAATATATAATGTCACTTCGAGTTAGAGTTTAGTTCTGTGTTTGCACAGAGACTAGACTTTCCTTGAGTTGTACTGCATTTCAAAATTACTTGGTTAAGAATGGTAGCATGAAAATATTTTGTACATTAATTTCACGTCATGTAAGATTTATACAATTAATTAAAATATTTGTGTTGTTAGTAATTTAAAGAGCAATGTGACATGAAGAGTATCTCGTATATGGAATTGACATTATATTCTATAATAATTAATTTATTATCTATAATAATTTATTACTGCGTTCTTAGCTAAAAGAGAATTTAAATAATTAGTGTCCGTCGTGATACTAAGGTATGTATTGTTTAGTTATAATTAATGTTAATACTTAAGCTTATATATATATATATATATATATATATATATATATATATATATATATATATATATATATATATATATATATATATATATATATATATATATATATATATATATATATATATATATATATATATATATATATATATATATATATATATATATATATATATATATATATATATATATATATATATATATATATATATATATATATATATATATATATATATATATATATATATATATATATATGTATATATTTATATATATACATATATAGGAATTTGAACAGATAAGGAATTTGAACAATATCTATTTAAGATTCTTATTTGATTCATGTAGAAAAAAAAATAATATAAGAAAATAAAATTTCCAATATTTAACGTCTTAATAATACAGAATAAAAATTCAATATACTTATGCATGTTTATAAATTTGCACAATTACATTATTATTACAATATTATCATTTCCCAAAAGTTTCAATGTACACTTTCACAAGTAACAATCCCCAAATAAAACGTGATCTCTTTTAATCAGACGATTATAATTCGAGACAGTTTTTCCTTCCCAAACATTCTTTGGATAAAATAGCTACCCTGCTTCCTCTGGTATTCTACGAAGCAAGCGTAGCATAATGAAGATCGTTATCATGATTTTAATAAATTGCTCCTTTAACCCTCTTTTAGTACAAAGATAATTGTACAATAGGCTGATAACGGAAGTTACTTTTACATTTCTTTTGTGTTTTATAACAGTATTGTTTTATATTTTGTCTTGACTAAAATTATGGCACAGTGAGATACCATATGACCGTAATGTCGATGGTTCTGAGTTCGGTACCCACTCGTGGGAAAATATTATTTTCAATTTTCTGGTATCTGGTGAAGATGAAACGTAGTATCAAGTGCCGCGTACACGTAATCTAAAACGTTCACGTAAACTTTAAATGGAAAGCGAACATTAGAGTGAATAGAGAGATATTCCTGCTATATATAGAATGAATAAAATTGTTTACTGTTTAAAATAAAAAGGTGTTTCAGTCTCTAATGTGAAATATTTTTAGAATTTGGTCAAGTTTTTTTATATTTCGCGAGTCTGTTAAATAGATCAGTGATATTTGGTTTTATTTTCTTTTTCGTCAGTCTTCTGGTTGGTCGACAATACCTCACTTCAACCACCCTCCATCCACTTCTCTATAGGATTAAGCCGTATTGATGTTATATTTATTATATCAGATACGGATCGCTCGGACGATGAACCTGCCAATTATGTCTTCTTTGGCTTCTAAGTAGTATACACATAATATATGCCTTATTACTAGTACTATATACCGTTTTGTAAGGCGCTTAATGGTCTTAGTTATTAGTTATGTATAAATAGAACTAAGTTTTCTTTCACGCTTAGCTGACAGCTAAGCGTGAAAGAAAACTTAGTTCTATTTTAGTTCTATAAACAGCAATTTAACCTTTTACCTCAGTTCTTGTTAATATAATGTTACAAATTTTACAATTTTATTCAATTTGTATATGACTATATGCGTTATTCAATATTTCGTTAAAACATCTCAAGGTCCTAAGGTCATAATTGTAATTATAATGTATATAACGAAAGTGCTTTATTTTTTGTCACGTAAGAATATGTTGATATTATTTTGTTTACATATTTTACTTGTATATGTATTTTTGAATATCTAAGAAATAACACTTTATCCAATTTTGGAGGTGGAAGAAAAAAAAAGTCCCCATATTTTACCATTTGAAAAATTTTCTAAAATATATATGTTAATATACCATAAACCTTATAAATAATATAGGAGACAATCGTGGCGCAGAGGTTAAGGGTGCCTCCTGAATTGTGCCTAATAAACGCGATAATTTGTAGATTCGATTCCCGTTCAAAAGGTAAATAATCTAAGCGAAGTGTTGAGATACAGTCCTCTCAACACGCAATGCTTCGAAAGACGGAAAGCCAAAAACAATAAGGAGTTCCCTTAATGTTTTTGGCTCTGTAGGTCCCTCTGCCTACCTTGCTATGCTCGGAATAAGGCATTAAGTTAAAAAGAAAAACAAATTAACCATTCATATCATATAATAAAGTGAACAAGAACAGAAAATTTAAGCGGAAAAAAGTATGTATTATTACATATATAGTATTTTCCTTGAGTATGCTATTTATATGTAAATTAATTCATATTTAATCCTATATTACGGATTTTTAACCTGCGTAAACATTCAGTATGCAAGCATACGTTAGTACATTAACATGTTTAGCATTAAGGTGTTTGCAAAGTAGAGACGAAAAGTATATATTTATTGGTCATTAATAGCACATGATTTGTTCCTTTGGCAGTTCTTTTGTTTGATAATACTTATTATCTTAATGATAATATATTTTTTTCTTAAGAGTCTACAATAAATGTAATAAGAATTAAAATAAATGAAGCAAAACGTATTTATGATATTTCAATTGGGAACATAGGGTTTTATTAATAGCTAGTGAAAATAATGGGTTACGTGCTAGTTCTTAATACTTGCGCGCCAAGGGTTTTGCACCGGTTTCTTGATTGTAAGTCAACGGGAAATATAATTTAAAAGAATAAGAATCTCAAATATATAGTCACATTTAATCATATTGTATGAAAAGAACTACACATATAAAATTCTTATACATTTGACCGGCTTTACGGATTTTACCTTTATATTGTACTATAAGTGCAAAAATTTCCGATTACTCAGCATTTTACATAGAAATTGCAAAAAATGTCATAACTTAAAGTATCATGATTTTTGCGCTCTAAGAGACTTTAGCTTTGCTTCAGACACAAACGAACGATTATACATGATTCACAGACAGACTAGCACTTAGTAAGCTGTTCCTATAATGTTTTAATTTTTTCTTGTTGAGACCCAAAAATACTTAAGTCCAAAGTGCCATAAATACTGTTACTAAAAAATGCTACCAAGAAAAGATAATTTCCCATACTTCACATCACATCTGTATAGATTACATCCTAAAATACGAAATACTTTTGTATTATTGATTTCTACTCAAACAATTGGATTTCACCCGAATTTGTGAAAAAGAAAGAATCTTGCTAGCAAAGGTAAAGCAGTTGTATAAATAAAAAATGTTGTGTTTCCCGCTTCGTTACTTCCCTTTGCTATCTAATTTATTTCTAATGGTACCTTTATTTTTTTAGGCCTGGTGTTTTTTGAAATTCAATATGCTTAAAATAAAGAATGATTGATAGAATGATTTGACACCACTTTAACAATATCCGAAAAAGTAATATAATATTATTATAATATTTTTTTAATTTATAATTTAAAAGGATGAATTAATATTTGAGAGAATGAATGACGAAATAACGAAAAGTATGTGAAGCGAGTCATTAGTAAGAAAGGTAGGGGGAAGCACAGAAATATGGAATATACTGGAGGAAAAACCAGTAAAAGCCACAACAAAACACTACCCTTTAATATAGCGTCACTTTTTACACATATAAGTTCTTATTATCATTAGCTTCACTTTTTATCCTGCTCATTGCGGGGTAGGCAGAGGGAACCACAGGGACCGTGGGAACCTAACTAGTGTCAATACACTCTAAACTCGTTTTCGGAGCGGAACTCATCGCCGCACTTACCTCTTAGTCAGAGCGAAGAAAATAGATTTAAATAAATGGATTATTCCATTGCACACAAGTGGTAATTGAACTCACGAACCATCGCCTTTACAGGCAGATACTGTGCCTTTGTGCCACGACAGTCCTCAATCATTTTATACATATAAATTAATTAATTTAAATTGTACGACGGAAAAAAGAACAGAGGACACAACTAAGGAACAGAGTGTCTCAACACTAGATTCATACGGTTCCTGCAATTCCCTCAGCCTGCCGTGCAATATGCGGAATAAAGTTTGAAGCTAAAAAAAAAGAATAAAAATACACATCAATGACAGCTAGACACTTTAAAAGTATATAATTTAATACCGTTTTTACTATGTAAATTTATAGAATAATGAATAAATGTATAGTTAATAGGTTAAGTCTAAATTAGATCGTTGAAATCTGTCACATACAATTTGCTTCAGTTCGAAGTGTTTCAATTCCATAGAAACGCAATTTGGTTAGTTCTGATATAGAATAGAATGGATTGAATATTATCGGATTTATGCCTTTCCATTTTCCAATAAACGTATCTCGGGTAATGTCAGCATATCACAGCCAATATTCGAGTCAAAGCGACCGGGCAGGTGATAGAATCAGGCTCTCTTTGACCCAAAGGACCGCCACTTATAACTTGGTACGGGAATAATGGAGGAAACCGCACGCCATAAAGTCCAACTAGCAGCCTTAGCTTGTGGACGGAATGTTCTTGTAACGTAATAAAAGAAATTTTTAGGCGCATCGCACATTCTTGAGCAAAATTTCTTTCATGAAATTCTTAAATTGTTAGGTTATGTTTTCACATAACCTTAACTGAGCACAGTTTTTAGTTGAGGACTTTTGTGTTATATAACTTCTTTGTTCTTATGTGACTTATGTGATATTACAATAATTAAGCGAGGACCGTCGTGGCACAGAGGCGCAAAGTTTGCATGTAAGGCAACGGTTTCTGGGTTCGATTCCCACTCGGGGAATGGATGTATGGATTTTTCCAATATTAGGTTCCTATGGTTCCTGAAGTTCCTTCTGCCAACCCTGCTATGTGCAGGATAAAGCGTGAAGGTTAAAAAAATTAATAACGCTTCTGAAAATTTTATAGTAGAAATAAATAAATTAAACAAAAGTTAACCAAAAATAGTGTTAATCTGGACATGCTATATAAATATATAGTAAAATACGCCTGAATACAAGATTGCATTTACACACACTTACCTAAAGCTATCAACTTCATACATACCTCCGGGAGTCTTCATGTAGTACGTGACCGTCTTTCAGGAGCATCCACAAAATAGCGTTGTGAACCATATAAAGAAACAATAAGACCATAATATGTGAACTTAATATTTCCTTATACATATGTATAAAAATATTTATTTATTTAATATCCTTTTCCCTCCCCTTCCCTTTCCTTACATTTCCAATAATTCACTTCGAAAATTTACCTTTATTCATATACTATTTATGACATATTTCGAATTACATGTAAGCCTATTATTACAAATGAATAGATCGAATAGTATATCGTAATCGCTTAGATGGCTTTCTATTACATTATTTTTTTTTCCATAGCCTTTAAGCCGAGGGAAGCCAGTCCTAAAACACTCCTTTCCTTACTTTCCGCTTTTCTAGTGTGTTTAGTAGTGAGTGGCGAAACTGCTTGTGCTTAGTAGTCAGCACCGTTTTTTGCCTTATTGACAAAACGGAAATGACTAATAGAAATGATTAATTCTTCCTAAATAGGAATAGAACCTACAAACCGTCGCGTGTACACAAAGACGATTTTAATTATTTTTTTTAATGTCATAAATGAAGTTCTGTCTAATAACATAATATGATTATGTATATTGTGATTACTACTGAATAATTGGATGGCAACGGTTAGAAGCCGTATAACGAACTAGATTGGGGAAAAGCTTTTTATAGGCAAGTTCTCAATAAATTTGCCTTTTTGGATTTGACCCTCACTAGAACAAAATATTTGTAATTTTTGGTTGGAAAGTGAAGAAAGGAAAGCTGAAGAAAATTAAATAATATTTTTGTATCTTCTAAATTACATTTATAATAATATTTGTTTGATGCAAACAAATTTAATAAGTAATTTTGCCTTTCAAATTTTTATACAAATTTAATATTTTAATGAAAAATTTAATTTCCAAGTAATTGTTAAGCATTTAATAATAAAAATAAAAGTTAATAAATACTTTTACTCCTAACAATATTATTTTATATAGCAGTAATAACGCCAGCCGTCATTTATATCATATAACGCTGTTAACTGTAAACCTCAAGCCAAGAGAAAATGAAAAATATTTTCTACGCCAAAATTACAGCTCGGGTGGAAAAAAATGGAATTTGTGTCACAATTCGTGGGTCTCAATATGACGGACGACGGAAACGCTACATCCATCACCGGCAACCCTTCTGGGTATTTATTATTTACCCACTGACCAAAAAGTACCTCGCCAGGCGTTTTTATTAGAAAGCATCCTTGTCATATAGAGGCTTATATGGTTTTGATTGTACTTTGTTCGCAAAAGGGAACAAATTTTATTTTTAGTTAGAATGTATTACGTGAGGACCGTCGTGGCGCAAAGGCGCAACGTGTGCCTGTAACGCGACGGTTTCTGGGTTCGATCCCCAGTCGGAGAAGATGGATTTTTTATTTCCATTTCCTTCGCTCTGGCAAAAATAGGCAAAGCGCGGCGTTGAGTTCCGCCATTCAACACGCAATGCCTCGAAAGAAGGCGGAAAGCGGGGACGGAGAAAGCAGGGACTAAGCAACGGAGTGTCTTAACACTAGGTTCGCACGGTCCCTGCAGTTCCCCCTGCCTACCCTGCCATGTGCGGGATTAAGCGTGAAGCTAAAAAAAAATGTATTACGTGCTTCTGAGATTATAAGTTTTGCTGTAAGTTAAGTCTATAACAAAGTAAATTTTTTACGTGAAGAATATTTTGGGAATAATAGTGATTTATTAAGTTTTTAGTTAAGTAAGCTAGTTAACTTTAAACATGTATATTTATGAATCTCCATTAAACAAAACATTTTATTCCGTCTGCCTACTGGTCTGTCTATTTTTACTTAGGGACAAAATGTTAAATTATTTTGAAATTAGTATCGGATACAAAAGTTGTAAATGAAGACCGTTAAAGCATAACCTCTTCCTGAAAACGCGACAGTGTGGATTTGATTCCTACTCGGACAGTCTCGCCTATTCTAAATAGTACAGTTCCAAACAAAAAAAAAAATGGTATTTGACGTTTAACGTGCTTAAAATTATTTATTTGTTTTACTTAATACATTTACAAATAATATACGAAAGTTTACTAAAGTAAGAACCTTCCGTGTTAATTATTAATGTTTCTACAATGTTACGTTAGGTTACAACGTGTGTTCAAGCTTACTCTGCAAGTTAAGTACCATACGACGCCTAGACTTTATGGGCAGCACTAGTCCGGTGAAATACTTATGTTTCTATCTCACAAAATGTCACTATCGTCATTTTTTATGCTTTATTTTATATTTTATTATATTGAGCTATTGTCATTATTATTGTAATTTTAATTATAAATTTCATTTTATTATAAATATTAAAACACAATATATGAAATTCATGAGACTTATACCTCATAAAAGTGAAAAGCGGGAACAGAGAAAACAGGGACTATGCAACGGAGTGTCTTAACACTAGGTTCTTATTGTTCCTGCAGTTCCCCCTGTCGACCCTGCAATATGCGGGATAAAACGTAAAGCTATAAAAGTCATTAATTCGTTCATGAAGGTTTTAAATACAAAATACACCTTAACTTATCTTGAACTAAAAAAATGTTTTAGACAAAGGCAAAATCGCTTTATGCAGGAAATAAAAATAAATGTCATATACAATATGTACACATACATTATATCTAAACTGCTAGGCAGGTGTTTTGCTGTATTAATTGTAACCTATTTAAATTCCCCCAGCCTGCGGCTACGTATGTTGGTTTCATTATAGCTAATTAAGTGGTCTGCTTGATAAGCTTATTTTTTAAATGAATTGTTTGAAGTTATATAGATATGTCTTCATTTAATAGTAACATAATGAAACGTGTAGATATATGAATATCTAAGTACTTAGAAAAGCGTAGCTCATTGGAGTGCGAGTGAGTAATTAAATCATATTAATTAGCATATAGTTACTAATATAGTGAAGAACGTGCTGAACTTCAGAAACTAGGCCACAGAGCTTCAAAGCTTCATCTATCGAGTGTAAGGCGTAGTGGAACGTGGTCTTATTAATATTTTCTCACGAGTGCGTCATGCATCAGTCCTCAGACAGCCACTTCGGGTAATGGAAACTACCATTATAAATTTTCCCCTAAAAGGCTGTCACTGAAGACGTGGCGACAAAGATATTTTTCCTTTAAGAAGTCTAATATAAAATATTTTATCTGATTTCAATTTTTTACTAAGATTTCAAGTGTTTAGTCTTTCTTTTATTGACAATTCCATGTATGACGATGCGCGCTTTGTATTTAATAAAGAAGAACAGCTAGACCCTCGAACGAGATATAAAGTCGAAATCATCAGCATATCCCTAACTGCTGGGCAGATTCCAGACACCTCTAATTTTGCATCTCCGATATACTGAGGAATGTTCTGACACACTGAAAGCTATATTAACTAATAGATAAACTAGTTCGTCTCCTCGTCTTAAACCAATTATTACGGCAACGGGCGGTGAGGTTTGGCTTTGCCTTTACATTTTTCTATTAATATAGAAAATGTTAATATTTCTCTTGCGCGCTATGTGTGTGTGTGCGTGTTTCTTATGTATATTGTTTAACACATTTTTAGACTTTTAAAGAAAAGGCGTTACCATAAAGTAAAAGTGTATATTATTTAATGCACAAGTTTTAAAACAATAAGTATTCCCTTTAAATCAAGTATTTATTTGTTATCTAACAGATAAGCTCACTGTACAGTGTATTATTCGTATTTTGTAATAAAGGGAACCTACGCGAAGATCGCAGTTCATAATATATCTACAATACAGCTATCTAACGTTTGATGTGGAACAATGACAATATGTAGGAAGCCATAGTTCCCCATAGAGCGCGATCACTATTATGGTTCTTACAAAGGATTAAACTGACTAAAGCGAGGCATGGATATGAAATCATATAACGGAGACCCTATACGAAATTGTTCGTATTATATTGAAACAGTTTTTAACTTATCTATTTTTCAGCTACTTGTTTTACCTGGTATTCTATTTTGCTATTCTTTTTAAGTGTCGGCGCTCAAAGGAGAAATCAAAATAAACCATATTTGGGAAAACAGCCCATTAACAGTAGCCCCGATAACTTGAATTCAATGTTATATTATTTTAATGATTTTTTTGTCTCGCATTATATTTAGTAGGGTAGACAGTAACCTAGTGTCAAATCAATCTGCTCGTCATCTTCGGGATATTCTGTGAGAGCGGCAGAACTCATAGTGATTTTACGGGGTACAGATAATTATTGTCAATATACAAACTTTTAATTATAATCGTTGTTTATTAACACTAAAAACTTATTAATTCTACAAAGTTAACTTTTTCTTTATATTTAAAGTCTTATAACGGTTACAGTGAAAAATAAGGTGCTATGTATACTATCTAAGGTACTATAGCTAGTATCTACATCACAAGTATAGAGCTAGAAAAAACTCGCCACCCGAGACCTGTATATACAAAGTTTGAAACAGTTCAGAAACATGGCCGAAAGTCAACACTGTGATGGACGTGTAAAGTTACGAGTTGCGATAAAATTCCCAGGGAATGCATTTATATTGTAATTTTATCTTGTAACACATTGTAGTTAAATTGTTGTAATAATTTACCTTAATTTTGTAATGATTACGTTTAAAGATGTTCAAAAGACATATTCAGAATTCAGTTGTTCTATTATTATATTTCATAAAAAAATATGCATGAAATATTAATATAGGCAAGATAAATCTTGCTATACACGGAAAGTATATGCCTATGATACGTTAACAGTATTTTGGTGCAAGTCTAAAAAATCGACATAGATTTTTCTAGTTTTCTTTTCTAATATTTCTCTGTGCCTAACAAACCAACCAGCCTATAAAACTTGAACATATGAAGAAATATGCCACATGATACCAAGATTTATAGAACATAAGGATACATAACTGCTATTCTAGAAAGCCTAGGATGTTTTAGTATCTACTTGAAAAGAAAACGTGACCTAAATATGTTTGAAGAATTCAGAAGTCTAAACAAAATGTTCCTAAATTTAACATCCACATGACTCCATCTTATATCTTTTGTTTCTTGGATAAAATTAATATTATATTTTAATTACCGAAAATCTAGGTTTATATTATGAAATAATTCTATTTTTTATTTTCTATCATAATCTATTCCAGATGCTTAATTTCTATGAATTTAGCTCGCATTTACTTAACTTAATTTATAGAATTCAATAAATTCTAAAATTAGCCTCGCTTGCACTATGCATTCATTGTATAATGGCTAAGATAATATTTTAAAATTGAAAATGAGTGGGAAGAGATTTAATTTCAATATTTATTTAAGAAATGAAATAAATTAGGTCAACAAAGTACTGAAATTTCAAAACAGCCTATGTAAAAGTGCGTTGAGATAGATATAATAACATATACGAAGCTCAAATTTTTAAATTCATAATCTTAAGGAGATCTAATATTGATACTTTACTATATAATATAATTGCTTAGTTTTTTTTTTATTTTTTTTTAGCTTCACGCTTTATCCCGCACATGGCAGGGTAGGCAGAGGGAACTGCAGGAACTGTGGGAACCTAGTGTTAAGACACTCCGTTGCGTAGTCCCTGCTTTCTTTTATAACAAACGATAATAGTATATTATAGCTATACGTTGTATCCCACATATGTCAGAATAGAAACTGTAAGAATCTAGTGTTAGGACACTCCGTTCCCTATCTTCAGTCTTCACGGTGTTTTGCCTAGAGCGAAGAAAATAAAATCTATCATCCTCCCCGAGTGGGATTCGAACCCAGAATCCAGTTGCCTTTATAGGCAGAAGCTATGCCTTTGCATCACGACATTTACTAGTTACGATCAATTAGTAAATAATATTTCTATATTTATTTATCTAAATTTGCAAGTGGTTATTACATGGTAAGTAATACTTTATCAGATGTCACAAATATTGTAAATTAAGTGCGTGAATTTTTTTTTGAAAAAACCATTATGTATTTATTATGAATAGAAAATAAATGTTTCACAGTTTGTAGATCATTTCTGCTACAATATAGACTTCAAAGTTCATCGTACATTTCGACAACTACACGAACAAGGATTCGCAGTTCGCACAGTAGCTCTTAAACTTCGTAATCCTCATCCTCTTGGCAGTCAGAATTCATTTCACTTTAACTGTTCTTGCGAAATATGAGTTAGATAGTTAATGTCTCAATGAGAAATAGTACTATCAAATATGCAAAAAAAAAATGTTATTTATGTAATATTATGCATTACTAGTATTAGTAATATTATTTTATATTAATATTAGTTATTTTTTTATTACAACATGGTAAAACAACAGAAGGCCCACCTAGTGTTAAGTGAAAACTTTCACCTATAGACATCTATAATCTGAGAGATTGTGGATGCGTTGCCAACTTTAAAATCATTCAAATTTACAAGTAATATTCTTAAAGATATACGTAATATTTTTAAATATATCTGTATACATTCTAGACTCTGTAAAGGTTATAAGTTTAATTTAAAAACAGTGTAAATATTTTATTTTACTGTAATATATTTCAATAAAGATATCTACAATTCATGATAACATAATTTCACACATACACACATCAATTATGTCCGGTCTCGCTTTTATGACGGAAGGCTTTTACGCTTAATTGAAAACAACTCATGGTTTATTCAATACAGGAACGCTATCATGACCAGATTAACGAGATCTCACTGACATCACCATTCAATAAAATAATACATTAAAAAATAAAATATGTATTAAAAATATATTATATATAATAAGCTAATTATATTTATTCAAAAATATATAATATAAAAATTATATAACTACACGTTTACTACCGCATATTGCTGGGAAGGTAGTGGGACCTAGGGCTGAGACACACAATTTACTGACTATAATTAATTGCTCCAAGTCAGAATCGAACCGACAACCGTCGTGTTACATTCAGATGTTATGCTGCTGCGCGACTATAGTCTAAAATAAGCATGAAATATTTTTCCAAATTTATCAGTTCCATAAAAACCAAAGAATTTACTATGTGGATGATTCTATACAGTAAAATTATGTACGTCTACGTTAAGTCTGTAAAATATAAACAAATAAACATTAAACAGTTTTTTATTAGTTTAAAATACATTATCTAACTTTGTAATATAATTGAAGTTTCATGAAGTGAGTTACCATGGCGTAATACACACATTCTAGTGCCGACTCCCACACATTCCGCTGACACCGCGTTTAAGAAGACAATAGGCTACATATTTTACATTTGTACTTAATAATATATTATAATAATTAAATCAGTCTTAATCCAGTTTCCAATCAACAAAGTTATGTTTTTATATAATTAATTAATAAATGTTTTTAATAAATAAATAAATAAATATTTTTAAAAGACTTTCTCCGGTCGTCATATCATAACTGGCGCAGTCGGTAGTAGTTGCGGCAATTGAGAAAATAAAATCTTTAATCAATTGAACGATTTTGATCGTTTAAACCGCAACTTTATTCTCAACGAGTCTACAACGACGGCATCGGGAGAGTCTACTGGAAACTGGAAGACCCGGAAAGGAGATGCAGAGGATATTTTGGTGAGTACTCTCGCTATTCCAAGTTCCTGTGCTCTATTTCCTTCCGTATAGAATTAGTGTTTTAGAGGTGTTTTGTCTAGAAGCTAAAATCGCTATAGGCTTTCACTTCGGAAAAAAAAAATATATAAAAGAAAATACATAATCCTTTTAATTAAAATAAATAAAATATAGAATATTATTATATTTGCTATATATACTTTGAAATTCAAGTATATAATTTAAAAAAGAAAATGTCTTTTGAAAGTTGCGATTCTTCTAGTTTTAAGCTAATTTCTGAATTTATGCCAAAATATAATGGCAATAAAAAATTATTAAACTATTATATTAGAGAAGTAGAAAATATTTTAAATTTACTAGATGCTACAGCCAGAAACCACCCCGCTATTTTATGTTTAATTAAGAGTAGATTAAGCGGCGTCGCTATCGATGCCATAGCATATGAAGATTCCCTTACTTCATGGGAAGCCATAAAAGCGGCTCTTGTTCAGAGACTGCGAGAACCGAGAAATGAAATCCAGGTTATGCAGGAATTAAGTAGAATGCGACGTAATAAAAGCGAAGATGCGGAGAGTTTTGGCAGACGTTTAAGAGATATACTAGATACACTTTTTTCGGTAGGCACGCATTCAAATAAATCATATTACGAAAATATGGTAATAGAACAATATACCAACCAGTTAGAATTTCAAGTTTCGATAGGTGTAAGAATAGCGCAGCCTCTTACACTCGAATCAGCAATAGTAATAGCTAGGCAAGAGGAGGCGAAGCTTGCTTATAACCGGACAAATAGTAATAATTTTAATATATCTCAAGCAAAGGTTAAGGAACCATTTAAAAGCTTTAATCAATACTCGACCCCAGCACCTTTTAAATTTCATAATCCAGTCCCTAGATTTAATCAACCAGTTAATACTTTTGTCCCTCAAAAAAATAATTTGACCCCGGAACAGCGGCAGCAATGGGTACAATCCATGCTACCATGGAAGAACCGCCCAGTAACAGGTAATTACAAACCTTCCGGTAACTTTAGAAATAACATATCCCAACAGCAATTTAATCCCCAAAAAGTTTCGGATGTGACCATGAGATCCATATCTAGACCACCAAAGCCACAGTTTGCAGCTGAGGAACTGTTCTACACTAATGAACCCTCATCGTATGAACAACCCGGCTATGATGGAGTGGACCACGGTTATCAGCAAGGTCAGTATGAATATTTTGATAGTTGCGACCCGAACCAACATGACTACCAGTCTCATAACGAGGAGACCTATACCCAGCAGGATTTTTCCCCCGATCCAGACCAAGAGGGCTCGAGTTAGTGAAACTTAATAACCACGATAAAGATCACCTTCCATATATAGAACTACAAGAATTTCAAGGTAAGTTTCTCATACGGGAGCATCACGTTCTATGATATCCCCTTCAGTCATTCGAAATACAATTTTTCAAAATTTAGTCGAAAATGAACCTTTTGAAGTAAAAACAGCACACGCTACTACGCGGCATGAACAAGTAGTTTATTTGCCCCTTCCCCCAATATTCAATAGCGATATTATTCATAAATTTTTAATTTTTGACTTTGACCCGAAATACAAAGGACTTATAGGTTTAGATCTATTAAAGACTTTAGACTGTAACATAGACATAAAAAACAAGCTCTTACATACTTCTACCGCAGAGATACCCATTTACTTTGATTACCCCACAAAAAAAATCACTATAGAACCCAGGTGTGAGAAAGTTATAACCGTAAAAACAAACTATAGTGACGGTCAATACATCCATGACGAATTTATTTGGTCTAATGGCTTAAAATCACCTGCAGCAATAGTCCAAGTTAATAACGGAAAATTTAAAACGTCAATAATTAATTTTAGTACTGTGAAGAAAATAATTTCTAACTCAGTAAATATTCCATTAGAAAACTTTCGTAATTACTCAGATATAGATACATGTAAATTAAATTCAATTGCAGTAAACACAGATATAAAGAATTGTGTGAAAATTTACGTAAAATACGAACAGACCACATGAATGACGAGGAGCGTCGTGAAATTAATAAGATTTGTTATCGATATAGAGACATCTTTTATACTGAAAAAATCCCACTTTCATTTACACACGCTGTTAAGCACAAACTGAGACTGACAGACCAGACCCCAATATTCGTTAGAAGTTACAGACAACCCCCTCAACAGAAAATAGAAATACAAAAACAAGTAGATAACTTATTAAAACAAGGTATCATCCGTGAGAGTATATCCCCATGGTCTTGCCCCGTTCATATCGTCCCAAAAAAATCAGATGCATCGGGAAAGGTTAAGTGGAGACTAGTCATAGACTATCGACGACTTAATGACCGACTTATAGAAGACAAATACCCTCTTCCTACCATAAGTGACATTTTAGACAGACTAGGACGAGCTCAATACTTTACCACGTTAGATCTCGCTAGTGGTTATCATCAAGTAGAAATGCACCCTGATGATATAGAGAAAACGGCTTTCACTACAGAGAGAGGACACTACGAATTTCTTAGGATGCCATTTGGTTTGAAAAATGCACCTAGCACTTTTCAAAGACTAATGGATCATATTCTCAGAGGTATTGACAACGTTTTTACGTACTTAGACGACGTTATAATAATATCGACTTCCTTACAAGAACACATTGACAAACTAAAACAAGTTTTTGACAGATTTAAAACCCATAACTTGAAAATACAACTCGACAAATCCGAATTTTTGAAAAAACACGTTAAATTTTTAGGACATGAACTGACAGAGCGAGGACTTGTACCGAATCAAGACAAGATAAAAGCTGTTTTGCATTTCCCACTGCCAAAAACCCATAAAGATATTAAAAGCTTTTTAGGACTTGTTGGTTATTACAGAAAATTTATTAAAGACTTTGCCAAATTGACTAAACCCATGACCTTATGCCTTAAGAAACATAGAAAAGTAATACATTCCCCAGAATTTTTAGAATCCTTTAAAAAATGCAAACAGATTTTGACTAATGCACCTATTTTACAGTATCCAAATTTTGACGAGACTTTTATACTGACAACAGACGCATCAGATATAGCCCTTGGTGCTGTATTATCTCAAGGTCCCGTAGGCGCGGATAAACCTGTAGCTTACGCCTCGAGAACCCTTTCCGATACTGAGACCCGCTACTCTACCATAGAAAAAGAATTACTAGCCATAGTATGGGCAGTTAAATATTTCAGACCATATCTGTATGGTCGTAAATTTATCATCTACACTGATCACAGGCCCCTGACTTGGTTAATGTCACTAAAAGACACGAACTCTAAACTGACTAGATGGAAACTGAAACTGGCCGAGTATGACTACAAAGTTGTTTATAAAAAAGGACGACAGAATACAAACGCAGACGCTCTCTCTCGTGTGAAAATTTTCCACAAAAGTATAGATTCCCTGGCAGTAAATTTAGACGACAATGACGACGATGACATAATCAACAGGATATTCGAAAATGTAAGACAGGAAGTAGAGACGGATACGGTTACAGTACAAGAACCCCCTACAACAGAAGACAATTTTAATAATGACAATGACGCAACACCTGACATACAACCACCCAGTATAGGAACAGAATCTGACAGCCGTGACCCCGACAATTTAATTTCGACTAACCACACACAACCCGACAATGAGAACCAAGGGATACCAATATTAGAAGACGCTATAGATAGACAACTTAAGCAATTTCATATAAGGTCAACTCCTGGTTCACATTATAGAGTTGAAAACAGATCAACGAATTCGCGCACGGTTATCAAAGACGTATTTATCCCAGTCAATAACACGGAGAAACAAATAATACAATTTTTAAAGGAACATACTATCGCCGATCGTGTATTTCACTGCTACTTCTACAACGACGAATTATATCCAGTATTTTCTAGAGTCTACACGACGATATTTAATGATAGAGGTCCAAAGCTTTTTAGGTGCTCAACACGTGTTACTTTAGTCGAAAATAAGACAGAACAACAGGAAATAATTAAAAAATACCACGAAGGTAAGACAATCCACCGTGGCATTCAAGAAACTTACAAGCAAATCCACAGAAATTATCATTGGCCCAATATGCTATTAACTATTCAAGCGTTTGTAAATAAGTGTACTACATGTTTACAAGCTAAATATGAAAGAAATCCCCTGAGGCCCCCATTAGCTCTAACTGAAACCCCCAGTAAGCCCATGGAACATTTATTCATGGATTTATATTCTACAGGAGGAGCAACATTCCTCACGATTACTGATAACTTTTCAAAATACGCTCAAGCAGTCCCTTAAATGCGACTAGTAGCGTACATATAGCTGAAGCTTTATTCGATATTTTTTCAATATTAGGAACCCCTTTGAAAATTACAACTGACTCTGACAGTAAGTTTGATAACGAAGTTATAAAGGAGATGTGTGCCCTACACGACATTAACATTCACTTTACAACCCCTTATAACCCGAATTCAAATTCACCCATAGAACGATTTCACTCAACTATAGGAGAAATTATTAGGATACAGAGGATGACGAATAAGGATGACCCTATACAAATTATCATGAAATTTGCTATTATCGCATATAATAATACTATTCATTCGGCAACCGAATATACCCCTCACGAGCTACTTTTTGGACATACTGCATCCAGAAACCCTTTAGAACTTCATTACACTAAGCAATTTTACCAAGATTATGTTCTTAAGCATAGAAGGAACGCTGAAGCCGTACAAGAATGCGTGGCAGCGCACATGTCTAAGAACAAGGAACAGGTAATAGCGAAGCGTAACCAGACAGCAGAAGATATAACGTTTAAGGTAGGTGAAACAGTTTATAAACAGGTGGCCAAAACCGCGAGAAACAACAAAACGAAGCCGGTGTTTAAAGGTCCGTATAAGATAATTCACCTTCATCCTAATAATATAGCAGAGATAGTAGGTAGTCACCCTAACTCTAAATCAATCAGAGTTCATTTCAAACTTCTACGACGACCTCATCTTGTTCCAGGACCCTCATCTTCGGATCCCTCGTGTTCCAGTCAAAATCAGACGTAACATTTCAACCCATAGATAATAATAATGGAATCCTTTTACTTAAACAGGGACGTATCCTTAAACAAGTTGATTCATTTAACCTTGCTTGTACATATAATATAACTCATTTACATTTAATTTCCATTAAACTAATGTCCTTATATGCAAGTACAAAAGCAGCTGAAAACAATAGGGCATCAGAAAATCTGCATAAAACTTACAGAGATCAAATAGAACATAATTTAGATTTAATTGATAAAAAGTTAATGTTTATAGCACCTAGAAATAGAGTTAAACGTGGTATCATTAATGGCTTAGGCTCAGTTGTTAAATTAATTACAGGCAATTTAGATAACGAAGATGCAATCCGTTTTGAAAATGAAATTAATAAAATTCGCAGTTCAGTTTCATATATTCAAACATCTCAAAAGCGAACATTGTCTTTGGCAGAAAATACCATTAATGAATTTTCTAATCAATTAAATAAAATAAACGTGAATCAAGACAGATTAGCATCTGTATTACATAATATTACAGTTTATTCAAATACTACTACAAACCAATTACACTTTTTAGAGATTTATATACAAATAAGTTTTAGTTTACAGCTTTTATTAGATAAGTTAATGATATTAGAAGATGCTATGTCATTTTCGCAGTTAGGTATAATGCACCCTAATATTATTAATCCTCGTAATTTAGTTACAGAAATTAGAAATTTAGAGAAATTTTCTTTTTTAAAACCAGTAGCTGAAATTAGTATGGAAAACATTCATAAAATAGAAAAGTCTATAAGCGTGAAAGCGTATAGTACAAGGCACTCTTTAACATTTATATTAGTAATCCCGTCCATTGACTCTAATATCTATGATCATATACATATATATTCTATCCCAAATAAAGAAAACCTAACCATTATACCTAAGTCCAAATTCCTTGTCCTTGGAAGAGAAGAGTACGCATACTCAGAAGAACCCTGCAAGAGAATCTCCGAAGACACGTTGCTCTGCAACTCGCTAGACTTAAGAACAACTGAAAAATCTGAAGAATGCACCATCGCCTTAATAAAGAAACAAAAAGGAAACTGCACCCATGCTCGCATGAATCTTAGCAAAGGAAAACTCCAGAAGATCAACGATAATACCTGGTTAGCAATTTTGCCAGAACCAGAAGTAATAAGAACTCAGTGTGGACGCAAAACAAATTACAGAAAAACATCAAACATTTTTCTAGTAACTATCACAGAAGATTGCCAAATTAATATAATGAATAGAACGATGAGAACACACAGCAACACCATCACAATGAATGAAATAATTCCGCTACCAGATCAAAATCTCATACATCAAGAAGAGGTCCATTATGAACTGCACTTAGAAGACATCTCGCTAGACAGCATTCATGAACTCATGAACACAGTCGAAGATATTCAAAAAGCAGATGATTTTCACTGGGTTGACTTAATGACAATCCCTAGTTGGCCCACGTTAATCCTGTACATAGTAATTGGGACCGTAATTTTTTGGAAGTTTTTTTGGAATAAACAAAAGAAACAATCAAAAAACGAGGACAAAAGTCGCGAGGACGCTCCTGGAAGCTGCAGGACCAGCTTCCATCTTAAGGAGGGAGGAGTTACCATGGCGTAATACACACATTCCAGTGCCGACTCCCACACATTCCGCTGACACCGCGTTTAAGAAGACAATAGGCTACATATTTTACATTTGTACTTAATAATATATTATAATAATTAAATCAGTCTTAATCCAGTTTCCAATCAACAAAGTTATGTTTTTATATAATTAATTAATAAATGTTTTTAATAAATAAATAAATAAATATTTTTAAAAGACTTTCTCCGGTCGTCATATCATAACTAGTGGTCTGCCTTAAAAATGCAAAGATGATTGGACCGATAAATCTAGTCTTTTAAAGCTTCTTAGACTGAATAGTTTGGATCTTATCCAATATTTCAGCGGGAAAAGTGGCAATTCCCAAGATTAAGAACTCAAACAAATGTAAGGGAAGTTATTAAATGACATGTTAAAAATGTTTTTTATATTTATGTATTTTTTATATATTACACGTTTAGTGAAAATAAGCGGCTTTATTTACATCTTTTATTCAGAAGAGAGAATATCATGTTATGACAATCAATTGATTACTTTTCCTCATTTCGAGATAATGTATATTATATGACTTAATGCCACGTCATACTGGCAGATCGGATAAAGGAAAATAACTTATTATTTTGAGTGGGCATCAAACTGACATTTATTGTTTTACCAACAGACGCTTTCTACTACCCTTATGGTCAAATTAATATTGAAATCTAGCTTTTTTATTTTTATATGCTTTATTTTAGAATTTTTGTTCCTTAGTGCTGATTAACTTTAAAAATAATAATACATAAAATAATGTTGATATATTAAAAATACAAATATGCTATTAAAAAAATTGAATTTGCTTGATCTACCAAATTTACCGAACCATTGAACTCTCTTTGTCCTGATACAAATCATGTTTGTACAAACAAAGGTATTTGTTAATTATATTACCATTTTATTTTCATTTTCATCTTATAAACTTAAAAAAGGTCCTATTAACGATTTTTTTACTTAAATATGAGTAAGGCCTATGCTATTTAGTTTTAAACAAATTGATTACTAATATTTTTATTAATTTGACGCTAGTTTTGCCTTTAGCATGTGATGCAGAAAGAAACTAGGTTCAAGTTATTTGGTACAGTGGGAAAATTAAATGATTCTCGAAAGAAACCGGAAACTGAACCTACTACTATTACTTTTATAAACAAACAACGTTACTAAAATTAAATTATAATTTACAATATACAGAAACAGGAGAAATTCATCATATTTATTTAAATTCAAACATTGAATATTTTAAAAATAGTATAAGAGAAATGTAAAATACAAAATGTTACGTGATTTAAGGATTCATAAATCAAGATATCTAAGATAAATGTATGTATATTCCGTTTGTTCACATTTGCATTGTCGGGTTGAAGATGTATGCATTTGATGTGTAAATTATATTTTGATACTTTATGTAATGTTTTTTATAATAAAAAATGTGCACACGTTTATTGTTTTTGAGTTTTCTAATAAGAAAAAGCGTGGCGTTGAGTACTGCCACTAAAACACAATGAACGGAAATAGAACGGAAAGTAGAGAACGAGCGAACCATTACGTTAAGATCTCTCTACCTACCTCAGTGTATGCGTGGAATAAAACGTAAAAGTTTTAACCTGATAAATAAGAACGAATAATTAGCGTAGATGCCATGGGGGTTGAGTACGAGAAAGGGGGAGTAGCAGACCGACTGGGTTGTATAAAGGCTTCCAAACAGCATGAGGTTATAGTATATGAGGACCGAGGGGACCTTAGCTATCTTAAGCCTGCTCATATAAGCGTCCAAACAGATTCCTCACCATTGCTTTGTGCAACTACTGAAAGTGGCTCAGAACGCGTTCAACGAATGGCGGTAGAAGCTCAAGATAATAGTCCAGACTTGATGAAGAAACAACTAGCGGCAAGATCCATGTGTAGCTCCTTCAGGACTATTATAGGGAGCCTATTGGGTCGAAAGAAACTTCCAGCGCAAAATGAGCAAGCGACGGCAGTGGAGAAGTTCACAAGAGAGTCTGCAAAAGTCTCACCAGTAAAAACCCGATTAAAACCAACAAAGGCAGCAATGGAACAGGTAGAACCACCAAACCTAGTACAAATACGAGAACAGAATGACCACTATAAAAACGCTGTTCTTGAATTTCTTGCCATCTTAAAGGCCACAATGCAAGTTAAGTTACGGACGTGCGAGGATATTATGCTTGCTTTTCGAGGTGGGTACTCTACACTGGGAGTAAAATTAAAGGAAGCAGAAGCCGCCATATATGATAACAGTAACGGCCAGATCATCGCGGGAATTATGAAGGGTAACTATATGGCAGCATACAGTGCAACATCTAGTTTTGTCGAACTGAATGAAGAGGAAACCAGTACAACAGGATACCTCAAGTTTGACATATCTGCCAATGATCCTATAGTAGTTACCGCTAAGTGCACGCGGATAATGCTGCAGGGTAGAATGCTTGAAAGAGCTAAATATCTAGATAGCACTCTGGACTCCGCATATCAGCGTCCGTGGAAGGTCTCCAAGATAAAATGGATCGATGATGTTCCTGGATGTGGCAAAACATCTTGGATAGTCAAGGAATTTAATTTAGAAAAAGATATAGTCGTCACTAGTACTACAGAAGCAGCTAATGAACTTAGAGAGAGGTTGTCGAAACGTATAGGGAATTTGGTTCAAAGTAAAATCCGCACTATGGCGTCAATACTGGTGAACGGTGCACAAGGAGGATCACAAAAGTGCAATCGTCTGATAGTCGACGAGGCCCTTATGAACCACTTTGGTTCAATAGTACTGGCAAGCATATACTCAGAGGCTGACGAAGTACTTTTAATAGGAGACCTAAACCAACTACCCTATATAGATCGAGATAACCTTTTTGTAATGTTTTACAGAAGACCGTCACGAATTCTCAGCATAAGTGAGAAGCTGTTGTGTACTTATAGAAGTCCCATGGACGTTGCCTACGCTTTACGAGAAGTATATCCTGGCATATACTCTTCAAAAAGGGCAATACATTCCCTTTTTACAAAAAACATCAAGCTGACGCCAATGTCCGGGGATCTTAAAAACACCCTATACCTAACTTACACACAAGAAGAAAAAGAATCTCTGATTAGCCAAGGATGGGGAGAAGAAACAGGTTCGAAGGTCCTGACGATTCATGAGGCTCAAGGCCTGAACAGCGAGACTGTCGTAGTTATTAACAGCAAATCGGCCAAGCTGCAGCTACATGATAGTGTCTCGCATGCGGTCGTAGCAATATCGCGACACACCAACAGCTGCACCTATTATAGCGAGGGCAAAGACGATGCAGTCATGAGACTAATTCGTAATGCGACGGGTGCAACAACTAAAAGCATTGTGGAGTACAACTTGAAGATGGCCATGAAAGACAGGAACGCAGCGGTCACAACTTCCATTATAGCAGACATGCCCTAATATTTATGATATAAGTCGCATCAAAGCTTATTTTTTTTGTCATTATTGTGTAACACTATCAAGTGAACTTAATTTATTATAAAATTTAATTTTATTTAACCAAGGATAAAACATATAAACTTGTGTAATTCGCTTATCAGCCATAGCCTTAATTCTAAGTAATATTAAATATTAAAAAAAATGTAAAGATTATAATAGATGTTCATTATGATAAATATTAAATCTAAGTATTAATATAATCAATATTTGTAATAAGAACATATAGTGTAAGTTAAAAAAGGGCACGGACCAAGTGTCTGTAGAGCTAACTATTTTGAAATAAAAAAAAAAAAAAAAAACTGATAAATAATATGTATGATAGATTAGACAATCTGTATGGAAATTTAGAGTAAAAGTCCATAATATGCTGATATCCGTTTCAACTATGCTATGAAAAGTATTTGAATAAGTATATTTCCTTACATCTAAAAATATATTGCAGTGTGCACTACAATAATTTTTTTTTAGCTTCACTCTTTGTCCTGCACATAGCAGGGTAGGCAGAGGGAACTGTAGGAGCCGTGGAACTTAGAGTTAAGATACTCCATTAGTTCTTGATTTCTCCGTCCCCGCTTTTTGCCTTTTTTCGAGGCATTGCGTGTTGAGTGGCGAAATTCAACGCCGCGCTTTGCCTAGTTTTCAGAGCGAAGAAAATGGAAATAGAAAAATCCATCTTTCCCGAGTGGGAATCGAACCCTCAAACTCTGCGCCACGGCGGTCCTCGAATTTTATATTTTTATATATAATACACACTTGGTTCGTATTAGTTTGTTTTCATATCACAAATATAATTTATTTTACCGTTAATAGATATGTAGAATTAATATAATCATATATTAATATATTTTATAAATAATGTCTTATCATTATATTTATATTACATAAAGCTGTGAGCGTAAGAAAACACTCTATTTGTACACTAGACACATACTCATCTTATTAATTTTATTTACTTCAGAAGCATTTACCTACTATAAATTACATTTTATTTTATGAAAATAAAGTAATTCTAAATAATAATATAACATCTTCAACAAAAGAACCAATATAGAAGAGTATTCTCGTCTATCTAAGACTATATTTGTATATCTTTAATATTAATAATTCATTTATGTCCGTCACTCATTTATGTATATACGAGTACCGTCGTGGCGCAGAGGCGCAACGTCTTCCTGTAACGCGACGCTTTCTGGGTTCGATCCCCAGTCGGAGAATATGGATTTTTCTATTTCTATTTTCTTCGCTCTGGCAAAAATTAGGCAAAGCGCGGCGTTGAGTTCCGCCACTCAACACGCAATGCCACGAAAAAAGGCGGAAAGTGGGGACGGAGAAAAGCAGGGACTAAGCAACGGAGTGTCTTAACACTAGGTTCGTATGGTTCCTGCAGTTCCCTCTGCCTACCCTATCATGTGCGGGATAAAACGTGAAGCTACAATTATTAATAAATATTTAATGGATAGTGATTAGATATTCATAATAAATATAAATACACGAGGGTTTTATATTTCTAACGTGAGCTTCCTTTGATATTATCGATAATGCAATATTAAAGATCAACCAAGATCCTACTACTTATTTACTTCTATATTTTTAAAATATTGAATAAAATGTATAAAATAAATAGATTATTATAAAAGGAAAGTTACATTCAGAATTCTTTGATAAACAATTTGCTTGAAAACTATATTTTCTATGCTATTCCACGAAACTGTCGCTTAGGTCCGGAAAGAACCGTCGAAGTTGCGAAGCTATGTTTATTCGATATCGAACTTTGGTATTTTGGTTCTCAATATCATATTTTTTAAATGTAACAAAAATAATGTGTGTTATTTTCGTTTGCAGTATGTAAATTAAAATTTATTGTAAAAAGAGCTACAAATATAAATTCTTAAATTAGAAATATTTCCTAAACGTAATTTTTCTGATTTTCCAGTGGTAAATAACTTCAAAATTTGTCGTAATTTCTAGATATTAAGTATTTTATGCCCAACATTTCTATAGTATACCGTAGTATAATATAACGATCTTAAATCTTATTTAATTATTAAATTTTCCCTTTGCTTTATCTTTTTGTTTTATGTAAAATTAGTATTTTATTAATCTTATTTACAAGAATTTGCTAATTTTATTAATCATTTACATAATTTACGCGAGTTCTCTTAAGCCTTATACTTCATGGTTCATTACTTTATAACTTTAGACATAACTTTGAAGTTAGAAGCTGAGTCATAATTCATCTTTTCTTCACATTTTGTAATAACTCAGATGAGATATTTTAATACAAGTATGTCTTTAACCTTTGAATTTTCTTTACAAAAAAGTTAAGACGGTGTTATTAATTTTAAGTTTTTTTTTAAAATTCATTAAAAAAATATTCTGTGAATCGATATTTGTTAGTATTTACTGTGTCTAGTGGGGTAAGGTTTTATTTCTAGGAACTATGGATGCAATAGATACGTTTAGTATTTGTAAGGCTTCGTAGTATAAATATATTTAAAAAATATGAAGACAATTGATAGGTCGATGATGATTTATTGCAGCTTTCCGGGCTAGTAGAAAAGAAACCAGAATATAAAAGCTTTTTACGTGAGTATGTATAAAAGTAGCACATTATCTTTTCTGAGTACTGTATGAATTCCATCAAACAATAAGTAACGATTCTAAACAGGCAGAAAGTATTGCGTTAGTATATTTGAATGATTAGTATAAATGAGTATATAAATGAGATATGAGTGAGTTTTCAAAGCGAATGCGTCAAAAAATAAAAAATATATCTATACTTAATATATTACAACTCAGCGTAGGCAAAAAGACACTAGTATCATGTCACGAAGAAGAACTGGAAAAATAAAGGAAAAAGCATTCCCCAAGTGAGGATTGAACCCACAGTCTAGATGCTGTATCAGTGTACAATAACCTCATATATACATAACAAAAAATATTAAGACGAAAAAAAAACATAATATTTAAGAGAAATTAATAGCCGTGTAATAAATTCAAGTTCAAAATGTTCATAAATAATATTGAGAGAACACTTTCAATACTTGTCGATACTTCAATATTCCCTTTTGTTGTTTGTTATTTGGGAATTTAGTCCGGAAATTAAATGGAAAGATCTGGTTCTGCGACTTAATTTATACATCGGCTAAAACTTTTAATCCAAAATAATGAGTTTGTGACCCATTTGTTTGTATTGAAAAGGATTTTCATATAATAAATAACTTTTAAAAAGAAAATCTTTTTGTGATTATTTTCGAGAAAGTTTTTATGATTTTGTATTCGATATAGCTTTTTGTTGTATGAGGCAAAATATTTGAGAAACTGATTACATTATGATTTAAATATTTACTGTAGTAAATTCAACTTATAAATTTATTTTGCTTATTTCTAAAAATTTGAATTTAGAGATCCATAATTTATAAAAGTATAAAATTTTCATAATTCTTACCACATTTCAAAAAAACGTATATATACAAAATCTCTTCTCAAAACGAACAGTTACAAAACATAGACATTCTTGTACTATAAAATCGTTAAGAGAGACAGTAGAGTGTGTTGTCATGCTTATCATCAATCACTGACCCTTGTAAGACACTATACGCGACCGAACGGTCATCAACTATCAAACTCTGATAAAAGTAGCTTTTTCTGCAAGTTGTTAAGTAGATGATAAAAAATTCCAAGAGGCTATAATGCTTTGAATAAAAATGTTCTAGAAAACTGTCACGGATACTTAATCTTAGCTTTTTTACATACATTTTAGCGTGGCATTGAGAAAGCCGGTTTGTTAGGCAAAAAATGAGTCACAAATTTTAGGCAAAGTGGAGTAAAAATAAAAATATTTGAAATGTGAAAATCTGTTGATTTTGTCGAGTTTTATGCTGTTTACTTTATGTTTTTATATTACTTTGATGTTTTTAAAAACTGTTTTAAGAAATAAGCTTTTATTTGAAGAAAAAAATCATTGTAGTGTAAAAAGACTGCACCTGACTAAATACAACATAGTGTGAGGTTCATTTAATACATGTTGGCTGGAACTTATTAATATTTAAAATTCGTATTCAAAAATTAAACAAAGATAATTAGCGAAAAAAAATAAAGTAATATAAAGTAAAATATCTTACACTTATACATACATAAATGTAAATGAAACTTCAGGAGTCGGTATTAAATAAAATAGCGACAACTTCGATGGAAAAGTTTCGAAACAGGATTGTGAACGGGAATGCGGATGTCGCAAATCCCTACATTTTCAAATCGTTCATTATATGTGAGTGCACGTAGTATATGTACCTACTAGAGTATTTTTAATTCCATAGAGTATCTACTTTGTAGAAATGAATTATTTTAAAAATAACAAACTTTGTTGTTAATTTATCAGGTACTTAAAATGCGTATATTTTTTATTATTACACAAGGTGTGTTATATATGAAAGTCTTAAAAAGTAGTAAAAAAAATTAGTTTAGTAAATAAAAAAAATAAATAAAATATGTGTGTTTTTCACTAAGCGCGACGGTAGTCCTTTAAATTCTAACTAAGAATCACTAATTATTTCCATTTCTTCGCAAGGGTAAGACTAAGTACAGCGTTAAGATACGTCATTCAATTAGTAATAACTGGGCTGGACAGAAAACGGAGAAAAGTGTTTTTAAGTTAGGTTCTTGCTTGTTTCCTCTCTCTTTCCTAAACATGATAAAAAGAACTTAAACAAAAAACGATATAATATACAAAAAATAAAGGTAACTGTTTCTGTAACTGGTAACTTGTAACTGCTTTTTAAACTTTAAAAAATGCCGCTGAAAACGACATACATATTCTTGAAAATTTTGTATTTATAATGCTTAAATTTTAGAGCACATTTAAAAATACGACATAAAACTTATTTATTTATATACGGAAACGTGCTAATGGTCAACTTGAAGCATGTTTTCCTCTTAGCTAACAATAAAGGAGAATATGTGGGAAATGGGTCAGTCGCAGCCATTGTAAAATCCAAGTGACACGCGTGAAAGTAACACTTACAGCCTGCTATAATTCTTTTGACATTCATAACTAAAAGTATATTTTTTATTTCTTAACATGTTCTCCAAAATATTATTTGAGAAAGCTTAGAGATTGTTTATGAGAGACATCGATGAAGCTTTATACTTATCATGTTAAGGAAACAACTTTCTTACATTTATAAAAGCTTTCTGTAGTTTTATCATAATTTTATAAGGTTTACTTTGGCTCAAAGAATAGGAATACGTTTTATTGGTAACTAATTTACGATGTAAATTCATTTATTTATTCTGCACCAATGGCAATGATAAAATAAAATAGATATAGAACAACTAAAGATCGACAATCGGAACATGAATATCGGCTCTTACATAGCCACCTGGTTAGGAATTTATACCAAATCCGCCTTATTAAATAAAATTTATTAAAAGCATTAAATTAAAACTTTAAGCTATTAAAGACTTTGTTGAAAGGAGCTTAGGAAGCTAGTTGAACCAGCTAAGCTTTGAAAATGTATTGAATAATGAATTTGGCCGCGTTTGTCCAACAAACAATCTCGATAAATACGCGATTGTTCTCAGAGACAATACACGATGCTAGTGATTATCTGTGCTTAACAGATGCGAAACAGGTTCACACTGGCTTTTAAGCTTAAAATGTATAGTAAAAGCTTTTAACTTAAACAGTTTACCTTTATTTTATTGTGTATTAATTTTTTTTTGTTTAAGTTAGAAAATATGATTTTCCGTCCATTAAGCATTATGTACTGCTCGTACTTAACTATTCATTAACAAATGAAGAAGAATTTTAATGGATTTTGTATTTAAATATTTATTTCCAAGAAGAAATGTGAAAATTTCATTCTTTTCAATGTGTTAAGTGTTAGGTAAAATTACTAAAAATAGACATAAAACTTAGGCTATGACTAAATCTAAGAAGAAATAAATAAATAAATAAAATGATATACTTAGTTAAAAACTCTGCAATCAAAAACATCACATATCCAACAATTGAATTACAAAATTAATGAGAATAACTGTTGCAAAAATTTCTCTTCAAATCGGTCAAGTGCGCCGAACCGAGATAAATATAAACTTAATTTAATATCACGCTGTCCTTCGGATGGACAATTCTTTACGTTTCACTGATATTGATACAATGCCAAAACATCCGCTATTAAAATTTTAAAGGATTTAAAGCAATTGACATATTTATAAGGAATATATGAGTTAAAATTTTACAATTAAAGGCTTGGTAATACATATTAACAGATTTTTCTTTGTTTATGCGGCGTTGACTTACGCCGCATATTGATATAAAAATTAGGAAGTGGAGAAAGGAGCATCTTAGTACTAGGTTACCTTTTCCTGCACCCTATCAAACGTATACGAGTATTGTGACACTAAATCATTTAATTTATTAAATTTATTGTACGTTATTTACAATATCTCAGGATATGTTGCGAATCAAAAATATAGACATAGCATTTAAAAAAGCATTCCAATGCATTTCCATAGGAGATATTAACAAAAAGCCAGGATTGCACTTCAAGTTGTTGTGCGCTTTTTCGTTGCATTTTTTTAATTGTAAACAGATTTTGGATTCTCAAAGCCAACTCCTGTGCAAGCTTTTTGTAAAAAGGAAATGGGGAGTGAGGTAGGTTTGATAATAAATTACGCGCTTGCAAGTAATAGCGATCTCATTGTAACTGTTAAAAAGGTCACCCTATATACTTATACGTGTAATAATTTGTACCGTGTAAGTCTGTAAGTAGACGGTACGATTAGATTTTCTTTAACGCTTACCGAATGGTAACATGAGGTTAGCAGAAAGAGTTTTCTGAATGATTTGAGGAAGACTTCAAGAATCTAACTTCACTATCCTCTTAATGTATACAAAACTTAATTTTTGATTTCAAATATTTTTTTTAAACAAAACAATTAAACACTTCTTTTATAAAAATTTACAATACTAAAATTTTATGCGATAAATAATATTTAATTATTATAATTAAGAATATCTTATACAAATATTAATGAATTTCAGTCGCTAAGTGTAATTATCAAAATTTTCCTTTACAATTTGTAATTTCTTGATGACTTTAATGTTACAAATCAGCCCTTTTGAGCTAACTTTCTATTCATCTCGCCTAAACATCGATTAGTAGGAGTGGATAAATTTCAAAACTTTACGGACATTGAGTGTTCTTTGGAATAATTAAATATTTAACTTATTTATTTACTCATTTTTATTTTTGACTGTTAAAAATAAATCGAGGACTATAATGGCACAGAGGCACTGAGTTAGACTGAAAGCACAACGGTTTGTGAGTTCGAGTCCCACATGGGGAAAATTTATTATTTTACTTTCTTCGCTCTGAGAGACATAGCATGTCGTTGAGGTACATCGTTCAGTAAGCAACGTTTTTTTTGGTTAGATTCTACGGTTTAAACGCTAGGTACCCTCTGCAAGCCCTGCTATGGATAAAGCTTTAAACTATAAATGAAATTTCTCTAATATCAGGATATCATTCACTTCACTCTCTTCATCCTCAGTCTATGTGTCTCAATCATGTTACGATTATATATGTTTATATGAGTTATGTGAGCGGGAATTGAACCTACAACTCTAACTGTTAGACTGTTTCATTCCTCCACAATGATCTCAGACTTCCACCATTATTTGCTGCGTGTATAATAAAGGAAAAATTTATTAGAAGCACGCTTCACGTATTTAAATTGAAAAATGTTTTAAAATATGAGGGTAGATGACAATCTCCACTTTCACAATTCATCGGTTATTATGTAAACACACGCACCCTGAAACCCTCCCCCTAGACTGTATCTATAGATTACAATATAAAATGACATAAAATAGATTTTTGTTTATATTTTATACTACAATGGAACGACAAGAGGTTAGGATATTTTATGGTCTGTTTTTTACTGTTTTCATTGTTTTTTTTTAAATTATTTGCACTCCCTTATTTTCAAACTGTTAATTTTTTGTTGTTGTACTTAGAAAATATAAATAATAAAAAATATTATTAATACTATGTTAATATGTTTGGTATCACGAATAATGTTCAACATTTACATATATTTTTTATTTACTACTTCGTTTGACTACGTGAGCCAAATGGTAGGTAAGAGATACTCTTATCTCGTACACACCACCCCTAACTTCGTGTCGTATTGTCAGATCTTTTTCAGTGGATATTCTAACTGTCCAGATCTACGAGTCCATGGGTCGCGTATAACTCGTTCGAGTCTCAAGTGGTGCCATAAAAGTAATTCTTCACGATGAAAAAGTAAACACTACTCTTAATGTTAAAAAGAAAAAAAGAGCTTATATATTGCTTGTATAAAGCTTAAATAACTAAAGCGATTGAATTTTAAAGAAAAGAGCAAAATTCAATTCAAATCTGACGGTATTAAGTTTTAGAAGTTTCAGTTCGTATTTTTTCATGGGTGAATATAGTATAGTGTAAAATAATTCACAACATTCGTAATAATATAGATAATGCCATCGTATAAAGTATGTATAAATATATAAAAAGTTCACACGTAACATCTATTATTTGTCAAGAGTACTCTACGTGTTAATAGTTTTCGTTAGAAATATGTCTTCTGTTACGCAGCAAGAACATTATCAAACATCGCACCTAGGTCACATCTGCTCGACATTAACGAGGAAAAGATCCCAAATGGCTAAAGTAGGTGAAGGAGTCACATAGACTATTAAATTTATAACTGAATATTATTTTGTAACAATTCAAAATAAATGTTCATTCTAAGTATGATTTTTCAAGTAAATATATAAATATGTATTAATTAAAAACACAATATGATGTCAAAACATAAAAAAATATTTATAATATTTTCATCTGCCTGTATGTCTTTCTCTTTATCCGAGCTAATCTTCGGAGCTGCTGAACCGATATTTATGAAATTTTCACTGTATGATAGAAAAGGTTGTGCAACAATATTTAAGCTTTTTATCCCAAAATAACCATGAAGTGGGGATTTACCTATGCGGAAATAATGCCGCATGCGAATACTCTTTGTTCAGACAAAATATTGCATATAAACTTCATTTTTTATTTTTTTACGTATATTTTGATTGTTTTCCATATATAAAGTTATTACTTCTGAATAATAAAATATACGTATATTAAGTACTACACACTTATTATATTAGAAATTTAATATTTTACTACTCCTCTCCAGTAAGGAAAAAGGGTAAAGTAAAGCTTACTCAACGCATTATTTCGAATTGGTAAGTGAAGCGGTAAGTGAAGTAGTCCGTATTGACATTCAGTTATGTTTAAAATAGATAAAATATTTTCTTAAATGACGTTTTATTTTGACAATTTTAATATTTATAACTATTAATAATTGTTTCATTTTTTTCTTATAACTAAAATTCAAATGCAATAATATATAAAATGCGAAAATATGCTTTATCTAAAATATCCTTGAGACTTTTTAAGCAATCTAAAAAGTTTTATACAATTCAAGATCTCTGCAATATAAAAAAGAATATCCGGTTGAACTTTATAAGTAGCAAGCTTGCCAATAGAAGAAGCCAAAATGCAAATAGTCTACAGTAATATTGTGGTAGTAAAAAACGGTCCAAGCAATGTATGTGTGTAGAATGTACATGTATATATTAAAACTGTATATTAATGTAGCGAAGGCTCTTTTATAAGATCATGCCGAGATTTTTAATAATTAATATTAATATATAATAGAATAGCAGATGTAAGTATCTACTAGAGTCTATGGTTCTATAACTATACGAGAAAATAAATTTAATTTCCTAGCTAGCAAGTATAAGAGTATCATAAAGCCGATAAAGGAGTGTCTTGACTCTAACAGTTTTCTCCGTCTACCCTGTGTTATGGTAAAATGACAGGGTAACTTTTTCACACAAGATTCCTTTGACAGATGAGTATATTTATAGACTTTCAACGTATTTATATATGAATTAACTTAAACTTTCGCACAGAATATATTTGTATATTATCTCATAGTTTCAAAATATGACGCACCTACTAAGGGCGGTAAGTTATAATTTTCAGAAATTGAATTTCGGCTTATACTACCAATTTGCATAATAATGGTGCGGCTTTATGGCTGTGAAAATTTTCATTGCTAGTTCACTCTTTCACTTCAATGCAGAATAACTGAAACTGTTATTGTAAGTAAATATATCAGTACACTTCAAGTACAAATCTCTTCTTAGTAGAATTATAAATAAGAAAGAAACCCTATTTAAAAGAGATTTACTTATTCCATCACTTACAACAAAATTATAAATATTTACAGACATTAAAAGACTTTTTATTTTACAAAAATATAATTATAATATATTAGTTTATTTAACCTTTAATGTATTGTAAATACGTTTAATGTCACGTTTTGTTTCGTTTCCTACAAGAAACAATACGTGATGAGTATTACTTTTATTAATTAATTAAAAGAGTGTACTACGTAGGTGTGCATTTACAGTAAATCTAAAAACATTGAGTGACTGAAAATATTTACATTTCTAGATCTGAGACAAATACCGCATTGAGTTCCACATCTCAATATACAAAATCTCGAAATTAGTCGGAAATTAGTGGACAGATTATCGTAATTATCGTAAGAACATTTTAGTCACTATAGCTTTTTATATAAAATTCACGTTTGAAACAACGAATAGGCACCTAAAGCCAACGCATGTTATTAAAGAAAAACGTCTTCGACGGTGGCTTAATTGCAGCTTTTGAACATGCCGTTATACAGCACAAGGAGCTTATTTTAATCGTCAATTTTGTGTCCTATAATAATTATAGGCTAGGTTATAGAGTTTTATAATTGATGATGAAAGTGATATATTTGTTTTATAAACTATCATACCAGTAAAATATCAAGTTTATGTTATACATTTTACAATTATGATAAATACATACAAGGTAACTATCATATAAGAAATAGAAAATTGAACCAAATACCGCTAACATAACTATAAAAAATACGTTTACACAATAAGGCAATGTTTTATAAATATGCATTTAGCGATAACATATTCACAGATCATTTATTTGATCGTGATTAATTACGCCTTTTGTTATTTCATTGCATTCACTCCAAATTAACATAGCTATATTGGAATCGACATTGCAAATTACATTCGTAATGTAATTTGCATTGTATGTAATTACGACTCAATTTTTCTAAAATAAATTAAAAAGTTGTTTTCGCTGACCAAGTGACTGTCGACAGTGGCTGTTTCTAATTGAAAGTGTATATAGTTTTTGGCAGTGACCTATTTTCATTTCTCTGCTCTGCTAAACTTCCGCCAGTCGAAAAATTTAGCAACAGCAAAATTATTATACTATGCGATATAATGTCCTCTGTCTACACTGCTATATAGGAACGTGTCACGTCAAACAGAATAACCCCTCTCGTTTTGAAAAAATATTGTGCATATAATACCAAAAAAATCCACGAAACCAACTAACTTACAATAATATCAAACGTAGGCGACATTTGATTTTAAACTTTTTCTTACTCGAATGAACTGCAAATATATTTAGTTCAAGTAAAATTGCGATTTCAGCAATGTTACTCTCATATATATATATATATATAATATATATATATATATATATATATATATATATATATATATATATATATATATATATATATATATATATATATATATATATATATATATATATATATATATATATATATATATATATATATATATATATATATATATATATATATATATATATATATATATATATATATATATATATATAGATATATATATATATATATATATATATATATATATAGCTATATATATATATGTATATATATATATATATATATATATATATATATATATATATATATATATATATATATATATATATATATATATATATATAATATATATATATATATATATATAGATATATATATATATATATATATATATATATATATATATTATATATTATTATATATATATATATATTATATATATATATATATATATATATATATATATATATATATATATATATATATATATATATATATATATATATATATATATATATATATATATATATATATATATATATATATATATGTATATATATATATATATATATATATATATATATATATATATATATATATATATATATATATATATATATATATATATATATATATATATATATATATATATATATATATATATATATATATATATATATATATATATATATATATATATATATATATATATATATATATATATATATATATATATATATATAAATGAATAAATAAATTTACAATATGTGTATATAAATATACCAATAATTTTAGGTAATATAATCTCAAATTGTAATTATTGACATTTAATGGTTTAAATCATACATAATTATGTGAATTAATTGAATGTTATCAGCAAATGTACATGCCACAATATTTACGTGGAGCCTAATGTGCTTATTACAGAATTGAGTTCAAACGACTGCTCAATGTATTTTTTCTTTTATTTTCTGTAAATTCATAAGAAAATTAATTATGAATACAATTATGTATATCTGTATTATTACCTTAACTTGATCTTACTATAAGCTGGTAAATTTAATCAATCTAACAAATAACTTTTTATTGCTGTCCTATTTGTCTAGATACTATATATAGTGTAAACATAATAAATATAAAAAAATCATGTTAAATATAATATAATTCTACAAAACAAAAGATAAAAATGGTAATAAAATTATATTTCATTTCAATTCTTAATTAAATCAAGGAAGTAATTCGTAATTTCTAACTTGAAATCTTTAATTACAAATTCTAGGTAATATGGCATTTCATGCTATGAACGTTAAAATGTCAGAACTCTCATATAAACTATGACTTTCTATTTCAACAGAAACCAAGTACAATTTCCAGAAATCATTGCTTATTGAGTGAGAAAGAACCTGTCTTTGCCGTCTTAATTAACGTATGACTAGACATATAGGTCCAATAATTAATTTAAGTTCAGCAATGCTAAATCAGTGAAACATATCAAGTAATTCTGTTTAAAAGCTCTAGTTCACATGTACATGTATGTATCTCACTTATAGTAGGCAGAGATAGCTTAAAAGAACTTCAGGATTTTCCATCAGAATTTTAGACTTCCCAGAGCGGAGAAATGAAAATGGTTTTTCAAGCTTTTAATCATACTGTTTTCAAATAGTGACAGTATCAACACTGTCCCACGAGTAAAAATGGCCTCAATTTTTAGATATATTAAATAATTATTATTATACTGGTTACAAAATATAGTTAAATTATATGAATATTAAATTTAATCTGTAAAGTAAAAAAATAATATAAACTCTAAGCGTAAGTATTTTATGTTGTAGCGCAGAGGCGTAGCGTCACCTGTAAATTTGACGGTTTCTGGGTTCAATTCCCAGTCGGGAAATATATGATTTTTATATGTTTATTTTTTTTGCTCTTCATTCTCCTTTGAGTTGAGTTGAGTTGCGCTATTCGCCTCGTATATG
The DNA here is from genome assembly GCA_037178615.1 of Dione vanillae. Lineage (NCBI taxonomy): Eukaryota > Metazoa > Arthropoda > Insecta > Lepidoptera > Nymphalidae > Dione > Dione vanillae. The sequence continues at coordinate 135,793 of JAZFAU010000141.1, forward strand.
CCCTGAAAAGGCGGAAAGTGCGGGAATGGAGTATCTTAATAGCAAGTTCTCACGGTTCCTGTGGTTTCCTCTCTTTCCCCTGCTATGTGCATCCCGCACGAATCAAAGCGTGTATTAGCTTCACTAAAAAAAAGAAGACAGTTTTGACAGTATTTTATAAATCGATATTTAATATGTAACGTATATAATATTATATTTTACCACAATTCTATTCTATTCTGTTCTATAAGGGATACACCCTTAAGGAATGAAGTAGTATTAGTCACAACATAAAATATCGCAGCATAATTATCTGGATGTGGCAATCATAATCGCACTAACGCCTTTACATAAAATATATAAATCTTAACGTCAAGGAAGGAATTTCAAATCATGTATATTAATAAGGAGATAAATAAAGCCTTTAATTATATCACGTCCGTTTTGTATACTGCAAAAACAATATGTAAATCCATCATTTATGGGGATTTAGGAATGTTATCCATTGTATCGTAAATAATTATATGTACGTATAAATAATTACATATAAGTACATCAATACTTTTGCAATGTGAATAATTGTAAGTAAAAAAGAGTGTGACTAAGAATCTGCAGTGACATAGTATATGTAAATAATAAAAAAAGGTTTAGTTCCTTTCTGCTAATTTCAATTTTGCCTACAAAACTGTCAGCCATATTGCTAGACTGAGCTTTAACCACGATCCATCTTACCAGATTCTGTGAATACGATTCTACATTTTAAATATTAATTTATAATAATTTTACTGAGGGCCGTCGTGGCGCAGAGGCGTAGCATCTACCTTTAAACGTGACGGTTTATGGGTTCGATTCCCACTCGGGAAATATGGATTTTTACATTTCCATTTTCTTCGCTCTGGAAACTAGGCAAAGCGCGGAGTAGAGTTCCACCACTCAACATGCAATACCTCGAAAAAACAGAAAGCAGGGACTAAGCATCGGAGTATCTTCCCACTAGGTTCATATGGTTCCTGCAGTTTCCTCTGCCTACTCTAGGTGCGGGATAAAGCGGGTAGGCATAAAAATAAATCACTTGATATTAAGATACATTTTAAAACTGTCCATGCTATATAAATCTCACTTGAAGTATGTAGTTAACATATATGAAAGCGAAGGTAGCTAATTAATAATATAATCCTTGCGTCGTTTACGATGCTAACCAGACCAGTCTAATTACAGACCATCTAGGCTTGATTGACGTTTCATTAAATTAATGATGGGACGATTCATGTTATGATATTAAGTCGTTTAAACCACTATATCATATTTGTAGTTAATAGCTTGAATATTGATTATACGTATAAAGGTGTAGAGGATGCATAAAATGAGTAGATAATGAGATATTTAGCTACACAAATTTAGTTATTTTTTTTAAATTAAAATCAGTTTTGTTTACATATATATATATATATATATATATATATATATATATATATATATATATATATATATATATATATATATATATATATATATATATATATATATATATATATATATATATATATATATATATATATATATATATATATATATATATATATATATATATATATATATATATATATATATATATGTATATATATATATATATATATATATATATATATATATATATATATATATATATATATATATATATATATATATATATATATATATATATATATATATATATATATATATATATATATATATATATATATATATATATATATATATATATATATATATATATATATATATATATATATATATATATATATATATATATATATTCCTTTTAAGTAAATACTTTTAGTAAACTTGTATTGAAATTGGTTCATTGTAGTGCGATCGATCAACTCGATCGATCGATCGAGCCGTATATATATATATATATATATATATATATATATATATATATATATATATATATATATATATATATATATATATATATATATATATATATATATATATATATATATATATATATATATATATATATATATATATATATATATATATATATATATATATATATATATATATATATATATATATATATATATATATATATATATATATATATATATATATATATATATATATATATATATATTCCTTTTAAGTAAATACTTTTAGTAAACTTGTATTGAAATTGGTTCATTGTAGTGCGATCGATCAACTCGTTTAGCAACAAAGGAGAAGTCGCGTAAACTGCCCACTCTGACCCTAACGAGAACCATTGAGGGCAAACAATAGATGGATCTTGATGGAATCTCGACTGGGCGCTTAATAACAGGTAAACGGTTTGCTCATTGAACTGTGGCTTTTAATAAATACCTATAGGTATACGTATTTACAATATATTCACTATATTGTTTTGTTAATTCAATTTACATCTTTTTGTTTGGATAATTGGAGATATTGTAGCTATACATTTTGATATGCTGCAACTGTAAATCAATTTGAGATCATATATTTGTATAATAATCCAGATTATATTTTTAAAGATATTATAACGTTGAATTAGCATAGAAATGTTTAAAATTGGGCTGAAAGTAGATTATGTGTATTTTTTACCCACTTCTTGTGTTGTGAAACTCAATCCTCCATTTTATCTTGCTAACAACGCCTAAGCTTAGAAAATAATGTACTTTCCGTTCATGGTAATCGAACCCACAATTAAGAAACTAACTGTCAAATGCAGAACTACTGTTCCACAAGGACCTATAAATTTTATGAAACAAAAACAAAACAATAACATAACATCACTTCTAAGGTCTACAATTTAAAGTAACTTAGTTTTCTATATTAAAGATAATTCCTGAATTCATTATATGTAAATAAACCATTTAAAATTCAATCTTTATACACGATATACATAACGATAGAATTCGATTTGCCCCTTACCTGTGAAATTCGACTGAACGTTGGTATTCCTTTGTGAAGGCTCTGACATAATATTATTAAGGTGATTCAATGACATCAATGACTGGATGGCGTCTGCTTTGTAGCATATTAACGTCTAGATCGAGTCTAGACGCTATATTGAATTTGGTATTTGAAAATAGAGTCATAGAAATAGAATCTGGGATTTCCTTATACTTACTTATCTAAATTAAAGCTGACTGACTGACGATTTGAAATATTTAGTAATATCAAGTGAAAATTTAGTACTCAACACTGTTTTTGCCATGATTCAAAGGGAAAATGAAAATATTCCACTATTTGACTTTATTTATTATAACTGATGTGTACAAAAAGTAAAAGCAACTGAGTTACTTCCTAAATCTAAAGATCCTTTTTTAATAGAATCGTTTCAGATTTCAGTCACGAAACCTGCGCAAGTAATATTATTTATTTCTTTGTATGTATTATTCGAAATATAGTAAGGAATTTAAGTTGTCAACATCTTGTTATCGTATTTCTTACCTTATCCAGATAAATATGGGACTTCATAATAATATAATCAATATTGTCGCACATTGCCATCCATCCATCTCACGACGACATTTACGCAAGAGGTAATTAATTAAGCGAGAATTCACCTGCTGAAACGGCTATAATTTAGCAAATTCGTATTTTCTTTTTATTTTATATTTGCTTGCTATTTTCTTGTGTGTTCATTTATTATTTTTTTTTTATTTATTATTAATTTATATTTACATTATTGCTGTTTTCTTGTAATTATGCTTGAAATAGATTTTAATGTCATGACGTGTGAGAGCACAAGACTTGAGAGAGAGCTAATAGATTGTCCACTGAGAATATTAAAGACTGAGCAAAGTAAAGTACGTTTAGTAGGAAGATTAAACTCTGGCAAACAAAGCCGGGATTAATGCAAAGGTAGAAGAAGAAGATACAATTAAACTTATTTTGAGAAATTTGTTTATCAATGTGTTGTGCCTATACATCCCGAAGCTTCTTTTGATAACATTCTAAAACTCGCACTCATTTTACAAGTCATTAAAACTTTGAATTGTGGGCGTTCTTTCCTGAAAAAATAAGTTATAATCAACTTTTCAATGATAAGTTTTTAAACGTAGAAAACCAAATATAAGAATATATAAAGATTTTAATATTTCATATTTACGTTTTAGAACTTTTGAACAAATATATGGACTAATAAATTACATGTTTATGATAGTATTAGAAATACTGAAACCAAATAACATAACATATCTATGTGAACAATAGATATATATAGACTATAGAAATGGTGAAATTTAAATAAATAAATATACAGAGTAAAGAGAAGCCGGACTCAAAACCTCTTGAAAAATGCCCAAACGCTTTGACCACTAAGCTTTACATTCTTATCAGTTTACGAAGATATTATTAAACACTGTTACAATTTATTTATTTTGTTAGCGTTTCTCTTGAAAGATATTGTACTTAAGGATTATTTTTAAGAATGTTAAAGACGTATGAGTATACTTAGATGTACATATATGGGCTAAGACATTATTATTTATAATTTAGAGTAAAAAGGAGAAAGTAACGTCTTAATTTAATATTATGTGTTGAAAATTAAAAAAAAAATATTTTTATAAAATGACAATACTTTACTCGAGTTTCACTGTACCTTTTTCTTTACATCTCTTAGTATTGCGTAACTTATTTATTTTGTTATGACATTCAATGATGTAATAGCTGAGATTTGAATATATGAAAGTAAATGACATCATTCAGGTGTTTGACATATAACCAAGCTAATATGCTTACAAGAATTTACTACCTTCGTGAGAACTATCAACGAGCTTTGCCAGCTTAATACACGCTAGCCGTATTATCGTGTGTCGTGTAAACAGGATATTTTAAATAAAATATTTTACATTATTTTAAGTTAGCTCAATATACGCAAACTATGTTTATTACATCAATACATAAAATATTAGATGTTAGTTAAAGTAAAATCTATTACTTTGATTTTCTTACACAACTACAAAATATAAAAAATTAAAAAAATTATGTGAAGTTACTATGATTTGGCTTAATAAATTATATATTAGAAATAAGAGCGACTTATCCCAAAAAATCTCCGGAAAGAGGAATCACAGTCATAAAAACCTTATGGCTAAGGAATCCCCTGTTAGTAAAAGCCTAGGGGAGGTCCCTCGGGTACATTCTATATTAAAAGAGGGTTCCGTTCTTATTAAAAGTAAAAGTGCAGCGGTGCGGCACGGCCTTTTACACGTTAAGGCTACAAAACGTCCCCTTTTGACAGTAAATATTTGAGATTTAACGTTGCAATAGATGTTAGTAAGGTGGTATATGCAAATCTTTGACATAGAAATCTCAATTAAATCTTAATGAGTTATTTTAGGGACCCTTTTTTAGGGACCTAGCTATGTTGTAATAATACTTATGTCCCTTAAATAAACGACATACATACATATATAACTTAAATGTATTTGACAGCCGTATTCAAATGAATGTTTTGGCAAACAAAGCTCAATGTACTTAATTCAAAGGACTAAATAACATTTCTTTTTATGTCTACAGTGTAGTTAGTATATAAGCCTTGAAGATCTTTAGATCGTAGGTTCAGGTACTAGGTCGGTTTACTTAAATAACTTGTGTCACCAAGACGTTTATTAACTTAACCCGATTTATATTTTCCATTGTTAATAAATAAGATTGGCTTGATGATTGGATCTTGATACTTGACCACTATATAATATTTTTTCTAAGTTTCTAATAAAAAAATATACAAAGTTGCTAAAATTAGATTATATGTATGTTTAATCGTCCCTATCCTAATAAACCAAGTAATTACGTTTTTGAGCAAAAATAGAAGGAAAGTAAACCGTTGAATTCCAACCAATTTGTTAACGTTCCGTTTTAAATGAATTATTCAAGGCACTGTAAAACGTAGGGGGAGTTTATGAGACAGTTGTCTGTCAAACTGACAATAAAATCCACCTTATGTTTATTAAAGTAAAAAGGAATTAAATTTTAATTTTAAAGTAGCTAAATCGGCATTATAATAAAATATGTAAAGAGCGTGGATGGATATTTACTTACTGGAACACAGTTTTTGTACGTATAAAAATTTCATAACAAATAAAATGTATATTTTCATAAGAACTAAAAAATATATTTTACACATTTCCATTATAAAGCTATGTTAATAATGGGAAACTAATATACTTTTGAGATTTCGTGTGTGGGTAACGGATTTCAACGTGCTTTGTTTTTCTATTAGAGATAATAATAATCAACCACTTATTTACATTAACTATGGACCGAATGTCAATGTACAGTATTCTCAAATGCAATATTAAATATGAGTCATTGAGACGGTGTTAAAGTATTCCGCCCCCTTACTCAAATATTAGTTGTTATAGTAGGTTAAACATTTTTTTAAAATAAAATAATATACCTTAAGGAAAAGAAGAAAAAAAAAGTAAATAAATATAAGTTTAAGTTACTCACAGGTTATTCTGTTTTGTTTGCTGTCGTATAATGAAAGGTTGAAATGTTTTAAAAAAAATTGAGTTTCCTTCTTTCATTTTCAAATATGTTGGTATGAAAAAAAACAGTATTATATTTACTTACTATAAAATATTTCATTTCAAGTTAGTAGCGAAAGTTTAGTTCAGTCTCAATTTGAAAACTGGGATGTAATGTTGCAATTGGAAACTTACGACGATGCGCGACGCCTCCCTGTGGCAGTTCGAGGTAGTTGCTTATTTACTTATTAAACTCTATTTTACTATAATTTTTTCTATGACTCAATAAATTCTGCATTAATACTAGTTTCGTTGCAATTTTAACCTATGAAGATTTTCCAAATCATATTTGAACCACAAATGACTTCCAGTGAAGTAAAATCCATAAGAAAAACAAATGAAATATATATTGCCAAGACAGTTATGCTTAAAAAAGACGAATTAACGAAAAAAATACGATCAACTGAATAATTTAACGAGTTGGCAAAGTAAAAGCACTCCGCTCGTTCGGGGTTAGCTTCTGTCAGTCCGACTGTCACTTACATATGACATTCAGTACTACTTTTGTTTCAATGAGTTTGCATGTTAATGCGTTTATGTTTCTTTCTAGGCTGAAATGGCTTATATGGTTGTGAAAATTCATGAGATTTTGAAATAGATATTTGTTTATAAATAACTATTTCAATATCTTTTATCACTTTATTAAAGGTATTGTACATTTGTAAAAGGATTTTATATAAAGTTTTTATAAATGCGTGTTCTCCATTCAACGTGACATTTGCGAAGTGAATTGTGCTCAATTGGCACATAAGAAGCAAATAAGAAGAAAAAGAATCTTTATAATATTAGTCGTAACATGGATAATGTTAATGGTCAAATGAATCAGAAGTAAAAGATTACATTGTTATTGAATAGTTTAAATCAAAATTTGAACACACCCGATAATAAATGAGAGATATTAGGAAGAGTGCTTTAAAATCTATTTAATCTATTATTCCACTTGAAAAATAAATATTCGATATAATCTTAATTTGTAACAATTTTACAGAAATGAAGTTGTAATAAACGTTGTGTATGTATGTCTGTATAAAATAATTTTATTGTAATTTTTTTTCGAACTAATTTAATTTACTTAATAAAAATAATAGAAGTCAGGTACTCACTATTATTGTAAATAAAATCTGATAAATAATTTCTAACATCTTAACCCTTCTTACAATATAAAAAGATACAAAAATAAATTAAGTCACGCAACAAAGCCTCATGTACTTAAAGTAAAAAAAAATATATGAGATAACTTTTTCAATTACATATAAAGAAAAAATAAAGAAAATAAAGTGTATTTTATATGCTAAGAGGCGTGTAAAGATACAACTTTCGCACATTATGCACGTTACTTGTAGAACTGTCTTAGTGTTGGCGTGCAAAAGTTTAGCGTTAGGGAATGATCTGGTTAGCGCAAACTTGTTTATATGCTAAAATATAAATGAATTAACTTAATGTATTATTTTTAACTTGTATTCTACATTGGAAATATTCTAGTGACCTAGTTTTTATTATCTAAGTCTAATTTAGGTGTTTGTACAAAAGGTACGGTTAAATATTTATAATTTCCATGTAGAATGTCTATAAAAATATTTCGGCGAAGGGTTTATAAGTACAAACATGATGAATTCTTTATTTTAAGAAAAATTGCCTTCCTAGCCGGTACGGTACGGTAGTGTCCTTACATTTTTGAGACTTATGAAGGTTTTCTAGGAACAGGCGGGAAGAAATTCAACAGTAGTTCTTTCAAATAAGTATGTTTTAAACATATTTTAATCATAACCTGTCCTGTATCCTACTATATGATAAAGCTTGAATAGCTTCACGCTTTCATCCCGCATATTGCAGGGTAGGTAGAGGGAACTGCAGGAACCATATGAACCTAAAGGCACTCCGTTGCTTAGTCCCTGCGTTCTCTATCCCCGCTTTCCGCCTTATTAGAGGCATTGCGTGTTAAGTGGCGGAACTCAACGCTGCGCTTTGTCTAGTTTCCAGAGCGAAGAAAATGGAAATAGAAAAATCCATCTTATCCGAGTGAGAATCGAAACCTCAAACCGTCGCGTTTACAGGAAAACGCTTACGCCTCTGCGCCACGACGGTCCACGATGATAAAGCTTGAAGGTATAAATATATTATAAAATACTGGAAAATTCAATTTTAGCAAAATAATTAACACGTCAAAAGAGAAAAAATATTTTGTGTAATATATTTCAAAACTTTTTTAAAGTTTAATTATTTTATATATTCAAGCGCAAACGCTTATATATTAAGTAAACCATTCAATTCAGAGTTAATTATGTAACAAAATCTAAACCTTGAATACTTTTATCTTCACCAACAGCATTCCGCAATAAATCATGCGACAGACAAGCAAGTGACTGTTTTTGCCTCCCCCATGCCTGTCACCGGCAGATGAGGTCTCAGCAAATAGCTAGACAAATGATGGACAAGACAAATTGCTTTAAGTGGTAAAATATGGCCACCCTTTATTTTGCACTTTATTGAGTAAGCCCCTGTTGCCCTTCCGCTTATCCCTTCAATAGTTTTATGCATATTAGATTCATTGTTATTCAATTTTGTGATAAATTTGACACACATTATTTTTCGATTACCAACTTCGATTTATAGATATCAAGATTGAGGATCGTCATGGCGCAGAGGTGTAACGTCTGCATGTAACACAACGGTTTTATATATATATATATATATATATATATATATATATATATATATATATATATATATATATATATATATATATATATATATATATATATATATATATATATATATATATATATATATATATATATATATAATATCATCAAAACAATCTATTATATTTATATTTCATTCCATTCTACCATTCCTTCCTACCGCATAACCTAGATAGGTGTTAAGGCTCATTTTCACAAACTGCAGCTTTCAGCGATATTACTTGGTTAAATTTAACTTTAGATCTTAAAATCGAATAGGTCCATTGGTTTGGAATGGATTTTCCTATTATCCATATATTCCGAGTAGGTGTGATATTTGAAATTTCTACTTAACAAAGTGTTATATAAAAAGTAATCGTACTTTGAAGGTTCATTGTGGGTTCGATCCCGACTTGACGAAAAGATTATATATATAGTTCGTTTTCCTTCATGTCTACAGACTATAAAATAATCATTTCGAGATATCCTATCTTAATACATTTACCAAGGATTGTATATGAAAAATTTCAGATTCTGTGTTGTAAAATTTCGTCTGTGTAATTCATGTCACTTACTCGGAAGAATTTCATATTAAGAGTGTATTTGACGCGGCGGACATTATTAAAACTACTTATAGAGGAAAATATTTCGAGGCTATATACAAAAAATTACTTAATAATTATTAATATTTTAGGGACAGAGAAAGCAGGAACTAAACAACGGAGTGTCTTAACACTAGGTTCAAATGGTTCCTGCAGTTCCCTCTGCCTACCCTGCCATGTACGGGATAAAGCGTGAAGCTAAAAAAAAATTTTAGGTACAGCATATTTTTTTCCGTTTCACGATATTTATACGTGTTGTGTAACGCGTGAGGTAGACATCATTAAATACGAATGACGTACTACAAAAATACTATTAAACGTTGTCAATCTATCACCTTTCATTCAAAAAATAAGCAAAAGGAAAAGAGATATATCTCTGTCCCGCTCTGACAGTATAGTATACGCTTGCGTCATACTTGAAAACTCCATAATTTAATTATTAATTTTGTTTGAAAAAAAAATATTTTTATTTTTTAAAATTTTACTTCTTTTATATTTTTAACAAGTTTATAAAAACTAGTTAATATTACGCTTGAAATTAAGGTCGCCGTTACCGCCACATCCTGTATACAGATTATTTTCATTCACTCGCACTTAAAGATAAAGGGAGGCGTGAGTTCTCTTATAAACACGGAATATTTCGAAATTTAGGTCTAAATCGGAAACGGAGTGACTTAACAATAGATTTTTTCCGTTTAGGCATAGAAAAATTAAAATAAAGTTCATCAAAATTAATACATACTAGCATATAAGCTTCGTTTTTGCCATATTCGTATGAAAATTGTCGCACAATTCCTTTGTATATGGTATTTCTCATTCACCAAGAGTAATAAAATTTAAGAATAAGTTAGAAATCACAATATCTCTAAGTTGTATGCAATGCATTTGTCATTCTTAAAATTGACTCATTTATCAAAACTTAAAAAATTTCAAATGAAAAACTAAAGATAAATTTATTTACAGAAATTATTTTATCTGTTTAATTAAAAAAGTTACATCAGATATCACAATATAATTTTTATATCACACAATTAAAACCTTATTTGATTACCTCTGAACTAATAGGAATTTACGTAAATGCATGAAAATCTCTTACCTTGTCCCAGTTGCAATATGAAGTCATCCTTATGTACACTAACGAAGCCTAGGTCAATGGTTCAGTGGCACAGTGCGTGTTTCTTCACACAGCTTTTCATACCAACTCGTGCATTAACACCGAGGGAAATATGGGAATGGAATCGTACTTGCCTACTTAAATCTAGTGTAATATGGTAAATGTTTTTAAAAGTAAATACTTGGCTCGTATTTATTTGCGAAAAATGATATACTTTAATATCATAAAAATTGTATTAAATGGAGTTTTAAATTCTAAATAGTCTGTAATTTTTAAGTAGAATTTTTTGATGCGGTTTCTGAAATTACGTAATGATAGAAAAAATCATCACTTTTAAGAAACTAAAACTGTTATAAATTGTGTAGCTTTACTATATTCAGTTTTTTGTTTGGGACATTCAGCTGTCTGTCAGATATGGCTGTAGACGGCATTCACGGTGACCCGTGTCACTTCCTCTATACTAAAACTGTTTTTTTTACTGTGGATGGATTAAGTCTTGCAGGATTTTGCATTTTAGTCGTCATGTTCAATTGTGTACGTCAATTAGGGTAACGTTGTTTAGGTGACGTGAAATTCGTTCTTGGCATGCTTTGGAGTATCGTTCAATTTCCTGCTTTACTGTAGGTATTTTTATGTCTTGGTGTAATAGCTCTATAGGTATGAAGCACGAGAGTTTGTCTCCATATGAAACGATTTATTTTGAAACCTTTGTAGTATTTCTATGTTTAAATGGGACGCGATACTCCAAACTTGTATTTTATACATCCTTATAAATGTCAAAGATCAAGTGTTAGCTGGTCGAGTAAATAAGAGACAACTTGCTGGAGACTTAATACTTTTATGTCTTTACTGCTCGGCGTTCGATACAAAAGTGAGTCTTTAATAATCACACCGGTGGTAACGTCACTTGCCAAAACGAATATTATTTATGTAGGTAGTTGAATAATCAAGTATGAAGGTATAAAATAAATTACCCACGAGCTTCAATATTTTTATAATTAATATATAGCTATCACAAGCTTGGTTCAGTTAGTCAGAGCTAATGAAAACTCTTTTATATAACAACATGAAACAACAGAAAATGTTGAAAGTTCAAAAAATTTAGAATAAAATATTTGTTTGTAGACATGCGTTACAAACAATTGAAAGTTGTACAGCATTAAAACAGCGACTCAATAGCATGCATGCACAAAAGTTATCCCGTATTGAGGTTGAAAACAATTTTGCTTTCCGATAGACGTAAACAAAAAAAAACAAATTGCAACAGTTAGCTATCCGAAAAGGTTATTCAAAGGTGGAACATTATAAAAACGGGCGAATTAAATAAAATATTACTAAATAACTTCTAATTTTTGTAGTTATCATAATAATAGATCACATATTAAAACAAGTTTCTTTAAATGCAATAGGGATTTGAAACTCCTTTTAAGCAAGTAGCGTCAAAATAACATAAACCTTGTGTTTAAATAAAATGTTTCTTTTATCTATTTGTTCTATCCTTTCTATTAAGCCTATCCTTATTATTCTGTATTTTGAGATTGTGACGTGTATAATTCAAATTTCTACAATATTTTAAAATTCTTATTAAATATTAAAATTATTACTTTAATGTTTATTAAATACTTATATAAACCAAAAAAATCACCAACGAACCAAAGCCTATCAACTAAAAATTAAGGTTGTTTCAAATGCTGAGTAAGCCCTTCATGAATATAATTTTGTAATAATTTTATTAAGAAAATGTGCTCTAAAATGTATGTTTAATCGTAGATGAAATAAAATTTACTGTAAATTGATGTTTTTATTAAATGATAATAGACAAATGTGGCATTGGTTCACAAAGCAGGAAATAAGTAGTTTTTTATATCATAAGTGTGTGAATTACTTTGAAAAAGTAATTACATTTATTTTTCTCACTTTTTTACTTTGTGAACGCCTTTTAGAATACTCAAAGAAATTGAAAGGGCACGTGAAAATATATAATAATATCTAATAAAATATTAATATCCTTTAGTAACCAGGTAACTACTTCGTTATAGTGAAGTAATATGGCGCCATATATTATATTACAGCGCCATATTTGTTATATGTTATATATAATTCTTTTAAAGTAGCATTTTTATACTTTTCCTATTTTTTACATGTGTACTTTGTTTCGATATTTTTTTATTATTCAGAAATGGTTTCAATATTCGAATAAAATAATATAATAAAAAAATGGAAAGCGAAAAGTGGGGACGGAGAAAGCAGGGACTAAGCAACGGAGTGTCTAAACACTAGGTACATATGGTTCCAGCAGTTCCCTCTGCCTACCCTGTCATGTGCGGGATAAAGCGTGAAGCTAAAAAAATCATAATAATAAAATATTAAAAAAGTACTAACATATTATACTCGTAATAGTAGTAATAACAACAAGTAATTTATTTAATATATTGTCTTTATGTTACTTGTTATTCACTTGTTTTATTTAATGGCCGGATTTTGTAAGGCATTGCGAAGATAATAAAACTTTTGGCTAGACGTACGCATTGGACATAGTTAATGTATTAGAAATAACCTTTTATTAACACTAAGTACCTACTGTAATTGTTTATTTTGTGTTTTTTATTTAACGGAGCTAAGTTATCATGATAATAATAATTACACTTTATTGCACATGAAAAATACATATAAATAATAATTACCATAATACGTGAAATATATTATATTTTGTAAAATGCATATAAAATTATATAAAGAATACTGAAGTAAGTTGTAGTAATGACACTAGTATATCACGAAAGATTTGAATTGTATTAGATCAATATTTTTGGGCTTTAAAAATTTTGAATTTTTCCTCTTTTAATGGTATACAACGTCTATATAAAATTATTAATTAATAAAGTTATAGTGGCGCAGTGATAGAATGACAGTGATGCTTACATTTACGTAGACGGTTAGGGTTCGATCTCAAATCGCCAAAATTTTTTCACTCTTCGAAGATAACAGACAGTTAAATTTCTTATGAAACCAAAACAAAAATAAATATATATTTTTCAAAAACTAGGTCCTCTTGGCCTAGCCTTGCTACTTGAGTGATACAGTGTTAAACCAAAAAAATATATTTTAATACGTTTTTTACCTACTACCTACGTTTTTTACCCACTACCCATTATAGCATTAAAATATCCAGGCAGTATTTAATTATCTGTAGGCGGTATAGATATTTATAGCCAAAACAAAATACCTACACAGTTATTATTTCTTATTCATAGGAAAAATAAATATGGCGCGATCTGGCGTAATCATTTTCCTTACAATTAAATCTACTATAGCGGTTATTTGTTCGAATTTCTTAAAGTGTTCTAATCATTTTAATTATACAAAATATAATAAACGACTTTTTTAAAATTTTACACACATAATATGTGTCATTATTCCATGACAAGTTCTGTAAGTTTTCCATCCTCTATACTTAGCTGTACTCGTAGTATGCAAATCTAGAGCGCTCTGCGTTTGCACTTTCACAGAGGAAGCTCTCAGCCCTTTAGGCTTTGACTCTTTGTGATAATTCTCTAGGGTTTCTTTGTTCCTTAATTATAAAGGTTCATGGAAAAATAGCTTACGCAGATCACCTTTGTTTTCCAACAAAAATCTAAATTATTTGTTAAATCTACATCTGATGATATGTAGATTAAATCACTAATTTAAAATTTCAAAAAATATTTCAATTTGTTTATTTACGTATAATTACTTTTACTTTCTTTAAAAATCTTAATCTAGTGTTTAGTTATTTAATTCAAAAAGCAACTTTTTGAGTACTGAAGAGAAAATTACGGAGTGTCTTATCACTAAGTTCGTATGGTTCCTGCAGTTCCCTCTGCTTACCCTAATATGCGGGATAAAGCGTGAAACTAAAGTGAAAATTTACCGTCTAAATTCAAACAATTAGTTCCGTATTCTTTAAAAAAAAAACATGAACCCAAAAATAAAGTAAATTGAAGCTATTAGTATCATTCAGTGTTGAGTTTAATTATCGTTCATGTATATTTTCACATTAGGATAATGGCGAACGGTTGCTTTGGGATAAATTGCGTGTAACCCAAGCTCGCTGGGCTCCACTGACCACCTATTTGTAAAGACTTAAAAGATGTTACAAAAAACATTGCTTTTGGTTTGTCTGTTAAACAAGGCTTAGTAAAAGCTTTATATGATTTGCCTTTTTTGGCGTCTTGTGAATATAAAGTTATTATATATATAACTTTGACGTCATATCTGTCGTCATTTGTCGTTAAGTGTTAGGCTTAGTTTTAGTTAAAAAAATTAGATTGTTATTTCACCAAATGTGTAGTGAGTCCCGTAGCGTTTGGCTGCTTTTTAAAAAATAAATATTTTGTCTAACTAGCAGGTTAAGGTTATTTAACTTCTAGTTATATATTTATTGAACATTGTATACAGAACTTTGCTAACTAAAACACCACGTTTAGAATTTTTAAATTTTCAAAAATTAAATATTAATTGATAATTAAGGTACAACATAACATACATACATAAGGAAGATTAAGAAACTATAAAAAAATGCTACAGTCGTCATAAATTATCTAGTTTAGCAAATAAGCCACTTTTGTTTACGAGGTTACGGGTACCTTCTGTACACAAGTCAATGATAATCCTGCTAATGGAGGCTGCCTCCACTAGTCACGTCTCGCGTGACAAGTTTTGAAGTTTTGTTTTTGTTACATATACATATTACGAAAACACAGCGCTTTGATTTATTACTTATCAGGAGATGTCCACTTCGTTAACTAACACGCTGTTTCTAAATAAGCGAAAATGCTGTAGAATGAAGTAGAAGTTTCCTAGATGCATACTTCTCTAATTAACTACAATTAGTTAGTTATCATATAAATAGCTGAAAAATATAAAAACGTTTTAACATAATGTAAAAATATCACAAAACATAAAATTAATTAGAGTAATTATTGTTATTATTATTATTATTATCAAAAGCCACTTACTATCAAATAGATATGGAAATATCTTTAATCATCACTATGTACACAGCAATTATAATAAACCAAGTAAGTGGTCTTCAGGTTGAGGTGATCCATCCTTTATGTCTACGTTTAATGAGATACGTTTAACGTGATTGATGAATTTCCCCAAATATTCGTTTTATTTTGGCTTATAAATGTAATATATATTTCTTTAAATATATATATTTTTCTTATATAATTAGATATGGACCGCAAAAGTGGCAAATTTTATTATAATAAGGATAATATAAATAACAAATTCCCAAAGATAAACATTCTCTAGTGTGAAAAGCCCTAAGATAATTTGTACAATGTATTGCTATATTATGTACACAAGTAGGCAATTCTATGAAATAACTGGATTCTTAAATATAGAAACGCCTTCTATACCGTTGTGTTAGTTCAGAATTTGTAAACAACAAGTGTTAAAATATATACAACAAAAGATACGATATATGTTATATTACGATATTGTCCATTTATTCAATATAGGCATATTGAATAAACGGACAAGATAAAATGTCAAAACCTTAAGCTTATTTTAATCTTTCAACATTCTCTAAAAAGTATAATGAAAATCGCGTAACTTAGCTTTAAATACCAACTGAATTATTATTATTATTATTGTAAGATTTTCAAATGACGTGGCCTCGTAAAGGAAATGGGTAAATTATACTGGGAAATTTTGACAAGTGTTTCGGGTGAAATGTGGCATGAAGACCGCCCGGTGTCGGAAATTCAACATTAGCCCCGAAAGTTAGGTGAGATACGATTTTATTATACACCCGAATTAACTTCTTGGAAGGACTGTGATAATTTGAAAAATATTATAATATTTCTACTATGTAAAAGTATCTATGTACTTAGTCTGGCCATAAATACTGTTACTATTCAAAAAAAGAAAATATTACGTTTGAATTTGGAATCTGTCATTTTATATGATGCTTGATGTGTTGTTCTTATTTTCGCCGCCATTATATTGTTAAATAGTTTTGTTATATTAAAATGGAGTGGGTGATAAAGAGAACCGAATCGCTGTGATTGCCTTACATAAAGTAGGTATGGAGAAAAGTGCAATTTTTAAAACCCTCCACCCGCTTGGTATTAGTCAAATGTTTGTTTACCGGGCTATTGATAGGTACAATGATACCTCCTCTGTTTGTGACAGAAAAAGATCTGCCCGTCCACGTACCGTTCGTGTGAAAAAGGTGATTAAAGCAGTTAGGGAAAGAATTCGAAGAAATCCTGTCCGTAAGCAAAAGATTTTATCTCGGAGATGAAGATAGCTCCTAGAACCATGTCGCGTATATTAAAAGATGACTTAGGACTTGCAGCCTATAAGAGACGTACTGGTCACTTCTTAACTGATAATTTAAAGAAGAATAGGGTGGTAAAATCCAAACAACTACTTAAGCGGTACGCAAAGGGAGGGTCACAAAAAAATTTTGTTTACGGATGAGAAAATTTTTACAATTGAGGCAGTATTTTAATAAACAAAATGACCGTATTTATGCTGGAAGCTCTAAAGAAGCTTCGCAATTAGTAAACAGAGTACAACGTGGGCATTATCCCACTTAAGTGATGGTTTGGTGGGGTGTTAGCTATGAAGGGGTGACTGAGCCATATTTTTGTGAAAAAGGTATTAAAACGTCGGCACAAGTTTATCAAAATACCATTCTTGAGACGGTAGTTAAGTCTTTAACTAACACCATGTTCAATAACAAAGAATGGTGCTTTCAACAAGACTCTGCACCGGGTCATAGAGCTCGATCCACCCAATCTTGGTTGAAAATTAACGTTCCGGACTTTATCAGCACTGAAAACTGGCCGTCGTCAAGTCCTGACCTAAATCCATTGGATTATGATTTATGGTCAGTTTTAGAGAGTAAGGCTTGCTCTAAACGCCATGATAATTTGGAGTCCCTAAAACGATCCATTCGGTTGGCAGTGAAGAATTTTCCTCTAGAAAGAGTTCGTGCTGCTATTGATAACTGGCCTCAACGTTTAAAAGACTGTATTGCAGCCAATGGGGACCACTTCGAATAAACATTGTATATTTTTAATAGTTATATATTGATGTATTAAACTAACTTACTATGAAAGGAATAAATGTTACGTATAAAAAAAAAATCGTGCTTTTCTTTATAACAATATTTATGGCAAGACTAAGTATGTATCAAAACAGAACAAAACATATTAAATTATATGACATCATAAAATTATACAATGGGAAATATTTATAATATAATTTTTTTGCACTACAGATATATTTAAGACCATAATTATCGTAAAATAGTAAAATAAAAGTCAAAGTTTTTCTATTCGTGTTTTTTAGTGTTCCACATCTTAAAAGTAACAATCGACTGTGTTTCTACTTATCCGCATATTAAAACTATTTTATAACAATTTGAGTATGCGAATGCATTAAAATTTGTTACTATTTTTGTCATTTTTGCGTGAAAATCTTAATACAGTTCAAAGAATACCCCTACTTACCAAGTTTCATAATTACAGTTCTTATAATATCGTTAAAAAATATTGTGACTTACAGACAGACATGACGTAACTAGTTTTTGCCATTTGGCTGCAGAATCCTAAAATGAAATTAATATATAAGCCTTCAAATTATGAGTTCGACTCGCACTTGACTAAATTCTAGATTACTTCTATTTTAGGTACACATTTTATATTTTTCATCTTGTAATTAATCTTATCATAATATCCGCTAATTAATAATCCGCAAATTGATTATGAACCAAGACATAATTAGCTTTAGATATAAAAATCCTAAGAAAATCCAAGACAATTTACACTACCCGACTCTATCTAAATCAATTATAATGCATTAACAATATTCTAATATATTAGTACCGTGAAAAAATACACAAAGGAACAATTTATGTACAAACATAATCAACACTTAATTACTATTGAGTGTATTTAGCGTCACTGCATGTGATGTTAACTACAGATTCGACACGTAGTCCCCGCTTATTCCACTTCCACTCCCATTCGGTTCCAATACTGACGTTGTGACCTAATTAGTACAGTGAATAACGCGACCCTTGTTCGTTAAATACTTGACTTGTTTTGTGTTGATCTGATTCACTTGTTTTTTTTACCTTTATTTATGCGAATAAATAAGTATATGAAAATATGCTATTTTTTTCTGTAACAGCCCTTAATTATAATTATATTCTGAAAGCTTATGTAAAGAAATATGTTTTTAATCGTGAGCTGATTTTAAAAGGGATATTTTAATGATAAAGACGAGTAGAATTCATGTTATTGTTATTTCAATTTTAAGTAGGATACAGCTACCGGAGGACCGTCGTGGTGCAGAGGCGTAAGCGTCTGCCTGTAAACGCGACGGTTTGAGGGTATGATTCCCACTCGGGGAAGATGGCACGGCATTGAGTTCCGTTACTCAACATGCAATGCCTCGAAAAAGGTGGAAAGCGGGGACGGAGAAAGCAGGGACAAAGCAACGGAGTATCATAATACTAGGTTCATAAGGTCCCTGCAGTTCCCTCTGCCTACCCTGAAATATGCGGGATAAAGCGTGAAGCTATAAAAAAAAAACAGCTACCATTGTTTTAATAATATTTGTAATATTGATATTTTAGACGGCAACTGCTGATTTTCTTGTCGGATCTTTTATATACAGCCTTATAAGCCTTTACCCGGAATTTTGCCAGGTTGCACTATACTTACAAAATATACAATTTATATAAAGGTTTCTTTAAAAGTTATGAATATCAATTGTAAAATTCAAGGAAATTCGGGATATGATTAGTACTAAAAAATAATAAAAAATACAAAAAACAAAATAACTTACAAAACAAATATTAATTCATTCAACAAAAGAACTAAAAGACCATGAGTCAATTCTACTTAGATAAGAAAGTTTATTAACCTCCAACACGAGAATTAGTTCTAATTCAAATAATAATATAAGAAGAGAGGAAAGCTGTATACACTGTGGATCTCCTTGACAATCGAATTTTTATTCCTCAATGAAGAAATTACGGGGTTGACTTCCGTCAATCATCGCGCAACGCGTCAAATTCTGGCAAAATACACAGAGTTACTTAACACGTGGTACAATGGAATAAAACAATGAAATAAAAAAAATATGACTCATCGGGCATTACCCCATGAAAACATTCAGAAGAAAGCAAAGAAAAAGGCAAAAAATATTATTATTTCCATTATATCGTGACTAAAAGCTTCTGCCAAATTATTAATTAATTCCTTAATAGATTCTTGGACATCTATATTTTTTGTTTCGTTCAGACATTAGCGGCAATACCACTTAGGCTTAATGAACGACTTCATTAATTCCGTTCATTGCTACTGTAGAGTTGTTATGCTTTTATTTCTCTTTTGTTTTTATAAGATATTGATCGAGATATAGATATTGGAATTTGATATCTATTTTTTTACACTGTACTTCTTATATAGTCTTAGCTAGAGGCAAGACACTCTATTCTCTGCTGTCTGTTGATTCAAGACATTTAACTAGGGTACAAGTTATAAGTTTTACTAGGGTGGGACGATTTTTTTCCTATACAATTTTTCTACAGATTTTTTTGTTGATTATGAGTGTGTTTAAACAATAAAACGGAAATTAAATAATGACTTTTACTAGAATTTTAAAACAGTCGGAAAATTTAATTTATTTCACATTGAGTGGGGAACAAAGTCACCCACAATTGTTTACACGGTAAAGATATATAGATAGACGCTGTCTGATAGTTAAAGGGTCTTGATGAAAATAAAAATGTTTCTGGGACAAAAAAGTTATAATGAATTTTCGAATATGATAGACGAAAACGTCGTGACGAAGGTCCATATTTTTACTTTGTGCCACCTCTCAGCGCTTACTGTTAAATATTTTAATTCATTAGAACGTTCGTCAGCTTTATTGATTTCTAACTTAAGCTATTATTATATCTTTCACGTCTCTTTAGTACATGTTGCTTAAAGAAATATTTTAAATTATTTATTTATTAATTATTTATTTATTTAAATACGCATATAAAATATTAAGAATTCCATATTAGCATCAGTATAACAAAATATAATAATATAACAAAAATGTGATACACTTAACGCTCTCCATATAAAAGAAGCGTTTCATAACGTTGTAACTACAAAATGATTAAAATTATACCGCAAACTGCTGAAAATAAACAGTATAAAAATAGAACAGCGAATATTTATTACCAACCCAGAACATTCCGTCCAGTCATATTTACTTTATGATTTTATAAAGTTACTTTTAATTAAACATAGTTATTATGTGTAAAATTAATATTCATATATAAACGTAAAAGCTCTATTTTTTGTAATTTTAGTAAAAAGAAAGCTTAATTCAAAGTATACATACTCACAAAGATGAAACTCCTCTTTTTAAAAAACATTGTTATAAATTTTATGTAAATAAATATTATAAAATTACTGTGAGATTATCCAAAGCTTGTATTATTTTATTTTAATATGTTATTATTTTAAATCTGTCACTACTTAGAATAAACTTGCCGGAGACTATGCTTCGAGTTTGAACTAGAGGAAAATTATGAGTAGAGAACAATTTTTGTTTCTTAAACGTAAAATAATAATAACTTTATTTTTTCTAGCTTACACTTTATTAAGATATGTGTCAAGAAAGTCTGTTTCACGCTTAGCTTCGTCAAAGCAGAAAATTACTGTTCTTTAAAAATACAATTTTTCCCGAACAGGCCGCAAATCATTGATATGGAATAAAATGCATCTCATATTCAATCATAATAATATTCAATATTTTATCATTCTTTTCCCAGATTTATTAAAGGCTTATATATATATATATATATATATATATATATATATATATATATATATATATATATATATATATATATATATATATATATATATATATATATATATATATATATATATATATATATATATATATATATATATATATATATATATATATATATATATATATATATATATATATATATATATATATATGTTTGTTCATATATGGCAACCCCGACTAGTTTAGAGTCTTGTGCGAACCCGGCGCGAGCGGTCGGAAGCAGTAGTTGTCGAGAAGTAGTAAAAGGGGCACGTGAGACGGCCGACGCGAGCGCACGTCCTTCCTGAATCGATATATTAATTAGCGGTGTGATTTTCCCTCAGCCTTATTTGATTTCCCTTTTGTGTATTCCCTCTTGATATTGAACCTGACAAAGACAAACCTACAAAAGATAATAGTGCAAGTAACCCCTAGTGAAGAAGACTCAAGTGAAACATTCCATGGCGGCCGGGAACAATCAGTGTTTGTGTTATGAATCATGAAGATAAGGTACTGTACAATTTCTATTATCCTAAGACCGACTATAAGGTAAATAATTAATAAATAACCTCCCCCTCAGCACGCTTCCACAAATGCGGCACACCCTACCCTACATTATTCAATATACATTTTCTGGTAGCAGGGCGTGGTTTCACTATATACTATATACATTTTCTGGTAGCAGAGCGTAGTTCATTATATTCATCATAATACTACTATACATTTTCTGGTAGCAGAGCGTAGTTTTCATCCCTCTGGGCCCCCTTAATTATAGCGTAGTTTTCATCCCTCTCGGCCCCCTTAATTATAGCGTGGTTTTCATCCCTCTGGGCCCCCGTAATTAGAGCGTGGTTTAATCCCTCTGAGTCCCCCTGATTATAGCGTAGTTTCATGCCCCTGAGTCCCTTTGATTACAGTGTTATTCTCCCGTTTTGGTATTTTAGCTCTTAATTTGGTACCTAACGCATAATTACAATATAATTTGATTTCCTAACCTTTTAAATCGTGTTCGCATCGAGTTGTTTAAAAAATAATATTATATGAAATTTTTATACATATAATATTGAATATACTTAGTCTTGCCATAAATATTGTTATAAAGAAAAGCACGATTTTTTTTTTATACGTAACATTTATTCCTTTCATAGTGAGTTAGTTTAATACATCAATATATAACTATTAAAAATATACAATGTTTATTCGAAGTGGTCCCCATTGGCTGCAATACAGTCTTTTAAACGTTGAGGCCAGTTATCAATAGCAGCACGAACTCTTTCTAGAGGAAAATTCTTCACTGCCAACCGAATGGATCGTTTTAGGGACTCCAAATTATCATGGCGTTTAGAGCAAGCCTTACTCTCTAAAACTGACCATAAATCATAATCCAATGGATTTAGGTCAGGACTTGACGACGGCCAGTTTTCAGTGCTGATAAAGTCCGGAACGTTAGTTTTCAACCAAGATTGGGTGGATCGAGCTCTATGACCCGGTGCCGAGTCTTGTTGAAAGCACCATTCTTTGTTATTGAACATGGTGTTAGTTAAAGACTTAACTACCGTCTCAAGAATGGTATTTTGATAAACTTGTGCCGACGTTTTAATACCTTTTTCACAAAAATATGGCTCAGTCACCCCTTCATAGCTAACACCCCACCAAACCATCACTGAAGTGGGATAATGCCCACGTTGTACTCTGTTTACTAATTGCGAAGCTTCTTTAGAGCTTCCAGCATAAATACGGTCATTTTGTTTATTAAAATACTGCTCAATTGTAAAAATTTTCTCATCCGTAAACAAAATTTTTTTGTGACCTCCCTTTGCGTACCGCTTAAGTAGTTGTTTGGATTTTACCACCCTATTCTTCTTTAAATTATCAGTTAAGAAGTGACCAGTACGTCTCTTATAGGCTGCAAGTCCTAAGTCATCTTTTAATATACGCGACATGGTTCTAGGAGCTATCTTCATCTCCCGAGATAAAATCTTTTGCTTACGGACAGGATTTCTTCGAATTCTTTCCCTAACTGCTTTAATCACCTTTTTCACACGAACGGTACGTGGACGGCCAGATCTTTTTCTGTCACAAACAGAGGAGGTATTATTGTACCTATCAATAGCCCGGTAAACAAACATTTGACTAATACCAAGCGGGTGGAGGGTTTTAAAAATTGCACTTTTCTCCATACCTACTTTATGTAAGGCAATCACAGCGATTCGGTTCTCTTTATCACCCCACTCCATTTTAATATAACAAAATATTTAACAATATAATGGCGCGAAAATAAGAAAACACATCAAGCAATCATATAAAAATGACAGATTCCAAATTCAAACGTAATATTTTCTTTTTTTGAATAGTAACAGTATTTATGGCCAGACTAAGTATAATTGTGTAGGGTGAATGTATAATGTGTAAAATATATAATTAAATATTGAATATAATTTTATATATTAAATATAAAATATAATAAATACACATAATATGGTTACATATATTTTATAATATTAAGCCTATACGTTATTACCTATCCCGTTTTAAATTATAATTGAAGTTAGTTAAAATATTTTAATATAATTTCCTTAAAAAACTAACTTACTTTAAAATATTATCCCTACACTTTTATTGTTACCCTTTTTTTTATTTTTATTTAAATGAAGCTTAAGCCTTAATTGTAGTCATATTGTATATCATATTATTTTGTTATATTGCGATATATGTAGATCGCCGACTCGACGCGTCCCTGAACTTGACCGTAACTGGTTTCTTATCTCGCCAGTTGTTGTGGATTCATTGTTTATTACGAGTTTATTATTTTTTTAATATTTTAGTTGAGTTATTTGTTTACTTGATTTCTGATTTCGCCCGTTGGTAGTGGGTTCATTGTTTATTACGAGTTTATTATTTTTTTTAATATTTTAGTTGAGTTATTTGTTTACTTGATTTCTGATCTCGCCCGTTGGTAGTGGGTTCATTGTTTATCACGCGTTTATTAATTTTTAATATTTTAGTTCAGTTATTAGTTTACTTGATAATTTAAAATGGCTACTCATGATGAAATAGTAAAATGTTCCTTATATACGGAAAGCGCAGAATATAGAAAAAATATAGGTGTGGTACGCTTTGTTTCCGATTGGATTGCCGATACCTCGGAACTTCTTGGCACTTCTGAAATACCTAGATTATTAGTTAGGTTCAAGGATTTAGATTCTCATTGTAATTTATTTGTAAACGCGTCCTCAGTGCTACTGGGTGGGTTAGACCCGGCTATCGATTACCAAGAAATTAGTTATGTAAAAAAAGAAGTGCGTTTAGTAAATAAGAAAATAGACGATCTCCGGGTGCGTCAGTTAGAGTTGTGCCCACCTGCTCCCGTAGTTGATCCTGTTATGGCCAGTACACCCGTAAGAATGAGTAGTAAAAATATTACTGAGCGAACTCCTTATAATAGATTACCTGATTTACCTATCCCTAAGTTTGATGGACGTCCTGACTCCTGGATAAGTTTTATTGATCAGTTTGACAGTGTAGTAGATTCCCAACACCATTTAACCCCCACAATGAAATTACAGTACTTGGTTGGATCCTTAGCAGATGAACCTAAGCGGTTGTTGCTACATTTAAAAATTGAAGAAGGCAACTATGAAGTTGCTCGTGAGTTGCTGAAACAGCGATATCACAATACACGGGTTCTTGCTGATACCTACATAACCCAGATACTTACCCTGCCGGAGATTTCGAATAAATTTACAGGTTTGCGCGCGGCCTTTTTGAACCCCTTGTTAACTGCCTATCGCTGTTTAGAACGTTTAGAGTTACCCGTCTCCTCATGGTCTTATATGTTAGTACATATATGTTTGACTAAGCTTCCCTCTGATTTGAAATCCCGTTTTGAGCGTTGTTATGGCGGTGACACTAATGAATTACCTACCTTTAAAAATCTTATTACCTTTTTGGAAGACGAATGTCGTCACCATGACAACGTTGGCAACACCTCCCTTGTAGATTCTAACCTGACGAAATTTAAAAGTACTGTACCTAAACATACTTACTTTGCGGCTCCTCCCTCCCCTATGTTAAATAATAGACAAAAAATGTTACCTGTAATAAATAATAGTAAAAAATGTTACCTGTGTGCTTCCTCTTCCCATTACCTCCGTGAATGTCCAGAATTTAGAGCTATGAATCCTAGAGAAAGATCGGGATTTGTAAAACATTCCCGGTTATGTTATAGGTGTTTGGACAAACATTCAATTCTTATGTGCAAGCGGGACTACAAATGTTCAACCTGCGGTCGCTCATCCCATCACACTATGCTATGTTTTAATGATTCCCGTAACCCAATGTATCCTACCTCATCCAATCGCATTAATAATTATAATTCCAAATTTAATAAACGCAATTATCCGCGTACCTGTCCTGCTTCTACCCGCGGTCCCCATATGGGCGGGGGCCAGCATAAGAAATATTCCCCTTCGCAGCTCCAGCGCTCCCCCCAACGACATTCCCAGAGAGCTTCTCCCCCCAGAGAAAATGCTCTGCCCCAACCTAGACAGGTTGAAAATAATATAAGATATCGTGATAATTCCTATAATAAAGAAGATAGACCCACATAGCTAGATACTTGTATTACTCCCCCTTCCCCTTGCCTGAATATCTCACCCAATTCCCTTATATTATTGCCTACTGTTAAATTACACGTTAAAACTGCTAGTGGTTATTATATTGAAGCGCGTGCCTTATGTGATACCGGTGCCCAGGGTTGCCTCATTACAACCGATCTTGTTGTTAATTACCTTAATTTGACCATCTCCCCCTCCTGTGCCCCTGTACGTGGCATAGGTAATATTCCTTTAGTGGTTTCCCGTGGTTCTATTTCCCTGTGTTTTAAACCTTTGTATAATTCCTTCCCTGAGGTGTCAACCTCTGCTATAGTTATAGATGTGATTGCCGGTACGCATCCTGAGTTTGAGTTCCCTGAGTCTGTGTTTTTTCCTAGTAGTGATTTTTCCCTTGCTGACCCTACCTATAATAAGCCTGGCCCGATAGATATACTATTGGGTGCTGACGTGTTCGGCGCGCTTTTATTACAAGATAAAATGTTTAACTTTGGCGGCCTTTCTGCTTTATCTACAATTTTTGGTTATATTGTTTGCGGTCCAGTCGCTGCCGATTATGGTGAATTAGTGCCCCCCATGACTGGAATATCCTTACCTGTCTCATCGAGAGATTCTGGAAGGTTGAAGAGACCCCTCAAACCTTGATTGCTTACCCCTTAGATAACGATGGTGAGATTTATAAATAAAACCCGAAACTTACCCGTTAAGCTATCTGTATCCTTATCGCGTTAACGCGTAGCGTTTCCTTGCGGTCTTCCCTAAGACGACTCTCACTCTTTCTTGACAAAGAAGGAATCATCAGAGTCGGTGGTCGTTTATGAAACTCCTTTAACATTCGAGGAATTAACCACGATTTTTGCTAAAATTGAAGCGGTATTAAATTCCCGGCCGTTATGTCCCTTATCTAATGACCCTAACGATCTAGAAGTTTTGACGCCTGGTCATTTTTTGATTGGCCAACCTCTTAGTGCTTTGCCGGAGTATCCCTATAACAATGTAAAAATTAATCGTTTAACCCGTTTTCAAGTAGTGCAACAGATAACTCAACATTTTTGGTCGCGGTGGCGGTTGGAGTGCCTATACGCTCTGCAGACTGGGCAGAAGTGGACTGATCCAGTGAATCTTCCAACAGTAGGCGAGCTAGTCCTCATAAAAGATGATAATTTACCCCCTTTACAGTGGCGACGTGGTCGCATTTCCCAAATTTATCCTGGTAAAGATAGCATTGTGCGTGTGGTCGATGTTAAGACATCGACAGGTATCCTAAAGAGAGCCTTAACCAAATTAGTTCGTCTACCTATTAGTTAGCTACTCCCATTTTCTCGTAAACATTAGATGTTTAGGGCGGGGGCTATGTTTGTTCATATATGGCAACCCCGACTAGTTTAGAGTCTTGTGCGAACCCGACGCGAGCGGTCGGAAGCAGTAGTTGTCGAGAAGTAGTAAAAGGGGCACGTGACACGGCCGACGCGAGCGCACGTCCTTCCTGAATCGATATATTAATTAGCGGTGTGATTTTCCCTCAGCCTTACTTGATTTCCCTTTTGTGTATTCCCTCTTGATATTGAACCTAACAAAGACAAACCTACAAAAGATAATAGTGCAAGTAACCCCTAGCGAAGAAGACTAATGTGAAATATACCACGGCGGCCGGGAACAATCAGTGTTTGTGTTATGAATCATGAAGATAAGGTACTGTACAATTTCTATTATCCTAAAACCGACTATAAGGTAAATAATTAATAAATAACCTCCCCCTCAGCACGCTTCCACAAATGCGGCACACCCTACCCTACATTATTCAATATACATTTTCTGGTAGCAGGGCGTGGTTTCACTATATACTATATACATTTTCTGGTAGCAGAGCGTAGTTCATTATATTCATCATAATACTACTATACAATATATATATATATATATATATATATATATATATATATATATATATATATATATATATATATATATATATATATATATATATATATATATATATATATATATATATATATATATATATATATATATATATATATATATATAAATATATATATATATATATATATATATATATATATATATATATATATATATATATATATATATATATATATATATATATATATATATATATATATATATATATATATATATATATATATATATATATATATATATATATATATATATATATATATATATAGTTTATTTTTCAAGAATCAACAAGAACACCACAAAAGTGGTGAGTTGTCAGTTTATACACTTGACGAAACTCAACAACAACAACAACAAATGCTATTCAAAGTTTTCGTACAAACTGAAATACGAGATATTTCCGATCACTTTAATCAGACCTATGGATTACTTTCAGTTGAGTCTCTACTAGATTCGTGATCGAACTGTGGAAAGAGAGGCGAACGTAGGTCATGAAAAATTGGTCGATACCCACGACGGATGTGAGTATCTTTTTTATGTTTAATTTATAAAGGGAAGGGTTTTAATGTTTATCTCTTTGCACGATGTTTAAAAAATTGAAGTATACATAATATCAATAACTTTGAAGTATGTATTATTTTACAGTAAAAAAGTTACTTTAGTTTTCGCTTAAAAACCATATTTTTGTATTTAATTTCAAAAAAGTAACATTGTTACGTACATAAGATCCTAAATAAAACCATGTCTCTTACACACATTATATATTTCATTCATCACATTTCTTATAATTATAACAGAAAGACGAAAAATTTTGACAATAAGCTGCAGGACGTGACTAGGTTTCATTGTTTATGCTTAAGAAGACAAAAAAATAGCCTTTTGCTTTGCTTAGTCTTTGTCTAATAGTGAATACGGCCAAAGCTCAAGCGACTGATATGCTTCACGTCACAGAGATAAAGATATTGAGATCGATGTTATGTAATTCGTTACGCTAGATTCACCGTCCGTCCGTCCTACCGCATACACAACACATTCATTCAATGTAGTCTTAGCGAAGAAACTACAAGAACCTCTATATATGTTCCTGGTATTAGCCAAAAAAAATATAGCTGGATCTCGTGACGAGGATATAGCCCGATAGATTGTCCATCGAGGACGTTTGATAGAGCAAAGTAAGGTAGGCTTATTGAGAAGGCAAATGTACGTAAAAAAAGCCGGTACTGAAGTCAGGCAGAAGGACGAAAGGGACAGAGATGGTGTGGAACAGCGTTAAGTTATAATGGTGATTATTCTGGGCTGAACTTCATTAGGAACTATTCAGGTTACACCACTCTGGTAAAAAGACGAAATACACACAACACACAGTGCTTGATGGGAACCGGAAATTTCCCATTTTCAAGCACTGTGTGTTGTGTGTATTTTAACTGTAAAGGTTTTTTTTGTAGATAAAGCTGAAAAAACTATTTTAATATTAAAGTAAACAGGGCAAAGAAGAGCAGAGCAAACAGAATTTAACCATATTATATTATGTCTGATGTAACAAGAACTTGGCTTGCTAAAGTTAATGTTTGAATTTTCTTTACCAAAGCCAATTACCGTGTTTCAAGACGGTAAGCCACCGCATAATTAGATATTCCTTTTTGATTTCATTTATTAATATACCAAAAGTATTTATTTAGTCCTGAAAATATCAAAATGCTTAGAAAATACTTCATATCTACTTCACCTTAATTTACTTTGAAGTTATATATTTTAAATAAGCTTTTTGTATGCGAAATAATTAACAATTATATTTCCTTTACAATAAAATGTAAATGTCGATCTACAAATATTGATATATTGAAATAAACTAATAAAAGTTTGCTTCTTTGTTTTGTAATTTCATTTATTCGCAGCGTAAAGTTCTACTTGATTCGTTCTATTGAGAAGTATCCTATAGATTTTAAATCGGAAAGTATAGTATAGTTATACAAAAATTATATATAAACGTTGTATCATTCCAACGCGTTGACTTAAAAGTTTGATATTTTTATATTTAAGGCCTATAAATATGATTATTTATTAATTTTAGCTGGGTTAAGAAATTATTATATATTATAGTTATCTCAAAAGACAATCAAACTGGTGGACAATAAAGTGATCTTATAATAATTTAGTTTTTCCCTCTAAGTAAGATAATTATCCGTACTTTACTATTTGTTCGTAATAAATATGAAAATATAAAGTTTATTTAGGCAATTTTACTATTATTTTTGAAAAAGCTAAAGTTAGAGCAGATAGAGATTATTTGAACATATTTAAAATTATTTAAAATTATAATTATTACTACAGGTACATAGCTTTGGTACCTCACTGACGAGCCATAGTCGTTAAAATCACATATTTATACAAAAAAAAATATTTTATCATTTCTATTTTTAATGGCCTGATTTTGTGATACGAAAAATATTCTCCCATTGACGCATATGCTATAGAATACACATGTTTCAGAGTACAGATGGATGATTGACGGTGTCACTTTATTTTTAGGTTGCTATAATTAACTGACAAATGTCATTTTTAATGGAATATCGTCTTAAATGGTAATTTAATTTCAAAAATAAAATAAAATGTTGACAGTGAGATTTTTTAATAGTCTTAGGTTGTATTTAATGTAATTTTTATGGATAAAGGTAGAAATATTTAAAAATTGTATTTCCCTTTATTCCTGCTGTAAGTTCTCATTTCTTGTCAGACTTTATAAATCTAGGTCTAAGGGTCTGTGGATGTTATAATGACATATTGAGCATTAATATTAAATTAACAATATCTTTAATTCTGAAATAAAAAATATATATTTTTACGGTCATAAAAACGGCCTTTTTCTTTTGATATACTTAGCTTAAAACAAAAGTAAACATTCAAAAATCATAATCGTAATAATTCTTAAATAATTTTAAGTGATTTTTGCGACCGTCTCTCAATTATTAGACTCTTCGAGTGACAAAAGCATTAAAACGTCTCGCGGGAATTAATGGCTTTTTACATTAAGGTAAAGTGCTATTTTAGCTTATGCGCCGGAAGTTAAAAACTTCGTCGATCGGAGCATTTAATTTTTTAAGTATTGTGTAACTTTGACAATTTGACACTTGCTTACTTAAAAATTTTAACATGGAAATAATTTTATATTTCGTATTTTATTATTATAAAATACTATCATAATTTTATTATTGAGGACCGTCGTGGCGCAGAGGCGCAACGTCTGCTTGTAACGCGACGGTTACTGGGTTTGATCCCCAGTCGAAGAAGATGGATTTTTCTATTTCCATTTTCTTCGCTCTGGTAAACTAGGCAAAGCGCGGCGTTGAGTTCCGCCACTCAACACGCAATGCCTCGAAAACGGCGGAAAGCGGGGACGGAGAAAGCAGGGACTGAGCAACGGAGTGTCTTAACACTAGGTTCCCACGATCCCTGCAGTTCCCTCTGCCTACCCTGCCTTGTGCGGGATAAAGCGTGAATCTAAAAAAAAAAAAAAAAAGAAAAAAAAAGTTATATTTATCAGCTGCCTTATTTACAGCCAGTTTATCAGTTTAGGATAAAATATTAGATCGCTAGAAGGTATTAAAGTTTTCCATTGAATTCAATAATACTTATAAAATATAGCAATTTACATAAAAAACAAAGTAATTGTCAATAATTGTTAGGTTGATTGTTCGATTCATACTTTTTTTACTACTATCTACTAAGATAAAGTCTATAAGTATATAAGACGCGGCGCGGCGTTGAGTTCCGCCACTCAAATCGCAATGCCTCGAAAAAGGCGGAAAGTGGGGACCGAGAAAGCAGGATCTAAGCAACGGAGTGTCTTAACACTATGTTCAAATGGTTACTGCAGTTCCCTGTGCTTACCCTGCAATATGCTGGATAAAACGTGAAGCTAGTATATAAGAAGTATTAGAAATAAATACGATTTAATTTAGAGCTATAGTACTTTAATCATAACAAGTTGTACAGCAAAATACAGTCTTGAGAAGTTTTTTTATGTGCTTGAATATGATTTTAATTATATTTTTCAGCAAAGTTTGAAAGTCACGAAGTTTTACAAAGTCAAATTTGCCAGCCTCGTTATGGTTACGTCCAAACACCTATACTTTCCGCGTAGTAACATTGCTACGGACTTCTTTGCATACTATTAAGCTATCAAGTTAAACTTTATTATTTTGTTTTATATATGATATATAAGAAGTGTCATATGATTTATACATATATTTCTTTAAAGGAATTTTTACTCTGATGTATTTTTGTAACTTTATTCTTTATACCGCATACAGAATGCTAGACAAATGCTATATTCTCTGCTCAAACACAAGAAAGCAAAAGAAGAGAGCGTACGCTAAGTAAGGTACGCTCTATACAATTTGCTTATTTCATTTAAAAGAAAATTGTAGTGCTAGTTAAATTTTTTTAGCTGCACGCCTTATCCCTCTCATAGCAGAGTAGACAGAGAAAAAGTAGAGTTAAGTCATTTACTTTCCCGTTTTAACTTAACGCCGAAACGAAAAAAAATATTCTCTTAAGTGGGAGTTGAACAGAAAAACGTACATAATATTATTTAATATAAAACAATATTATAGCGGCAAAAAACCATTTAAGACTTCTTTTTGATAGTTCCTACAAAAGAAGATATTTTGTGATATCTAATAATGGAAAGTGAATAAATTCTATCGTTTCATAAGTCAAGCTAACGGAATTCGGTACGTGACCGGAAATGAATTTCCCGGACACATCGCTATACTTTCAGCAAAATACGTTGGTTATTCAACTTGCTTTCTATATATTCGTAGGTGTATGTACATATATATAAAAATACTGAAGCGATGCTTTGTTGTCTATTTAAGTAATATTATTATTTACCGTGTATTTTACCGTTACTGTTTTTGATATTTACCGTAACAAAACGTGGCTTTTAGTTTCGTCACTATCCATATATACTTTCGAGCGGAAGCAGAGAACGGAGATACTCCGTTTTAGAGATACTAAGTTTTCCCTACTAAGGGATAATATCGTTGCATACTTTCTCTAAATCCAATTGTCAACCTCAAATTGAAAAAAGAAACTCTTATGTGATCACTTTGTAACCCACCCGTCTGTCTATCTAAGAAGGTGAAATATTCACATGCGGATTCATCGTAAGTGTCTAATTAGAAGCTGAAATAAATAAAAACTTTACTGAAAATTTTCAAACGTGCGTCTGTTGTAAATACTGGTTACTATATCTTCAAATTCTTACTACTGAAAAATTAACAACTAATCCTAAAATTCGTAAAGAAATCATAACAAAAGTCAAAGTCAAAATTAAACTTCATTATTTTGTTTCAAAAATTTAATAGTAATTTATTTTATAAGAAAATTAATGTATACCCTCTTATATAACTTATATAAGTTCTATTTGCGTTGCTTGCGTTGACCAACTATAAAAATGAAAGAAGATCAGCTCACACTTCACCGATATCTTAATATATAATGTTTTACTTTATTCATTAACTGTTTGGCAATAAATTTAGCATACGCCGTTAAAAATAGCTTAATTTAATCTTTACTTAATTATATATATGAAATAAAATGGCTAATGTGTAATCATCGCATCAAAATTTATAAAGCAGACATTAAAGAAGCGAGCACATACATTATTACAGCCTTATCGTAATATAATGATATTACCTCGTGAAATTCACATGAGCGAATTTAAAATTTGATGGTGTGAGAAAGAAACGCTATACTTAAGTACATTGGTTTGTTCTCATATATACTACTAAATGTAATACATATTTTCTGACACATTGTAACTTCGTATTTAGAAATGTCAAAAGGGATTTTTTTTAAATTATGATACACATACTTTTGGTATCTTATATTTATTATTTTTAATATTTTCCTAATATCTACTCCGTCTGTCAATATGTACTGATGATAAGCAAAAGAAAAGAGTGTTATTTATTATAAGAACTTCTACTGCCATTATATTGAGAAAATCTATCGGCTTTAAATTTAGAAATAAAATAAATTTATACTGATATTGTACTTTTACAAAAGTCTGCCTCTTTCTTTTAAGGTCTATCTCTAGCTTAAAATCCGCACATTTAGAGTCACTGACATAAATATTTTAGACATTCACTTAAACACATAAATATTTTAGACATTCACAAAACCCGTTTCAAAGTGAATATTTAATTTTTTTTAGCTTCACACTTTATCCCGCACATGGCAGGGTAGGCAGAGGGAACTGCAGGGAACGTGGGAACCTAGTGTTAAGACACACCGTTGCTTAGTCCTTGCTTTCTCCGTCCCCGCCTTCCGCCTTTTTCGAGGCATTGCGTGTTGAGTGGCGGAACTCAACGCCGTGTTTTGCCTAGTTTGCCAGAGCGAAGAAAATGGAAATAGAAAAACCCATCTTCTCCGACTGGGGATCGAACCCAGAATCCCTCGTCGCGTTACAGGCAGACGTTGCGCCTCTACGCTACGACGGTCCTCAATATTTAATATTAATATTTTTTTAGCTTACCTGCTAATTGACTTATGTGGGAACTCATATTAGTTAGCAGGTAAGCTAAAGGTATTTAGATATGTTCTCGTCTCTTCGTCGCGATCTCGATATATTGCTTGTGGAGTGCAGAAACTCAGCACCACATTTTGTCTCGTTGTCCGAGTGGGAAAATGAAAGTACAAAATACTTTACTTTGACATGTGGGATTCAAAGCAAACACCGTCGCTTTCCAAATTTGGCGTTGTCGTTACGCCGCCGCCTCTTGCAACAACACAACACAACAACAACACTTAAAACAAGGATTAGCATGTAATCAAAACGTATGCATCAAAATCAAGTTAGTCAGCCAAATACGCTGGCAATTATTTTACACACGGCTATTATGACGAGCTAATGTTTTATTACAGTAAATATGTGTTTAAAAATATAAATATTTTTAGCAAATAATATTTTCAGTGTCATGCCTGTAAACGGGATTGTTTGCGAGTTCGATTCCCATTTGGGAAAATTTATTTTTTATTTCCATTATTCGCTCTGGTTGGTTCAGGCGATGCGCCGCGTTGAGTTCTGCCACTCAACACGAACTCGAAAAAAGGCGGAAAAGTGTCTTAACACTAGGTTCTCACGTTTCTTGCGGTTTCATCTGCTTACCCTGGTACGTGCGGTATAAAACGTTAAACAAATTATATTTTTAATTATAAATTTAATGATAAAGTTATTCAAAATTTTATCTAAGAAATTATCACGAATTGTATATTATTATTGTGTTTATTCGTTCGAAGCTCTTCGCTCTTAATCACTTGCCTGTACACAACGCATAAATAGTAACGCTTCAATGATTTATGCTCTACTTTGCTTCATAAATTACTTTTATGTGTGATTTCTTTAATGAAATGTAAATTAAAAGTCGTGTTTGTAAAATATTTATTTTGTTTTTGAAAAGAAATAAGCAAAGAGTAAAAAATATCGATACTTCATACTTATAAGTATGAGTTTTTTCCATCCAAAAGAAAAAAAAAATTATTATCTTAACTACTGAAATGGTCCGAACTCATGACAGCGGCACTTGATGATAAATTACCGCTTGCTGGAACATAATGGGACACTAATTCTTCGCCATGGAGAAATCGGAGAAATTCGTATTAGTGGCCGTCGAAATCGCGACTTTTAATGTTTAATGAACATTCACAAGTTTGCAAGGTTCACTCTGGCATTCCTTTCTAGGAGTTATATTTTCCTTATTACTAAGCCTATATTTTAATTACAATATTTTCTTGAATAAATACAGCTTAATTTATGTAATGTAGAACAAGACAGATTTTCAGCGTCAGTCAACTTAGAACTATAACTAAGTTTCCTAACGAAGTTCTAACTGGATATTAACAATGTTCACCAACTTCTTAATTAGGCCAACCTACGATTGTGTAGTTTTTGCAAGAGTGCAATTTTAATGCATGTACATGTAGCACTATACAATTTCTTACTGCATTGTGAAATTTGGAAAGAGTTTCAATTTTTTGGTAATATGAAGTATTTTTATTATTATTTATTATTTCTTTATTTATAAATGATAGCATACAAATGAGAAAAATACAGAAAAGGCGATCTTATGGCTTATTACCCATCTCTTCCAGATAACTTTTTGCGCAAAAAGAAATACTTTATATTAAAAGAGGTAGGTGAGAAAGAAATATAAACTATTACAAGTAAACATAAACAAATATATATGACACCTATAAGACAATAAATAAGTTTATTTAATTTATTATTTCAATCAATACATACATATATACATTACATACATATACAAAAATATATAACTACACGAGCAAAACACATATACATACTATATTTTACCCAGATATATACATACATATATATAAATTAAGATATAAATACATGTCACGTAAATACATACAATACAAATAAAAATAATCTAAGGTCTTGTCGACAATTGAAATAAATGATGTTTTACGGCCTTTTTAAACGAAAACAATGATTTTGTCTTAGGGATATTTGTAGGCAAATTGTTCCACAATTTAATCGCTTGAACTGTAAAAGACTGATCATATATTTTCGTTTTATGAATCAGAATGGTCAACGTTAAGTTGCGTGAAGATCGAACCGCATTCTCTGGCGCAGCGGAAAATTCAAATTTATCCTTCAAGTAAGAAGGAGCAGTAGGACTGAATAACACGCAGGTAGCTAGCTTAATTTTGGTGGATATAGGTAGAAAAGAAGGTAACTTTCGCAATGATTTTAACGCCAAGAACGTTCTTTTGCTAAAATAGTTGATATGTGCTGACCACGATGGAGTTTGATCAAAATACACCCAGAGGTTTCAGAAATTTCAGATTATATGAAATAGATGGTAAAATTGACCAATCAATCCTGCATATCATACCTAGGCTACCTATAACTATAATTTGTGATGTTTGGCTTTACGTTTATGCCATAAGACTGACTCCATCTATGAATTGACAAGTGTTCAGGCATATCAGGTAACAATTTTAAATTATTTTTGCAAGAAATAGTAAATACTGTATTGCAAAATTTATCCAAAATAAATACAAAAATCAGTAATTATACAGTAAGTATATATTTTTTCTGAAAGATACGACATAAGAGGCCATAGTCACGTCATATAAATATAACGGAAATCGAGTTCAATAAGTACCTAAGATTTGAATTCTGCCATATTGAACATACCTTTGTAACGATCAAAAAATAATAAACGAAGTGTTCAAACACTACTTTGTCCCTGCTAAATGCTTGGCACGTGGAAATATATAATATCGATTATGTAAAAGTTACAGGAAGACTTTCCTTCGTGTTCTACGACAAAAGCAAAGTTCATGATATTAATCGTCTTTCAAATTAAGCTTAAGTGCTCCTGTATGTAAAGTTTAAACTTCAGTTGTTTTACACTCTTGTTGTTCTCACAAATAAGTTGTCACTTTGTTGTTTTGAATAATGTACTCTGATATAATTGTTACCATATCACTGGATTATATTAATTAAATGTTTTGTTTGTTTCATAATAATATAAATGCAAAAAATAATAAACTCTTCTATATCTATCTTAAATAGCATGACATTAAGTTGTTTTTCAATATATGCTATGTGTAATAACAGATTTTAGAACTGCATTCCCTAATAAACCATGAGACGGTTTTTGATGTACGAATATGTATATATTTAAAGCATAATTTTGCAATGAACATATGTTTTCTACTGTACTACTATAGAATTACAATTCCCACACTAGTACTAGTTATAATCCCCACTTAAGGGGGGAAGAATTATTTTTCGTCTCGGAAGGCGGAAAGTGGAGAGTGTCTTAATACATTAGAAAATACCTTTACTTCATTATAGACTAGGTTTATAGATTTCTAAGAAGATTTCTTTTAACAATAATTTAAAAAAAATACGCTTTATGTTTATAAATTAACACTGCATCCAAACATTATATTATTAGATATATTTATATAATAAACAGAGATTCTTTTCTGAAAACATTCATATTGCTTCGGATATTAAATTTAATCCATATTTACTCTTTATGTTCATTACACGACACAAAATTCGATACAAAATCTCTTCGAATATATTTTTGTTCATTCTATTAAATCACCCGAGGATACAATATCACTGATAGCAAATTGTTCGAGTCACGGTCTCAATCTTATATCTACATATTAAATAAGTGGAGCACGCAAAGAAAACCTGTCTGTACACCAGGTTATGTCCACCTACCCCACTGTGTACAGGATATAGCGTGGAGAGAGACAATTTGTGTTTACAGGAGGAAATAAATAGTGACTATGATGGTTACAAGCCGCTAGAAATGAAAGCATCAGATTTCCACTAAGATTATTTTTATTACTTCCCTCTTGTTACAACGAGATGTTGAGTTCCGCCATTCAACAGGCAATATTCGTTTCTAGGCGTAAATTTGATAAAAACGAATGTACTTACATTTTAAAATTATGAATACAATTCGAATAATAATTTCATTTTGTAACATTTATCTTCAGCATTTCTCGTGAAATAAAACTCCAACAAAATCGCACAATAAATAAATGTTTAATTTTGAAATGCGTTTTCAACGAGTCTCACAAAAGCATTGGGTACAAAAGTGCTCTCGTCTCGATGATCAGGTAGCTTCATTGTTTGTTATTTTAAATATATTTTACAGAGATAATGCGAATAAAATTAAATGTACAACGAAAATAATGTTTGGAAGTCATGTAATGTTTTCTTTTCTTTACATACTCTACTTTCAATTCGAGCTTCACATCGATTATCAATATCATGATAAATAGAGAGATGATGATTTAACAACACTCCATTCTCCGCACAAATCGTCTGTACTGCTCGAAATATTGCATTTGGAATGTTGGAATTTAAATTTATGAAACCAAGTTAATTTAACCTTCTTTTAAAATATAAAATTATAAAAACGTGACAAAAATATTATTTTTAGATTGTTAGAATTAAAAGAGAAATTGAGGACCGTCGTGGCGCAGAGGCGCAACGTCTGCCTGTAACGCGACGGTTACTGGGTTCGATCCCCAGTCGGAGAAGATGGATTTTTTTATTTCCATTTTCTTCGCTCTGGTAAACTAGGCAAAGCGCGGCGTTGAGTTCTGCCACTCAACACGCAATGCCTCGAAAACGGCGGAAAGCGGGGACGGAGAAAGCAGGGACTGAGCAACGGAGTGTCTTAACACTAGGTTCCCACGGTCCCTGCAGTTCCCTCTGCCTACCCTGCCTTGTGCGGGATAAAGCGTGAAGTTAAAAAAAAAAAAAAAAAAAAAGAATTAAAAGAAATATCAAAAAATTAACTTGACTCTATTATAAAATTAATTGACTATATTTACTCTGCTTTTCATAATGGACGTGTAACATGACTAAGACAGTATAACAATTTAAATAAAGTAAAATAAGTGAATCTTTTTAAATACATTGTAAACAAATACTACTAAAACATTGTTATTACGTCCCCATAAAATTACATACATAAAGATGAGATTTTTACAATTAAGGGAAACAATAAAGTCGCTAGGTTGAAAATTTTTACAAGCGTCTGTACTGCTGGCCACGATAGAGCAGTCCACCCTTCCACAATGAAATACTGTACGTTTATTGCTTGTTTACGAGCCAACTCTTTACCAAACATAGACAATGATGTTTGTGTTTTATTTAGCTTCATATTCAACTTCCGCTTCGCAAAATGTAATATGACGGATGAGTAGCAAATATAGGCATTAGGTTTATTCATTCAGACCAACCGCGTGTCAAACATGTTAAATTCAGCATAGAGACGCCATAAATGTGGCGTTTGAAACGATTTTATGAAAAGCTCAAGCATTTTTGAATTTTTGAGTGGCAAAATGTCGCTTTGAGGTATAAAATTGAATGACACAAAAATGTAGAGAGGGTTACTTTTGAAATCGTGATAAAACCGTACAGTATATGGGTTTTCGTGTCGGCGAACGTTGTATAGGTTGGTCTAGCAATATCTGAAATGTATGTAGTACATGTCTATATAACACAGTTATGTTGCTTGTTTTTCAAAATCAAAACTATATTTTATTCAATGAAAATTTTGGCTTAAAGCAGGTTTTTTTATCGTTTGTTTATATATCGAATCTTTTCTATTTGTTGTAACTACGCGGGGATATATCTAAAAGAAATAAAAATCGAGGCAGCCGTGGTCCATATGGATCTCATCTGACTGCGTTCGTTGGATATCGATTCATTTCTCAATTAGTCACGGCACCGACACTAAACCCGAGCCAGCTTGTACTATGGTAATTACGACATCGATAAATGTGCATTTATATAGAATTTATAACATATACATAAATACCTACCTTATAATATTTACCGATCACTTTAAATTAAAATAATTTAAGTATTTTTTTGGTTCAATTATATTAAGTAAATAATTTATAGTAACAACGAGGTTAAAAAAATATTGAAAATTTTAATTGTATATTCGCAACCCTACAAAATCTTAATCGTGGAACGGTAATGAAACTTAGATACGATCAAATGTTGAACTTAGTTAAGATGAACCCTCGAAACTGCTGGAGTCATTTACCTAATGGTATTCGAAAGCTATAACAGTTAGTTTTAATACTTTAATGTAATGTGATATTTCTATAAATTTGTCAGAATTTTATAAAATTATTTTTTTGTAAGTCTGCATCTAAACCGAAGCTACATCTAGCTAATTTTTAATGTGTGATACTTATATGTATATGACATTGTCGTTGTCATTGGTCAGTATTTTTAATGAATATAGTTTTTTATTTCACGCTTTAAACCGAATATAACAGTGTAGGCAAAGGAAATTGTAGGTGGAAGGAACCTAGTGATAAATATTTCGTTGACCGTTACCGCTTCCTACCATTCAAAGCGTTGCGTTTTGAGTGGCGGAGCAGAACGCCATGCTTTTACCTCGTTGTCAGAACGAAGAAAATGGAAATATTGACTGGGAATCGAACTGGCAAACCATCTCAATATGTATATAACATTGACATATACTTTAACCAAAAAATAATGCTAAATTAATCTTTCGGTCGTAGTATTCTTCCCCTGTTTATTTACACAACAGACAAAAGCTACTAGAAGACTACTTCGAGGTATTTGTCAAAAATATATTTTTGACAAATGCCTCGAAGCTTTCCTCTTGTCATTCTCGAGATCTCGAGACTGGAGTGAAGAATGTATGTATATTTTATTGCCACGCAAGGGGTCCGAGAAGCTTATCGAGGGTGAATGGCCATTCGTACCCCATAACGGAAACATGTTGATGTTTAATGCTTTTACTTGAATTTATTATGTTCTCATAAGCAATAGAAATAATAGTATTTACTTTGTATAATTTTTTGAATATCAATTTTCTTTTTGTTTTTTATATACAACCTTACATTTATTATATATATATATATATATATATATATATATATATATATATATATATATATATATATATATATATATATATATATATATATATATATATATATATATATATATATATATATATATATATATATATATATATATATATATATATATATATATATATATATATATGTGTATTTATGTATATATTTATATCTATATAATATCAGCAAAGTCGTCTACTCACGACTTTTCACATGTACTGGTCCAATCTTCCACAATTATTCTAAATATGAAACAAAGACGACATCAAAATTTACTAATCGTTATTCGAATATCACAATTCTCGTGGTTTATTTGCTTCGTGCTTAAGTGCAATTTCTATTTTCTAAAGTAAGACTTTATGCTATGTACGGGCGTATTCTAAATATTTATTAGAAATAATTACTAAATAATCACGCTACAACAACCGGCTCATGCCACATATTTAACAGTATACCGCCTTTTATAATTAAATCAAATCGTTTGGTGCAGTTGTATAGCGTAAGTAGCTTTAAGAAATAATGTCACGTTCATGTACATGAGTTATTAAACTGAAAATATGTGTTAACTTTGAAAAATACGAATTTACATGACTCTTTTACTAAAATAAACTTGTGTAAAAATTTTTATTCTTAAAAGTTAGAAAAATAGTTCTTAAAAAGAAATTTTCCTGATTATGAAAGATTGTATTTCTCTCTTTTTATTTCCTACTTAATCCATCCGTTCTCTCCGTTTCGTCCTTTGAGATATTGCATGTGTAGTGATACCGACGACATCGACTGTCCTTAAAACTACTGTAAAAAAGATTTTACTAATGAACTTGAGGCAAAAATTTTATAATATATTATTAATGTAAAACCCCAAATTGTCCATAACATGTGAAGTATTAATATTTTCTTCAGATAAATAGATAAAATTGTATATATTCTCTTTCTAGGACCTCCAAGATTCCCCAAGGAACCTTTCCGCCAATTTTAATAACAGAAGAGTTATATATACATGCTAAATAAGATGATAAATTGAATACGCAACAATCATATATATATCAATACTTTTATCCCAAATAATATTGGAGCACAAAAAAATGAGAGTTAGTAAAAAAAATATATATTTGATTTTATTTTGTTTTTTTTTTACTCAGTATTTTATCTACAATCTTTTTAAATAATACGTGTAATTGAACACAAAATTTCATTAAAATATCGATGGTATAACCACTAAGCCACAAATGAATTTAAATTATACAATAAAGAGGTTTAAGCGTGAACAAAACTCACTCAAGTTGCACAATTTCTCACTATAGAGTATAGGTAGGCCAGTTACCGGGGTGACCCGGGCGTTAAATATATGAATTAATTAATCCATTTCAACGGTGAGAGCTAATGGACTTTTGTTGTGATTCAATTGACCCATAGTATATTTATATTGTGATTACATATAATAGTTATAGCTCGATACTACGTAGGTTTTTACGTGAAGTTCTAAGTAAAATTTTGTTTGTAAACGTTCCTGAAAACGTTAAAAAATATTTTATGCGTCAAATTCAAGCATTC
Organism: Dione vanillae; assembly: GCA_037178615.1. NCBI lineage: Eukaryota > Metazoa > Arthropoda > Insecta > Lepidoptera > Nymphalidae > Dione > Dione vanillae. The sequence goes on from JAZFAU010000141.1 coordinate 179,164, forward strand.
TTTGCTGCGTAGTTTTATATCTTAGTGAAGGTGGTGATCAGTCTACCCAGCGTCCTTCGCCTGTGAACATAATTCAAGAGTCCGTATTGAAGTAAAACTTAACATAACAATAATTTATTTCCTGGTGGATAGCAAACTCTTCACGCTATATACACTGTATATATGTATATATATATATATATATATGTATATATGTATATATATATATATATATATATATATATATATATATATATATATATATATATATATATATATATATATATATATATATATATATATATATATATATATATATATATATATATATATATATATATATATATATATATATATATATATATATATATATATATATATATATATATATATATATATATATATATATATATATATATATATATATATATATATTGTATATAGGGTATATATAATGAACTACGCTCTGCTACCAGAAAATGTATATAGTATATAATGAATATAATGAACCGCGTTCTGCTACCAAAAAATATATATTGAATAGTGGGTAGGGGTCAGCAATTGTGGAAGCGTGCTGAAGTGGAGGTTATTTATTAATTATTTACTTTATAGTCGGTTTTAGGATAATAGAAATTGTACAGTACCTTATCTTCATGATTCACAACACAAACACTGATTGTTCCCGGCCGGCATGGAATGTCTCACTTGAGTCTTCTTCACTAGGGGTTACTTGCACTATTATCTTTTGTAGGTTTGTCTTTGTCAGGTTCAATATCAAGAGGGAATACACAAAAGGGAAATCAAATAAGGCTGAGGGAAAATCACACTGCTAATTAATATTAGATTCAGGAAGGACGTGCGCTCGCGTCGGCCGTCTCACGTGCCCCCTTTACTACCACTCGACTACTACTACCAACTACTACTGTTCCCGACCGCGCGGGGTGTTCGCACAAGACTCTAAACTAGTCGGGGTTGCCATATATGAACAAACATAGCCCCCGCCCTAAACATCTAATGTTTACGAGAAAATGGGAGAAACTAACTAATAGGTAGACGAACTAATTTGGTTAAGGCTCTCTTTAGGATACCTGTCGATGTCTTAACATCGACCACACGCACAACGCTATCTTTACCAGGATAAATTTGGGAAATGCGACCACGTCGCCACTGTAAAGGGGGTAAATTATCATCTTTTATGAGGACTAGCTCGCCTACTGTTGGAGGATTCACTGGATCAGTCCACTTCTGCCTAGTCTGCAGAGTGTATAGGTACTCTAACTGCCACCGCGACCAAAAATGTTGAGTTATCTGTTGCACTACTTGAAAACGGGTTAAACGATTAATTTTTACATTGTTATAGGAATACTCCGGCATAGCACTAAGAGGTTGGCCAATCAAAAAATGACCAGGCGTCAAAACTTCTAGATCGTTTGGTCATTAGATAAGGGACATAACGGCCGGGAATTTAATACCGCTTCAATTTTAGCAAAAATTGTAGTTAATTCCTCGAATGTTAAAGGAGTTTCATAAACGACCACCGACTCTGATGATTCCTTCTTTGTCAAGAAAGAGTGAGAGTCGTCTTAGGGAAGACCGCAAGGAAACGCTACGCGCTAACGCGATAAGGATACAGAAAGCTCAACGGGTAAGTTTCGGGGTTTTATTTATAAATCTCACCATCGTTATCTAAGGTCTAATCATGGTTTGAGGGGTCTCTTCAACCTTCCAGAATTTCTCGATGAGACAGGTAAGGATACTCCAGTCATGGGGGGCTCTAATTCACCATAATCGGCAGCGACTGGACCGCAAACAATATAACCAAAAATTGTAGATAAAGCAGTAAGGCCGTTAAAGTTAAATATTTTATCTTGTAATAAAAGCGCGCCGAACACGTCAGCACCCAATAGTATATCTATCGGGCCAGGCTTATTATAGGTAGGGTCAGCAAGGGAAAAATCACTACTAGGAAAAAACACAGACTCAGGGAACTCAAACTCAGGATGCGTACCGGCAATCACATCTATAACCATAGCAGAGGTTGACACCTCAGGGAAGGAATTATACAAAGGTTTAAAACACAGGGAAATAGAACCACGGGAAACCACTAAAGGAATATTACCTATGCCACGTACAGGGGCACAGGAGGGGGAGATGGTCAAATTGAGGTAATTAAGAACAAGATCGGTTGTAATGAGGCAACCTTGGGCACCGGTATCACATAAGGCACGCGCTTCAATAAAATAGCCACTAGCAGTTTTAACGTGTAATTTAACAGTAGGCAATAATATAAGGGAATTGGGTGAGATATTAAGGCAAGGGGAAGGGGGAATAATACAAGTATCTAGCTATGTGGGTCTATCTTCTCTATTATAGGAATTATCACGATATCTTATATTATTTTCAACCTGTCTAGGTTGGGGCGGAGCATTTTCTCTGGGGGGAGAACCTCTCTGGGAATGTCGTTGGGGGGAGCGCTGGAGTTGCGAAGGGGAATATTTCTTATGCTGGCCCCCGCCCATATGGGGACCGCGGGTAGAAGCAGGACAGGTACGCGGATAATTGCGTTTATCAAACTTCGAATTATAATTATAATTACGATTGGATGAGGTGGGATACATTGGGTTACGGAAATCATTAAAACATAGCATAGTATGATGGGATGAGCGACCGCAGGTTGAACATTTGTAGTCCCGCTTGCACATAAGAATTGAATGTTTGTCCAAACACCTATAACATAACCGGGAATGTTTTACAAATCCCGATCTTTCTCTAGGATTCATAGCTCTAAATTCGGGACATTCACGGAGGTAATGGGAAGAGGAAGCACACAGGTAACATTTTTTACTATTATTTATTACAGGTAACATTTTTTGTCTATTATTTAATATAGGGGAGGGAGGAGCCGCAAAGTAAGTATGTTTAGGTACAGTACTTTTAAATTTCGTCAGGTTAGAATCTACAAGGGAGGTGTTGCCAACGTTGTCATGGTGACGACATTCGTCTTCCAAAAAGGTAATAAGATTTTTAAAGGTAGGTAATTCATTAGCGTCACCGCCATAACAACGCTCAAAACGGGATTTCAAATCAGAGGGAAGCTTAGTCAAACATATATGTACTAACATATAAGACCATGAGGAGACGGGTAACTCTAAACGTTCTAAACAGCGATAGGCAGTTAACAAGGGGTTCAAAAAGGCCGCGCGCAAACCTGTAAATTTATTCGAAATCTCCGGCAGGGTAAGTATCTGGGTTATGTAGGTATCAGCAAGAACCCGTGTATTGTGATACCGCTGTTTCAACAACTCACGAGCAACTTCATAGTTGCCTTCTTCAATTTTTAAATGTAGCAACAACCGCTTAGGTTCATCTGCTAAGGATCCAACCAAGTACTGTAATTTCATTGTGGGGGTTAAATGGTGTTGGGAATCTACTACACTGTCAAACTGATCAATAAAACTTATCCAGGAGTCAGGACGTCCATCAAACTTAGGGATAGGTAAATCAGGTAATCTATGATAAGTAGTTCGCTCAGTAATATTTTTATTACTCACTCCCACGGGTGTACCGGCCATGACGGGATCAACTACGGGAGCAGGTGGGCACAACTCTAATTGACGCACCCGGAGGTCGTCTATCTTCTTATATACTAAACGCACTTCTTTTTTTATATAATTAAGTTCTTGGGAATCGATAGCCGGGTCTAACCCACCCAGGAGCACTGAGGACGCGTTTACAAATAAATTACAATGAGAATCTAAATCCTTGAACCTAACTAATAATCTAGGTATTTCAGAAGTGCCAAGAAGTTCCGAGGTATCGGCAATCCAATCGGAAACAAAGCGTACCACACCTATGTTTTTTCTATATTCTGCGCTTTCCGTATATAAGGAACATTTTACTGTTTCATCATGAGTAGCCATTTTAAATTATCAAGTAAACTAATAACTGAACTAAAATATTAAAAATTAATAAACGCGTAATAAACAATGAACCCACTACCACCGGGCGAGATCAGAAATCAAGTAAACAAATAACTCAACTAAAATATTAAAAAAATAATAAACTCGTAATAAACAATGAACCCACTACCAACGGGCGAGATCAGAAATCAACTAAACAAATAACTCAACTAAAATATTGAAAAAATAATAAACTCGTAATAAACAATGAATCCACAACAGCTGGCGAGATAAGAAACCAGTTACGGTCAAGTTCAGGGACGCGTCGCATCTACATATATCGCAATACAACAAAATAATAAGATATACAATATGACTACAATTAAGGCTTAAGCTTCATTTAAATAAAAATAAAAAAAAAGGGTGACAACAAAAGTGTAGGGATAATATTTTAAAGTAAGTTAGTTTTTTAAGGAAATTATATTAAAATATTTTAACTAACTTCAATTATAATTTAAAACGGGATAGGTAATAACGTATAGGCGTAATATTATAAAATATATGTAACCATATTATGTGTATTTATTATATTTTATATTTAATATATAAAATTATATTCAATATTTATTTATATATTTTACACATTATGCATTCACCCTACACAATTATATATTCAATATTATATGTATAAAAATTTCATATAACATTATTTTTTAAACAACTCGATGCGAACACGTTTTAAAAGGTTAGGAAATCAAATTATATTGTAATTATGCGTTAGGTACCAAATTAAGAGCCAAAATACCAAAACGGGAGAATAACACTGTAATCAAAGGGACTCAGGGGCATGAAACTACGCTATAATCAGGGGGACTCAGAGGGATTAAACTACGCTATAATTAAGGGGGCCCAGAGGGATGAAAACCACGCTATAATTAAGGGGGCCCAGAGGGATGAAAACTACGCTCTGCTACCAGAAAATGTATATAGGGTATATATAATGAACTACGCTCTGCTACCAGAAAATGTATATAGTATATAATGAATATAATGAACCGCGTTCTGCTACCAAAAAATATATATTGAATAGTGGGTAGGGGTCAGCAATTGTGGAAGCGTGCTGAAGTGGAGGTTATTTATTAATTATTTACTTTATAGTCGGTTTTAGGATAATAGAAATTGTACAGTACCTTATCTTCATGATTCACAACACAAACACTGATTGTTCCCGGCCGGCATGGAATGTCTCACTTGAGTCTTCTTCACTAGGGGTTACTTGCACTATTATCTTTTGTAGGTTTGTCTTTGTCAGGTTCAATATCAAGAGGGAATACACAAAAGGGAAATCAAATAAGGCTGAGGGAAAATCACACTGCTAATTAATATTAGATTCAGGAAGGACGTGCGCTCGCGTGGGCCGTCTCACGTGCCCCCTTTACTACCACTCGACTACTACTACCAACTACTACTGTTCCCGACCGCGCGGGGTGTTCGCACAAGACTCTAAACTAGTCGGGGTTGCCATATATGAACAAACATATATATATATATATATATATATATATATATATATATATATATATATATATATATATATATATATATATATATATATATATATATATATATATATATATATATATATATATATATATATATATATATATATATATATATATATATATATATATATATATATATATATATATATATATATATATATATATATATATATATATATATATATATATATATATATATATATATATATATATATATATATATATATATATATATATATATATATATATATATATATATATATATATATATATATATATATATATATATATTATATATATATATATATATATATATATATATATATATATATATATATATATATATATATATATATATATATATATATATATATATATATATATATATATATATACATTGTGCTCTCGCCAGTTAACTCGCACTCTGCTGCCGTTTGTGAAACACAAATCCAATTGGAATTATTTACTTTGTAAATATTTAAACGAACAAGGTCTCTGGTTACCTTAATATTATCATTTTATCTAGAAATCGAATCTTACCAGAACGGGAAAATGAAAATAATTAGTTTTTCCGAGATACGAAGCATCAACGTACGACAGTACCGCGCGTTAATGGTCACATTTTATGTCGATAGAATATTTCCACTGATTATTATATAATGAATTTTACGAGAGAAATTTACTTCATGATATATATCATATACGTTATTATTATTATTATTAATATTTCTGCAAAAAACTCTGTATGAATAAAATAAAAAACTATGAACAATATAAGGATAAGAGTTAAGCTTGCAACTCGATTTGTTAGGTCAGTTCACAGTTCACAGAACTAGCACCTTACCACAGAATAGATTTTTTCGTTTTTTTTTTTATTTTTTTTTTGCATACAGTTTTTAAGTAATAAGTTCTTTGATTTTCGCGATTTTTATACATTTTAAATAAAACAATTAATATATATTAACATTTTTCGCGTATATTAACATTTTTTGTGAAACCCGACGTTTCGAACACTTTGCAGTAGTCCGTGGTCACGGGTAGACTATGTCTACGCGATAAATCCGGTTAAATTGTTTTATTTAAAAAAAATTTAAGTAGCCAGTTCAAAGTGAGTGTAAAGATAATCTGTTTTTCGCTTTGATTTTTTAAGTGATGGATCTCAACGTTACATTTTATTTAATCAGAAATTAATAATTAAGCGAATTCCTATTAAAATAAAAGTTTTCGAATTGAGAATACACCCATTATATGCTGTTTCACTGTGCTAAAAGCCGGTAAAAACGTTTTGACCTGAAAACTAGTGGTTTATTAGACTGTAAGAAGTCTTTGTAAATCCTAGTCTATCATTGAAGTGCTTAAACATTTTTGTCTAAAAAGGTACCTAGCACTTCTATTGTTATCTCGCTCTAAGACCAGGATACGTGTGTTTATTCGGTCAGAATAGAAAATTTATTGCCTTAGAACAATAAACGTTTAATCCAGTTTCGCTGGCTCTTCTGATTTAATTGTACTGCTTCGGACGAGTTTCAAAACACACAATACATAGCATTGTTCAGCGTTTTTGTTAAGCTGCCTCTTAAATTAGACTAGCTTATATCTCTAAATCCATATGAGTGGCTTTTGGTAATATATCATTATTAGGGTGCATTTTGATGTTAATATGTTTTATATGTAAATTGTGTAGCTATGAAATAATTCCAGATTCGTCAAATTATTCTGTAAAATTTGTACTATTGATTTGTAAAGATAAATTGATGAGAAAGCTATAGTGAGACAGTGTAAACAGTAAAGAGCTTTTATATTGCAAATGGCTATTTGTTTGTGTAATACAAGTTTTAGAATTGTGTTACGTTTTGTTGTATACCAAATATTATATGTTGCAAATCATGAATTTTTACTAAAATATTATTTAAATTTAATATTAACTAGTTTATTTTAAAATAAAAAATATAAAAGAGAGAAATTATAATGTTAATTCCACATGTGATACCGCATGTCGTGGAAACCGTCTACTAACCCATACGGTGTTTATTACGATGCGTCGAAATTTTCATTCGATTTTTACAAATAATGACGAGTCTGTGTAGGGAAAAATGTTTACACAGTACAATCATTTGGCAAGAGAGAATACTATTTATATATAATGTTTTTACGATTCTTAAAAAATTAATCCAAATAAAAAAATTTAAACGCAGCAGAATTTAAACCCGAATATATAAATAATATATACTTACGCAAATAAAAATACCCAGTGGCATATATTTTCAAATATTTTATTATTTGTGGGTACTTTAAAAATTTCATATTTTGAAAAATGCAACTAATTTTTAATCGTATAGGCAAGCGTGGTTTGATTGAAAAAGTTTTCAATAAAAACACGAAGATAGATAGATAGTGGCGCGGATATCGCAAATCTGCACCTTCGCAAAACGTTGATTAATATGTGAGTGCACGCACATCGATTGAGCTTAGCAATTCGCTAGAGTGCTTTATAGATTGGGATTCAGTTTAAATCTTATGTCAAATAACTACTGTAGATGAAAATGTCATTACTTCCGTTTTGGGAGGGGCTTATATAAAATAGAAGCATTAATTGTAATTTAAAGCAGCAGTAAATTACATGTGACATTCAGTCTTACCACGTGTAATCCTCGTACGTTTATGCATACTACTACTTACTTAGTATGTAATAACACATTTACGTTCTGTACATATACATATATGTATATATATATATATATATATATATATATATATATATATATATATATATATATATATATATATATATATATATATATATATATATATATATATATATATATATATATATATATATATATATATATATATATATATATATATATATATATATATATATATAAGATTACACAAAACATACTTTACAGTAAGGTCCTATATATACACGAGGGAAAAAAACAAATCATTTGTACACAAGTTACACACAGTTTATGATCTTTTTTTATTTAACTGAATATAAAAAAGTGTTATAATTTTCTGTCTCAAAAATATGCAGCTGAGATATCTGTCATTGTTTCTATGTAAATAATATATTCCATATATTAAACACTATTACATTATTAATAATTGTATACTACAACTGCTACTGATACTAGTAGATTAGTTTAAAGCAATTACTGTATCAAAACCGAAGTGTTACAGGACAGCCTGGCATGTTGGTGACTTGGCCAAAATTGAGACGGAGTTTGGGAGGTCAGTTTCACGGCTGCAAATTGGTTTTGTGTCACGTCTATCGAAAATCCGAATTGGTTTCAACCTCAATATGAAATAACTTCTCACCAAGCTTTTTCAGTCGGTTTTTTAGTTTTGTAGACTTTCATTCAATATTTTGCAACGTTTAATATACAGTATTTGAAAAGTTATGTTTTTTAACCATTTTGTGCATAAATGAAACGAAAGGCTTAGCAGTATAAAGTTAAAGTATAGTAAATAACTTTATCTCTTTACTGGATTTTGTTATTAGACGAAAGTAAGATTGACACCATATATAGAACTTATGTAATTTTATTGGGAATGCTCTAGCTTACTTAATTGTTCCCGTTCGACAAAAACATGACAACAATCAATTCAAATAGTAGTAAGATTGACTGCAAATATTGTCCAAATTACTTTAAAAATAATAAAATACTTTTGATTGTATTGAGAAATAACTCTTTTTTAACCTAAAAGACCGCATAAAAGCAATTCGCGAAAAGTCAATCTTCGACTACGTAACGTGTAAAACAATATAGTCATCAATATAATAGTATTGTATTGGAATATTTACTGAATTTTATAAAATTACTAAGTTTTATCTAGAACTAAAAATTGAAAATAACTTATTTCTTTTGATGAGAATCAAACCCAAGACCATCGCGAAAGTCAGACGCTGCCCCACTGTTTAACGAAATTATCAATATTACTTTTGTACAATAATAAAACAACCTTATATAAAGTTAAAATTAGTTTCTACATTTCTTTAAAATTAACGCATGAGTCACTATGAAAAGCGAGTTGCACAAAGAACTGCACTACTAAGCTACTGACCAATGGCATAGTATAAAATTTACATAATGCTTTGAAGATTACTAGGTCGAAGGTAAAAGCTTAAGAATCAAGGGTTCAATAAGAGAAATATTTGCTAAAAACCTTCTATAATATAATTTAAACTTCTGTTCTTTTTCTTATTTGACTGTACACTCAGTAGATAATATATATAAAATTTACATACATATGTATATGATTTTATATACATATATGATAAGTTTTAAATTTTTTTTTTTTTTCAATTATACTCTTAGTACAAAATTTATTAGGGTTTCAATATTAGCATATTATGAAATATTCTATATAGTATTACACGATTTCAGATAGGCAGTAGGAAATAACCGTTTTTTGTGCAATGTTAATATCGATATAATTATAATGTAATGCATAAGTATATATAGTATTTGTACATAGTTGTGTTATAGATGGGATATCTCTAACATATACTATATACAGGTATATCTATGAAAATTCAAACTTTTCATAATTGATTATATTATAAAGGATTCTATTGTAAAAGGAGTCATTTACTACGAGAAACCTCTGTCCGAATAAGTTCGAAATATATGTTGTATAACTAAAATGACTGAATGACATAAATAAATGATGATAAAAAAAATGCCCAATTAATTGAATAACGTTAATAAACGTAAAAGGAATATGCTGAATAATTTCAATTATTTTCCATACCCCGGGCAAGTATATATATCTTTCAAATAAAATAACTTTACTTTAAGGACTAATATAAATAAAATAAATTCGATATAAGTATAAAGTTCACGGGTGAGTGCGTCTATAAAATATATATTTTTTCCTTCTCATTTTGTTTCAAGCGCTTTATTCTCATTTTGGCTATCAATATAATAAAATGTGTCAAAATTCTAAAAATCAAAGTTCATATTGAATATAATCGAAGAATAGAAGTTTAATCAATTTTTATCTTTTTATTTAAATGTAATTTGATCTTGAAGAACTTATTGGGGGCCATCATGGCGAAGAAGCACAGCATCTGCCTGAATACGCGAAGGTTTTTGGGTTCGATTCCAATTCGGGAAATTTTCCACTTACATTTTTTTCGCTCTCGGCGTTAAGTTCCGCCACTCAGCACGTAATATATCGAAAAAAGCAGAGCAGGGAACAGAATGTCTTATCATTAGGTTTCCACGACTCTTGTGGTTTCCTCTGGCTACCCTGCTTCATGCAGAATTAAAGCGTTAAGCTATTAAAAAGCTACTTTTTTTGTTAAAAGGCAATATTTTTGAGACTGACAAAAAAAGCGTATCAAGTATCAAATGTCAAACGTCAAGCAAGTCCAATTGGCTAACCTATAGTTAGTTGGTTAACGTAATTTGTTTAATCAATTATCAATTGAATGGTTCAAATTCAAACATAGGTTATATTTTTATAGGTCAAAAATTTGACTCACTAAGTGTGCGCAATTAAAATACTTCCACAAATAGTGTATAACGATAGTTTATTAAGTACCATCGAATCTTAGTCTCAAAAGAAGATTATGTTATTTATTTGAAACATATAAATTTATACTAAATGTTATAAAACGGCATAATGTACAAGACAATTTTTATCATAAGATATATATACATGTCCACTCGTATGTAACATCCGCTCGGGGCAACTTTCCAAGCAGATATAACAATATTATTTGAATACGACGAAAAGCCAAAACATTGCATTATATATTCAAATAAGGTAATATAATCAATGTTTCACAAATATATTCAAGATCATGATTTAAATTTGTCATGTACATTTTTCATATTAAAGATAATAGAAAGATACTATATTACTTGAGAGATATAAAAAAGAAATCTTAAAATACAAAATATTCTAAGAAACGTTGGTCTGATTTTATAAAAACAAAATTATTTTTATAATTAAACACTTGTATTCCTTATTCCTCACGACACGGTTATTACCAAGCTTACATATTATATTTCTTCACCATTTTCTCTAATCATAAACTTTTAATTTACTTTTGTATTAATGTAACATTTAAGCTACAAGAACAGCAACTGCAACCCAAACCACGCTTATATTTTTGAAATCATCATACACGAATTTGTAGAAAATTCACATCTATTGGATACGTCAAACCAATCAAGCCATTGAGCCATACCTTCTTAGGCAGATTTACAAATTACTTATAAGATTTCTGAAATAGGCTTTTTTATCTAATATACATATGAAATAACACAAAAAAATACAAATTTACACAAGTTTTTACAATTAAAAACAATAATCGTTCCTCATAGTTCTATTAGCATAGTTAATTTTATATGCTGACCTATAAAAGCATTATTAAAATATTTGATAACCGTAAAAACTATTTTGCTTAGTTAGCTGAATCCAAACAAAGCTATACAACAACAAAACAGTAACTGGTCGTGTTTATGTTTCCGTTGCCTCCGCAAACAATGAAATGTTTCGAAAACTTTTAATGGTGATCAAACAATATCCGAGTTAATTTTTTAAGGAATAAAGTGGATTATTCAAATAAAATAGTTGCTTAAAGCTTTACATATCAGAGTATCCCGCCCTCGGCAGAGTATGCAGAGGGAAATGTGGGAACCTAGTGTAAAGGTACTCTGGTTCCCCCTTTTCGCTTTTCATTATATATTACGTAGTCGTCGTGTTTTGCCTTAATACCAGAGAGAAGAAAATGAAAATAATTCATTTTTATGATATGATTGTTAATCCATACTGAGAATAGAAAAGAATCCCAGTGCGTTCGTATTTTATGTTTCCACTAAGCATTTTTTTATAATGTACTCTCCTCATGTAGGAACAGGCAGGCAGGCGCTGTGCCATAGTGATTGCTATTCATATTTCGATTTGTTGGGCAATAATGTTGAGGTTTAGTAATTAACACGTTGTGTTGAATTTCATCAGAATGCTGAGATCGGAGTCTCTTGTCACTAATTTCGTCCTAATTCATAGTGAGACTAATGTGCACACTCTTTTCTACAGTTTTCATACCAATTAGTGTGCTATGCGTTCCGAGCGTAACGATTCATCCCCCCAGTAAGGAACGATCCTGTGACTACAAGTTCAATCAAATCTGCCTCACTGCACAACTTTGGCCACATAAAAAAATAATAAACGTTAGTTATTTTTTAAAAATATATATATTTTTACCTATAATAGTAAAAAGAATTTATATTTTAAATGTAAAATGAAACTTTTAAAAAGTAGAAAAAGCAAAACCCATTTAGACCATTTCGTCGAATCTTAAGTTAGGAAAAGCGTCGTTGTGATTTGAATCGAGTCGTTTTCCGAGAAAAAATTGCGAATTGTAAATAAAAAATACTATGTTATTATTATTCTTATATCTCAACGATGTCTGGTTTCATGATTAAACGTAGATTGGATATCTTCATGCGATATTTGGGAACAGATTGTATATGAGGACCGTCGTGGCGCAGAGGCGCAACGTCTCCCTGAAAAGCGACGGTTTCTGGATTCGATCCCCAGATGGAGAAGATGGATTTTTCTATTTCCATTTTCTTCGCTCTGGTAAACTAGGCAAAGCGCGGCGTTAAGTTCCGCCACTCAACACGCTAGGTTCCCACGGTCCCTGCAGTTCCCTCTACCTATCCTGCCATGTGCGGAATAAAACGTGAAGCTAAAAAAAAGATTGTATACAATAACATATATAGTTAGGAATCATTTTTAAAATGAGGGCAGTTTTAGATGATAGGAACATAATTTCAGTGCTTAGCATAAGCAATAAAAATATGTTATTCGGTGCTGTTGCTTGTATAACTCTGAAATGTTGCTATTATATATATTTTGTTATTTTCTGCAACTACGTAGAATCTAAGTCCTAATACTCCCGAGGCATATATAAAATAATATTTTTTTTAATAACTTAATTTTATATGTCTACGACACAAGCCTAAACAAAAATGTAACTTAAAGTGAAATTATTTCAGTAATTTCAGCTAATCCTAACAGCATCGTAAAAATCCATCTAAAAATTAATATTAGAGAAATGCGGACAAGTGTTGGACAGCTCGTAAAAAGTCCGTTATATTTTTATTAAGCTATAAACATGAAATACTGTACTGTACAAGCGTATTTTTACGAAACTTCCAAACTATTTGTCGTATCGTAAATTAATGTTTAACTTAATATTGATTATGAGTTTTCGGCTATGAAATAAATTCGTATTCGTATATTGTTCTTAATAAAATTATTGTTATAACTAATATAAGCGATTTTGTTATGCAGTAGACTCAAACACTAATAGGTTAAATTTAAAATATTAAATGCAAAGAACAAAGTGTCTTGGCATTAAATTCTCTCTAATAACTCACAGCTATATACTTTAACAAAATATTAAATTATTACAAACGTTAATAATAATGCGATTGCATTTATTAGAAGTTTAAATAATTCTCAATACATTGTAATAATCGAAGTAAGCAAATCAATATTACCTAGTTCGAAACAATTATTGTGTGTAACAGACTACAACTACATATATAGCATCAGAATACGTTACCTAGGTATATCTATATAGTATATCCAATAATTGGGGTAGGGAACTTGATCGTGATCAAGCCTCCCATAATTAGTATATATGGACGTAAATTAATATATATTTTATCATCTTATTGGTTCAAAAATATTGAGAAGTAAAATTATTTTTTTATTATATAAATAAATAAAACTTTTTGTAATGCAATGTTCTTTTTGGATGTAAATTTCGAATGCTAAACTGTACTGGCAGTTGCTATATTGTTTTTATCATATTAAAAGTTTAAATTATATAAAATCAACAGTTCTTATGAAGAGTATCCGTCACACCATAATAAAGGAATTGATATTACTCTGCTATTTTATTGTAAAAATGGACCTTAAACAACAAAACAATACAAGCTGACACGTACTAATAAACAACTATTGATTTAATTAAAGAAATAATCCTTGGGCCGTCGTAGCGCAGAGACACAGCGTCTGCCTGTTAATGCGACGGATTATGGGTTCGATTCCCACTCGAGAAAGATGAATTATTTTATCCCTTTTTTTGCTCTGACAACTAAGCGCGGCGTTGAATTCCACCACCCGAAGGCCTCCTAAGATCCTCCTATAATAAGTTTTCTTTTAAAATGTAGAAGTAAATTATTGATAAGAGTCTTCAGTATTCATACTCCTTTCCCAGCTAACGTACTGCAGTTAACATCAAAATAAGTACTCACAATTTTTATATATATACAGGAAACAGCGAAAAATTAAAAAAAAAAATATATATATATATATATATATATATATATATATATATATATATATATATATATATATATATATATATATATATATATATATATATATATATATATATATATATATATATATATATATATATATATATATATATATATATATATATATATATATATATATATATATATATATATATATATATATATATATATATATATATATATATATATATATATATATATATATATATATATATATATATATATATATATAATTGTAGGGCTATCATGAATACCCAGATGCTAACTAACAAAAGGGACACTTTGTAGCCTTAAGGTGTTTGGTTCTTGCCGCGTCGTTGCATTTTCACTTTTAATAAGTACGGCCCTCCCTTAATATAGAACGCACCCTAGGGACGACCCAAGGCTATTGCAAGGGTTCCACATCTTTGGCCATTAGATTTTCATGACTGTGAATTTTCCGTTCAATTTTATCCTGTACATAATTGCATTCTTGTAAGGAGTATAAATGATATTTTAAAATTTAATCGCAAATATGAATGAGTGAAAAAAATAATATAGATATAAAGTTCTTCTAGAGAAAAGTATAAGTTAAGTATTAAAATACGTGATAATCAATATAACCACAGATAACGTGACGTGAAACTGTTATTATAATAATAAATTACTTTTTACTAACAGGAAGCGGTAATTTCAAAGTTTTGTTCGGCTTCATCGATATTAAGACGCGTCGAGCGAAGTTCAACTAATTAATTACCTCCTCACTAAATGACATTGAAAGATGGATGGATGCTATAATAGAATAAAATTGTATATATATATATATATATATATATATATATATATATATATATATATATATATATATATATATATATATATATATATATATATATATATATATATATATATATATATATTTATATTATATATATATATATATATATATATATATATATATATATATATATATATATATATATATATATATATATATATATATATATATATATATATATATATATATATATATATATATATACTTATCATTATCCCTGCTTACTGCCAGGTTCTGCTTTCCGACTCAAACTACTATACTTTGCACGGTCTTTAACATTATCAGTGGTTAGTCCATTGGCTCTCATATCCCAACACGACGTCCAGCCAGCGCTTCCTGGGGCCTCCGGGCAGTCTCACTCCAGGATCCGACATGACAAGGCATTGTATGCCGATATAGTTTCTAGGCCGGCGCAATACGTGGCCATACCATCTCAGACGACGCTCTTGGAGCTTATCCGCTACGTCACGGACCCACAGTCTACCTCTAATGAATGTGTTGCGTATGCGGACAGTCCACGTTACACCACACATCTACCTCAGCGTCTTCATCTCTGTGACGTGAAGCGTGTCTGTGTCCCACTCAGGAGATATAGCCGAGATAATGCTGGCCAACATTCACTCTCGTATAAAAGAATTGGTCGGATCATGCTCTTGTATATCAGTCCTTTGAGTTTGAGTGGTATTCTGTGATCGCAGACTACACCAGTCACCTCCCGCCACTTGGCCCAAGCAGCGCTAATCCGGGCGTGGACATCGTGATCGATGCCTTCGGACTCATGCATAATGGATCCAAGGTATCTGAACTTTTCCGTCTTGACAACTGATTCAGAACCTATCTGGATAGTGCTCGAGTCCGGGTTCCCGCATACCATGTACTCAGTCTTCAACACATTTAGTTTAAGACCACCGTTCTCAAGCGCACTCTTCCAGACGTTCACTTTGTGCTCGAACGTCAGTCGGTTCTCGTCAATTAGTGCGTCATCAGCATACATCATCAGCCATGGAGACTGGTCCTGGATATGTGCTGTGACAGTATTTAGCACTACATTAAACAGAAACGGACTCAGAGCTGAACCTTGGTGAACCTCTACTGTAATCCGGAATGGTTTTGTGTCGCCAACAGCGGCCCTAACCACAAAAATGGAGTCGTGGTACATATCTCTGATAATATCAATATAGGATTCGGGGATCCCTTTAGATCGCAATGCCCACCAGTTACACTGACGTGGTACACAGTCAAAGGCCTTCTGCAGGTCTAGGAATGCTATATGCAGAACTCTCCTTCTTTCCCTGTATGCCTCCATCAAAGTTCGGAGGGCAAATATTGCGTCTATAGTGCCTGATCCTGGCTGAAATCGGTATTGATATTCAGAGACAGTGCATTCTTGGCGAAGCCTGAGGGCTAGAGGCGCTTTGCGCTTCGCGCTCGAAGAGTTGCATTGTGACTCATAATCTTAATGCCCCTATAACTACCGCAATCTTGAACACTGCCCCTTCCTTTGTAAATAGTGGTAATAAAACTGTGCCGCCATTGGTTTGGCATCGTCGCAGTGTTCAAGACACGGTTAAAAATATGTATGGTAAGTATGAGCACACCAAGAGATCCCAACGATTTCCACATGTCGATCGGAATATTGTCAGATCCCACCGCTTTTCCGTTTTTCATGCATCGAAGACAATCATGAGTCTCATCAAGGGTAATTGGAGCAAGCTCAGGAGGTGGTTCAGACAGAAGACTAAACGAGTGCTGAGTATTCAGCTACTCTAAGAAATAGCTTCTTCACCTCTCCTTCACAGAAGCTTGCCCTGGGAATCTCTGACACAATATATACATATATATTATAAAATATTTGTTATATTACAAATAAGATGTATTCATAAATCAAGATCAACAGTTTTCAAGAAGTTCACAGGTGATTTATAAAGTTTGTATATTTAATATAAATATATTAATTACTTGGATTAAAGAATTCTCTCGTGTGGGAAATTAATGTGACACTACTAAATATATAATCAGAAGCTTCCACCACACCATGATAACCTATAAACATATGATGAAAAATTTATTAGCCAATATCTTATAGTAAATCAGAGACGAAGTTATATACTTAAAGCAAAAAAATATTTACTTAGTGACGTTCCAAAAATTTATAGGTACATCGTTGGGAGGTAAACGGATTACATATGTACTTGTATTGAATATTGTAAAAATTTTAAACATTACTAAGAAATGAGTGTGATAAATTACTAAGATATTCAAATGAAGTGTCTAGCTTAAATAGTTTTTTATTTGACATGGTCGTAAATTATTGTGTGTATATATTGTTTGCACTATATTTCTAGTGGCAATTTTTTCTCTTAAAAGTGCTAAAAATTTATAATATATCGTAGTTAAATATATATATATATATATATATATATATATATATATATATATATATATATATATATATATATATATATATATATATATATATATATATATATATATATATATATATATATATATATATATATATATATATATATATATATATATATATATATATATATATATATATATATATACTTTTTAACTTTTTATATATCGAGAAATTTAGTTGCAATGTGTATTTCATTAAAATATTGTACTGTGAAGATATATAATACATTAATGTGGCATGGTGTTTGGCAGTACATGTGATGGATTTACAGTTCGATTTCTACTTGGACAAATAAATTATTTAGATGCAACGTTATTCTAAATATATAATATACATTTAGTTTCCCTGCCTATCCTGTTAAATACGTGAAGCTTTCGACAAAGAATTTTCACTTATGTGACGTATAACATTGTATTCTACATTTACATTACTTTTGTAAATTATGAATTCTTTCATACCTTTTAAATATAGTATAAATCGTAAAAGTTTAATTTTAGAGTTAGGATTTTAAATTAGTTATATGTAACATACAATACAACATTTGAAAATACGTGATATAAAAAATTAGAATCAATTTCATTCCTGTATTAATAACACTGTCAAAAAGGACACAATAAAATATAATGTGCTTTTCATATAAAAAGTATTCATACTTCTTTATATTTCTAAATAAATAATATGTTAAAAATAACACAACATCAAACTTAATGTCATTAAATCTATGCACGACATGTAATGAGAAGCAAGGAGAAAGACCGTGCTAGAGAATCTGGGCTTGGCTACTTTAAAAAAACGAAAAAACTATAAGAAATTATAAATATAAGTATTTATTTTTATATATAAAAACAGAAAAACAAATACCAACAACTATACATAGAGCGTCAACTGTCTCATTAAAATTCCCTTACGATGTTACAAACCGTAATCATTTGTCTCGTTTTTTATTGGAATCCAAACGTCACTTAAGACTTAAGAGCAAAGGTCCACGTATTTAAATCTTATCTATTTACAAATTAAACAATCCAGAAAGATATATGAGATCAAAGACCAGACTTTTATTAAACGGATATAATAATTTATTTGTATAAGAAATGTAGTTAATTAATTATATACCGAGGATATGAGAGCAGTGAAAGCGTCCGCTTATAAAAGGAATAAATGTATTTAGATTCAATCTACACTCGGGGGTGTGAATTGTTTTCATTTCTTTGTTCTGGTTATGTAAATATGTAATTTCTTTTAAAAAGTATATAGTTTATTATATAATTAAATTTCATAACTTAAATAAGATAATCATTTGCTTTATTTGTACGTACGCCAATAATTTTGTTATATACATAGTCATATAGATTAATATACTAAGAAACTATATATATTATAAATTAAAGCACGCTTTTAAGAGAAAAAATTGCAACTACAAATATAGTGCACACAATATACACACACAATAGTTTATAAATCTATTGTACGCTATATTTAAGCTAGACACTTCATTTGAATATCTTAGTAATTTATCACACTCGTTTCTTAGTAATGTTTAAAATATTTACAATATTCAATACATGTACATATGTAATCCGTTTACGTCCCGACGATGTACCTATAAATTTTTGGAACGTTACTAGAGTAAATATTTTTTTGCTTTAAGTATATAATTTCGTCTCTGATTCACTATAAGATATTGGCTAATAAATTTTTCTTCATATATTTATAGGTTATCATGGTGCGGGGAAACTTCTGATAATAAATTTAGTAGTGTTAAATTCATTTCCCACACGAGACAATTCGTTAGTACAAGTAATTAATATATTTATATTAAATATACAAACTTTATAAATTACCTGTGAACGTCTTGAAAACTGTTTATCTTGATTTATGAATACATTTTATTTATTCCATAACAAATATTTTATAATATACTATATTTTATTTACACTGAACATATTATGTCCGGTACAAATAAATATTTGAATAGTGCCTACTTCAAGTCATATATTAGAAGAAATAGACAAATAGAGTACACTTTAATATTACAGCTATATTATTTTGAACGATGTATCATATTATATGTAATTCGATTATAAAATAAAAACATAACTTTATCTTTTTCAAAATATACAAGATATTTTCTAAACATCTATTGAGAAAATAGATAGAAATAGATATTTCCAATATCAACTACGTAGGAACTATATTGGAAGACATCGCCTTGACGTACCTGTCGCTGGGGTAAGATCCCCCGGATGCCCCAGAAACTATGGCTGGACGTCGTGACGCAGAACATGAGAGTCAATGGATAAATCACACAGGGTGCTCAAGGCTGGGCAAAGTAGTCGATTAAATCTGAAAGCAGGCCCTGGCAATAAGCCGAAAAATATTAGGTTGAAGAAGAAGTATTTACTATATCGACTGGGTAGGTAGAGATATTTTGTCTGTTGTCTAATAAGACAAAACGAGGCGTTAAATTATTTCATTTAACATATAATCTCTCGAATACAGGTGGAAAGATTAGAACGAAAAGTACACTACATTTTCTCTCTACTTTTATAGAGTTTTGAAACTGAAAAGGATTTTCAATAGATATTAATTTCGGACCTTTCTCTCGTTCTTACGTCATTTTCATCCAACAGAATTTATATACGTTCAGCGGAAGGGAACAAAGAGTGTCGTTGTAAATAATTGATCTTTTTGTTCACTAATAGCAGGACTCAGTGCAGCAAACGGACGGTAATTAAAAGGTACTTTCCTCATTCCAACTGCACAGTTAAACGTAATAATATAGTATAAGAAATTGTATAGAAAAATAAAAGTCTCCGCGTAATTCAATTAATTCGTAGCATTTTTCTTGTTTCGTTAATTATATTATTGTATAATAAAGTTATTTCCTAATCCTTGGAGAAGAATCCAAAGAAGAAAACAGTGTAAGTAAAAATACAGCTTTATGCTTTATCCCGCGTGTATAAAATATGCAGAAAGATTCTAGTGGCATTAAATTCTATTCTCCGTTTTCCGACATGCGAATGAATAAAAAATGTTAATTTGAAATAGAAAAATAATTATTTATATTAGCTTTTCTTACCTTTAAGTTACCAGTCTGCTAAGAGCTTATTCATTAAAGCGTCTACGCTTAAAGTACACGAGGGTGTGTTCATTGTGTTTTTAGACAAGTACTTGTGAAATTTTCAAATATTAATATTTATAGGCAAAGTGCCCTTGTCTTGCCTCAAGTACGAAACGCTGTTGTATATATTTAAAATATAAAGTGAAAATTATGATTATAATTTCGTAATCTTTATTATTATATTGCTATGGGACTATTTGTTGGTTTTAGCTTCACGCTTTATTCCGCACACGGCAAGGTAGGCAGAGGGAGTTCTCTCTGCCTATCCTGCCTACAGTTGCAGGAACTGTTAAGACACGTTGCTTAGTCCCTGCTTTCTACGTCCCCGCTTTTCGCCTTTTTTGAGGCATTGCGTGTTGAGTGACGGAATTCAACGCCGCGCTTTGCCTTGTTTGCCAGAGCGAAGAAAATGAAAATAGAAAAATCCATCTTCCCCAAGTGGGAATTGAACCCAGAAACCGTCACGTTAAAGGCAGACGTTGCACCTCCGCGCCACGACGGTCCTCAACGGACAGGCGGACTATTTGTTAATTTATATATATATATATATATATATATATATATATATATATATATATATATATATATATATATATATATATATATATATATATATATATATATATATATATATATATATATATATATATATATATATATATATATATATATATATATATATATATATATATATATATATATATATATATATATATATATATATATATATATATATATATATATATATATATATATATATATATATATATATATATATATATATTCTTTATTGCACATAAAAAAAATACAGATTAAATATGTAAACAAGTAAATTTCGTTGACAACATTTATTAATTTATTAAATTAATATTCTAATAGAAAACTTTGTCTAGTAAAATTATATAGTACTTTAGTTTCCTGGTAGCAGTGACGTTGTATGTAGGAATGTCATATCATCATAAGAATGTCAATGTATGATTTCATGTTTGCTGAAATATATCTCGCGCAATTTCGCTCGTACAAAGTTCTTTAAATTTATGTCATTTTTAAACGAAACTAAGCAAAACATTTCCAAAAGGATTCTCTCTGCCTACGCTACACGTATTGATAAAAGCGTGTATCTAAAAAAAATATATGAGGTAATCTGTAATATACTATGAGACAGTAAAAAAAATATTTTATTTTTTTAGGCATTAAAAGTAAATATAACATATAGTTGTCCAAAATAATAAATTTTATTTTATAAATATAAAATATCTTAAACATTCACACAAATATTCAAATATAATATTCTAGTCTTAGAAATTCAAAGAAAATATCCATCTAAACTTATTTAACATATATAGTATCTTATAATAACTTCTTTTTCTTATCACACTCAAGGATAAATGCAGAAGCAAAACAGGGACTCGAGTGCTTTTGTGGAAAAACTGATAACAACTAGCGATTTTCTAGCTGAAAAGCTGAACAATCTTTTGTTGCAAGAATTTTGCGATTTTAGTATTTTAAAATGTTCGTTTCTACCGATTCGGTATTGAAGTTGCATTTTGGCTTCTTTGTTGGCACTTACTTGTATACGATTTATACATTTTATTTGGATGGCTAAGTACTATTGACTTGGTGTTAGACGTGATTTATCGCTCTTAAAACGATACACATCTTTTAATATTAAAAAGTTATATGTTTGTTTTTGTATGACCGTAGAAGACCGCAGGAACCGTGGCAAACCGGTGATAAGACACTCTGTTTCCCACTTTGTACCTTTAAAGCTTTGCGTGTTGAGTGGCAGATCTCAACGCCGCGCGTTGCCTAGTTACCAGAAAAAGGAAATGGAATAAAATAATCCATAAATTTCGAGGATTATTAAATTGTGTTTTATTGTTATAATCTATAAAAAAGGTTTAATTACTGGCCAAACTTTGACTTTCCTTAACCAGTTTGATTTATTATTTATTTATTTAAATTTCCTACATTAACATTTTTTAAATTAAAAACTGAAAACATCGAATCAAAAGTAAACCGTATATTCCAAGCGTATTTAGACAGATATTCTGCATAATTGCATAAAAAATGACATAAATTACTCAAGAACCATATTTCAGTAGTTACCTACATGCAACAGCCACGATTGGCATTGCTTTTGTTAACATTGCTACATTGCTTTTATAGTATTTATCATCTAAGACCACTCTCTTTTTACGAGAGATTCCCAACTACACAGGATTTTTTTTCAGTTTATATCTGAGAAATTGTTCTCGATTTTCATCACCTTACCAAAATTATAAATTTTCTCCAGTGGATATTGAACACTTTTACTGTCAGACTTAGTCCCACTGTACTACTATGGACTCGATAAGTATATGCACATATATACATTAAATTACTATTGCTTATATAGTAATGTATATGTTACATAATACTTAATTAAATCCATCTAAATAAAATAAGACTGTAGTAAAAGGTTCTCGAGCGTGACGGAACTGGATAATCGCCAAACACATTACACATTACATAGTATTTAAGTGAAAATGGTCATTTTATTAATATGTGAGGACTGTATAGAATTTATTTTGTAATTTTGTTTAAAATCTTAATTTAAGTTTCATACTTATATACTGATAATTCATAATTTTTACAAAAAAAATCAACTTTTACTTTTGTATAAAAGATAATGTATTTAACGATTCAAACTAATATTGGAGAAAAAATAATAAGTTTGAAGTTGTTTTTAGAATAAAATAACATAAGGGTACAGCCAGTGTTATATTTTATAATATAGTATTGTTGGCGGTACATTAACAGTTATAATATTTTAAATAAAACTAAGCTGTCAAGTTGTTTCATTGTAAATATGATGTTTGATGGGAGCCATTGTTTATGAGTGAACTATCAGTTCACTCATAAACAATGGCTACATTGATTTAAAGCCCAAAAAACTATAATAGAGAAGGAGCACCTATTGAATTTAGCAATGTACATATTTTTTTTTTTTTTTTTTAGCTTTATCCCGCACATGGCAGGGTAGGCAGAGGGAACTGCAGGAACTATAAGAACCTAGTGTTAAGACACTCCGTTACTTAGTCCCTGCTTACTCCGTCCCCACTTTCCGCCGTTTTCGAGGCATTGCGTGTTGAGTGGCGGAACTCAACGCCGCGCTTTGCCTTAGATGCCAGAGCGAAGAAAATGGAAATAGAAAAATCCATCTTCTCCGACTGGGGATCGAACCCAGTAACCGTCGCGTTACAGGCAGACGTTGCGCCTCTGCGCCACGACGGTCCTCTGTACATATTATATTATACAATAATTTTGATCGTAACTCTATTGACATATATATACAAAGAAATTTTACTATCGGAATTAACAGACTTGATGTTTGATGTCGAACTTTTATCACTCTGGCAACTGAGTTCCGCCACTTAATACGCAATGCCCCGAAAAGCGGAAAGCTGGGGACAGAAGGTCCCACCACCAGAGAAGAAGGTTCCTAAGGTTTCTGCAGTTTCCTTCGTCTATCCTGCTAACCGAAGTAACCTGAACCGAGTAAAGCGTGAAGCTAAAAAACGAATTTTGTCACATTTTCAAAAAAATATAATTTTGTAAAAAATAATATTTTACGAAAATGCTCTTAATTTGTTACTAGTATTTTAGAAATTTGTGCATAGCAATTTGATATTAACAATATTTTCTACGAGCAAGAATTACGTATAATACAAAAAAAAGCGTCATTGTTGTCAAATAGTTATATATTTTACCCGCCACTATCTTCCATATCAATCGCAAAGGCAATTTGCAAATTCTGTACAAATTTTAAATTTTTAGCTTTAAGTTCTAATTCTTTCAAGAAATAGATAATATTTTACTAGTATTGAGAAAACATTGTAAGATTATAAAAAATGATTTGTACCAATAATATACCAAAGTTTTTATTCTACATAATTTAAACGATTTTATATAGATGAGGCTAAAAACTACTTTATTTATAGAATGCAAAATAATATAACATTATGTATATATGTACATATACTAGTGCAAACCCTAAAGAACCTTATAGAACTTGTTACAAATTCATAATACGTACACATGGTGTGCACAATTCAACAATATCCATAATGAATCTAATTACTGGCTAATCGACATAAAGTTTGCGACGTCGAGGACGGCAGCTCCAAGGAATTTAATCAACCGTCTAAGAATTGGCAAGGGACGAAATAAATCACTTAGCAACTGTATTTTAGGCCTGTTGAACAATGTGACCTGCTCCATAGTAATTTTATTGAAACTGTATTGGATAAAGGAAGCCCTTGAGGCATATGTGTCGAGCTTCTAGCTTTTATGTAAATATGGGTATGTTATGTACCTCGGAAGTATATAGTTTTGAAACTTAATTTATGTTGGTACACGTGTTGTGTTATATCACTAAAATAAATTTAGTAAGGCGCTGTGATTAAATTAAGAAGACATATTTTGACATTCTTTGGATGATCAAAGCCAAGAAACTTTCTGTTGATCTGATAAAATAATTGAGAAGTTACATTAAAATAAAGAAATTATGTTCAAATTAGTAATTTTCACTTATGTTACAGAAATAAATTATAATATTCATTACAATATTACTATGCACCTTTGATACAAAATAAGCCACAATTTAACCTTTACTAAAATAAGTTATCATGCTTGCACGAGAAGTCAATCTTTTAAAATGATTATGAAACTCTTCGTTAGTGAAATTACTACTACTCTAAACTGATAGAAAGCAAATACCTAGAATGTTACCTTTGCGTAACGTTACATTTGCCACTTACTATCCAAAATAAAAACTGAATAGTTTTGAATGAAAATCAACATTTATTAATGTCTCATAATACGAAAAGCTCTACGATTTACATATTTATGTTTACATATTCTGAAATATATATATATATATATATATATATATATATATATATATATATATATATATATATATATATATATATATATATATATATATATATATACATATATATATATATATATATATATATATATATATATATATATATATATATATATATATATATATATATATATATATATATATATATATATATATATATATATATATATATATATATATATATATATAAATATATATATATATATATATATATATATATATACATATACATATACATATATATATATATATATATATATATATATATATATATATATATATATATATATATATATATATATATATATATATATATATATATATATATATATATATATATATATATATATATATATATATATATATATATATATATATATATATATATATATATATATATATATATATATATATATATATATATATATATATATATATATATATATATTTATATATTTATTTATTTATTTATTTATTTGTAATCAACAGCGTATACAGATTATATTTGTACAGTTTTTTAAATATCATGAAGACTATGGCCACAAAGATTACAATATAAAGTATTTATTGTAATATATTTAACAAAGTGGATAACAGAAAGAAAATAGGTCTAAACAAAATTGTTGACGCTTGAGAGATGAGAATATTCACAAGTATTTGTATGTGTGTTTGTATGTGCGTGAATGAGTGTGTTTATGTGTGTATATGTGTGTGTGTGTCTGTGTGTGCGTGTGTGTGTACGTGTTTATTTTTGGCGGTAAAATAGTATTATTTGATTCCTCAATTGTTTTTTGGATAAGTGAAAGAGGTCTAAATGAGAA
Organism: Dione vanillae; assembly: GCA_037178615.1. Classification (NCBI taxonomy): domain Eukaryota; kingdom Metazoa; phylum Arthropoda; class Insecta; order Lepidoptera; family Nymphalidae; genus Dione; species Dione vanillae. Next base: position 206,080 of record JAZFAU010000141.1, read on the forward strand.
AATAATTTGTTGTATGTTCGTGCTAGACGTACACTTATAGAGCTTTTTGCATAATTTGTGTTACATTTAGGAACAACCAGTAGATGAGGATTTCGCGATCTAAAAGAGGCGGCATTTAGAGAGAATGCTGACACCAAACTGGGGCAATCCATCGTACCAGTTAAAATTGCTTGTAGTAATAGCATATCCTTTTGATTTCGTCTTTGTTCTAGCAAATCTAGTTTATAATAAATACAGGCTTCTTCATAACTGTCAAATTTTTTAAAATCCTTGTACTCTAAGTATTTGAGAAATTTATATTGTAAAGATTCGAGTCTCTGAGTATGCTTTTTATATAGAGGTGACCATATACTACTTGCATATTCCAAGATACTTCGAACGTATGCAAAGTAGAGTATTTTTATGCAATCAACATTATTAAATGATTGCGTTGCTCGACTGATAAAACCAAGTTGTTTATACGCCCTATTTGCAACTGCGTCAATGTGTTCAATCATTGAAACTTTAGAGTCAATTTTAATGCCTAGATCTGTAACGGTGGAATTTTTAGCAATGGTCATGTCGTTGATTTTATAGTCAAAATTAATTTTAATTTTTTTACGAGTCAGAGTTATATGATAACATTTCTTAACGTTTACTGTAATTCTGTTTTTCGCGTAGTATTTTGTCAAGGCATTCAGATCATCTTGTAATTTATGGCAATCCTCGAATGATCTTATTTTAAAGTAAACTTTTTTATCGTCAGCGAACATCAAATAGTGCGAATGTTTGAAACAATTGCCGATGTCAAAAAGATATGCATTGTATAGAAGGGGCCCCAAAATGGATCCTTGAGGTACCCCTGATGATATGAATACAAAATCGCTTCTAGCACTGCCTGTTACTACTGTCTGCATACGATTTTTTATATAAGATGTCAACCATCGAAGCAAGTTACCATTTATCCCAAGAGTATTAAGTTTATGAAGTAAAATCACGTGATCTACGCTGTCGAACGCTTTTTCAAAGTCTGTATAGATGACATCTACCTGGCATCTTTCATCCATGCTTTGCAGTATAAAGTCTGTGAAGATGGCCAAATTGGAGACCGTTGAGCGATTCTTCATGAAACCGTGTTGTTCGTGTGGAATGGACCTTGTAATAATGGGGCATATTTGTCTGTAAACTACTTTTTCGAACAGCTTGCTCATTGCGTTCAGGATAGAAATCGGTCGGTAATTTTCAATTTTTGTTTTAGAACCACTTTTGTGGATTGGTACTATTAGAGCTTCTTTCCATACGTCAGGAAAAGTACAAAACACATTTACGGAAAGGTTAAAAATAATTGAAAGTGGTTTAGCTAGATTTTTAGCACACTTATTTAAAAAGAATGGGGGAATGCCGTCACTACCTGGCCCCTTATCAATCCTAAGCGTTTTGAGCAAATCGTAAACTTCTTTTTCTTCGATAATGATTTTGCTAATGGATCCATTCTGAGATATGCTAGGTTGATTTGTTACGTCGTATTTCTTAGCAGGTTTTATAAAAACACTTTCAAAATACTCACTGAATCCTCTACACATCGAAGGTTCATCTGTGTATATAGTATCTCCCAGAGTAAGATTTTTAGGGTATTCGTTTTCGTTGCTTCTCAATGATTTAGTAAATGAAAAAAGTTGTTTAGGGTCCTTGAGTATGTAGGTTTGCATACGTTGAGTGTATGAAACATAGCATCTACTCTGAAGATGTTTTTGTCTCGTCCTTAATATAACAAACTCATCGTAATCTCGAGGGTTTTTCCCCACTTTCCATAGTTTGTGCTTTTGTAGCTTATCTTTTACTACATGGATTAATGGTTTGGAGTACCACACTGGAAAATTGTTCTTGAATTTCATTTCTATTGGAACGAAATTTTTAATGGCGTCTCTTAAAATTGCGTAAAACGTGTCGATAGCTCCGGCCATTGAATCTGCTTTTAATATGTCAAGCCAATTAATTCTAGATAGGTAATCATTTATTTTTGCATAATCCCCTTTGAAAAAATTAGATTTTATGACAGGTTTTTTGAAGACATGGATGATACGCATCCTCTAAGACGAATGGATAGGGGCAGTGATAAACTTCAAAATTTATGTTGCTAAATATCAGGTCTAAGGTTCTGTCTTTGTTATTGACAACTGTATTACGTTGTTTCAAATCAGAAAGATTGCATATGTCAATAAAATTCTCCATAGCGTTTTGTAAGTTGTCTGGTCCTTGTTTTTGTATTATAGGTCCACTATCTGACCATTTAATACTCGGTAAGTTGAAGTCACCCGCTAGAATGATGTAGTCATTTGGTTGCTTGGAAGTAATTTCAGCTAGACGTGATGTTATTGAATCAAGGCGAGATGATAATAGATCGTCTGGAGGCGCGTAGATTAACCCAATATGAATGTTTCGATGTCCTTGATTTTTCAAATGTTCACTAGGTATAGTTACCCAAAGGGATTCGACACCATGACAAGTCCATTCACTACGGTGTTGGATGTGTAATTTTTTTAGGGCACAAAGAAGTACACCACCACCCTTTCTTTTTGTAGAAGTTTCAATATTTCGATCGCATCTTAGGATATCGTATCTGCTGTCGCAGATTTCACAGTCATAAATACCTTTGGTCAACCATGACTCAGTAATTAAAATTAAATCAAAATTATGATTAAGAATATTTTGTCTAAATTCATTAGTTTTAGTACATAAGCCACGTACGTTTTGATAAAATATTTCTAAGGGATTAGCGCCTGATAGTATCCGTAATAAGTACCATAATATTAAGCTGACATAATTTGTTAAATTTAATAGCATATAGTTTTTGACTGATTCCGTAACAATATACCAATGTAATGTATTGAGAATTGGAATGATATTGGTATGGCTGAGTTACTATTTTCTTTATTTAAGATTGTGTATCGTCGTTTGAATGTATGGAATTTGCTATGTGAGTATTCAAGTGAATGAGAAATGTGAATGTAGTGCGTGTATTGTGAACATTTCCAAAACATGTATAAAGACGCCAACAATTTAAAAATATAAACAGTGAAATCCGTAGTAGAATAAAAAATTAATGGCAATAAATCAATAATTATTTTATTTTGTCTATGTCTTTCTCTGAGCGTATACTTAATGCTGGTGACTCTTCGTTTTTCCTTAAAAAAATATTGCAGTTCCTAACCCAAACAAACTTGTAAGCTTTTTCACGTGCTGCTGTTTTAATTTTTTTTAGTAATTGTTTGTTTTCAGGGGTTAGATGTTCATTGACGAAAAATCTCTTTTCTGCGCCTTCAATTCCTATGTCCTTTGTGCAAATGCCTTTTTTCCTTTTCAGTCCTGAGAGTATTTTATCCTTACACAGCCTGTCTTTTAGTTTGACTACAATAGATTTAGGTCGTCCGGCTATAGTTTTTTGCGGCTGGACTCGGTGCGCAAATTCGATGTCGTCGTGGTTCAAGTCGACTCCAGCATATCTCGCGATGTTCCTTATAAGATCAATTGTATTTTCACTGTTCGTTTGTGTCAGTCCTACAATTTCCAGGTTATTAATTCTTGCCTGTTGTTGTTGCTTACCAAATTGAGAACGTAATTCTGACAACTGATCTTCGCAGAGAGAAATTTGTTTTTGGAGCACACATACGTCATTTTTTAGGCTGTCATTTTCAGTTTGAAGTTGACAGTAGGAGGCTTGCAGTTGAGAGAATTCCGAGATAATTTCACTTTTTATTTCTGTGATGATAGTTTCCTTTAGTTCTTCTACGATTTCATGTTTAATCGTTTTAAGCTTAGCGTCGAGAACTCCTTCGAATCGGTTGATTAAATTCGCGTGATCTGGTGGAACCGCGTATACTTTATGCTCCTTTGCGATGGCAATGGGGTCGGTGTCGACTGAGCGCTGGGGTTTACTTGATTTTTCAATCCGTACCGGTGTGTTACTATTGTCCCCACCTTTACGGACGGCCGCTACACATTTTGGGCATTTCCATTGAGTTCTTGCAGAAACCGAGTCTCCGCTAAACCTTACGCACTCAGAATGATATATGCGACTGCACTGACTGCATTTTATACGTTTCATTGTAACGCTGATGTGGGCTTGGCATGCTTCGCACGTTCCAACCATTATGTTATTATATTACTAGTTACAAATTAATTTAACTGTAGAAAAAATGAAATAATGATAGAAAAAGTTCTTCGCCCGAGGTGGGACGCGATCTTGGTTCCGATAGATGTTGTGTGTATAGGCAGGTGCTAACACCACTGTTCCAACAGTATATTAAAGGTTAACGTCAAATTAGTGGTTCAGTTTATGCTTGTGAATTATTCAAACAAAGAGCGTTGAATATTACTTTATGAGTTATTTTTCACTACCCACTTTAATTTTTATTAACTATCACACTGAATAATTATTTACAAATTTAACACTATATTCATAACTGTCGATGGAAAAATGTTTATACACTACACTTCAAAGCGTCCACACTTCTTGCAAAAAGTACTTTTGTTGCAATTATGTTCGTTATTTGATGGTTTTGCAATTAAATTATAGGGAGCTCACGATACAGGTCCACTCTGTTAGACGTCAGATGACAGATGATATATATATATATATATATATATATATATATATATATATATATATATATATATATATATATATATATATATATATATACATATATATATATATATATATATATATATATATATATATATATATATATATATATATATATATATATATATATATATATATATATATATATATATATATATATATATATATATATATATATATATATATAAAGATATGTTAGCAAAATTTTACTATGCTGAAAATATTTGAAAAAAGAACAGAGAAAGTACATCACTACTTTCGTCTTAATCACCAGACGCCAGACAAATTTGTTGCCTCATATATCAATCACTCACGTCTAGAAAGCGTATTCGTATGTACTTCTAAATGTATTTCCTAAAATACTACTAACAGTGGAGCTTAGGTGCAAACACTAAAAATACATTGAAGAATCTTTGATTTATGAGTTTAAATTTTTTTAAGGTTAAGGATCGTTCAGGAAACGTTTTTTCAATTAAAATTATTATGCAAGCCGCTTATCGAAAACCTACTTTTCGTAAAATCCTAGTTATTTGTAACTTAGTTTTAGTCTTTAGTCTCTAATTATAGCTCCGATATTTTACAACAAAATACCTACAACAGAATAGCAAAAAGGAAACTGGATTAGAATTTACCCTTTTTAATGTTTTTTTAGCTAAATAACATTAGGTCTACTTAATAAATTTAAATATGATTGGTGTAAAACATAATTTGTAAACAAAAATATTTAAAGTATTTTTTAATTAATATTTTGTTACTAAAAAAATATGTACTTAGTTTTAAGAGTATTGGATATTTTAACGTCTAAGCATGTATATTTTAACGTCAATGAAAAACAACAAAATAATTAACATCATTATCAAACGTCTTGTAGTAGATGTTTTGAATAGAAAGAGATCTGGGGCACGCAATGTTTATACATCGTACCCTCTTACCTACCAGTAACGATCCTCTTTAAACTCGAGTGCCTCTAGTGACTCTTCAAAACAAAATGCTTTGGGTTCTAAAGCCATACTCCAAGAAGTAACAATACTTCCGTATTTGCAAACATTTCCTTGTATAACTGTATTCTCTTTAGTGAAATGACGGTATATAAAATTATAATTACAAATACTTGTAATGATATATTTTCAGTACTACTAGTAGTATAATTATTAATGTGTATAAATAATAATAGTGTAAATATATAGATTTATCGGGTTAAAGGGTGATAGAGAGACCTAATTGTTAATATAATTGTTGTGGGTTCGGATCCATCTTGGACGGAAGAGATTTTTCCCTCTTATGGAAAGAAAGTGTGTTGCAGCACTATACAATACACTTTTTCTTTCCATAAAGAGGAAAAAATACTACAGCTTTACCTTTAGGTAATATCTATAAAATAAATACTATACATTTTATAGGAAATTTAGTAATCAATCATACCTAATACTCCATTTGATATTCATAAAAAGACACTAATAGAATTTCTATTATAAAACGTCCAATTTCTAATCGATATGAAGAAAATACAACAATTATCTTACCTTCTATTAAATCTTACCTTTTATTAATTTTACCTTTTTTCGCGTTTTATATCGTATTTCTAAATTGAGGTATTGTATGACTTAGTGAGGTCATTCAATACCTGTTAGGTATAGTTGATTACCAAATTTTCCATAAAATTTATAGTATTTATTTTATACATATTGCTTAAAGGTAAAGCCTGTATTTTAAATCTAATGCTTTCTATACTTTATAATAAAGTTAGAGATGTGATAGTCTTTGTATAATCTCAGGGTTTGTTCGAATTGGAAAGTTATTTTTGTAATTATAATCCATTTATCCAGGTAATTGTGGCACAGCGTTAAAGTGTAAGAACGACAGTTGTGAATTTGATTTCAAGTCGGGAAAAATAAAAAAAAAATTTTTCACTCTGTTATAAGTCAAGTAAGTAAAGAACAGCTTAAAAGCTTTCGTTAACTTAACATACAATAAGACCGAGGACCGTCGTGGCGCAGAGGCGTAAGCGCCTGCCTGAAAACGCGACGGTTTGAGGGTTCGATTCTCACACGGGGAAGATGGATTTTTCTATTTCCATCTCCGTCGCTCTGGAAACCATGCAAAGCGCGGCGTTGAGTTGCGCCACTCAACACGCAATGCCTCGAAAAAGCAGAGACGGAGAGAAAGCAGAGATTAAACAACGGAGTGTCTTAACACTAGGTTCATATGGTTCTTGCCGTTCCCTCTGCCTACATAAAGCTAAAAAAAAGCAATATCTCTCTAAGTGTCTTAACTGGATTTTAATACTAGATTCCCGCTGCCTATGTGTCATACACACCTTAAAGTTATTTCATTAAGCAATATGGGTGAAGTCGTAGGTGACAAGTAACAAAAGCTATACAATGTAAGACATTTTTCTTAATATTCAACAAATTCTCTTTATTTTCTATTACTTTCATATTTCCTTAGCCCAAGAAATATGAGCGATGACAACAAATTATTGAGTTTTAAACCGTTAACTTTTCTAAGTAGTCCATTAGTATTCAACACTCAACTCGCATTTATGTACTTATTGTGGAAGGAAATGTTGTGAGAAAATGAACAAGCGTTTAATTTAATATTAATCTAGCAATAAAATAAGTTATATTTTAAGATAAAAAATAAGAATTTTCATAATTGCTATAATAGTATTATTAAGACACTAATATTTTTTTTGGTTATCATTTAATGGAGTCATTTAACGTCGGTATGTAGGTGAATAACTATATACCACAAAATCTACGTACTAAAGAAGTATCTTTTTTTTTAGCTTCACGCTTTATCCCGCACATGGCAGGGTAGACAGAGGGAACTGCAGGGACCGTGGGAACCTAGTGTTAAGACACTCCGTTGCTTAGTCCCTGCTCTCTCCGTCCCCACTTTCCGCCTTTTTCAAGGCATTGCGTGTTGAGTGGCGGAATTCAACGTCGCCAACTCAACTTTGCCTAGTTTGCCAGAGCGATGAAAATTGAAATCGAATGGAGTGGGAATCGAACCCAGAAACCGTCGCGTTTACAGGCAGACGCTTACGCCTCTGCTCCACAACGGTCCTCAAGAAGTATCTATAACGTCTAAAAGCTCTCAACTGTGCGCTCAATTACAAAAATTGCCGTATATATCGTAGCCATAATATAAATTGCTTTAAATATCAAAAATAGTTCATGCAAGAGGTCAGCGGTTCTTATTCACATCACGTGTTACTTGAAAAATACATTTGCTATTGCATTACTTAAAGTATAGAAATGGATCGAAATGGTTTTAAAGTTATTTTTCACCGTGACAGGGTAAGTATCTGAACGTGTAGAAATATACATATGAAATATCTACAAAAATACATTTATTTATTTATATGCAGAAAAAGATAAATGTTGCTTTAATATCACAATAAAATGGTATCGAATTTCGTAAATTTAACTGATATTATGTCTGTTCTTCACTTTTGAAACACTGCGTATTGTGTAGCGGAACTCAACGCAGTATAGAGTACAGTTCACGAAGATTATTATTATGGTGATTGTGTACACAACAATTACGTTTGCAGAATGAAGCTGTCACATTGCGCCGAAATATTTTTTTAGCCTTACCCTTTTATCTCGCTCATGGAAGAGTAGGCTGAGGGAACCACGGCAACTGCAGAAACCTAATGATAAGATACTCCGTCCCCCACTTTCCACTAGGATTGCCTTACCTTATTTTGTTACCAGAAAGAAGAAAAATTAAATGATGTAATCCGTCCTCCCGACCAAATAACGCGTTTACTGATAAACGCTGTGCCTCTGTGCCACCACGATCTTCATAAATTAGTTAAAAGTTAATATTTAATTTTATTTACGTAAGTAAAATAGAAAACAACTAAGGTACACAGTAAAATATTGTACAAATAGAAAATATGGTCGTCGTGAAGCTCTAAGGATTTGAAAATAATTAATATAGTAATTTTATTAATTTGCATTATTTTATAGTGTTTTGTTATATTATTATTATTTGTATTTTTGCTTAATATTCTTACATTATTCATTTTCATAACATGTCTAAGCCTTATTCTTTTAAACTGTGTTACGTGTTCGTTTGTATTAACCATTCAGTGTATCTCTTTATGGTGAATTCAGTCAGTTAAACTGATTGAAATTAAATTCTACAAACTGATTATATCTCCACTGTATTAATCTTCTATATTAGGCTGACGTTTTGCCGTTTCAACAATGCAAGTAAGGCACTGTTAATTCATCTACCGACTGCAATACGCCTTAGCACTTCCATTTTGAAATTTCCATCTCTATATATTCTTCATCCTAAGTACACTACTTATTAACTTGTTCTAATAAGAGACCATTCACATAAATCTTGCACTCCATCCTTTCTTCACCTCAAATTTTAGTAAATTTCAATTATCAGAACCTTTTTTGTCTTACTTATAGAAAGTAAGTACTATAGTGAGAAAAAAGAAACATAGGTATTTTTATTCATTGAACATATTACAATGTTACTGAGGCATGAAATAAGCGTATAATTTAAGTGGCTATAGTTTCGACGTGTTGTAAAAGAAGAAATCCAATACACGAAATTTTAAAATTAATATTTTTTATAGCAATTACAACGAAATGCACGAATAAAGGCAAGTTCATCGTATTGTTCTGAAATTCAATTATCGAGTAAAATTCTCGTTCAATTTTAATTTACAAAACATCGAAAACATATTTCATTGGTATTTTGTATTATATTTTTCTCTAGATTGATATAAAAAAGTTCAAAAGAGTTGATCACAAAGGCCCCTTTCCAAATTACTTTTCATCACCGGATTGTTTTGGGTTCTAATCCCAGATGAGCGATAATTAATCGTCGCGAAGCGTACGTCGACACGAACTCATTTTCATTTTATTTTCCCCCACAATTGTTAACATCGTATTTTGTATTAAGTGAAAATGTATATTTGAATACGTAAAGAACGAAATATTATATAAATTCAGAAGTAGTTTAAGTTTTCTTTTTATAATTTTTTTTTGTCGATATGGAGTTGTGATTTTGAGTAGGACAGCTTGTGAATCGATATATTTAAAGAAAATATCCTCAGTAAGATATAACGGTTTAAAAATTACAAAAATAGCGTTTACTTCTTAATATGGTTGTGAGTTTAAAATATTTCCACCTTTTCACTATGATAAGAAAAAGAACGACGTTAAACTCCGCTATAATTTGACACAATTTGACATATCAACACGGTATATGTCAAATTGTGACAGAGATCTGAGAAAGGGATGCCTTATCACTTTGCGTCCTGCTATACGTAGGATAATGTTGAAAACCATAACATAATAATAATCTTTCAGACAAAAATAATATATGACATAATAAAACAGTATTATTATTAAACATGTTCAGAAATTTTAAACAAAACATGTGCGAAATAACGAACTAAAATAAATATAGACATATTGTGCAATTAATTATAATCACAAGGTACTCTTAATATTGACACTGAAATGTTTTCATAAAATTTGCCTTCATTTGTGAAATATCATTGAATATGACATTAAAAAATAGGTCAAATATATCTTGTTATTTTTATTTTTCATTCGCTCTTAGTTAGTCATATTATGAGTCTATGAAAATGTGTTCATTAAAATCACTGTACTTAACTATTAATAAAAATTTTATATGCTTCTTAGGGAATATTTAAAAATGTTATGTGTGCTTGTGACCTAGGTTCATAGTTTAGAACTTACATTCAAGTAATAGAAAACAAAATATTAAAATTAAATATTATGTCATAAACATAGACTGTATTTTTAATGGATTTATGTTTCGTGATTTTCATTTCTTATACCTAACTTATGCCTATGCGCACAAGCTCACTCGCATTCTGAAGCTGATAATTGCAATTGTCTTAAAATATTAATAGATGAACTCTTTACAAAATAAAGAATTTTGTCTCTCCCTCTCTCTCTCCCATAAAACGTTTTATATATATTTAAAAGATGATTTAAAAAAAGAAATGTTAACTACACTTAATGTTTATGTGTTAAGAACTATATGCACATATTAATGGTCACCATTAATTACCAATTAATCAATACAAACTTTGAGACACTTGAGGATGGCTACTCTAAGGAATTTAATCAACTGACTAAGAATTGACAGGGGTGGAATATATCACTTTGAAAAACTATTCAAATTTTGTTGAACAATGTGACCTTTTCCAGTATTTTATACATAGATATATGAATTAGCTCATACTTTTGTATATTATTATGAGATAGAAAGCTTTTTGGCGTTAATAGGCCAGAGAGCTATTTTAAGTAAATACAGCATTTTCAGTGAAATATTTGAAATATTAGGCTCATGCTTTATGCTACATATAGCAGGGTATGCAGAAGAAACTGCAGGAATCCCCGCTTTCAAGACATTGCAAATTAAGTGATGAAATTCAACGCTGCTCCTTGCCTTGGTCAGAGCGAAAGAAAATGGAAAAAAATATCTTCCGCGACTGGGAATTGAACCTAGCAAACGCTACGCCACTGCGCCACGATGGTCCTTGTCCTTGTTTATCTTATATGTTATTTTAGATTTTTCTTATAGCATTATTACTTTTACTATTCTAACTATAAACTATATCTCTCAATAGACCTGCTTATAAAATAACAATAATACAATATATAAATTGAATACTGGAAGTGACAGAATCCTTTGAGAGCCCATGTCACATTTATAGAACGTAGGTGGCAGCGGTTAATAGATTTACCGTCACAGCAAAATTATCATTGATAGAACTTGAACTCATTAAAATATCAATTCTTTTAAATTTAACTATAAGCCTAACTTGGCTATAAATAACGAACAGCATCACTGCCGTTATTTATTATGTGAAATTAAAAATTATAAAGAGACACCTACTAAGTGCACGCATTAAAAGGATTATTGTGATATTTTATAGTGATAAGCTGGTAGATAAATTTTTAAAAGATATGCTGAGAAGTTTCTTTCGCCATTTCTTCTCCTCCATGACAAAGCACCGAAATGGTAGTAGATAAAAAGTTAACATGTATAAGTGTATCTGCGATACCTACATGAATAAATGATTTTTCGTTTTGATTTTGATAATAATATAATCGTTGCAGAGATAAGCGTCTTCAAATAAAATAGTCAGTTATGCTTAAGTTATTAAATACAAGCAAATATTGCAGCCAAATAAAAAGCATTCTGTTAAAACAAAATAATAGAAAAATAAATATGTATATACAAGTTTATTTATATACAGTGCTTATATAATGTCTCCTTCCTTAGTAATTACAGGCGTGAGATAGGCCGGTTTCTTCAAGTTCTTATCGTAAGTGTTCATAAACCTATTATAAAGAAGGGACGCGCCTTGAATACAAATGAAGTAATGGTTTTACTTGTCGTGGCGCTGATCTTGCCGCATAAAATTGTTAATGCTATTCCCTATTCAATTATGTCACGAAACACAGATAGTGATTGTGGCAATGAAGTCGTTCATTATTTTAAGCTTACATGTAACAGAATTTTTTAGTCTTTTTTTTTTTAGCTTCACGCGTTATCCCGCACAAGGCAGGGTAGGCAGAGGGAACTGCAGGGACCGTGGGAACCTAGTGTTAAGACACTCCGTTGCTTAGTCCCTGCTTTCTCCGTCCCCGCTTTCCGCCGTTTTCGAGGCATTGTGTGTTGAGTGGCGGAACTCAACGCCGCGCTTTGCTTAGTTTGCCAGAACGAAGAAAATGAAAATAGAAAAGTCCATCTTCTCCGACTGGGCATCGAACCCAGAAACCGTCGCGTTACAGGCAGACGTTGCGCCTCTACGCCACGACGGTCCTCATTATTATTATTTAGTCGTAATTATTTTTTTTTTAGCTTCACACTTTACCCCGCATATTGCAGGGTATTCAGAGGGAACTGCAGGAACCGTATGAATCTAGTGTTAAGACACTCCGTTGCTTAGTCCCTGCCTTCTTCGTCCCCCCGTTTCGTTTTAAAACTTTAGCCGTAATTATGTAACTTATAAGCATACTCGTATACTACTCGAGATAGAATCTAGTGTTAAGACTCTCCGTTCCCTATTTTCCACCTTTAAAAAACTGTGTTGAGCTGGATTTCATTAATATATTCATTTATTAAGAATGAAGCATGAAAAAGTTAAATATTGTGTAAAAATAAGAGACACGTCCAATTTTACAATATTTTCTAATGTATTATATTTCTTAATGTATTTTATAAAAATTACTATATACCATCCTGATGTGGTTTTCTTAAATAATATATACGATAAACGTATTGAGAATGAAAATCTACCTACCTCTTTACAATTTTTTGAAATTCTATTTAAGCTCAAAATTTACTTCATCACATTTTACTGAACATAACTAAAAATTTTCATATAACAATTTTAACTGAATTCTTTATAAAGGCATTTTGCTACGTTACGACGAGGTTACAGTCTTACGTGGTATAGCTTAAATATTAAAATACTTTTAGCAGTATAAATTCTTCACATTTTTCCAGTGATTAAATTTCACTTGCATTTTCATAACGTTATATACTTGCATTGCTTTTAATTTATATTTTAAATAAAATGGCGTACCACTCAAAAAATATTTTTTTTAAAGAAAAACATGTTTTGTTCTTTCAAGCCTAATGGGACAGAGATCCAACTGCCAACGCTCTCTCTTACTCTCCGTTTTTTCAGGAATTCAGCCCCAAAATTTGTTTTATGAGGGTAATAATTTTTTTCTCCGTGTGGGTATCGGATTGGTTAAATATTAAATAACTATATTTAAAGTTTATTGAACGTTGATAATTTTCAAATTTTAATCTAAACAATCATAGTTGACATTGGTATTGGCAAAATGAATTATGCTCAATACAATACAATACAATCATAATTAATTTAATAAATGATAATTGTTCATAGTTGATGAATTATTGTCTACTCACTCACAATAATAATTCCAAGAACTTGTTTTGAAAGTAACTAAATATTTTAAGCGCACCTAACGTAAATTTATTTGAGTAAAGCTAGAAAAGTTACAACATATTTTTTTAATGTTTGCATATGGGATAATTTTGGCTTTTTCTTGCCTTATATGGCTTATTCTCTATAAGAGAGAAATAAGAGTCCAGTTACACTCCGTTACTAGCTTTTCGTACGTAATTCATGTCATGGTCAGCAGATACTGGGCAGCAGATACGACTATGGGTTCAAAGCTATTTTCTAAAATTTAAATTAACAAAAATAATTAAACAACTTAGTAACACATTAGAGGTTCTAGACACGTTATCAAGCGAAGGTAAACATAGAATTTAATTCGGATTCCCTCACTAGACAGTCAAGAATGCAGACGCTATTCAAACTGTTCACTGTCACAAGATAATGTATTAACACCTGGGAATGAAAGAGCGAGTGTGTTTACTAGTAATTATGAGTGGCCCAATCGTTTAAATGAACATTACCTGATTATATATGACTCTTGTTTCCGATACATAGGATTTTGCTGTGGGAAATAATATAAAACATACGATATTATGACTGTTAAATGTTGTATTTACATTATATATTATATATGTTTATTTTTTGTAAGTAATCCATAAATATAAGACGATTCCCCCGAGCCCTTAAAGTAACAACTCTCGCTACCGATCTATTATTCTAAAATATAGTATATTCATTTAGATTTGTTTCAATGATTTACTTTTATATATAATTTGGATCTCCATTAAATATCTAAAAGAACCAGTTTAAGCGTATGCTATAGCTCTATAGTCTTATAGATTACTTGGAGGACGCAGTAACTCTCAGTGATGGATCGCTGCTTTTCCGGCTTTTCAACAGTCCCTAAACGGCCTGTCTGTGAAAACTCCCGTAATACTTAACCGTTAAAGGTTTCAAATTGAATATACAGCCATTGTGAAGATATTTATGTTTTATTTTATATTTACTTTTAGCTGTGGTTACTATTGTGTGTATAAATAGAAGAAAATAAAACTTGTGTAAGACACACAACTTCACATAACCGAGGTAAATCTAAGTACTTTGGTCTGTGTTCATGCGTAGCCTTCCTCGATGAAGGACTATAAAAATATCAAATAGCCTTAGTATATTTTCTACAAATAGTAGGCGAACCTAGATCTAAGACACTCTGTTCCTCTGTTGAGGTTTTAATCATTTTATTAAATCTCAATTCAGTTAATAAATCTTTTAAAACGATTTTTCTAATATCTCTATAGGAATTTAGTAATATAATAGAAGTTTAAACTATGATAGTTATTTCCGTTTCTAAAGCTATGCTGAAACGGAATCCTAATATGTTCTTTTGGCACAACTTACCGAGCTCATTTCCTTTTTATGTATAAATAAAAATAAAGTACTAAAAAAAGAGATATGTACTTGTGTACACTCTCATTTTATCACAATATATATAATTTTTTTAGAAACCCGAAATAGTTAAATTTAATTATTAAATAAAGACATGGAAATACATATAAACCAAATAATTCAAGTATATTCGAACAGATATCCCACGTAATCGAACTAAATGAACAAAATGAAATCACTCAATATCTATGCTTCAGGGTACTTTTCCTCCAGTGCAACTGCTTCGAATGACATAGATCCATCACTTTTATAGTTTTTATTACTTGCTACTACTATTTTATAATAGCTTCACGCTTTATCCTGTAGATTGCAGGGTAGGCAGAGGGAACTGCAGGAACTATATGAACCTAAAGACACTCCGTTGCTTAGTCCCTGCTTTTTTCGTCCCCGCTTCCCGCTTTTGTAGAGGCATTACGATCTGAGTGGCGGAACTCAACGCCTTTCAACTCAACTTTCCAGAGCGAAGAAAATGGAAATAGAAAAATCCGTCTTCCCTGAGTGGGAACAGAACCCTCAAATCGTCACGTTTGCAGGCAGACGCTTACGCCTCTGCGCCACAACGGTCCTTTTTTTATATTAAACTCTTACGGCCTTATTCATAAAAAGTTATAGCACGCTTAAAGACTCGATATAGTACAGTTGTCAAAAAACGTTATTCATAACAGCATTTTAGTGCCAATCAGTTCTATAAACCTATCATAAAGTTATAGAGCCGAGAACCCTACTATAAGAGTATTTTAACGTCCAAAGATGGCCGATTCATATAACAGCTGATTATAGCTCATACTAATATGACCATAAATATGACGTCGTCGAGTCACTTGTCATCAAGAGTGTCAATTTCAATTTCGTAAACAAAACAATATAACAATTGACATTTTGTTCGATATTTATTAACTATATTTAGTTATTAACAAGTATATTAATAATAAATTCTACATAAGAAAGGTGCACAGAACATAGGTAATACTTGTCCACGTATAAACAATTTTTAATTCTTTGTCGTTTTACTTCTTTTGACTTTATTTTTTAAAAACTAAGTAAGTTTATAAACTAAAATAAAATAAACATTCGTGTTTTCGTGATAACAACGACGTAAATCAAGCCGGTATATGTCAAGCCAGATCCAATAATATATTTTTGTACGTAATATTATCCGTGGTCATACTATGTCAATGCGTTTGTCACTTATCATCTGTAGATTTACTGGTATTTTCGGCAACAAGTCGACCGACTTCAGTATAGTGGCAACATTGTGAACGTATAAATCAAATTAGTGACACTTTAGTTATAGAAGGCTTATAGAGCGTTTATGAATACAAACATTTATCGAACGTTCTATAAGCCTAAAGAGCGTGTTAACTAAAATATGCTTAAAACGTTCTATAAGACTTTTTTATAAATAAGGCCGTTATAATATGTAAATGTTTCTCGCAAATAGCAGTTTTTGTTCTCCACTTTCCGCCTTTCAAGGAAATATGTATCGACTGGCTTAACTCATAAATTTTAAAAGCTTAACCTTAAATTAATTTCTCCCTCAGTGGAAATCAAACTCAAAAGTACTAAATTAGAATTTCTAATTCTAATATTTTTACATCGACTCAGCATTCTTATACATGTAGCTTCGCGCTTTATCTCGCTTTATAGCAAGGTAGGCAGAGTTCTCTCTGGAACCTCTCCACAGGAAGTTTGGGAACCTAGTGTCAAGACACTCGGTTCTCTGCTTTCCGCCTTTTTCGAGACATTATGTGTTTAGTGGCGGAACTTTACACTAGTTACCAGAGCGAAGAAAATGGAAATAAAAAAATCCATCTTCCCCGAGTGAGAATTGAACGTATAGCGGCGACGCATAAAGCGACGGGCATTTACAGGCAGACGCTAAGCCTCTGAGACACGATGGTCCGAGTCCAATGTTATATTTCTATTTTTCTTATAGCATTTTTTCTTTTGCTACTCCAAATATAAGTTATATCTCTCAATAGACCTGCTTATTAAATAATGTTATTACAATATGTTAATTATGTAAATTGAATACTGGAAGTGATGGAATCCTTTGAGAGCCCATATCACGTATCTTCTACATGTCTTCTTAAATAATAATATTTAAGTTTATGAATGCTCAAAACAAACGTCCACTTTTCGCTCATTATTTCATGAAATATGAGTGGAAATAATTAAAATGTACGCACGTGGATAACGATATGCGAATGAAAATTAATTATTGTTTTATTTTATGTGAAAGAGGAACGAATGATGAGAATTTAAAAAATGTTTGCTGGTGTGAAGAATCCATATTAAAATATTTTCATAGATTATATGACAATTACACAGGTGGTGAAGTTAAATATTGAGTATACGGGAAATTAATTATCGAGAAAGAATGATAAAACTAAATATTATTAAGATTTTACTCTGGTAATATCGTCTTACTTTAAAATAAAATAATATATACACGATTTTTAGATCATTTAAATAACCCATCTGGCTTGATATTAAATGCAGTATAGTAATGCAGTATACACGTATTAAGTATATTGACCTATATGTTATATATATATATATATATATATATATATATATATATATATATATATATATATATATATATATATATATATATATATATATATATATATATATATATATATATATATATATATATATATATATATATATATATATATATATATATATATATATATATATGACACAATATGCTAATTATGGGTACATGACATACAAATTGAATAGAAATCCTTTGGATCAAAGTTCATTTACCGTACGCTTTTCATAGCACAGTGTGACCTGAAAGGGAGGGTGCCTGAGAGTGATCGAACCGAAGATAACTTTGTCTTGGCTGATGCGTCTCTTCTTAACTAAACTCGTTAGCCGCAGGCTAGTTTCACGATCACACAAGATGAAAGAAAAGTTTACAGCGTATCGAAGAATAAGTTAAAAATATAGAAGTAATATTGCTACTACGTACGTACGTATTGATAAGTACGGCTTAACCATTTTGGATTTAGTGTTCTGATTTATGAACTGCAATAAAAGAATGATTCATCGGTTCTTTTGTGTTTTATGTAAGACAAGTTTATGTTCTAAAACATTGTTTTGTTATATTTTTACTTTTCTTAAAGGACAGGTAAAATAATAGAATATTTAGTTATTTATATAGTCTTAAAACAAGTTACGAAATATGTTTTTTAATCAGTCGTAATAATACTACGGAAGCTTTACTTACTCATCTACAAATCGACAATTCAATAACTTAAATTTTAAATATTTACTATAAAAATATTTGCATTATATTGTCTAGTATCCACTTTGATATTATACACTGCACTAAAGGTAATAACGACGTTAAAGATCTCTAACACGACTTAAAACGAGAATCGAGGTTTCAAAGTTAAGAAGTTCAAACAAGATTATCTCTCTGGCGCTTATAACATCATTATGCTGGATTTCAATCTACATCTGCAGTCACAGGGCACTGAGGAATAATTTACTTTGTCAATTTAAGAGCTAGTGCATTGCTAATGCTTGATATCTTGCACCCACAGGCTTTACTTTGAACTCAAATATTCAAAGTACATTTCAGAGATTGTATTTACTTTTATATAAATTTAAATTTAATTATAAATTCAAATTACTTATTTTTGGTATGTGCCTGACAAAGCATGACAGTTTTAGGCTTAAATCTAATAAGATTAAAGTCTAGGTATCATATTAAAATTGACATATTTAATGAATAAGTGTTTCATTTTCCAGCATTCAATTTTGTACGCAATGCTTTTAAAAATTTAGGATTATGGGTGGCGCATCGTCTCTCTTGTGTCGTCTGTCATCCTTAGTTTTTAATACGTCGTCCGTCAACTGTTTTCAATTGAAGCATAAGTTATTGATAAACTAAATCCTATATATATGCAAATCAAAAATCTGAAGCAAGGTGAGGTCCACTATCGCGCCACTTTAGTAGTCGGCGACCAGCCGGTCTCTACTCTACTCTCAGTCTACGAACGAAGACTATACAGTTTTTTATCTTGGATATGTTTCTGTTTGGTAATGTTTATACAACTTTTTTAATTCTTATAATATAAATTGAAAGGTGAAGATGACAATATACTATTTAATTTACTCTTAAAGATAGATGACCGTCGATGAGGACCGTCGTGGCGCAGAGGCGCAACGTCAAGGTACTCAAAAATTCAAAGAACACGAGTTTCTTATAAGTTATAACTGATTTTACAATATAATTTTGTTAACGTTTATATTGTTTTACTTATATTTGGCTAAAGTGCTTAGTTGTACGTTTTTATACTTTCGGCTCTTAACTTTAGCTCGCGGTTTTCATTAGTCCCATGACTTATTTCTTTTTCTACACAAAATTGACCTCCAACTACTACACAGAATTATTGATTGCTTTGGTAACTTCCAGTAACCCTTTCTTTAAACTCGTGTACGTTTTACTGAGGAGACACATTCCTTTTTATATATTTATATTATAATAATAATTATATATATCAGACACATAGACACATTGGTTTGATATTATTTGACAAAACTTTTTACCACATTTTTAATATAAAATATAAAAAAATAATTATTTTCAAGAGAACCGTCGTTCAGGACCGTCGTGGCGCAGAGGCGCAACGTCTGCCTGTAACGCGACGGTTCGATCCCCAGCCGGGGAAGATGGATTTTTCTATTTTCATTTTCTTCGCTCTGGCAAAACGCGGCGTTGAGTTCCGCCACTCAACACGCAATGCCTCGAAAATGGCGGAAAGCGAGGACGGATAAAAGCAGGGATTAAGCAACGGAGTGTCTTAACACTAGGTTCGTATGGTTCCTGCAGTTCCCTCTGTCTACCCTGCCCATGTGCGGGATACAGCGTGAAGCTTAAAGATAGATTATATCATGGACCTAGTAATAAAGTCTTATAATTTGGTAAGTATCGTAAGAGTTAGACTATAGTCTAGGCAGTCAAAATCGTGGCCTATTCTCTAAACATGTAATAATATTATAATAGTACATTAAATTTTAACTTGTGCCATCTAATTTATGTGTGACATGTGATATGTAACACGCCGTGAGCAATCGCGTGCGTCACGACAGTTGAGCGACATTTCTCAACGTCTTTGCAATTTCAATTTGCTTATTTGAAACTGGTTGTCTTTATTTTATAAACATTATATATAGCAATATGGAATTGTTACTTTTCCTGCTCTGCTAAGACAAAGATATTCGATTATTCAACATGTAAAGTTTCATGGCTAAAGAGTATAACTGAGTTTCAACTAGATTCGTTCGTTATAGATTAATTAAACTGCACTGTACTTACACTGTATTTATTATGATTGCAAGTTCTGTCTTACTACAAAATAATAATAATCTTAAATATTCAATAAACAATGCTTTGTAAATGTGAAAAGCGAGGTACAGAGTGTCTTAACACTAGGTTTCCCTAGTTTCTATGGATTTCTACTTTGCTATTCAAGGGATAAAGCGTGAAGCGAAGAAAAGCTTTTTTTTTGTTCAGCTTCACGCTTTATCCTGCACATGGCAAAGTAGACGGAACTGCAGGAATCTTGGGAACCTAGTGTTAAGACACTCCGTTGCTTAAATCCAATTAAAGCTTTCTCCGACTCTGCTTTCCGCCTTTTTCCAGGCATTGCGTGTTGGGTGGCGGCGCTTTGCCTAGTTGCCAGAGCGAAGAAAATTGAAATAGAAAAGTCCATCTTCCCCGAGTGGGAATCGTACCCACTAACCGGCATCTTTACACTTTACTTTTGTCTATAGTGCCTCTGCGCCACGACGATACTAATTCACTCAACTATACTTTAAAAATATTATTTAAGCTGTAATTCAAAAAACATACCTTTAGAATTCAATTAAGTATTTACCAAATACCTCGCCAGTGTGTCAAGTAAGGTGGTTAGCGTTTAATTACGCTTCGCTACTCGACCGTTGATAAACAACTCTCAGCTTTATGATATGTTCGAATTAACCGACGTGCGGTACAATGCCTTCGTTAAGAAGTGGATTTAGACGCGAGTGTGATTGGCAGCCCGGTATTTTGATTTAAAAATCTAATTTTTAAATCCTTATCAGCGTAGGGATAGCCGCTAATATTGTATTTTTATTATTATTATTTTTAAGTATTATTTATTCAGTTGTAAAACTGGGTTTATTACATAATTTTATAATAAAATATTTTAAATATAAATATTTTTGATATGTCTATAGTGCTGCAATAAGACAATGTTCTTATTGTCCACCAAATTATTGTATACGAGACATATAAGGTTACATTATCTTTATGCTCTAGGTGCAATTGAAAAAAAAATATGAATCATTTTATCTTATAAGTTACTAAGAGTGACAAGAACAAAATATACGTTACGTTTTCAAGGTAATATATACTAATTTATTTTTAAATTTTTAATAGTTAAAAGATTCCTAGATCAAAACGGTTTCCATCGAAGCCATTAAGCGGTGCGCTCAGCGGCATAATTTAATTGATTTATTTATCCCCTAACCAATTAAGCTGATTCCAAGTACTTCATTTAATTTATAAAAGATTTGATTTTTATTTATTAACGATACTACGATGTGCGATTAGCGCTGCTTTAAATTTGTAATAAACACCAATAGTTTGTAAGTCAAAGCCTAATCGTTAGTCAGGGAAAGTAAGTGATAAGGTAGGTAAGAGGGCACCTGACTTGACCTTCAAAAACATTATATCCAAGATACTAGGAGGAGATCAAGTCAAAAGCATCTTAATTCTTGCTTGATTTTTTAATATCAATAATTTTTACACTTGTTCACTAAAAGGTTTGCCTTAGACATATAAAAAACCAACGCAAGAGATATAGCGGGACTATATTGATATCGGTTAAACAGACTGAAGCGACTGCACTTTTACAAGGTGTATTATTATACATAAAATCCTTTATTTACCTTAAAAGTGTTTTCATAATGAAGTTATTTTAATGAATATATCCTTAAAAAATAGATCTGGCCCTATAATATGACAATCATAAACTCAATGTATAGTTACGAATCTCTTGGTGCGCGAATCTTATTTTGTCCTAAAAATGATATTTTCTTTTCCATGCCTATATAAAAAAATACTAATAGTATAAAAAATATGTCACTATATTCTCAGCTTAGATTTCATCAACACTACAGTAAATGTATGCATAAAAATATTATTTTTGGTATCTGAAAAAGCAGTTTACTGAAACACGAAACATGGAATAAGCTTCTTAACTTTTCAATTTTCCTCTGTGAAGTGAATAACTGTCTGCCTAAAAGCCTGCACCAACGTCTGCTCACGAAAGAGTTTTATAGAGCGTATTTTGTTACTATCTCTTCACACTAACAAAATGTCTACGAATCTAGTTCATGTTACGCATGATGAGGACCAAATTACATTTATATACATGGATAAGACTGTTACGTAGATATAGATACTACTTGTATTGTTAACGAGTTTTTTTTCCTGCCTAGAAACATACAACCCAATGCAAACAACTTTGAATCCATTTAGAACTAAAATATTAACTAATTTTAATTACTTATAGATTGTGTTGAAAGCTAAAGTTGGATATTTTCTGTTTACCTTACGCGTTAGTCCACATAATATAGTGAAATAAAACTAAGTGATAATACAATCCTTGCTACGCTTATTTAAAGTCAATTTATATGTTTTTATTGAATGTGTTACAGATATTTGTAAAGCAGCACATAATTTCTATTATAAATTAATCTCCACACAAAAATAAAATAGAATTCGATCAAAAATAAGCACAATTTAAATTATGTTCAAAATGCAAAATATACAACTGTACAGCAGTTGCCGAACGTTCTGACAGCTTTTTCTGGTTTTCTTGTTAAGACCATACCAGCAATATCGATGTAGTTGTGAATTTTTCAGTTATTCTACCATTGCGTACTCCTCGTGTATACATTTCAACAGATTTTATACATTTATGAAGTGAAAATTTCATATATGTATATGGTTAAACGCTTTTAAACAGCATGGTTAAACACAATGGTTGTGTATTTGGGCAAAGATTTTATATATACTTTATTTTCATTTACCTGCTGTAGTAATAATTGCGGTAATGTGACTTTCGCCAATCAATTCGTAATATGTTTTAATTTCTTCAAAAAGTGGAGAATGG
The DNA here is from genome assembly GCA_037178615.1 of Dione vanillae. NCBI lineage: Eukaryota > Metazoa > Arthropoda > Insecta > Lepidoptera > Nymphalidae > Dione > Dione vanillae. The sequence continues at coordinate 229,292 of JAZFAU010000141.1, forward strand.
AGTGTTTTAACACCAAATTCTCTTTTATTTCGAGTCATATATAAGATAAAGAAATACGGATATCTATTTATTTTGTACAAATTTCAAATCAGGTCAGTCCTATTACGTTTTTAGCAAAAAAAAACTAAATTTTACTTAATAGCACAAATAGTGAGCTATTTTCTAACAGTATGTTATATTTTTTACTATCAGAAACACAAAGTTCTCACTAAAACTACCACGTGTGTATACTACTTAACATAAAATGCAATCAAGCATTTCTATCAACAGGATTCGTGTCACCAGTGACGCTAATTAGGTCACATACTAGAGGGAGCGCAAACAAAATAACGTTGGATTTAAGGGAAACTCTGCTTACCTACAGTTCAACTCTATAGCCTATTTATTTAAGCTTTAAATACATATTATAACTTAAAAAGCTAAAGCTACACATTGTAACTTTGAAATTTACAATTTAAATGATGAAATGGATGCAGTATGGATGTACATTTATATTATATTCACATTAATTTTAAATTATTGATACGTTGTTATATGAACTGTCTTCCTTTTTACTTAATAATTATCCTGCACTATTTAATTGCACTAACATCTAAGCTATGTTGACATTTTATTAGTGTGCCACAATGGCGTCTTTATTGATTTTACAAATATTTTCACAAGCATAATATAATTTATTACTGAGAACATAATGTAACATTCCATTCCCTGCTTTTCGCCTTTTCGAGGCATTGCGTATTGGGTGGCGGAACTCAACGCCGTGCTTTGCCTAGTTGCCAGAGCGAATAAATTGGAAATGGAAAACTCCATCTTCCCTGAGTGAAGATTGGACCACACAAACCGTCACGTTTACAGACAGACTCTACGCCTCTGCACCATAACGGTTCTCATACATATACATTATACTTAAGGTTGTATTAAAAAATACACAAATGTATATTTTTTAATACAACCTTATATTAATGTGACTCTTTTATATACATTTTATATACTATTAATAAAATATAACTCATTCAAAAGATTATTATATTAAAGTAATAAAATATGCAAACTATACCTGATTTAAAAATAGAAATAAATCTAGCTGTATTTTAAGCAAAAATAAAAAAATATCTTTAATTAAGGTAAAATTCAAACATAAAATTTCAGTTTCTATATGGCGATAACACTTGGTAGCTTGACGTTGTGACCTAATTAGTAACCCACTAGTGACATAACCCTTGTTCAACATACACTTGACTTCCTTTTGTGCCATCATTATGGTAGTAAATCTCATTTAATTATAAAATATATTTTAATAATCACTATACAGCAGCAATATATTTTATATTCGAAAGGTATTACGTATTTTAAGTGAAATATAAATGAAATTTTCATAGTATTTTTCTGTCTATTATCTCAATCTAGTTGGTGCCCAAAATATTTTTTAAAGGTTTATTTAATTTAAAATTTGTTAGAATTTCATTGGATAGTGCTCATTATGGTCACGAATTTTTGCAACAATTCCGCCACCTTAACTGTATGCGTTCAAATGGTTTAAGCAGATATGATAACGCTTATAGTTTAGTTGGTCTTTTATGATTCTACATAAGTTATTTCAGTCTTCAGGATAAATTATAGCATAAGAAATTCCAATGCCAAATAATAAATGAAAAATACAATTAATAGTCAAAGTTTTTCATATATAAACAAAATAATCCTTATTAAAGTTGTTTTCATTCCTTTTTAACGAAATCGATAGAGACACTTCCAAGCTTTTTACTCTTTCCGTCTGAAATAGAAAAATCGTATATTGACTAGTAAAATTGAGTTAGTTAGAATTCACCTCTATACTTTGTGGTAGTTAAACCAACACCAATGTGTATATATATTAGCTATAAAAATATAATTGAATCACTAGCACAATATTAATTTCTCGTAAAAGTTATATTATAGTAATATTTTACTTGCTTTTTTAAATAAATATCAAAACATTTAAAATTATTACACACCTTTAAAAAGTAAAAAGCTCAGTAAAGATGAATCGTTTTTAATCGTGCAGCGATCTAAATCACTAAAACAAAGGTGGCAATACCAATTAGCAGTAATGAACAAGTTCATTAATTTCGACCCTCTGAACTCACTTCCTTCAGTGCCGATTGACGTAAGATGCCAGAGAGATTAAATTCCCTTTTCACTCCCTCTTTTGTATTGTTAAAAAACCTAATTTGTCTAAGCATTATTAAATTTGATAGACTTTTGGCACGGCTTTAAAACACATTTTGTTCTTAAGCTGTTTTTTATGTAAATATCTTTCTCTTTTTTAATTCTCAGATAAGATTATTGTAAATAAAAATGTACCTTTATATACTATAGTGTCTTCAGTTCGATTATTATTTATATATCGTGAAAAATTTCATTGAATTTACTCAATCAAACTTACCCTGTCTTAACCATAAGATAAATAAAAAAGTTAAACATATAAAAAAAGGGTACAGATCTGAAGGGTTAAGATATGTAAATTGTATAGTCTTCATATGACACAAATTTAATTTTTTTTTTAAATAAAGAGCAGAGAGGAGGTAGAAAAATATACATGAATATATAATTTAAGTCCTTTATAATATCCTCTTTGTTCTACAGAGATTATAGAGCTTTACCTAATAATACGTGTAATGAGCTCGCACCGCACCCTACGTGCAAGCTCATTTATCTAAAACAATATATTTTACGACGCTTTCACAGTATAAAATATGTCTCTATTTAGGATTTCAACTTTTATATACGTTAACGTCTGGATTTTACGCTGTCAGATAGGATTTATCGTAAGGCTTTATTATTAAGGTTTTATATTTGAATAATGATATTATTGAGCTTATAGCTTTTTTATAGCTTTCCTTACAACAATGACGGCAGATTAGGCTGCCTAAAATGATTTTTTTAAATGAACAGTATCACTTCTTAATATCTATCCTCAAACAAAATATATTATATAAAGTAATACCTACATAATATATAAAATATAATTAAGATGTAATTAAACAACCTTCTCAAATTTAGACAATTCAAGAAAAAATTGAACTAAAGTCGTCTTAAGCACTAGTCTTAATAATAGTCAATATGTTAACTATACCTATTTTAACAATGGATTTTGTCTTGGCATCTAGTTATATGTAAAACGTTATTTCTCATTGTTCAACGACAGTATTATGAGACTTATATATGCTGAATTAAAGTTTCATAGAAGACTTTAGTTATGAATTTCACAACTAGCGCAAAGATTATGCATCTTTGCATGATATATGATGAATAAATGAATATTTGCTCGCAGACATCGTAGTGCTTGTGGGAACTTCAAGAAACAAACAAGCTAACTTCCCTAAAAGTTGGAAAGCACTGTTTGTGTAGATTTAAATTACACAAAAGTTTTTTATATAAATAAATATAGACAAAATAAAATTTCAGACCAAAAGGTTTTCTTGTAAAAGCTAAGTTTGAGCTTTTATTCACTTTTTCTATGGTATAATAAGACAATTGTTACCAAAAGATATTTTCGACTTTGACCACCTTTTTCAAGATCAACAACATTAATTTGAATGAAAAAAGAATTTATAAAGCTTTTCTTGAAGTAAAAAAATGAATATGTGAAGGTTTCATATATAATAAGAACTTAAATTCTTTCTTTATTCTTTATTCTTTCTTTATTTAAATATGATAATTCACAAATGAGAAAAAAAAATACACAAAAGGCGATCTTATGGCTTAGTAGCCATCTCTTCCAGATAACCTTTAGGGCGAAAAGAAATATTTTACACTAAAAGAGGTAGGTAAGAAAGAACTATGAACTATTACAAGTTTACATAAACAAATACATGATACCTATAAGACAATAAATAAGTTTATCTAGTATATTAATTCAAATTATACATAAATATATACATTACATACATATACATAAATATATACCTACACGAACATACATACATAAATATATAAATACATAAATACATACATACATACATACATACATACATACATACATACATACAAACATACATACATACAATACAATACAAACAAAAGTATTCTAAGGACTTGTCGACAATTGAAGTAAATGATGTTTTACGGCCTTTTTAAACGAAAATAATGATTTTGCCTTACGGATATTTGTAGGCAAATTGTTCCACAATTTAGTCGCTTGAACTGTAAAAGACTGATCATATATTTTCGTTTTATGAATCGGAATGCGTAACGTTAAGTTGCGTGAAGATCGAACCGCATTCCCTGGCGCAGCGATAAATTCAAATTTATCCTTCAGGTAAGAAGGAGCAGTAGGACTGAATAACACACAGTACAAGAAAGTAAGAATACGTAAATTCCGGCGACAACGTATGGGAAGCCACTTGAGCTTTGAACGAAAGTAGGATACATGATCATATTTACGGAGCCCGAATATGAATCGAATAGCCAGATTTTGAATTCGCTCAAGTTTGTTAAGTTGGTCCTCGGTGACATTGGTAAAGCTTGCATCGGCATAATCAAGAATAGGTAATAAAAGATAATTTGCTAGCATAATTTTGGAGGGTATAGGTAGAAAAGAATGTAACCTTCTCAATGATGATTAAATCTAAATATTTTATAATTAGTCCATATATAAATTAAATTAAAACCTACAATAATATATTCACTAGTTACTTTACACATCTCTAACACTTATTAAAATATATAAAATGAAAATTATTAAATACTTTGTTATTAATAAAACAACTTTCGTTATAAAAAGTTCACACAAACATTTAACATAAAAATATATGTTTAAAAGTAACAAAATATATAAATATATTATATTTATTGCAATCTATTACAGCAACAGTCTATATAACAGGCATAACAATAAAGCTGTTAAGCTTAACTTGAACAGTCAATGGTTACTTACAAATGTGCAAGGCAAATAGTAATAAATTCAGTTGTGCGTGCCAACCAGCTATCCTACGCCACAAGTATAGCCAATTAGGTTTAACATAAACAAATAGTTGACTATCTCGTGCTCTCTTGAGGATGTAATTTAAACGTTAGATTAAAGTAGCAAATAGATTTTGAGAAAATGTGTTAATTTTATAGTTTTAATTTTTTTAATGTTCACCTTTGCTCATGATATTTCTGTATTTCTGTCTTTCTCATTTTTTTTAATGCAATAAAGAATATTATTATTACTGTATATTTTTAATTGTTTTTATAGCAAAAAAAAATACTACCAAATATTTAATTCACTATTCACTTACTCTCCAATCTGTTATGTTGTTAAAATAATATTAAAAATACAAAAGACAATAAGGATATAAAAAATTATTGTTTTTTAATGTAGCAAAGAGCGGCGATAACCGCAGTAGCTGTAGAAACCTAGTGTTAAGATACTCTGTTACCCGCTTTGCGCCTTTTGAGTGGCGTAACTGAACGCCGCTCAACGTAAATGTATGAAAAATAATACATAAGAATCAAAAACTGTTGCTTTACAATATTTGTACTTTTCTTTTGTAGGCTTTTAAATTTTTTTTTCAAATATTAATTTTATATTTGTGTCACACATACGTCATATGCGTAAATAAAAATCATTAATTATTACTTGTTTTCGTCTACAATTCGTTGCCAAAAATTGTCGTGGTCATTTTATTGTTTCGAGAAGTTCATGGGAGTTAAATTTGGGTACGGACGAAGTTGGTACGAGCAGTTCAGCATTTTATTTTCAAAGTCTCGTAAAGCTCACATTTTCAGATTTAGTAACGTTGTTATGATGAGTGTGTACTCAGATTCAGTTTTAATTGCTAACGATGTTGAAAGTTGTATAATAGATTTTTTAAAGGCGCCAACAGTACATTATAATATATATTATTTTTTGTCCAATATTATTTAGTGTTTAAAAATTGATTGTTTTACAACTCCAGATTTACGTTTATGTATATATATATCATTCAATTTAGATTCAATATAATCTTATAGTATACAATATTTGAGTTCCATATCGACAAGATAGCTTCACGCTTTATCCCGCACATGGCAGGGTAGGCAAAGGGAACTGCAGGAACCATACGAACCTAGTGTTAAGACACTCCTGTTGCTTAGTCCCTGCTTTTTTTCGTCCCCACTTTCCGCCTTTTTCGAGGTATTGCGTGTGGAGTGGCAGAACTCAATGCCGCGCTTTGCCTAGTTGCCAGAGCGAAGAAAATGGAAATAGAAAAATTCATCTTCCCCAAGTGGGAATCGAACCCAGAAACCGTCGCGTTTACAGGCAGACGCTTACGCCTCTGCGCCACGACGGTCCTCAATAGACAAGATAAATTTTCGGTATTGGCAATTTAATTTGAATGTATACTATATTCAAAGCCTTTTTGTGCTTTGCATCATATTTTTACTTAAAACTTATTTATTATTATAGAGCAAAAGAGCTCATCAAGAGTATTCCACTTTTCACTTATTTCGAGTCTTTAAAATTAAAATCCTACGGTGGCCGTTCTGGCGGACTTCCAAAACTCACTAATGGAATTTTGTCCGTCTGTGACCGAACTGTTCACGACCATCGACTGAAGAGTGCTCGAATGTAAAAATTATGCACCAATTTCACGAAAACATCCTTTTACTAAGAAGCTGTTTTACGCATATGTTATGGTGGAACACTGCCAGTGTATCAGTACTTAAGTATATACGTATTTAGTACCCTCATATTTGTTATATATTAACCTATTACCTTATTGTACAAATAATTAGCTTCTTTTATAACATATTATATTAATTGTATAGGATTTGTTACTATTACAATATAGTAACAATGTAAAAATATCTCAATACAAGTAGAGAACTGTCGTAGTGCAAAGGTATTGCGTCTGCTTGTAAACGTGACAGTTTGTGGGTTCGATTTCCACTCGAGGAAGATTGATTTTTTCATTTTCATTCTCTTCGCTCTGGAAACTAGGCAAGCGCGGCGTCGAGTTCCGCCATTTGAAATACAACGCATTGAAAAAATGAAAAGTGGGGAACAGAGTGTCTTAACTGGAGCAGGATAAACCTGTCAAGCTATAAAAATATAAATATAAATAATATTATTAGGTATATACGTGTATACGTTTTAAAATGTTATGTATTTGTATCAGTATATAGAGAGAAATTTATATCTTAGAACTTAAGTTTTAGTAAAAAAATTGTTAAGGATTTAACTAACATTAAAACATTGATAATAAGTAAGCTAGGCGTATTACATGCTCTAGTTAAAAGTGTGGCGTGGAGTTGTGCCATTTGGGTAAAAATGAGCTAACACTAGTATCTTTCTACCTCTGATAAATCGTGAAGCAAAGAATTGGAGAAAGTCTTACTGAAAAGTTATAATTAAATAAAAAATTTAAAATATGTAGCACATTTTTTATGAAAACATCCCAAAAGCTTCAGAACAAAGCTCTATAATTACTTGAAAAGTTCCCAACAAAGCTTAATACTGTTAAGTATATTTGTATATGCAGAGCCGCATCCCTCGTTCACAGTCTCAGGGACGGCGTCTTGCATACGACCCTAATTTTCTCAAGCAAAAGCCATTCATGTATGAACTAAAGCTACCCTTAGTACAGCAATTACCACAAAAGGTTCCAAGGGAGTAATGGTGTGTTGATATGGTGTCTTTCATTGTCTTAGCAAAATTGAACCGCGGAAGTTCAATTAAAACTTAACTAGCGTGCTTTGTATTATGTAATTGGATTAAAAGCTTGTCAAATTATTATTAATTCAGGCGGGCAGAGAAATCGAGCTTTAAGTTTTCTCTTCGATATTCTTATTACCTATAAAATCAAGTAAATAATATTCATCCCCCGGCTAAAGGTTGCCTTCTATTGCTTTATTAGGGTTGGAAGTTAAGTACACGAAATATAGGACCATATGAGTCGAAGCACCTAATCAACGTAATAACTGGGAAAAGAAACAAATGAAACCAAATGCAGTTAGCCCTTAGAAAAATATTTTTTCACTTTTACATTCACATAGTATATTAAGCAAAATAAAATGTCAGAATTAAACAGGATTGGCAGAAAAAATCTGGATTCAGGATCTTTCCATCCTTTATTATATTTTAGGTGTTAGCGCTCAATGACGCAGTTCATTTTGTCAAAGCAAAACAATTTCTCCGATTTGGAATAGAATCCACAAATGTCGTCTCTTTCTGTATTTCGTACAAATCGAATCTTTTCAGGGGAAAGACAAAATTTTTTTTGTCTTTCCCCTGTAAAGTTAGAAATATAAGAATTGGGTATTTTTTTAATTAATTACTTCAGATATGAATAATTAGTTAAAAAATCCAATATTTATTAATTTTAAGGTGGAAAAAGTATTATATTTTACTCTTTATTAAAATTACTTTACACTTTAAATAACTTAGCGACCCTACAAATTAAAAGACGGTTGGCAACGACTATAACGACAGCGAAACAACTTCATACTTGTAAAAGGCAGACACAATCACTATATAGAGTTCATATAAATTCCAACGTAATCCTTTGGAAGTATTCATGTACAAATATTTGTGTTTCATTTTCCGTGTTAACGATGTTTTAATCTCCGTACCGCACATTATCGTTCTGATCGCAATACGAATATGTACGAGCAAATTGAAGTGCCGAAAATGTGGTACTAACAGCCTTGTATAATGAAAAAGATTATGAAGTCATTTTATATTAAAATAAAAGTTTAAAATTATGATACGGTGAAGTTTGTTTTGTATAAATATGAAAATTCATTATAATTTTTAAGTAGTTAGGTATAAGGTTTTTACAGAATACAAAAACAAAAAATATATTAAAATTATATTATACTATACGGTACCTTGCAGCTTTTAAATAGGTTAAAAGTTTATTTCAATTACTTTATATGTTATTTGTACAACATAAGAAAAAGAAAAAAAACCTAGAAAAAGGCGGAAAATGGAGACGGAGAAAGCCGGACAAAGCAACGGAAGTGTCTTAACACTAGGTTCATATAGTTCCTGCTAGTTCCCTCTGCCTACCCTGCAATATGCGGGATAAAAGCGTGAAGCGAAGCTAAAAACAAAAAAGAAAAAAACAAAGAAAGCAATATAAATATAATAGATATTTTTAAAATTATTCCTTAAAAACCCGTTTTCTATTTTTCTATACAATAGAATAATATAAAACGTTTTCAATTAACAACAGAAAACGCTGTTTACTATAAAATAATAAATACAAAAAATACTCACTTATACACAACATATTTCAATACAAAATTCTAGAATCCGGACAAAAAATAATACTACTAGGATTTAGATATAACATATCTATATTTCAACTTTCAATGTATTACTAATATTAAGAAAAAATATGACAGCACCCAACACTAGACTTCAATAACGAAATATAAACTACGTAAATAAACATAAAAACCCATATAAAACGTGACCTTTCTTAATCAGCCCATATAATTCGAGGCGGTGTGTCCTTTCTATTGAATGCAAAAAACAGTTTCTGCTACTCCATAGGGCAAGCGTGGCATAATGAAGATTGTTATCACGATATCAATAAATTGTTCCTTTAACCCTCTTTTAGTACAGAAAACTGATGTTATAGATAAGATTACTAAATCGAATTAATTTTAATTATAAATATGTAGATTTGTATTGAAATAATTAAAATGATATGGAATTGATATACATTTATGCAACATACTAATATTGTACCATTATAATGTAGCTGAAACAACGTTTAACAAATAACACTTTATTTGTTACACTAATGTTTTAAAAATTTATTACACCTCAGACTAGCCTTGAGTATTATTGTACCGATTTGTTAAAAATCGAGTCAGATAATTGTTGACTTTTGGATTTAATATCGTGTTTTTTTAGGTAATACGAAAACAAGTCCACAATCATCCGTAAACCCACAATCACATGTTTGTATTGTTACTAAGCCACGGTAGTTATTAAAAGGTTAAAGCTTTAGTTAATAAATTTGTTATTTCATTATAAAATTAAGTTCTTTTTTAATAAAGACTAATAACCCTTACCACAAATTTGCAATTATCTTACTTTATCTTGATATGCTATATTTAAATTTTTTCGTTTCAGCGTCGATACTGTCTTTTACATCTTGTGTAAATTCCAATAGTATCCGTAAAGATGCTTGATACGCTTACAAGAGTCCTATACAATATTTCTATAAATTGAGAAAGGACTGTCTTTTTCTTTCGCACTTAATAATATAATTTGAAGCTGTAGCTTCCATTAATAAATTTTTAGCTAATATATAGCAACAGCAAGGAGCAAAACAAAAATATTACCTTAATGACACGTAGATAAAAAATAAATAATTGTTAAAAAAAAACTCAATAATACGCGCTAATGTGAACTTAAATTTAAAAACTATAAATGTTAATTTTATTTTTTAATTTAATAAAAAACTATATAGAAACTAAAAAAATGTGTAGATCGCTTTATATTGACATACGCGTCATTCAACAAAAGATTTCTTTTGCTTTGTATGCTATCTAGAAGGATTTTAAAAAAAGTAAAAATATATAAGCTTATCAAATCATGTTACAATTAACATAATAACAATGTTAACTTTCATACATTAAGTTAGATTAAGGTCAATATACAATTACTAGACGCGAGTTGTGACATATATACGTCAATTACGTCCGGTCTCGCTTTTATGACGGGAGGCTTTTACGCTTAATTGAAAACAACTCATGGTTTATTCAGTATACGTCCGCTATCAAGACCAGTATAACAAGATCTCACCGATACCATGGATCCAAAACGAAATAAACCCAAGCCGATGTCATTGACTATAACGAATAGGTCAAGTTAAAGTAGCTATATTTCTACTTTTGGATGGCATTTGATTTAATCTAGTAGACGATTCGCGTTATTTTGGAATTGCGTAGTTTGAAATGGGTATTTTATTTAAAACTGTTTTAGGTTTGGTTATAGTGCCAAAATCAAGTTATTTTTAAAAAAAAATGATTTTTCACATTACTTTCGTAATAGTAAAGCTTTAAAGTCAATAATAATCTATCTTCGTCATTAATTTCATTAAAAATGAAAAAAAAAAAAGACATATAGGTAAAAAACAATGTAAAAGCACTAAACACATCACCCAATAAATGATTTAAAGTGATAGTAAAATTTAGATATTGTTTTTTATTTAATCCGATTACAATCCCAATCCTCGGTGTTCGATTACAGCATAAATAACGGTAAAATATCTAGAAAATACTAATTTTCGACTACAATAATTTAAAAAAAATTAAAACATGTGGCAAAGGTCATATTAATTTCGCTAAATAAATACAAACTAAAATCGTTGTGGTTATCTCCTAGTTAAAAAATAAAACATCCAACTATAACAACTTTAACACTTTGCATATAAAAGCTCTCACTGCTTCTATCTAAATAAAATATGAAACGTTAAACAAACACAATTTTTCACAACATTTCTTTTTGATTTCTCACTACAAATCACACAAAGGGCGAAATCTACAAAATGTAAATAAATTTCATTTCAAACTTATCGAACTCTATTTGACAAAGATTTCAATGTGTCTGCCCTCCTATATACTCGTACTAGAAAAACCCAAACATCTTATAATAAAATTGCGCTCGTAGCAGGATAGGCAGGAACTCCAGGAACTGTAGGAACCTAGTGTTAAGACACTTCATTTTCCACTTTTCTACTTTCGAGGCATTTTGAGGCATTAGTGTTGTGTTGAGTGACGGAACTTAAAGTTGCTCTTGCCTAGAAGTTAGAGCGAAGAAAATCCTTAAATAATCCATCTTCTCCAAGTGGTGATTGAACCCGCTAACGGTTTTAGGCAGGCACTGTGCCTCTGGTTCACTACGGTCATCTTATATATCTTATAATATTAAATCATGTTTGGAAAATAAAAAAATTCAAAGTACGCACTTTAAGTCTTAGTTACAAATTATACGTTCTTATCGAGCGACATCCAAGTTTTCATGTTTGTTACAATTTATTTTTACTATCAATATCAGATACTTTACAAAAATTAATTAATATTTAGGTAAGAAATTCAAGAAACTCTAAAATTACATACATAATAAGTACTAGTAAATGGTCTTAAAATAAAAAGATTCATAACAATATAACTATTATTTTAATATTCATTTACATATATATTACGGATATATATATATATATATATATATATATATATATATATATATATATATATATATATATATATATATATATATATATATATATATATATATATATATATATATATATATATATATATATATATATATATATATATATATATATATATATATATATATATATATATATATATATATATATATATATATATATATATATATATATATATATATATATATATATATATATATATATATATATATATATATATATATATATATATATATATATATATATATATATATATGTGTGTGTGTATAAAAAAAAATATAACTTTATAACTGAATGAGATTAAATAAATGTGAAAATATGGACAAGTGCAAGTAATACTCGCACATTGAGTGTTCGGTATCGATTTAATTGTTATACGTATTCTGCTAAGGAAAACATTACTTATAAAAACTATAAACTTATTTTATGATCGAATCCACTGATTTTGTTATTAAATGAATTACACTTATCAGTTTATAATGTTTTCTTTCTGTGGTAAATATATAAATAACTTTTACGGCGTTTTCTTCATATATACTCACTTCTATCTTCTATCATTTTTATTTCGCTTTGTACAATAATATCTAATTTATTACCAACTTTCGAGACCCTAAAATTAACAAAAAAGCATAAAAATTCAATTTAGGCATATATCTCAACGTATTTGTTGTTGTAACAAAATTAAAACAAAATTGTGTTCCGATAAAGTAAACGTGCATACTCACAAGCTTTGAGCTGCAACAGACAGTATATCTCTAATTTCTCCAAACATACCATATCACCGACAAAGCGGTCCGGCTTCGTAACTGTTCAAACTGAGTACAATTGCCTGTTCCCTTAACTTGCATAGCTTGGCCGATCATGGAATAGTTTGCACTAACAAGTGTTTATACGACTTTACGTTGTATTTGTTAGTCTGTATCCGATTGGTTGTTGATATGTTTATTTGAAAATGTATTATATTCATTGTTTTATTTTATTCCATGGAATAAATTATAAATATTATTTTATTTTTATTTTTCTTCTAAATATAATTCAAATTTCTTTGCATTATTCAATGGGATAGCGTCTAACTGGAAAAGAAAGCTAAGCTAAGCTCTTTAGGTGGGTGGAGTTAATTAATGCTAGATATGTGTGCAAATAAGACAAGGTTCGAAGCTAAGCATGTAAAATCTAAGCCATTTTTTACTGTAAAAATTAATATAGGTACACAGTATTAATTAATTACAACTAAAATGTATGGGATATTCTGTACTTGTACCAAATTTTATACTACTTTTTTCATACATTGCTGATTAAAGACGTATTTTTTTTTCTTCACGTATTAGTATATAGATTCCATCTCCTCAAATGACAAAATAAGCGATATATATAAAAATGTCAATTGCATCTGCTGTAAAATTCATGGAGCACGCACAGTAGTTATTTTTCACATTACTATATTAAATTACGTAAAAGTACGCTACTGGTTCACGCTACGTTTAGGGCTTAAAATAATATCTTTAATATTTTTCAATGACAAATGACATATTTTTTATTGAAATCTACACGATACCTACTCATTTTTTTATTAACGATATTTTTCCATACTACTAGTGTACTTTTGGATTAATAGGTGAGTACTGCAAATTGGGACGTGAGCAATTTAATTTTCAGCTTTATTTTGTATTTATCAAACATAGGCAGATATATCTTGATACTAAAATATGCAATTTTATTCCATACCTAAAATAAATTCTACACAACAATTGACTGAACCCCACGCTTTATTTCACCAGAGCGAGGAGATGATAATAATTTTTTGCTATTATTTAAGTAGGAATCAAACCTACAACCATTAAGATCACAGTAAGTTCTTTTACTCTAGGCTTTAATATATAATAAGACAAGAATCTTTAACAATTGCGGACTTTTCCGCAGCCTTCTCTATTTTCATAATTTATAAGTTACTTGACCTTTGCCAAGTATGTAGGGGGAACAACCCCAGTACTTTAGTTAAAATATGATATAAAAATTAAAAACAAAGCTTACATTTTTCGCTTGTCCTTATAAGCGCCAAGTACAGTAGCCAAAATATATTTATTAAAAAGCTACAACTTAGTAATGATACAAAATGTTAGTAAAAATGTTATATACTCTTACATAATATAATTTTAATATAATAAATTCGCTTTTTTATATTATAAATCTTTTTTTATAAAAATATTATTTCCCGAATGCCGTCATGGCACAGTGGGACAGCGACCGGTGGTTGTGAGTTTGAATCCCTCTTGTGAAATGAATTTTATTATTTTCATTATAGTGTGACTGAATAAAAGAATTTGAGTAAAATTGACAATTTTTTCCCAAATTCAAAACATTTTCCAATTTTAAGTTACAGCTAATCTCTACCAACTAAAAGCTATAGCATGAAGTGAAAAAATTAAAAATATGTTACTCTGACCCCAAGAACCTCGTTTAATAATGATTTTACCTCACATTTTTATTTATTTCATAAAACTTTTATATGATAATTAATTAGTTCTCAACCCAGTTTTATTCGTATGCTAATTAGTTATTGCCGTGTAATATATGTACATATTAATAATTTCGCATGACTTTTCATGTGAAACGCGTCGCTAATTTGCTACCTGAGGGTTCGCCTCTAGCTCTTATATTATTTCCCACACATACATGTATGTAACATTAAAAATGGTGACATAAGTTAAAATTATGATAAATTATAATTACAAAATAATTTCCTGTCTTCGCTTCCTTAAGGAAAACGCATTGCTGAGTCACGCTACTTAATACGCAATATCTCTAAAATTGACAGTAAATTGAGAACTTTGTTCCCTCAGGAACTTTTTAATGCTATGTTATATTTATTATTGGATATTTTATAAAAGAACGAGCGTGAACGCATATCTCTCAATTTAACTTTATTAAACATTATATATATATATATATATATATATATATATATATATATATATATATATATATATATATATATATATATATATATATATATATATATATATATATATATATATATATATATATATATATATATATATATATATATATATATATATATATATATATATATTTATGTATATATATATATATATATATATATATATATATATATATATATATATATATATATATATATATATATATATATATATATATATATATATATATATATATATATATATATGATAATACAAATTGCTTTAGTTTAGCATTTTAGTAATTTAGCCGGTCTCAGTACAGCAACATTGTATTTGTTTGTACTAAACATTCATACATATTCAT
Source organism: Dione vanillae (assembly GCA_037178615.1). NCBI lineage: Eukaryota > Metazoa > Arthropoda > Insecta > Lepidoptera > Nymphalidae > Dione > Dione vanillae. The sequence continues at coordinate 244,795 of JAZFAU010000141.1, forward strand.
AGAAAAGTCTTAGTTTTAAACATTTGTAACTACTATTTATTCCATTCACAGTAGTGCTTTGCTAGCGGAAACATAGAAATGAAAAATTGCTCATTTAAATAACAACGCTTGTGCAAACATTAAATTGATAGTAATCCGTCCCGAGTTTACACGCAATATTTTGTAAAGCTTAAAACATGCAACTTAAATGACAAGTGAATTGCAAGAAATATTATTTTGCAGTTCTATTCCTGACAAAACACTTATATTTCGTTCTTAATATAAAACGCTTTCTACACGAAATCGAAATAAAAATAAACCACAATATTGTAATTTCTTCAAGAAAGTAAGTAAGTAAAATGTATTGTTTAATATGTGTTTAATAAGAAGTCGGTTCGTGTAAATTTAATTATTTTTAAATTTTTGCCATTAAATTTATCTACACTGAAATTAGTGACTTTTATTTTTATTTTTATTAAACACAAAGGACTACAAATGAGTGAAATGATTATGGTTAATAAATCCTGTATAATTATAATCCTTGTAATAATTCTATAATTCAAAGCGAGACGTATTGCTTCTGATGTAGGTACGTTAAAGACCAGTCTAATTACAGGTCATCTGCACACGATTGCCATTTTTTATCTCTCGGGCGTACTAATCGTTGGAGGATTAATGATCTTACTTTATAGCTGTCTAAATTGCACACTATTTTATAATTTTATAATAGATAGGAATCTAATTTCTTAGAAAAAAATAATATAAAACATTGATTTTACGTTGACAAAGTTGACAAAAAACAAAGTTTGTCGATAAAGTAGAACTAGTAGCTTCATATAATTTTTCCTGGTATACTTTGGAGGATGTATCAGCTACGATTATAGTTTAATAAGAAACGAAAAGTTTCAGATAATTCAATTTTTATATCATTTTCCATATAACGTATATTAAAAAATGATCTGCGCTTAATATAATTGCTTTTATTTATAATAGGTAACTCATGAATGTTTGTTTTAATTTCAAGCTGAAGGAAGAGAAGTACTTCTTATAGGAACGTTTCTGGTTAATTAGAATATGTCACAGAGTAATATCTTACAGAACATCGGAAGTCACTTAAATGAGAAGGAAAGGAGCTCGAGTTTAATATTATTAAGATTCTTCAATAATATCGAGTGCTCTTCAATACTTCGTCTGCGCCTTGTAGCTGCCATATTAAAGTCTGCATGTTGTCTAGACTTGAATCTGAAGCGGATATAAAAATATCTTGTAATTGACGTTTCTTTTCCATATAAAATTTGTAAAAGATTTTACAAATATTTAATCATTATATATTGATTTCTATGACGGAAATGTTTAATTTTTTTTTTTTTTTTTAGCTTCACGCTTTATCCCACACATGGCAGGGTAGGCAGAGGGAACTGCTGGAACTATTAGAACCTAGTGTTAAGACACTCCGTTGAATGTTTAATTACATAAGCTACTATTTATATTTTTTTTAATTCACTTAAAACCTAACTTAAATATGATTCTCTAATTAGAAAACACATAATATGTCTCTAGTTTCTATAAGTAATTAAAATTCGTAACGGGTTAATGATAGAAAAATATGTGAAATAGTGTGACAAAATATTTATTGACCATTGCCTAAACATGATTCTAAATGTTAATATAAAAAAAAACAATATAATACACAATATTATGTATATATATATATATATATATATATATATATATATATATATATATATATATATATATATATATATATATATATATATATATATATATATATATATATATATATATATATATATATATATATATATATATATATATATATATATATATATATATATATATTTTATTTCTTGCACTAATTGTTATAATTGCATAACATCTCAAGTAGAAGCACTTTAACTGTCGTATCAAGAGTCGGTTGCAAAAGACAAGCTTTGCGTTGCTTGAGACAGCATATATTGTAAGGAGATTGCTTAGACTACACGTAATGCCTTTGCCTCTGATGGCTTTATGTATATATTATTATAGATAAATTCATTTATATATTTAATTATAGATTTATAAACGTGATTATAATATTTTTATAGTAAAGTTATATAAGAATAAAATAAAAATATACGCAGATCGCACAAAACTTTACTAGCAGAACTGTGGAGCACAGCAGTTAAACCAATGCCAAATCACCTAAAAAATTTAGCAGAAAATCTATCCATCTACATAAGATTAAGACGATTACAGAAACGATTGCACATGCTGTTATGACATATCGATGGAGATCTTGCCCAACTAAGTCCATGTTAGTGATGCATCTCTTTAAGATTTATGTGACTTGGAGCATGGTTATGGATACTAATCTGGTTCGGGGATATACTTTTCGTCATTCACATGTCACATTATATATCATCACTTTGGTGGCGACGACAAAGGGAAAAGAATAAAGTGGGAGAGTTAAAAAAATCTTTTATTTTATCAAACGCTAATAATTTTTGATAAAAACCCACAATGCTCTTTAAAAAAAATTTAAAAATTGACTTAGATTACACGGATATATTTTGCCCTTCCTTATTTATTTTAAATATAACACAATATTAAAAAAGAACAAATATGTTACACTACATATATTATATTATATGTTTCACAAAAGAAAACAAAAACAATATATTACAAAATAAGATATATATGTCACTTTAACAATTCTGTCCATCTTCCCTGAAAAAGTTACATACATATATTATGAACTTAAAATTAGTTACAAAAAGTGTCCGCGAAGGTTCTGTTTATTTCAACTTTCAAGGGCCAGACCCATAAATAGCTGGTCCACGTCGTATTTCGCGGAAAGGTAGCCGTTCTTCTACCTGATCTATGCGCTGTCCGGTCATTGGATTGAACCTAGTGTCCCTGTAAATGCGATATGCTAGCTAACAACAACATTTTATATAAAAGGTAAAAAATTATATGACATAGAAGTCATCAGTCAAAAAAGTTATATATGTAAGTATAATTAAGTCTTTGCAGTGTACTTAAGAAAATTAAAGTAATAAAATTAGTAATTATTAGTAGTAATTATATTTTTAAGTATATTAAGGTTTATCATTTTATTATAGGGATTCGATATTTTCATTACAACTCGACTCACATCGTTGTGTAGTGGTTTGATTTTAAAATCACAGGGAAATTATTACGGTTTCAAAGACTTCGCTTTAGACGTAAAGCAGTGAATTAACTTTCTTTCTTCTTTGTATTGAGAAAATTGCTTAGCTAGGCCATTTTACTTAATATTTTAGCTTTCAAAGGTTAATGCACCTAATGCTATTTACACGTGGACATCGCACCCTAATAAATTCAATAGTTTACTATTTAAAGTACGTTAGTGCTTAATTTAGGAAGACTAGACGGCGGTATAGCTGATCAAAGTTCTTTATTGTTAAACATAATTAACGTAAAACATCTAAAAACGAGGAATGTCGTGGTGCAGAGGCACAATGCCTGTCTGTGAACGCGATGGTTAGTAGGTTCGATTCCCATTCAGGGAAGATAGATAATTTTATTTCCATTTTCTTCGCTTTGGCCACTAGGTAAGCAAGCAAAAGGCGGAAAGCTGTAAATAGAGTGTCTCAACACTAAGTTTTCCACAGTTCCAGTTGTTCCTTCTGCTTGCTACAAGCGAAATAAAGCGTGAAGCTAAATAATGTAATGAAAATAAAATATACTGCAGAAGAAAATTGTTATAAATCACATTTTTACTTCATATTTTCTAGCATTAGTAAGTATTAAATTATAATAATAGAGTAATTACAAAGCTGCATTATATGCAAATTTACTTTAAATTGTTATTAACACGCCATTTTGCAAAAAAAGCCTAGACTACAGCATATTTGCAATGTAAATATTCTGTGACTGGGGGCTATGTTTATTAAAGTTAAAAATAGTGTTAATATTTTTATACAGTACAGTCTATCAGGACAGATATTTATTTAAACGGTTTTTACTTTCCTTTGACATCCCTCAAAACTAGATTAATATGACTATATAATAATCTATATCCTTGAGACTCCAATTATTCGTAAGAGCTACCAACTAGTTAGTTAACTTATATGAATACAATATAAAGTACTTGTAAGTAATTAAGTATCATTAATTATTAACAATAATTAAATTATTTTTTTTAGCTTCACACGTTATCCCGCATAATGCAAGGTAAGCAGAGGGAACTGCAGGGACCGTGGGAAACTAGTGTTAAGACACTCCTTTGCGTAATTCCTGCTTTCTCCGTCTCCGCTTTCCGCCTTTTTCGAGGCATCGCGTGTTGAGTGGCGGAACTCAACGCCGCGTTTTGCCTAGTTTGCCAGAGCGAAGAAAATGAAAATAGAAAAATTCATCTTCCCCGATTGGGGATCGAACCCAGAAACCGTCGCGTTACAGGCAGACGTTGCGCCTCTGGGCCACGACGGTCCTCAACGGCGGTTCTCTTGAAAATAATTATTTTTTTATATTTTATATTAAAAATGTGGTAAAAAGTTTTGTCAAATAATATCAAACCAACGTGTCTATGTGTCTGATATATATAATTATTATTATAATATAAATATATAAAAAGGAATGTATGTCCTCAGTAAAACGTACACGAATTTAAAGAAAGGGTTACTGGAAGTTACCAAAGAAACCAACAATTCTTTTAATATAAAGTTTATTATTATTTATTGAGATTGGAGGTCAATTTTGTGTAGAAAAAGAAATAAGTCATGGAACTAATGAAAACCGCGAGCTAAAGTTACGAGCCGAAAGTATAAAAACGTACAACTAAGCACTTTAGCCAAATATAAGTAAAACAATATAAACGTTAACAAAATTATATTGTAAAATCAGTTATAACTTATAAGAAACTCGTGTTCTTTGAATTTTTGAGTATCTTCTACTCGATGGCCCTCAAAATCGAAAACATCCATTTACGAACACTTTATTATTTATAGATCGTAGGATCAAACGTTTTCATAACGCACCCGTCTCACTTAATTTGGAACGATTGATGTTATACTTTATTGGTTGTTATAGATTTTCTGAGTGGTTTATACATTATATTGAAAATTTGGTTTCTTATAACCGGAAAACGAATTGCTTTCTCGATTTGTAGCATTCAATGAGCCAAAGCTATATTTGATACTTTTTGTTGTTAATGTTGATATAATAAAAATAAATATCTCAACGTTCTAGTTCCCTTCCCCGTCTTATGCGGGAAGTGTATAACAGGGCAGGGAACTAGGCGGAGAACCTTGTATTAAAACACTCTTTTTTCTACTCTGTCTAATTTTCAGGACGTTACATGAAAGTGGTGAAGCTCCGCATTGTATCTTGTCATGTCATGTCTAGAGATTGCAATCCTGCAATGTGGGATCCCGCAGGATTTGAGCCCTTGTGGGACCCCGCAACAGTGGCGGGATATGCCTCACGGAACCCGCAACTCCCAGATTCATTGAAATATAGATATGCTAGAAAGGTTTTACAATCTCAGTGTGTTTTCAAAAGACTCTATTACAATATATTAAACTATCAAGCCAACAATTGTGAAAACAGTGCGAGATTGCAATTTCTAGTCATGTCACCAGAGTAAATGAAAATACTATGTAAATGACTCGCGTAGGCAAGCGGGAATCGAACCGATGAAAATAAAACTGGTGCAGTCAGCCCGCATAGATTTTACACTAACATTCAAATTCTCTTCCAACGTCGTCCATATTTTTTTTGTAAATGTCTGAAAAAAATTCCGATAAGTGTAACATATCTTTCGTCAAAGTCGTTACCTATTTAACTAGTAAAACCTACAAGTAAAATCCAAATTACACAGTAATAAGAAAAGTGAGCACGAATAAAGATTGCCGTTATTTACTCATTAAAACTTTGAATTGGGTGTTCCCCATCGAAACGGAAAAGTAAAATAAACTTTTCAATGATATCTGAAGACGTTGCTAGCAAGAAAAAGATATTCTGTGTAGCATTTTATGAGGTGTTCAGTTTATTAAAAATAGGAATTTATTTCGATTTTAACGTTATTTACAAATTTTAAAATTTATATATATTTCTTTTTTAATATTTATTTATATTTTTATAACATTCATATTTGCTTAGCATTATTATCATCATCATTATCACTATATGTCGTTAAGAGGAAACACTATTTTTTGCGATGTACGTACGTTGCTGATAACAGGGTAAGCGTTCATACAGAATAAAAAGATAGTCTATGTCTTCGACACAAAACATTACACATTACTTTGGGAGTTCGTTCCCCTGTTTGGAATTGATTGATTGACCCAAAACCCCTGCTATTATAACTTTAGTATACTTATACAGTAATATAATAATATTTAATTTTTAATCGTTATTTTTGTAATACATAATTTTTTTAACCCCTTGCCAAATAACATGTTACAAATGGAGCATTCCATTCCAACTGTGATAGAATTTGAATAAAATCTGCACGCGCTTTGTACTGAAAAACGAATAGAACGTTTGTTTGATCACCATTAAAAGTTTTCGAAACACTATTGTTCCCATAGCAATCGCAAACAAAGCGTATTGGCTAAAAATTGCGGCATATTCTGTAGATAACGGATGTTTGTGATTTCATATATACATACTCGTATACGGTGGTATTGAGTAATTTAGGAAAGCTAGGCACCTCAATTTATTAGGTAATTTAGGTATTCGAGATTTATTTACGTTTTTATATTTACTCAAGATATCTGTTAAAGGAAATAATAATCTAATATAATAATTAGAAATATAAAGTGATTCTTGTAACATAAAGATAGAACAAAAACAATAAAAAAATATATGAATTTCCACATAGAATTAAAAATATTAAATTGTATCATACTATGAATAAATAGTACAATTGTAGGTCAATAGTATATTTGTTGGTTTGTAGGTGGAATAAGATTACAAATAAAAAATAAACCTACAACTATTGAATTATTCAACGAATTGAGAAAGTAAAAGCACTCTGCTCTTTTGAGACTAACATCTGTCAGTCAGTTTGTCACTTATTTATGATATCCAGCGAGGCTCTTGATGTGACCTGGCTGTGCTATTTTAATATTGGCTTTGAGATTTGAGTTACATGTTTTCGCATGTCTCTTGCTTGTTAATGCATTGACTCTACATTCTGGTTCTACATTCGTCTCAGAAAAATTGTAATTTTTTATTGCTTCGTTCATACAAATGAAATATCATATTGTTTATTGCTTCCAAAATTTATCGATTTTTAAAATATGAGTTTCGTATGTTGTTATAATGGAAAAATTATTTTTTGATAACATTATAGATCAGAAATACTAATAGATGAATATTGGCCTATGCTATACAAAGATTTATTTTTATTTTTTACCATTCACGCTTTATACAAACAAACTGAAAGCTACTTACTTAGTGGCGGTGCTCAACGCCATTCTTTGTTACACGCTGACTCTGCTGACTGACGTTGGTATCTGAAATGTGAATGAAATTAACATTTTTGATGTTTCATGTTACGATAAATTCATTTAAAATATATAAAACAATTAGAATATATAGAGGACCGTCGTGGCGCAGAGGCGCAACGTCTGCCTGTAACGCGACGGTTACTGGGTTCGATCCCCAGTCGGAGAAGATGGATTTTTCTATTTCCATTTTCTTCGCTCTGGCAAACTAGGCAAAGCGCGGCGTTGAGTTCCGCCACTCAACACGCAATGCCTCGAGAACGGCGGAAAGCGGGGACGGAGAAAGCAGGGGCTAAGTAACGGAGTGTCTTAACACTAGGTTCCCACGGTCCCTGCAGTTCCCTCTGTCTACCCTGCCTTGTGCGGGATAAAGCGTGAAGCTATAAAAAAAATTTTAAAAAAAATAAAAAAAACATTAGAATAATATTATAGAAAAGCATTCATAACTATTACTTTTAAAGTTTTATCAGTGATCGTTAAACAACAAAACATAGAGCATATACAAATTTGAATCGTGAAAATAAAACTAAGGTGGAAATATAAGCAGTTTTCAATTGGTCTATTCTAAGTTACAAAGAAAGCACAGCCTGTATACACAGCAAAACTGTACAGAACTGCGCTTATTGAAGCGGGAAATTGAGCTGGTGCCAATTTTATTTTTCAATTGCTTTTACATTGGTGCTACATTACGGAAAATCTAATTAATGTTTGTCACACTATCGGTTTTATTGGTTGCAGTGAACAGCAATGATAATAAACTGAAAAATAGGTAAGCTTTTTTATTTTGTCTTTAATTTTCATCTTCACGCCTTTTTAAGAGACTCTGCCCTTAGCTTGCACCTGAATCTACCCGACATTGCTTTTACATCTCACCTATGAAGAGACATCACGCGCAAGGGACTAAGCGTACGATTATATTTCAGGTAGGTAGGGTTGGATGGTAAGGTAGGTAGCGACTATGAAATAAAAAATAAAAAAAAATTATACTATATACTGCATAGAATATATTGGTTGACGTTATAACAAAACATCAAAATCAAAATCTTAACTAAACTCGTATGAAAAAAAAAAATCAAGTACAAGAACACTTGCTTAACCTATCTCTAATTAAATACATCGCTACTAAATTATTAACGAGGAGTTAAGTTTGTATCTTAAGATCAATAAATCATACGCTGCGTGACAATCAAGTGGTTGTTTTTGTTCCCCCTTGCCTGTCTCCGGCAGATCTTAGTAAATAGCCTAACAAATGATGATCAAGACAAATTGCTAAGTGGCGAAATGTGAACATTCTTTGCATTTTATTAAACTTTCCCCTCAAAGCTTACGCTTCCTTGAACTTTGAAGTTGGTCGACGATGTAATTTTATGAAATTGGTTTTTCTATTTTAATATTAATGTACACAATCTAATCTCATACTAAATAATATTGGATAGTGTAAATTTCTCAACATATAGTAGGTTAAGTTTCTAAGAATAAGTATTTCGGAGATTAAGAGTAAGATTTCTTTTTTCATAATATTTTTTGTGTCTTCAGGCTTTATCCCGCATATGGCAGGATAGGCAGAGGTAACTGCAGGAACTATAGCATCCTAGTGTTAAGACACTCTGTTATTTAGTCCCTGCTTTCTCCGTCTTTGCTTTCCGCCTCTTTCGAGGCATTGCGTCTTGAGGGGCGAAACTCAACGCCGTGCTTTTGTGTGTTTCCAGAGCGAAGAAAATGGAAATAGTAAAATCCATCTTCCCTGAGCAGGAATCGAACCCATAAACCGTCGCGTTTACAGGCGGACACTACACCTCTACGCTGCGAAGGTCCTTTCTTTATAATGATTCTATGTAACTCACCTTACAGTCACACACAGTAATAATTCTAACTAAATCCTGAAATACGGATAAATGAATGGAAACCGTGAAGGACAAAAGCAAATGGCGGCATCTGGAGGAGACCTGTACCCGGAAGGGGTCATGAAATACCTTTGATTATGTCACTAGTAAATTAATAACTTAATATAAGGTAACTATGTGGAAAAGTTTGTTTGTTTTGCATATTAAAAGGCGTAATAATAAATCTTGAAACATTCTTTCTAATTAAAACAATGTCGTAACACAACGCATAAATGGAGTTAATTAATTTATTATAATATATTATTATTTATACCATAACATTTAATCATAATAAATAGTATGCATTACAATAAATACAATGGAAATGCTTTATTACTACGGATATCATTTCATCATAATACGAGCAATATTTCAAATGGTACTGTGATTAATATTTGCAATTTTCTAATTGTTGTATTTCATTGTACACTATATCATTTTCACATTTAAATGAAACGTATTTAATTTATCACTTAAATATGTTTCAATATACAACATTTTATGTTAAAATAATAACGTAAAAAACAAAGCCAAGCGTTTTTCTTAATATACACTGTAATTATTATTAACTAACCTAACATATATTGAAGCTGCGCAAATTCTCTTTTCGCGGAACTTTTTTTTGAGGAGAGATGTAGGCATCACTTATATGGACAGGTGCTTCACTACAAAAATGTGAAGAAGGATAGATACCCTTTACAAAGTTCGACTCCTGACACAGTAGTTGTGTCTAAGAGCTATTGGCCATAATAATGACAAACATGTCGTGTTTTTTAATATTTGAATTTTTATCATTAAAACATAATTCTGGTTTTTTGTCATATTTTTGTCATATGATCACAATTCATTTTTAATGTGCTTGTTTGACTAAAATATAAATTCTAGTCAAATAACGCATATATACTTAGTCTTAACCTGTTCGTTTAAAAGAATTCAAATTTTTAAAACATGAAGCATCTAACCCACTGGGACATCTATCACGATTTTACCCTACAGGTAAATAAAACAAATAAGACTTTTTCACCTTTATAAGATTTTTATTACAAATGCAATGTAATATATTATATATGTAATATATCAAAATTACAACAAGACACTAAGACACTAATAACACCATTTTATAAAGGTTTTAAAAGCTTAAAACAAAATGTAAACAAAGTAAGCATCCGCTTCTGTTCGAGAGATAAACGAATAGACTAAGCTAAAAACTCTGATTGAGTTCCCGGATCAAATACAGCGCCACTACTGTGCAGTTTTATTAATACAATTGTACTTTAAAATGTTACCAAAGCTTTTGCTCCATTCACTATAAATGTAATTGATATTAGACGGTTAAATATATTAACTGTAAGTAGCTTACCATGCTTTTACTATTTTTTACTTTTTACCTTTACTGACATTATTCTTGAATTCTAGAAGCATTTTCACAGTACCATAGAAACTAGTAATTAGTGAATAGATTATAAAGTTTGGAGTAAAACCTTAGTATTATAAGCTAAGCTAGTGCCCAATTTTGTCTTTGTGGCTTTAATTCTGTGTCTTTAAAATCAGTCTAACGAAATATATTATAATAACTTGATCTCGCTTGATTGATATTCTCGGATTTACTTCAATATATTGTAAATTCAATTTAAAATCATTTTGTTGATGGCAAGTACAAGCGTTCATTTCTATCGGGATTCCTTTGCTAAAGAGACTCACCCGGACAAACAAAAAGAAAATTTTAAAAGTTGTTTAATGTTTTAATAACATGTATATACATGTATATACATATATATATATATATATATATATATATATATATATATATATATATATATATATATATATATATATATATATATATATATATATATATATATATATATATATATATATATATATATATATATATATATATTAGTTATTTTGAAATCACAAACGAGCACTTCAGTTTTATTTATATGTATAGATACATGGATTAGATTTTTGACGTAACACATTAATCCCTATCCATACATCATAATAGATTTGAAATATTTAAAAAAACGTTAAGATTAAGTATTTTTTAAATGAAATTATAAAAACTAATATTTTGTATGTAAATACATTAAAATAAACAGGAAAACTTTAATAAAGCCTTATCAGCTATATTGAGATTATATCTCTTTGTTTTGTGTTGTAAGCACCTTACCTACAAGTTGGCTGAGTGGGACTAATTAATAACTGAGACTGTTGGCAGACTTACATATTGTACTACATATTACGAAGATAAGATTATGTTCTAAGGCACTTACAAGTAAGTATTAAAGTGCTACTTACTTGCTTTGGTTATCTTTCTCTTAAAATCTTACTTAGCAGTGTATTTATTTTCACAGTTTTACAAGAGATGAGAGACTGCATCTGATATTTCAGAACATAGTATCAATGATAATGATAAACATAAAAAAGACGAGAAATTCCCTTTTTCCGAATGACAGCGAACAATAGATGAAGAAGGAATTGAAGAAGAATAAAGCTAAAGCAAAAAAAAATTCAAGTGCTGTTCAAAATCTGTTCAATATTTATGCTAAAAAGCTGTCAGCATTTTTATAATACTTTTCTACATTGTATTTGAGGCCTTCACAGTCTAATGAAACATCATCAGCGATCCTCTCCAGAGAGAATGAAATAATTTTATTGGTTGACTTCCGTCCCTAAACACATATATATATACATAACAGAGTATCTCCAAATCGACCGAAAAAACAATTAAGTTGTTGAAGCTACTTTGCGAGATTTAGCTTGTAACTAAAAACAAATATTGTTATAGAAATTATAAAGAAATATAGAACGTACAAATTAGAAAAGTAGCTTCATATATTATACTAGGTATAGTAATACTTATTCACCAAGAGTAACAAATATTTCCTAAAAATATAATGTTTTTATATTCTTAGGAAATATTTTTTACTCTTAATAATATACATATTAATTGCTGATTGATTATGTTTACTCTCTGTAATAATCTTTGACTAGCAAAAATTTTGATAAATTTTCCTCTAGAGATGCTATGAATATAAATAAAAAAATTGACGTAGTTCGATGAGAAACTATGGCTTAATTGTTAGAGTAATCAGGCGGTATCGAAAAGGCACACGTTCAAATGCTGTTACGTTCTAACTTAATGTTCTTATGATATTTCTGTATCTATACTTCAGTAGATAACGGCTAAGACCATCATTATAAGTAACATTTTTTGTTAATATTTATTAAAAAGAATTACAAATGAAAATTCTAGCTGTCATGTAAAAGTACTCTCATGATGAGGATACAGATTAACTTGGAGAGCTTCCAGAAGCTAATTTAGAGGTGTAGCCAACACTAAGTTCCAAAATTATAAAACTGTCATAACTTGTTCAATTTTACCTTTTTCAATTTTACCTGTAACTTCATTATTTATTTATTTTAATGTATCTGGCTTCTTATTAAACACATATAGAAGTATACAATAACACTATATCCAATTTATTAGTTTTTTAATTTATTATTTATTATTATTTATTTATTATTTATTTATTTAATTTATTTAATTTATTTTTTTTTATTAGTTTTTTTAGCACGCAAAATCTAAAAATACACAAAATAATTAAAATCTTTGAGTATAAAATAAAAAGCTGAATCAAAATGAAAAATATATCATGAAACTAAATAATACTTTTTAATCATAAATTGATGTACGGTAAAGGCCTCTAGGTCAATGGTTCAGTGGCACAGTGCGTATTCCTTCACATTGCTTTTGAAACCGACTCGTGCGTTAACACCGAGGGAAATGTAGAAATGAAATGAAATTTCAACTTCCAAGTTAAAGTGTACTTACGAAATTATAAAATGGAAAAAAATTATAATGTAAGTATAATACGTTTTTTAAATAAAGAAGTTTTAAAAATGATACCTTAATTTGGAATTTAAAAAAAAGTATATGCCGAAGAAAATATTTACTAATTGTAAGTCTATGACTTTCTCTTTAGTAGATTAATTTATTTATTCTTTCTTATTATCTATACTAATGTTATAAAGCTTAAAAACTTAAGAAGTACTGGTTAAAAAAAAATAGATAGTCAATTTATTAAAGGAGGCTATATTTTACACCATCTGCATCGTTTTGTTCATATATTATAGAGATTATTTCAAATGTTTCTTTTTTCAACGTTTATTAACACAAAACATAAAACAAATCTACTTCTGGCTGTCTTAATTTATTTTTTTCAAGTAGAAAGAATGATTAAAGAAGAAAGTTTTTATGTATATAGGTATATATACATTTTAAAAATTTGTGTCTTTAACTCTGCCAATTCACTATTTCTAGAGTAATCTCTAATTAAAATTATTTAATGACAAAAAAATTGAATTTATATTCTGTGATTATATCCGCATTGCACTCGTGCGAAGTCGGGGTGAGTCGGTAGTAAATTTACAATAATACGCCTGGGGAAGGAGGTAGTAAAGATGTAAGGCCCTCGTCAAACCTGTGCACCGGCCGTATAAACTTGACAGCGGTTACCGCGGTATTATATGTCTTTTCTTAACTGAAATATAAGTACATGTGTATACTTGAATATTATTAAGAGAGTTTATCTATATATTTTATATATGTTATAATACAAATCGATGTTATTAAGTGCAATCTGGACTTATTTCACATATTACAAAAAAATAAATATAGATCTCTTCGCCTCTGATGGAAGGAGGTTTTTGAAATAATAAAAAGACCGTCCGTAATAATAAAAAGACCCTGAGGACGTGTAATCGCGACAATTTCTGGATTTGATTCCCACTCTAGGAAGATGGATCTATTTATTTCCATTTTCTTAGCTCTGGAAACTAGGCAAAGCGCGGCGTTCAGTTCTGCCACTCAACACGCAATGCCTCGACAGCTGCGAAAAGCGGGGACTGAGAACGCAAGAACTAGGCAACGGAGTGTCTTAACACTAGGTTCGTATGGTTCCTGCAGTTCCCTCTGTCAACCCTGCCATGTGCGGGATAAAGCGTGAAGCTAAAAAAGAAAAAGACAATAAAGAAAGGAGTTGAAAAATGAAGAAAGAAAAAAATGTTAAAATTAACTACAAAAGTAAGTGTGTAATCGAATTTTTGGCGTTATTCCTTTAAATTTCCTAATTTCGAATATTTTCTCATTTCTACTACTGATATTGAGCAATGATCTTGACAGACGGACAGGCAGACAGATCAACAACGAAGTAATTTCGTATGGGCTCCATATTTAACTTTTGATGTACGGAACCATAAAAAAATATTATTTTACGTGTGTTATGAGCTAAATTACATAAATACACGACCTATTATAATGTATTAGTTATTGTGTAACTCAATTGCAGATATTCCATCTACTCCTAGTAAAGAAAATTAAAAACCATTTACTAATCTTATGAAAATTTTAAATATTTATCTAAAATATTTCAATCATCTTGCAAATTAATAAGAATAAAGTACTAAAACAAAAAAAAATTTACTAATATAATGTTATTACGCTAATCATGTGTAATGTTAAATATTTTTTCTTAAAGTTTTAAGAGTTTACTTACGAGAATGCAGTACAATACTTAACTGTAATCACAACTTCCTTCACAAGTTAGCTTGTAACCGGAAAATCCGAATAGATTACACGCATGTTAGCCAACTTGAGGATATGCAGTTAATTGTATCACTTGGCAAGGATGTCTTCGAATGTTGGCATTACAGTACTTCAGGAAACGATTGTCACTTGTTTTATGGTTTTAAGTTTAAACGTTTTTATATGTGCTTTTATTATGTTATACTGTACCAAAAGCATATGCATCGTAGAAGGGATTTCCACTGTCCACAGCCTCATAATTAAGAAATACACTATGTATACCGTTAATATTCTATTGTTAATGTTTTTATTGAATAATCAAATAATAACTATTTTTAGATTCCTATTTATAAAATGATTAGTTATAAAAAATAAAAATATTTCCTCACCGAAATACCTACTGTATTCCGGAAAAAAAAATAAAAAAATGGACAAACTCAAACAAAAAATCAAATTAAAGAACAATCGTTCGGAAATTTATAAAAATCTCCCTACAGAGATGCTAACAACGAAATATGTTGTATAAACCATATAAGAATTTCAACGTTCGAGTCCTGATGCCTTCAAATTTTTATAAGTTTTTCTTTAAGTAAAATATAAATGTCTAGATTTCCCACTTAGTTTTCTCTGTAAGTTTTTATTGCTCTTTTTATTTCATAATTCTGAGTACACAAAGTACAATTAATAAAAGACGACAAATTAAAATGGGATCATTTACATTAATTTTGTATAAAATAAATTACAGTAGAAGTAAATATAATTACCGTTTTCTAAATGTCACGACGAAGACCAGTTACACAATTTATTTATTTATGTCACACTTTGCTCACATTTCACTTTACTTGTACATCACACTTATAAATTTTTCAAATGTTACACATAATAGCTGACTTTACGAATAATTTGCTGAAGACTAACGATGCTCTGACTAACCGGTCAAAATCCTTCATTTTCTTTATTTTATAAACATATTGTGGGTATTTTTATTCTATTTTATGGAGGGTAGTTCCAATAAAATCGCTATCGTCTTACAACCTAACCTAACCTAACCTAGATTCCAAATTTTACTATTTTTATTCCTTTGTCCGTACGATAACTTTTAACTTTCCACTATAACACTATAATCAGTTTTGAACATGCGGTGATTTTCATACATGATACAGAAAAAAAATAACATAAATGCTTACCTTAACTTACAAGGTATGATTTTATGTGCTCATGGAGGCTACTTGGATATTTTATTTTAAAAAAATGTTATGTGAATCTTACGTCTTTCCTTTTTGTTTTCCCTATATAATAAAAACCCTTATTATATATTTTATTGTCCATCCATCCATCCGATTGCTTGTCTGCCCGAGTAGAATATTTTCTCAAAATCTTTTAAAAAGTCAAACTCAAGAAATTAATAATATTACAAAATCATGTTAAATAATAACATATAAAATAAAATAAAATATTTTGATCTATTGTTCAACAAAAGAAAATTCTTAAAGTAATTACATTAATATTCAAGTAACTGTTCTAGAAACTACGACACCAGCGTTGTATATTACTCGGATAAAAACATTTGAAGCTTTTAAAATCATTATATAAATACATGTTACATAAAAAAATATTAACAAAATATAAAAGATTAGGGCTATTAATTTTTAATGGGACCTTAATAAACTATAATAGGTACTACTATACTTTGAGTGTAAAACTTTTACCGCTTTTAAGCAGTATTGTAACAAATGTAATCGCACCCCCTGAAGTTGGACTTTTCAATGGTGCAAATGAAATTACATTTTGGCCTTATCTTAAAAAGTTAGTCTTTGGAGGAAATTTAATATCTTCGCAAGTTGTTGTTATCTTCACCCGGAACAGATGTTATAAAATTAATAATTATTTTTACATGTGCAAGTTAAGAAGAAACTCTCGATATGGAAAGTGAGTGTGGTAAGAGTAATTTTAAGAAAAAAGCTTTACGCTGTAAACGAAAGGGGAGAAACAGAGAACCTTGAGTAAAATCTGAGTGACCTACCATTATTCTAACAAAATATATTATTCTATTCTTCAAAAATTCATATATAGAGTGGAAGAACAAACATCAAATTCATATATTTCTATTACAAATAAAAATTACATGCCTTATTTAACTTAATAACTATTTACAGACGTATTTCAAAAACTTTTAAAAATTGCAATATAAATTATTCACTTACTCAGACGTTTTCTGCGGTATCATTAGTTTTTACTAAAAAAATAAATTAGAGTTTATTGAATTTTTTGATTTAATAAAATATAGTTCGTATACAGTTAAGTCACACCCTGATTCTAGTTTGAATATTAGTAATAATCTAATAAATAATTGTGACATCCTGCGCCTTCTCTTCCTGCCATGTTGACAGTGCTGGGTTCCTAAACGCCAGACCCCGGACTGTAATTAACCGATGACAATGAAATTTACTAAGAGTCCAACGCTATGTCACTAGAGATGTTCCTGTACATTATTTAGACTTCATAATTGATTTAGTGCTATAAAATGATTATCTTATTTTTTTTCACTTGCCTTAAATTTTGTGCCTTTCATCACTAAGCAGATATATTTCTACTAAAGGCCTGCCATTTAGAGCTTGTTGAAAAGCCGGAAAAACAGCGATCTATCATCGAGATTTACTACATCCTTTTATATAGAAGACCCCACGCGATATATTTGTTCCGTTGTGGTCCTTTCATATGCTTTTTTTTATATTTTCGTTTCATTTTATTTAATTTTTTTTATTTGGACACTATATATTAATATAATAAGTTATATATATTTTAGGTTAACTTATATATTTTTAAATTGATAAAAAGATGTTTTAACGTATATATTCGCTT
Organism: Dione vanillae; assembly: GCA_037178615.1. Classification (NCBI taxonomy): domain Eukaryota; kingdom Metazoa; phylum Arthropoda; class Insecta; order Lepidoptera; family Nymphalidae; genus Dione; species Dione vanillae. The sequence continues at coordinate 262,602 of JAZFAU010000141.1, forward strand.
TGAGTTCATTTCAATTTGACAATATCTAAACATCACCGGTTCTAGTGAACTATGCTTAATGTAGTGCTATGTGCTTATGCATTTTATAAAAAAGATTATATATTGTAAAAATTCTTTATACAATTGATAAGTAAGGAACAAACCCACAAGTCATACACGAGACCGCAGTCTACCTTTCCTTGGAAAACAAACAAGCGATTAGAGCAAGTCATAGGATAGTCCTTTGTTCCAGTCGTGAGCAACTTTTGAAAGCCAGAAAGCTTAGTTGCAATCACAACATGACGTTTGTATTGTCTTCAGTTATGGGGAAATATATATATATATATATATATATATATATATATATATATATATATATATATATATATATATATATATATATATATATATATATATATATATATATATATATATATATATATATATATATATATATATATATATATATATATATATATATATATATATATATATATATATATATATATATATATATATATATATATATATATATATATATATATATATTTAAAATAATTCCAACGCCGTCCCACAGCGCTAACATAGACGCGATTACCTGTATTGCAAAAAAAATCTAAGAAAGCGAATTAAATAGCAATGTAAAGAATAAACTGCCAGTTCATTAAAGCAAATACGAATTCACTGTCATCAAACAATCTACTATTAAATTCGAGCTCACAAAAGAAAAAAGTTTACATTTCCCAATGTTTAAATTATACGCGTTCAAAGGAATTGTGATAAAATTTTTGTATTCCTTCTGAATTTAACAAATATTATTCGTTCTGTTTTCATCTAATATTGTACCTTTTTATCATTTCAATTCATCTCAAATATTGCATGTCTTGTTTTGTACCTTTATTTACTCCAAAGAAATTATTTTCAACTTTTCCGTCTTTATTATTTTTACTTCGGAAAAGAATCATAAAATATTAATTTCTTTAAATAAATAGAATGCTGTATATTTAATGTGTACTACCTAATATATTTACCTCATAATCAAAAAAAGACCACCTCCTCTGTTCATGCTTTTATTTCTACCCAAGTTAAGATATCTAGACCAGACCTTGCCAGTTCACTAGCAGCTTTGATAGGCTTTGTAAGTACTTGGTTACATTAGAATTGCAATATTTAATAATCTTTTGTAATATTATAGGTCTGTTCATCTTGAAACTGCAAATGCTACTAGTAATCGGTATTGTAATTTTATAAAAAAATTTTTAGCTTCACACTTTATCTCGCACATGGCAGGGTAGGCAGAGAGAACTGCAGGAACAATACGAACCTAGTGTTAAGATATTCTGTTCTTTGCTATCCGCCTTTTACGAGGCATTGCGTATTGAGTTGCAGAACTTCACATAACTTCACGCTCTATCCCTAGCGGGGTAGTCAGAGAGAACGGAGCGCCAAACACTGCGGTCTCTGCATATCTCTTTCGCCTCGTCCAATGTCATTAACCTCTTCATGCATACTCTCCGGGGAGTCCTAATGCTTTTTACGTGACCTTCCTCCAGTATCGTCGATACTGTGTTTTCGAAAGTCAACCGAGGTCTCCCCTTACCTCTCTTACCACTCACTTTTCCATCATATATCTTTTTTACCATTCTTTCGTCACTCATTCTTTCGACGTGCCCAAACCATCTGAGCACGTTCCTCTTCATTGTTACTGTGACATCCTCGCCGGTACCTACCATCCTGTGTACCTCTTCGTTGCGGATTCGGTCAGCTAAGCTGACTCCGCATATCCTTCGAAGAGATCGCATCTCCACAGCATTCATCTTTCTTTCATTCTTCTTCTGTAATACCCACGTTTCACTGCCATATAACAGCGTCGGAACCAGAACTGCATTGTGTACGGCCAAACGTGCAGCGACGCTGACGTTCTGCCGTCTCAACAACGCAGCAACAACGCAGGCACCGTTCATTCTGTTGCCAGCAGCAATATGTCTTTCAACATCCATTTCGTATCTACCATCTCTACTTAACATACTTCCCAAGTATACTACTTATTAAAATAAATTAGAGTTTATTGAATTTTTTGATTTAATAAAATATAGTTCGTATAGTTTATATAGAAGACCCCACGCGATATATTTGTTCCGTTGTGGTCCTTTCATATGCTTTTTTTTATATTTTCGTTTCATTTTATTTAATTTTTTTTATTTGGACACTATATATTAATATAATAAGTTATATATATTTTAGGTTAACTTATATATTTTTAAATTGATAAAAAGATGTTTTAACGTATATATTCGCTTTGAGTTCATTTCAATTTGACAATATCTAAACATCACCGGTTCTAGTGAACTATGCTTAATGTAGTGCTATGTGCTTATGCATTTTATAAAAAAGATTATATATTGTAAAAATTCTTAATACAATTGATAAGTAAGGAACAAACCCACAAGTCATACACGAGACCGCAGTCTACCTTTCCTTGGAAAACAAACAAGCGATTAGAGCAAGTCATAGGATAGTCCTTTGTTCCAGTCGTGAGCAACTTTTGAAAGCCAGAAAGCTTAGTTGCAATCACAACATGACGTTTGTATTGTCTTCAGTTATGGGGAAATATATATATATATATATATATATATATATATATATATATATATATATATATATATATATATATATATATATATATATATATATATATATATATATATATATATATATATATATATATATATATATATATATATATATATATATATATATATATATATATATATATATATATATATATATATATATATATATATATATATATATATATATATATATATATATATATTTAAAATAATTCCAACGCCGTCCCACAGCGCTAACATAGACGCGATTACCTGTATTGCAAAAAAAATCTAAGAAAGCGAATTAAATAACAATGTAAAGAATAAACTGCCAGTTCATTAAAGCAAATACGAATTCACTGTCATCAAACAATCTGCTATTAAATTCGAGCTCACAAAAGAAAAAAGTTTACATTTCCCAATGTTTAAATTATACACGTTCAAAGAAATTGTGATAAAATTTTTGTATTCCTTCTGAATTTAACAAATATTATTCGTTCTGTTTTCATCTAATATTGTACCTTTTTATCATTTCAATTCATCTCAAATATTGCATGTCTTGTTTTGTACCTTCATTTACTCCAAAGAAATTATTTTCAACTTTTCCGTCTTTATTATTTTTACTTCGGAAAAGAATCATAAAATATTAATTTCTTTAAATAAATAGAATGCTGTATATTTAATGTGTACTACCTAATATATTTACATCATAATCAAAAAAAGACCACCTCCTCTGTTCATGCTTTTATTTCTACCTAAGTTAAGATATCTAGACCAGACCTTGCCAGTTCACTAGCAGCTTTAATAGGCTTTGTAAGTACTTGGTTACATTAGAATTGCAATATTTAATAATATTTTGTAATATTATAGGTCTGTTCACCTTGAAACTGTAAATGCTACTAGTAATCGGTATTTTAATTTTATAAAAAAAATTTTAGCTTTACGCTTTATCTCGCACATGGCAGGGTAGGCAGAGAGAACTGCAGGAACAATACGAATCTAGTGTTAAGATACTCTGTTCTCTGCTATCCGTCTTTTACGAGGTATTGCGTATTGAGTTGCAGAACTTCACGCCGCACTTTATCTAGTTTATCGAAAATGGTAATAGAAAAATCCATTTTCCCCGAATGGGAATCAAACCCATAAACCGTCGCATTTACAGGCATTATTAATATAGATCAAATACATATACATATATTATTATGTATGAATAGATATGTTACATATATGTATAAACTTAATATATTGTTAATACGTACAATGTGTCATAAACAGGACAAGCAATTACGCGACGCCACGTCCAAATAATAATTAATTCACAATATATTAGCTAACATTTTGTGCACTTTAATTTGTGACAAAATATTTTTGATATTAATTATATTTTTGTTGTATAAAATTTTGAATAACATATTATTTTAATTGTAAAATTATAATAACGAGTTTAACTTAGGTAAGTTAGGTTGAGGACCTTCGTGGCACAGAGGCGAAACGTCTGCCTGTAACACGACGGTTTCTGGTTACCATACCCTCTCGGGAAATATGCATTTTTCTATTTCCATTTTCTTCGCTCCGGCACTTAGGTAAAGCGCGGCATTTAGTTCCGCCACTCAACATGCAATGCCTCGACAAAGGCGGAAGACGGGGACGGAGAAAAAAAAATGGTAAAATATTGTATCAATCAATATAATGATTGTAAGACAAAGGAATTATATATTTTAATCTTATATAGAAGTTCTTTAATAAATTTAGATAAGTATTAGGTTGCTTTAATATCCATTTGTTTGTATAGAGTATAAAGCTACGAGGTGCCTACTAGATACATATATTAAAGTGGTATTTTCCTTTTTAGTACATAGTGATAACGTAATAAGATAATTAATAATGCTTGATATTACAACATAATCGTAGAGATGGAAAACATAATTTATATTATTTTCAATAAAATATATTGTATTTAACTTCACACTCTATCCCGAATAAAGCAGGGTAGGCAGAGGGAGCTACAGGAACCAAATGAACCTAGTGTTAAGACATTCCGTTGCATATAGTCCCTGCTTTCTCCGTCCCCGCTTTCCGCCCTTTTCAAGACATTACGTGTTGAGTGGCGGAACCCAACGCCGCGCTTTGCCTAGTTTTCCAGAGCGAAGAAAATGGAAATAGAACATCTTCCCTTCCCTCTCTTATTGTATTTAGAAATAGTTTTGTTTACAAAAGAACCAGACGTATTATACGTACATACATAAAAATACATGAAAAAGACAGGATTTCTTGTAAACAAAATTTAATTTCAATGTTCATTGTTTATTTATTCATCTAAAGCTGAAATATTATTAGAATTCCTCTTCACATTTTATCTATATGATAGAAGTTTTTAAAAAAATATTTACAGTTAAAAATTTAAAATATTTATTTATTTAGTTATATCTCGAAATCAGATGGAAGTCAATGAATAGATCTTCTTAACATAATATACTCTCTCTCTCTTTGCGGAATAACATATAAAACTACATGTTTTAAAAAAAATAACAAAAATATACACAAAAATATATGACACGGAGAGAAAAGAGAGAAAAATTACTCTAGAATAGGCATTGAATGCACTTCAATCATATTTATGTAACGAAATAAAATGTAGCACCGTACCAGAATAGAAAAACAGTCGAGTAGCTAGATAATAAATGATTTGTATTCAGGCTTCATCTATGTCTTAAACAGATGATTTTGAAATACTGTGTATACTCTGAGGATATTTCTGTTATAAATAAAAATTGATACTTTAAAGATTTTTCATTTAAGGAGTAAAATTGCACCAAATTAGAACTGAAAGTAGAAATAGAGCTTTCCTAGCTTGGTAAGTGACGCCATTCTCCATTTTCTGCTGCTTCCATTGTATTGAGGCATAGAGTATAGACGAAATAGTAAAAGGGAACTCTCTCTCTTTTGTACATTTAAAAAGATTTTATTCTATATAGCGATTTCAATTTTTCCTAGGTTATATGCTACACTAATTGTACATACTTTAAAAGTTCATTTAGTTGTGGGTATTTTTCGCAATTTACGCCACGCAAAGTCACTGCTTAACTATGTTTATATTTAATAGAAACAAGCTTATCGAATCGACTTTGAACTTATAACTATTGTCTGACGCATGCAATTGGGCTATGGCGGTATCTTGTAAATTTTTATATATATATATATATATATATTAAAGCTTATTAATAGACTCCATTGAAAATACATAAAAGAGAAAATAAAATAGTGATAATCAGTAAATTCCGTGCCCTATTCATAGAAACCGAGTGTTGTCGACTCTTGGCGTCTAGACGAAGCACAGACAAAATATTACCGACCGGGTTTATCTCATTCTATATCAACAGAACGATACGATTTAAATAAGGTCGTTTGATGAATAAAAATATTTTTTAAATTTTCATTTTCAAATGAATAAGTGAATTAATTAATTTGCTTATTTTTAATTTGCTTTTATAATATTTTATGACAGAAATGGGTAAAAAATATTATAACAATATATATTTAAATTGTTAGAGACAACAATGTGCAATGGTGGCCTTATATATCCTACAGGCAATCACAAAACTAAGGATTTTAAGTAACTGGAGTGCAAAGAGGTGCAAAAGATATTGGTAAATATTATATACATGAACAAAAATTCTGAATAAAAAAATTCAAGTATAAGTACATACATAATTCATACATGAATTTATGATGTATATATCGTATGTATACAGACGTATTTTATAATATGTAACCAAGGTCGTGATATAAAAATACTCGTCGAGGTCGTGATATAAATTCCAACAAAAACGGTGCACAACTGGGAGCAGGGGGATAGTGCACGTAGAAACAATATTTAAGTTTGAGCTATTGATATTATTTTTAACCAGTTTGCACGAAGTTCATGCTTTATTAAGAGTGTGTCAAAATTACCCATAACAATAGTATTATTGACACTTGGAGCATATTTGTCTAATAGATTCTCAATAATGTGTCAAATTAATTTACAAAAAGATTTAATTGTAGAATTTTATTTATTTACAAATAGATATATAAAATAATAATATTAAAAAAATAAACAATAAAAAAGACCGGATTGAGGACCGTCGTGGCGCAGAGGCGCAATGTCTGCCTGTAACGCGACGGTTTCTGGGTTTGATCCCCAGTCGGGGAAGATGGATTTTTCTATTTCCATTTTCTTCGCTCTGGCAAGGTAGGTAAAGCGCGGCGTTGAGTTCCGCCACTCAAAACACAATGCCTCGAAAAAGGCGGAAAGCGGAGACGGAGAAAGCAGGGACTAAGCAACGGAGTGTCTTAACACTAGGTTCCCATGGTACCTGCAGTTCCCTCTGCCTACCCTGCCATGTGCGGGATAAAGTGTGAAGCTAAAAAAAATAATAAAATAAATATAACACTAATATAATATAAATATTAATACATTTTAATTATAAACGTAATTTTATCGTTAAATAAAGCATATTTTGGTTTATGTTTGATATTCAAACTTTTTGTCGCAAGGCTCAATACAGCTCTGGTATCCCTGCACTAAACTTGTCATGGGTGTGGCTAAGCGATTGTTTACTTTGCCGGCCAAACTGCGAGCGCTAATGCATCACACCCTTATCTTACGAAACCAGACCAAAGTTTAAAGAAAACTACTTTATTTTACAATATTTATTTAGTTTTTTAACACAAAAAACAGAATTTTTAAAAAAACATAATTTAATGTCTAATTTACATCAAATTTTAATTTATTTCATATTTTTCTCCATATTAATACTTATATATACTAAAATTAAAAATATTTGAAAAATTAATAAATAAAATATTTCCTTTCTCGTTAATTTCACATCACCTAAACTTGTTATGTCATAAAATTTGAGCGACATCCCGCGCTCCTATCACTTCGATCCACTTGTCTAAACCAACTTGTTTGTAATAATAAGCCACATACTGTTAGATCATTTAGCCAATTTAATTTTAATTGTATACAACAATTATGTTACCTCTGTAATAAGAAAGAAAGAATATTTTTCGAATATTGCCTAAAATGGGAATCGAACTCACAGTCCTCAAGTTAACAGTACTAACTTGTGTAGATTTATATAATTTCTCACAAGTACAGTGTATGTCAAGTCCAAGAGTATGTTTAAAATTGGTTGATACGTATACTTAATATATTTCTTTCTGTTTTTAGGATTTTAATATTAGTTATAACATTACATTTCACATAAAAATTGCTAAGAAGCTAAAAAGTAAACATTGCTAAAAAGCTATAAAAATTGCTAAGAAGCTAAAAAGTAAAGTAAAAATGCCTGTTAATTTTTTTTTTGTATATTTTGAATGTGGTGTAAATAAACTTTGTCCTGTTTTGAGAAAACCATAGTTTAACATTTTACACATTATTTAAAAAAATGGAGGCTTGTAAACTAAATCTAATTTTCAATTGTACATTGAATTATTTTTATCGTAAAAGGAAGTTATAAAATTTAGTCTAACCACGAAATTATACACATTTGCTTATTTACAAATATATTCTCAGCAAAAACTATATATATAACAGCTTTTAGCTAAAGTTATTAGGAAACTAGTACAAGTAGAGGAGACAGGCAATCGCGTGCGTCACGACATTTCAAGTAACATCTCACTACGACCGTATCATTTCAATTCGCTTGCCTAAAATACTCTGGTTGCATTAAGTATCTCACATACAGTTATTTAAGAGAGACAACGTATGAAACATTAAAGTATTAAATCTAAGTATTTAAATAGTTCGATGAATCCCTACAATACTAAAACGTTTCAAATCATCACGCCTGAAGACTGAAGAGAAACGATTTTCTTTTAATTTGTTCTCTTCTTTGCAACTTTGAAAGATTACATGTTATGTTAATAATGTCAGATCAAACAGTCAGAGATCAAAAGTCATGTAGTCCACTTTAAAATGGATAACAGCAATGCTTATTGGTAAATAGTGGAAAGAAAACAGCTTAAACAAACATATATATTAAAACTATATGCTCATAATATATTATATGTAATGTATAATAATATATAAGAATGTATTATGTTCCCTTCCTAAAAGCTTGTTGTTACTGAACTTAACTTACTAATCTGTTCTTATTTTATTCATATTAAAGATTCCATCGAATCAAACAGTATTTTAAAGTGAATCTAATTATATATAACAAATAATATATAAAAATTGAGCAAATCTAATAATAAAAAAATATTAATCTCAACACCAGTGTGTCTCGTGTGTAACGTTTAATTACGCGTCGCTACTCGACCCTCTGATAAACGACTCTCCAACGCTCAGCCTCATGACATGTTCACGGTTTTAACCCGCTAACAATGCCCCATTTCATTGGGTATTGGATTTACGTGCAAACTTATTGTTATTCACTAAGCTAAGTTACGCTAAGCTTTTTGATAACTACGATTAAGCTTTTTTGTAGTTTCGTTTTAGCTTCAATTTAATTTTTTATATAACATATAATATAATTTTTAAAAAAAAACTATGATTACTGTATATTAAATATTTTTTTAAATTTTCGTTACGTTTTTCTGACAAAGAAAAGATATTAACAAAAAATGGAGAGTATGTAAAAATTAAACTGCGACGCAAATTTTTAATTAAATATAGGTTTAAAATCTTCAAAAATAAATATAATAAATTATAAGTTGAAATATTAGATCCCGTTTTTACCGACGCCATTAGGCAGGGCGCTCGGTGGAATAATTCAATTGATTTATTTAACCCGCAACCAATTAGGCTTAATCCAAACATCCATCGATATAGAAACGATTTTAATTTTACGCAGTGGCGAAATATTATTTTTTATACCGTGCTTGTTTGTATTTTGTAGGTTATTTATTATTTTTAGTTTTATTTTTATACAATATTGGAAACGATACCGAAAATTTATATTTGATTTAACAATAATTTACTGAAAGAAGCAGTGTAACTTATTTTTATTGATGCTTTATTTGGATACAATGAATGGATAAAATTGGAATTAAAATAGATATCAACGATGCCAGTACAATACTGGGTATTTCTATTTAACTATTATAAATTATATTTAGCGGTATTCATTTAATATATAGTTTAAATAAATTTCCTTACATACGTAATGTTTATCTTAAAAAGTTTAACTCGTACATGGAAATTAACGGTACAGAAAATCGTTAAGAATTTATTCTCTCTCTCTCTCTTTATTAATTTATTTTATTTTATTTTTTAATCCATTTTTTTTAAGTTCTATTGAAAATACGGAATACATATTATAAATGTATAAGTAGTTTAACTCACATTCTTAGAAAGGATAGTAGGTATACTAATCTTGATGGAATTTGACAAATACGTGATGAGTTTGCATTTCCGTTTAGGATTTAGGCGACCTTTTATCCCGGGAAAAAAGATTTTCTAAAGGATAACAGGTTTCCCGCGGAGTACTATCGTGGCTTGTCACTATAGTAATAAATAATCTTATATTGTAGATTTACTACCAAAGAAGGTCCATGCCACAATTTTATATAAAAAATAAAAATCTCTTAAAATCTATTACGACTGACGAGGTCCTTGTAGCTTTGGTATACAAGCCTTAATATTTTTTTTTAATATTTAAATATCTTACAAAATTTACTTCACCTTCACGCTATATGGTGTAATTGAAATTCGTGATTTCGATCCCGCATCGGAATGCGGGAATCGAAATCACGAACTGCAGTGTTAGCGATCGCTTTTATTTTTGACATAGTTTAAAATATAATTCAATTTTCAAACCATTTGGTACGTACTACGTAATTGGTAAGCAGCCTTTGCGTTTCTTAAAGTAATTTACCTCATAACAACAGTTCAGCCAACGAAAAGTGGTTTAAGAACACGCGCTTGGGCTTGTTAACTTTTCAATTTTCTATTTTGAACTCCATAATTGCTAGTCAAAGGCTATTTAGTATAACAGGTTTGGTTATGTATAATTATTAAAGAAATCTAATCTACCAATACAAAAAATAACAAATAAATCATTTTCATGGAAAAATTCAATTTTCAGAAGAAAAATAAAAGTAAAATATTATATTACATAAATGAAATAAAAATTACACCATTGTTTTGTTTTGACGATGAATTTGAGCATATTAACCTTTATTGTAGATGAAAATTAGCGTCAAATTAGGAGTTGGAAATGTTTTTATTACATCAATATAAATTAAAAATATGCGTGGGGACAATTTTCTAGTCTATTCGACATTACTTTAACAATTTAGCAAATTTCTGTAGCATCTTCGTATACTTTTTATGAGCGCATTTTTGATACTTTTTCAATGAAATATAAGAAGGAAAAAATAATAATCACCACTAGTTTGAATCTTCATCTTACACTTAAAGTAAACTAATATTTATACTGTTCCACAATATCCTCGAAGTAAAGTAACAAGTATCAAAATATTTTCATATATAAAATAATATTATAATAGAAAGACGTCCCGTAATCCTAAGACGGCATTATTAAAGTTCCGTTTGTCATCGTGACTTTTCACTTGAACGAGGCATTAGTACCCTGTTTAATATACACAGCCATCAGCTTGACAGTATCTTATTAAATAATTTAGTAATACCAATAGATACTACTGATTTCATTCAGTTTCTGTTACTTAATATTACTTTTTTGGTTATTATCAGTCTTAATAATATAACTTCAAACTTGTGAGTAATACTAGATATGTCTTTATCTTTTGGATATTTGTGATTCAGTAACTTACTAATGTTATTAGATCATTACTAAACTGAAATATAACCATCAACTACTAAAAATTAATACAATTTCAGTCAAGTCATAACATACTATATATTTATTTATACATATTTATTATAGTGTGTATACTATGTATAGAAACAAGGTTATATAAATTTGTATGTGTCTGCTCGAAATTTGACAATCAGGTAGTACTTAATATCTAGACCAACCAATCTATGGACCTTAACTCCGTACTTTGTCTGTCTAAAGCAGGAAAATGAAAATAACTAAAATATATATAATCCTTCGCTCGATATATAAGAACAGATAATAGATAAAAACGCCAACTTTATTTCTAAGATCTTTTCTTAACTAACAGCCATCTTTTTTTATCTATCCACTGAGCCCTCTGAAGTTGAAACGTTAGCCTTATCGTGTAATTTCGGACTTCTAAACCTCGTAAACATAAATCATACAACTTGCGTCGCTTATAAAATTGTTCTCGGTTATTAAAAGTTGGCCCGTTGATTGTGAACGCTAAATCCTTATTACAGCTTAGGGCTATAACTTCACGGGAATACCACTTAAATCCATTAATATCGGTCCGTACCCTTTTAGGATATATTGACAATATTTTATAATATTTAACCTTAATAACTTCGCACAGTGTCGTTTATATTTGTTTTAATTCGTTATTTCGCCTAAAAGTATATAATTTAAAACATTTTATTAATCTACTTGCATTTTTGTTATTTTATTTATATTTTCACCATATAATAGCAGATAGAGCAATATATGCATATCGTACATACATATTCATATGAAAATCATACTATATTTTATGAAAATGAAAATTATTCTATATACGGCAAGAGATTAGGGCACATTGAAAAATGCGTAATATAAGAATGGAAATTAATATATATAAAAGGCAAACATTGTATCGAAGATACTAGAGGATGCTTACGTTGAAATTACAATAGCTGTATTTGTTTCAGTGTGGTTATTAAAAAAAAGCTCTAACCACTTCTGGTGTCTAACAATGTAAAATATTATTTTAAAATATGCACATTTACATGCATATTTACAAAATCCAATATTTACAAATATATATAGAGGACCGTCGCAGCGCAGAGGCGCAACGTCTGCCTGTAACGTGACGGTTACTGGGTTCGATCCCCAGTCGGAGAAGATGGATTTTTCTATTTCCATTTTCTTCGCTTTGGCATCTAAGGCAAAGCGCGGCGTTGAGTTCCGCCATGCAATGCCTCGAAAACGGCGTAAAGTGGGGAAGCAAGGACTAAGTAACGGAGTGTCTTAACACTAGGTTCTTATGGTTCCTGCAGTTCCCTCTGCCTACCCTGCCCCACCCCTATATATATATATATATATATATATATATATATATATATATATATATATATATATATATATATATATATATATATATATATATATATATATATATATATATATATATATATATATATATATATAAAAGGGTACAGAGGTAAGGTTTACGAGTTACCTCCGGGACTTACAATGTCTCATGCGTCATATTGTATATTGCATAAATAATTTTAGTAACATTACACAAACCTTTGCTGGTTTATTATTTATAATATAATATAATTTGTTCCCATATACTCTTCACTTAATAAAATTTAAACGTAACACAAAATGAATGTGTGCATAATATATATTTCTAACAAAATACAAAACTTTATATATTTAAAAGTTTTACTTACAATAGTTTTATTTTTTGCGTACATTAAATATTCAGTTTTCAGATTTACTTCGGGTCGCACCGCAATGTCCAAAAGTGTAATTTTTACATAATTTATGTTCTACGCTCCGTTTCACTTCACTTATTTTGGTATATCCTCTGGGAACAAATGATTTATACGGACAAAAAGTATCATATACCAGCACGATATAGGTTAAGTAAATCATAATATGATATTTGTTTTATAAGCAGTTTAACAAAACCAAATAAGTAAATAAACTCTAAGAGTTTGATAACAACAAAAGCTGTAAAAAAGACAAAGCTATCTTAAAGAAATGGAAACACGAATGTATTAAATGGGAATAAAGGGCTGTTGATTCTCTGATCCTACATTTATACTAAATATATTTGTAATTGTTTTAAGAAAGTAGGTTTTATATATTTTGGATTTCATGTTTTTTTAAAGAAAAAACGTGACACTGCTCAGTTTTCATGGATATTTTGATATTTATGACAATGTGGTACCTAAGTATCTTATCAAATATTATGAAAACAAAAATGAGTCAAATGTTTTGGATATTTAAGACGCTATGTGGCTTTTTTGCAAAATTTACCTCAATGCAAAAAATCTTTATTTTGATATCGAACATACACATATCGAACATAAATATATATAAAATGACGTTGTTATGTAAACACGACAATGTAATGTCATAGCTTTCTGTAACTTCTTTACGAAATTAGGACATATTTCTTTGTATTTTTTTATTGCTTAGTACCAGGTCTCATCGAAAATCATTTCTGACTAGGTCTTTGAGAAAAAGCTTTACTTTTCACTAACTTTATACTGGCATAAATTATACTGCAGATTATTTTGGTACAACTTTACAAAATGTACAATCATAAACCGAAAGCGTATATAAATGATCTACCATAAACGATATATTAATTACTTTTAAACACTGTTTTGACAATTTGACAACTGTTAATAAGTTATATTTATGTACTCGAAAATCGTAAAGCCGTACAGATTTGGGACATAAAATAAGCGGAAATGTTACTAAAACCCACTTACGCCGGCCTCTATTATTAATTCAGAACATAATGCTATTATGAGGATGACCTTTACTTGAAATCACCTCTTGCTAGATAACCCAAGTATAAGTTATTGCTATTAATATTGTACGAAGGGTCATTTTTCCTTTTTGTGAACGTTTCATAGGTCTACTGACCTATGACATACTTGTCGTATTGGTGTTCGACTTTATAGTTTATATTCCAACGTTTATAGCTGTGTTTTAGTTGACTTCATTAAACATTTTACGAGAGAGTTTTATTTTTATTTTTTATCTTAGCCTTGCCTCATTGGCACCTACTGGGGTAATTAAAGCTTATCTAGATAAAATTTTTGCCACTTTCAGGTTTTCCATTAAAGACTAAATAGATCATAATTTTTAAATGATTTTTTTTTTCAATAAATTATTTTTCGTTAAAAATAGATTGATAAAACAAAAGCTTTCTGAGTTAAGGAATTTATTTAATTTTTAGCAATTTTATAATGAATTTTGTCAATCTATAATTAGTAATCGAAAACGAAGGAACAATGCTAAATTACAGGACATTTGTACATGTTGTGTATTTCAAATTATATATTCAAATAATGATAAATTACTTAATGTACTTTATAATAACTGTTAAACAAATAATTCAGTCGATCTTTCAAAACACAATTTTAATGCACTATAAGAGGTAATCGTGAAGAGAGTAATGACTGAAAAAAATATAAATATTCTTCTAATATTAAAAAACAATCTTCTAATATATAAATTATTTTGAAAAATATTTCAATAAAAAATCTTAAACAAAGTAAGTTAAAAAACGTTTTCCAATTTTCACCTTTTTGAAATCTTTGTAGTCGTCCTCTACTGGCAGGCGTCCAAAATTCACTAATAAAAATCGTGTCCGTCTGTGACCGACCTCTTCAAAACGTTTCGCTGGGGATTATTTGAATTTAAGAGCTAAGAGCTAGTTTGTGCAAAACATCTTTTTAACAAAACAGCTACTTAAGTACATACGCTGTCGTGGAGTATTGCCAAGTACTGACAGCTTTATATGTTATTCTTATGTGTCGCCAACATTCTTTAATATGTGAAGCTGATATAGTTTGAGATTGTGATAGCGTTCAACTATAAACAATTTAGGTTTGATTTCTACCAGAAGGATTGATTTATATTTATTTACAGGCTCTCGTAAGGTTGTGGAGGGTTGAGTTGTCCCAGTTGAAAAATCGAAAACGAAGCTTTCTTACTTCTTCTTCTTAAATGAAGAAGCTAAATATTTGGCTTATAAATACATCATTTATTTGTTTAAATAATTTGATGTTTCATCATTTCTTTAAGGATAGTACACCCTTGGGTGTTTTATATTATATCTGAAGTTAGGTACTAGGTACATAATACACCTATAATACAATTATTATTACAAATATTATATTAAGTTACTCAAGGTACTCATATATTTAAATTAGTTAGACATTATGATTTTGTTAACTAACATTATGATTTTGATAGCTAAATAAATTAAAATATTAAAATTAAAAAAAACTAGTCGTCTAAAGTATCGTTTAAATTAAATAATTTAAAAGGTTTTATGTATGTTATAGCTTAGTCCTTAATCGATTATGTAAATTTTTTGTAAAACATTGACATAGCAAATAAGGTAATACAAATAAAAGCAAAATTTATCTTCCACGAGAAATTATTCATCAAAAATAGGTACATAATGTTCAGTATATGCAAATCAAAATGAAAATCGAACTCAAGAGCGACGACGTGTTCCTTGTTTATTATTTTTAATTTTCGCCGAAGCGAGGGCCGCATAAAGGAAATAATAGTCGTTAAATTTTCAATCTCCTTGTGCCAGGCTAATGACATCGCAGGTTATTTCATGTAGCTCAGTAGAGTTCGTAGGGTTGATAGATTATAAAGCTGGAAGAAAGCAAAAACGTAGACAAACTAATAGGTATCATTTTAAAAGCTTTACGTATTTTTAAATAAAAGCTTTAAGCTTTTAGTATATTAAAAACCTTATAAAAAATTTTACAACTTAACCTTTTTTATTAAAAGTGGGGACGGAGAAAGCAGGGACTAAGCAACAGAGTGTCTTAACACTAGGGTCCTACGGTCCCTGCCGTTCCCTCTGCCTACCCTGCCATGTGCGGGATTAAGCGTGAAGCTATAAAATCGTAATTTTTAGAATAATGTTACGTGAGAATCGTAAGGAGGTATTGTAGCAGAATTAGTAATCTTTATCAGTTAAAATAAATAATTTATCAATATAGTATTTTTTTATTAAATTATTTACTATAATAAATATATTTGATTAAAAAGTTTTACGCTGCACTGATGTTTATTTATATAGTAGCATTTAATTATAAAAATATTTGTGTCTTTATTATTGCTGGAAAATGCATTTAAATGCACAGTAGTACTGTGTTAGTCATTGATTAAAAAATATTATAACCAAGGCACAGACTCATTTAGTTACAATGTCAGTTTTTAACTCCTAGGCAATTTTTATAATCTAAGTTAACATGAAATACTCTATACGTTTTGATTTAGTAGTGAAATTCATTTAAAATATGGCAAAAGCAAGACATAAAGGTTATATGTTTATTTTTTTGTGGTAGTGTTGATAAAAGCTTACTTCTTTCATTCTAGATATTTGATATTAGATTCAGTTTAATATCTTCTACGTGAAATCAACAAAAATTAGTCTTCAAAGACAGACAAGAAATTGAATTTATATGAATTTTGTTATAACTCTTTTAGAGTAACGTGAAGCGTATCCCATAATGAACTTCTGGAACTTTAGAAACCTTTCAGTGTTTGCGTTATATTTTTTAGTTTAACTACAAATTGCAGGAGTGCAGCGCAGTAATCACATATCTTAGAATGCTGTATAAATAATGGCGGAGACGAGATTCATTCAAAATAGAAATACCGTTTACATAAACATCCATTTAAAATAAAATGCCACAGAAATCTCTCGCCTTTAAGAAAATTCTGAAAATAAATACCTACTTCTTGATGAGTCACTGGTTAGTGTTAAGTTTGTGTCATTGTGCATAATATGTCAAAGTAAAGGTAAAATTAAAAAATAATTTTGATTGAAATATCTTCAATGCGTGCTGTGCAACAAATAGAAACGAACTATTACCGAGTTTACAGTCAAAGAGTGAGTCTGAAGCTATGATACTAGTGCTTTTATTTTTCTTTGTTTAGTAGATTGTGCAAAAAATAATGAAAATTACACTGCTCTCGAGTTGACGGCCTTTTAAGGGTTCATTTGAATGTCAAAAAATGTTTCCATTCGCTCCGCAGCATTGTTCCAAAAGCGGATAAGTGCGGTTAGAAGTGAAAAGTGTCTTAACACTCAATTCCCCGTATATACCCTACGTTATATTATGTGGGGAAAAAACATGAAGCTAAATTACCGTTATGACATTTACATAATCTATGTAGGGTTGGTTTAATATAGATATTTTCCTTACTATCCTATATTAACTCAATATTTATTAACCAAAGACGTTACATTTTACATTTACTTACTGTTTATATAGTTAACACAATATTTTACAATAGAAATATTACTAAAATTGACATTATGTGCAATCCTATCACTATAAACGATCTCTTCCAGGCAACCTTAACCTTATTATATTTATCTGTTTGTTTGTGGTAACAAAACAACGATAACAAAGCTACTACAAAGCGACTACATTTAAAAACTATATATACAGTACCTAAGGTATTATACATTGCAAGTTTACATTAAATATACACGATACAAATTGAAACATCCCAATGTAAATACTCGTTAACTACGTTCCAATTCCCGAAAATGTCATCTTACATCACGACCGAAATAGGAACTCGTCGATCTGAAATTTCTCAATGAATAAAATAACACTAACTCTCGTTCGGCCCAATTTGCTTTACAATCGGAAACGCCCTTCGTTCTAATAGTGCGTCTTTGTAACGAATTTGTGACGATATCTTGTCCCTGGTAAGTAACTCACTAATGTATATACATATATATGTATATCGTTAAGCTCGCTAATATCACTATATGATTTCTATGACATATAATATATAATAATTGTTTTATAAATAATAAATCAATGTAATAAATGCACTTTAAACATTTAAAAAAAGCTGTTTCGATAGTACAATGCACACATGTTGTACTATCGAAACAGATGATCGGTGCGAGGCCTCCAGAGTAAGATGCCGCTTCACGGAACTCGCCGATTAAAACAATACTTGCATTACACATAGCTAAGTGATAATTTCTTGAGATGTTGATCGAGCCTTTTCGGCAATTACGCCCTTAATTGACACTACTATCTATTCAAGCTATCGCTAAGTATTTAATATTTTTTAAAACATAAAAGAACTGAATTGATATTATAAATTTTTAAAATATACCTTAAGTATAAATATTACAACAGGAATATTTATTTTATTTCTATAAAGTTATTTTCTATTTTGTATGTAACTACTAATGGTTTAATGATGTATAATTAAGATAATTGAATATTTGGGAGCCCAATGACATTACGCTAGTAGTCCGTGGTAAACTAAAACAAGCACACTAAAATTAAACCAATTAATTCTGTTAGAGTTTCATTTTAAATATCGCAAACACTAAGGATCTTACTAATAATAATAAAGTGGGAATCGATTTGAAAAGTGACACTGAGGTTTAATGATTGTGGATGTGTCTCCACTTAGGAGTATAAAAAACCTGTTAATTCTTAAATATGTTAATTTAAAGTAACTACACAAAGAAGGTTTTCTTTCAATATTGTTGTGCAAAAACCTTCGTGCAAAGAAAGGCCTCCAAAGAAATTATTAAATGATAATAATATTATATTTTAATAATAATATAGCCCCGCTCTGATAATAATGCGGTGTTGAGTTCCGAGTCCCAACACGCAATATCTTGAAAGCTGAGTGAAGCGTGAAGACCGATATATTTTAATACCTACTAGATTCGATTTATCTATCTTGCTTGAAAATATGTGAAGCTGCTTTTTTTTAATTAATTTATCATTCTTCTTTTATATATATTATCAAACAATTCCTGTTTGAAAATTATACAAGGTCGTTTATACGTTAGCATTATAGATATCTATATATTATATATTGTATATAATACAAAGGGTTTTAGCGAGGGCATATTGAATGAGACCTTAATTTCCTTCAAAATCTATTCTTCCGTTTTGGCTATGGCATAATACTGTTGGTAATTATGAAAGCTCAGCTTTAGGGGACTAATGTCGATTTGTGTAGAATTTTGTGGTTCAAAGTTTTTAGCTTTATCCCGCAAAAACCGTGGGGACCTAGTGTTAAGACGCTCGGTTCCCCGATTTCCTCCTTCCACCATCCGATATTTGTACGGGGGAACTTAACGCTGCACTTTATCTAGTTGCCAGTGCGAAAAAAATGGAAATCAAATAATCTATTATCAGACGTTCCTCAGTTCAATTCAGATCAAATTTATTAGTTGAATTTATTAAGTAAAGATAATTTTATTACAAATATTATGGTAACTGTAACAAAATAAGTTTAAAACAAATGCTTAAAAATATTCAACAATCTAGTAGCT
Source organism: Dione vanillae (assembly GCA_037178615.1). Classification (NCBI taxonomy): domain Eukaryota; kingdom Metazoa; phylum Arthropoda; class Insecta; order Lepidoptera; family Nymphalidae; genus Dione; species Dione vanillae. The sequence goes on from JAZFAU010000141.1 coordinate 282,350, forward strand.
GCCTACGAATTGTATACAGTTAGTAATATATTTATCAAAATAGCGTCGTTTCTAACAATAATTATCTCTTACATAAATAGATAGATCGATCAAGCTCATAAAAATAACCATCAAAGCGAAACTTTAGCCATAAAATTTAACTGTTTTTATATAATATTTGAAAGTACAATAAATCAAAGAATACAAATATGAAATAGCGCAAAGGATCGTTATCAGCCAAATAAAAAGTTCACAAACCTAAAGCAGCGAGCTAGTTTTATCTAACACATTTCAGCTTCAATATTTTCCGAACTAAAATGCTTGCGTGGAGGCGATGTGTCATTTCAGTGGCCAAAGTTAAACTTAACGTTATCGCCACAATAGGGTGCTTCTAAAATTCGACACTTTAAGCGTTTACTTTACAATATGTGAATTATATTTTTTGCACTGTAGTATATAAAGGGTTTGACTAATATTGAGGCAATTGTGGGTTTAAATTTTGCTGTGGGGATAATACTTAAACATTTTAATATAAGCTTGGCGATAAAAGTATAAAAGTTTATTTTTAAATGATTATAAAACTATAACTATGTTTAGAATGAGGTTGAAACTTAATATTTTGGTAAAATAAGTGTAATTTTTTTAACCCCTTAAAATTTGTAGCTAGAGTCACTGTGAGGTTACTTATATTTATATGTAACAAGAGAGTCGCCCGCAAAATATAATTTGGAATCAAAAAATATCTGATTCGGGCGTTTTTATTTCTTTTTTACATCCTTAGCACCACTCTGTAACCGACCAGTAGTTTTACCAAAAAGTAAATAAATATATGGCTAGTTAAAGCATAACAATTTTATTTAAAATTCTTGTAATAAAGAACCTCTTTATTTCTGTGTAGATCTACAGCTGAAGCCTTGCAAAATGAGACCATAGCCAGTTTATGCGCATATAGTCCCATAATCGTTAAGATGAAAATCGGCTTACGCATTTATATAACATTTTGGATTCTCTTTTTTCTGTTTTTGGATATTTATATATTACTGTTAATAATATAACGAAATATTAGACAATGTAACAGCAAGCAGATGTGTTTAGTTTGTATCTCAATAAGACAATTTTGTTAAAACATATTCTGAACAGTTGAAAACATACTACGCTATAGAACATGTAAACTATAAAGAAACAACTATAAAGAATATAATATTAAAATAAAATATATAATATAAATATCAAAAGGAATGCATACAAAACCGCAAAAAACTGCTAGTATTACAATATTATTTTACGTGAATTCCAAGGTATAAGTAATCCTCCATTTCAAGATGAGATCCGATGTTATCATTGTGAGGCCAACAAAAGAAAACCGATCTTAATATTCCTATCTATACGTAGTTTCTATAGAAATAATATATCCGAATCATTTATAATACGTATTTTATTTGATAACGGTAAGACTATTTTATATATAGAAACGGATGTAATCATATAATGTTGAAGGGGATGCCTTTTATTAATATCTACAATATTGGTGGAATTGTAACTAAATATGTTTTTTAATAGAATGCAAAAGGAAGGAAAAGTTTATCTCAATATAAGAGGTAGTTGCGTGCCTTCTAACGCTATGTCCTAGTTTTATAACAGTTATTTTTAAAATGTTGCGTAGATAATTGGAGAGCTATGGTTTTTTTGTGAAACAGTAATATTGGAAAAAGAAATTGTGAAGCGGGATCGACGGATGATCAGCCAGATCTTACTGGTCGTTATTGGAGCATCGTTAACCATCCCATAATTTCTACCCACCGTTGTAACACTGGGGCTTAAATAATAATTTATTTGGTGCACATCGAATGGGTTTACTTAGAGTATGATCTTACTTTCCGCTTCAAATAGAATATAGAAATAGAATAAAAAGTAAATTGGCTTTAAATCTTCTGTAAGCATTATGATACATGGGAAGGGGAAGTGAATGCGGTTCATCCAATTATCGATTGACTATCCGTTGTATTGAGGACCGAAAACCGAAGTTGTTTTAGTAGGTAAAAATCCCACATAACATAGTTTGATTGACCCAAGGACTAAGTAAATTTGAAGATTTCCGCTACATATAAATAAAGGAGATAAACAAAGTTAAGCGGCTGCTAAGATAATCCGTTCCAAGCTTTCCAACCAATTTATGGGACTACCATTATTGTTGTTAAAATTGTTTAGTAGCAAATCGTCGTGTCACCACACCATATGTTGCTGCATTGCATTTTCTACTTGCTAAATCTTTTTGATTCTATTTATATAGTTATTATTTACAATTAAAACGACACTAAGTTTACTCCTTTATGATACAGATATTGTTTTCGGTATTAAATATTTATTGTATATTATGTACTTGATAGTAATTCCATAATTATTTCAAGGAACATTTTTATATCTGTCCCGCCCAAACAAAGTGTGTACATAAAAATCCATAACAATAACAATACACTTATTCACGGCAAAGGCTCACTTTCGTGTGGAAATTATTGGAAATTCCAATTTTAATCTTTTCCAAGTGCATACAAATATTTGTTTCATTTTGCTCGTTAACGACGTTTTTAATCCTCACTCGTACCGGCCAATAACGCCCTGTAATTTCAATGCTGAATGTAAAGATTAATAACTATAATATTCGTTGTCCAACGTTTTACTAGCCGAATACAGTGTTAACTTTAACCAGTAAATGTTAATGCAATTATTTTTATTGCAACTAAGAAAATATTTATAATTTTATGGATATGTTTTGGGCACGTCGGAAGAGTGAGTGACGAAAAAATGGTAAATAAGATACACGAAGCAAAAAAAGTGAGTGTTTCTCCTTACCTCTTTAACCACTCACAAAAAGAACCGAGGTTGACTTTCGAAAACATACTATCGAAGATACTGGAAGAAGGTCACGAAAAAAGCATGAGGACTCCCCGGAGAGCATGTATGAAGAGGTTAATAACAGTGGACGAGGCGAAAAAGGTACGCAGGGACCGCAGAGTTTGGCGCTCCGTTCTCTCTGACTACCCCGCTAGGGATAGAGTGTAAAGATGTGTGTGTGTGTGTGTGTGTGTGTGTGTGTGTGTGTGTGTGTGTGTGTGTATGTGTGTGCTTATAATTATTTATCAACTTCATTTAATTCAAGCTAAATGAAACAAATAGCATGATTGGTAGAGAGGAGCCTAGAGTAAAGACACTCCGCTGTCCGCTTTCCGCCCAAATTGTAATATTGCGAAAATCAACGTTGCTTTTAATCTTGTTACCAGACTAGTAAATAAAAATAATACACTCTCCACTGAACTCACAAATCGTCGCATTTACAGGTAAACTAAGCTTCGGCGAAATGACGGTGCTTAAACGGTATTGTAAAGTAAGTGAAATATTTTAAAATTAGTAACCTGGTTCTCTACTGAGTGACGAAGCACAATACTGTACTGTATCTAAAGCGATCTATTTAATATCAAAAAATATAATTAATATATTATATATTAAGTTTTTGTATAGTCTACTTATCGAGAAAGGCTAGCTGTATTAAAATAAGCTAATCGTTTCTATATACGGATTACCATATCAGAGACAACTATAAAAAAAGTCAAAACTATTTACTTTTGATCAAGCTATAAACTAATTTAACATTATATGGCATCTGAACTATAGATTTACATTTTTGTTTTATTAACCTAAAAGTAATAATAAAGTGAAGTTTAAGTTAGAAATCGACGAGGTTTAATCAAACGCGTTATCCATAATAACCTTGCTATGTTTTATGCGCTAATAAAGCTTATGAACAAGATATTCTAAATTATGCTATAAAATTTTATTATATTTAGTTGTTAATTGCCTTAAACTTTACATTCTTGGAAAATCTTTGTTTATACTATTTTTCTTGTTACAATACGTAATAATAAGATAATTTTCTATGAGCATTATTAGATTGTAATATATACATTTAATATTTTCATTCAAAATTTAGATTGTTTGTAATCTGAAATATAAGTTCGTAGCTACTGTAATGTAAAACGACGCTGCTTACTGTATTTTACATGCACATTTGCCAACTTGAAAATGAGAATAACCAAGAATCCTATGACGGACGAGTCATGACATATTCTAAATGACCAAGGTAACTCTGACCGCAGGTACAGTACCGGTACATTGAAACGATCTGTCCTCAATAAATCATATTAAGCGTTGACTTTAATAAACAAATTTATGAGGTTAAGCGTTATAGCAAAGAAACTTTAAAGCTTTTTATTATTAGTATAGATAAATACACAAAATTTTTATATTTCAAATTTTATTTCATATAGTAAAGTAAAATGTCCGGCAGCAAACGAGCGCATCCAATAAGAACACGATATGCATCGCTCGTACACGATATATTTTGTTATCCTTCACTGAGTTGTCTCTTTGATATCGTTGTCACACTGGGACTTTATTTTGTAAGGACCTAAACAAAATCTAATTATTAAATATATATTATATTACAATTTACCTTAAAATATTTCGTGATTTTTGGAAGCTTAGTGTACTCGTATAATATTTACCTAGCCTAGAATGTTAATATGTCCCGTATATGCAATGTTTTTTATATTTGAATATTCAAGACTTTTCTAAATCTACTACTAGAATTTTTAAAGACGATTTTGTTATCTTCATCTCTTTGGCTAGAAAGCTTCAAATTTACTAATTTTATTTGTAAATTTACTGTCTTAGTGCTCGTATAACAATGAAGCGAAGAACAGAGTGTTTTGTTTATCTGTCTATCCTTTTATATACAGAATAAAGCGTGAAGCTAAAAGTTATCAATATAAAAAGAAAACTCTTCTTACGTACCAAGCTTTATATAGAATATTCGGTGGCCGAATGAAGCCACTCTACTGAATAAATTTTATTGGGAAATGGAGGAGATAAAAGAATACTAACAATGTTAATAAATATAACCAGTATTTGGATTTCAGATATGTATATTTGTGTGCAATCAGTTACATAAGAAGTTTAACCTATAACATTGATAAAGTGCTAAAATTAGTCTTTACAGTTTGTTAAGTTAAATTATATTACATAATTTTCTACTCTTAGAAAGGAACATTTTTTGTAAGTATTAAAATGTTTTATATCCAATTAATCCACTACAAACACTTATAGTAAATCGTCAATTTACATTGAAATATCGATAGTGTCATTACTCTAGGAATCTACCACCAGCTCGGAAGGCAAGTTCTGCTGAGGAGAGTTGGCGAGAAACTCAACAATTGCTCCATTGTATCATTTACAAATTACTTATTATAATTGTAGACTTCCTCTAAGGAGCTTTAACAGTATTTAAGTCTTAGGCCAAAAACTAAACGCTTCTTTTCTATTCTATGAGTACAAACGCTTCAGCGGTTACGATAATAGAAAACTCTAATTTGGTAGCCAAGCACACACATCAGCATCCGACGCTTGATCTACAGCTCACAGGTCGACAAAAGCCAAAATGAACCGCTGAGAGAACCTCCCTAGTTAAAGTATTTATTAATAGGTAATATTTCGCAATGCAATCAAGAAACTGCATCAAGACAAATAATAAAATGTTAATAATGACTTAACGATAGTTCTATCGTGATGGTATCTTTGTTTATTCTATTTCAATTCTATGGTCGCTTACGTTTACAATACGTATTGATTTAATAAGTCATATGACTTTCTATTCGTTGGCACGAATAGAAAAATCGTAGCCAAAACGCAATTTTCTTTAGTGTCAATCATTAAATGACATGTTGTTCATTTTAAAATTCCTTGTGACTGTCAGCGTCAATGGTTAACGCTTACCTGTCGAATTGTGAAACCCTGTAGAAAACACTAAACTTATATGATAAATTCACTTTGAATTTTAAACTAATACAATAATTACTTGTTTAAAAGTAAATTACCACGTTATTAATAACGTGTAGGTAACTACACTACGAATTATTATGTAATATTATTAGGCAGTTTTATTATTTCTGTATTAATTTTCATCACTAATATTTTTGAACATATCTAATAACAATTTTATATGTTTTACTTTTAAAAGAATCTGAAAAGTAGACTCCTAGGTTTAGATACTTTTATTTGTACGTACTTTTTTCCAATCATTTACGTTTTAGCATGCATTGATTTACTTTAGAGAAAAAACGGTACCATTAGTATAACACATTACCACTGTTGAATACTAAATAAAACACAAAAAAGAAAATATATCCTATATTTTATTTATTACTTAATTACATTCAATAATTATAATTTGGTTCAGGCGGGTGATGCGGGAAGTGTCCAAACGGAGGCGGTCCACGAGGGGGGAACTGGGGCCTGAACGAGGGAGGTGGGGGTCTCCAGGGGGGAGGGGGCCTTGCTCCAGGAGGAGGAGGGGGACCGAAACCAGGGGGTCCAAATGGAGGGGGAGGGAAGTGATGGAAGGGTGGAGGAGGTCCAGGGGGAGGTGGGGGTCCTGGGGGTGGCATTGACGTAGGGGGAGGTGGGGGCGCCATAGGGAGGGGAGGGGGTGGTCTGGCACTCATAGGAGGAGGAGGAGGCATTGGGGAAGGAGTGGGAGGTGGAGGTGGCGCCATCATCATTGGACCCATGATCGCTGGTGGAGCATCTGCGAACAATTGATGCGGACGGTCGGCGTGTGACAGCGGGTTTTGGGCTGCTAGTAACCTGGAAGTAGATACAATGTCTTGTTATAGTAGTTTGTTTCATAGAACTTCAGTTGTTAATGTCAAAAACAGTATAGACTGATATGGTTATAATTTTTTTCATAATCAACACTTAATGGGCAAATATTTAAATAAAAGTTTTGTTCATCTGGAATCAAAAAAGATTGCATTTGTATAAATATAAAAATTAAGATTTTGTACACATTATTCAGTATAATAAACTTGTATGTACAGAAATAAGTGATGTTTTTGGTCATAACTAAAGTACTAGAAAGGCATATAAATCAAATTAGGGTGTTATGTTTTATGTAATATTCAAATAATCAAAAAATGACAAAATACCTCTCAGCAGCAGATCCATGCCTCTCTCCTTTAACATCCTTCTTAAATGCATATGATACAGAAATAGGTCTGTTACACAAATATTGATTGTTCATAGCTTCTATAGCTGCGTCTGATGCTTCAAATGATGCAAAGTTTATGAATGCAAATGCCTTGGAGTTGCCAGTTTCTGGATCACGCATGACCTTGAAAAAATTATATAAATAACTAATATGTTGTTGCAATTCTGTTGAATAGTAGTATTAAAGTTCTATATAGTAGAATAATGTAATGCATATAACAATATATTATACTATTCTACCCTAAAGGAAGACATATGAGAATTTTGAAGGTTATAAAGATGGATTAAGTCCAGGATCAAATACCATTGTGTATAAATTTTCGTTTTGTAAAAAAATTTCTCCATACTTGTTCAATGGTCTTGTAACCTATTTTGTATTCTAGTATAAACAGCATTCTACAAGTAAAACATCCAGCCAAGATGACAAAAACTGGACAGTCTTTTAAATATATTTAAATTCACCAATAATGATATGTATTGATCAAACACAAAAAAGAATTGCTTATTTCATTTCCTCAGTCTCGCATTACAAAACATTTGTTAAGGCCCACTACTCAACACTTAATATCTAATTATTGGCAGCAAATTTGAGTATTATTTTTTTAAGCAACTTTGCATATCTTTATGTGCTTTTAAAACAGGCAGAAATACATAACAAAAAGTTTAAGACAAAATGTACAAAGCTAAAACATAAATAATACCTTGGGAGTCTGCAGTATGACACCAAACGCAGAGAATGTGTCATATAACAATTTCTCATCCACCTCCGGATCTAAGTTTCCTATGAAAACATTGGCACCCACATCCAGATTCTTCTGATGAGCTGATGCTTTGTTAACTCTCACTGGTTTACCATATAGTTTTATCATGTTCATGACCTTGGTAGAAAAAAAATGCTTGTTAAATAATCAACTTCTATTTGGTTTTTTCCAACAGAAGCGCATATAATTTATTTACAGTACTATTACTAAGTTATTTATTTTAAAATATTAAATTTATTATTGTATTTTATCAAGTTGTATGTCACTTTTAGCAGCAATAATAATAAAAATTATTATTACTGTGCACCCGCAGTGTATAGTTACACTCAATAAAATATAAAGAGTTGCTATAAGAAAACATATTGGTACAAAATGTGGCCATATTACTAGGTAGCAATCTCTGCCAGGCAACCTCAATACAGAGAAAATAATAAAATTGAAATATGGATAGGGGGCAAGTAATATTTAAATAAAGTGTATATAAAAATATATAAATAGAAATCTAAATACAAATATAATAAATAATCAATATCTATGTAATGTTTGTATGTGACCACAATTTGTGTAAGCATGTTATTTGTGAGAGAAAAACAAAAACTTTTGTATTTGTAATGTACATACTTATATAACTATATACACATACCTAACTACACATATACATATGTATATAATACATATGTTCACACATATATACATAAATCTGGTTGTTTTATAATTTACCTATTTTTATAAATTAAAGTAATTTGTATTTTTTCAATAAAATGTGAGATTGGTAGAGAATTATTGTAATCAATTGGCATGTCCAAAACACTACATTCAAATAAAAAAATATTTTTTAAATATATGATCATATTATATAATTAAATTTATATGTATATAATATGGTTTACTTATTTATTATACTGTTTCAGAAAAATGTATTGTAAAGATTTATATTTCAAAATCCAAATAATGTAAATAATTATCAAAAGAACACAATACAGTATAAAATATAATTTAATCAAATAACCCTTACTTTTATTGCATAATCTGCATCTTCCTCTCCCATGAATTCAACAAACCCATAGCCTTGATGTGTTTGTGTCACACGATCTTTGGGCATGTGCACATTAACTGAAATAAAATTACTTTAAATTAAAATTTGTATATAAAATTATACTTCAATCTTACTATATATTAAGTATTTATTATTTTGATTCTATTGATAAAGTAATTGAGGTGGGCATGATAAACCCTACAGGTAAAATTGGCCTACAAGAGGGTCTTCCAATGTAGGTGTTTAAGTAGCAAACCTAGTATTAAGATACATAGTTTACTACCTTCTGCTCAATTATTGATTGAGTGGTGGGATTTAAAGTGACTCTTTAAATATTTGCTTTATATATCTTGATGAAATCTATTTAAATATTAAACAGAAATATGTGACTATATAATCTTATAAAATTTTATTTATGAAATATGAAAAAATAAAAGTACTATTTGATATAACTTACCAACGGGTCCAGCTTGCACAAACAGCTCCCAGAGTAAGCTCTCTGTGACTCTGTCGTCCAAGCCGCCAACATATATTGTAGCATCTGAAAACCAAATAATCAAAAATTATAATTAAATTAAAAACAATCATTATTTCACAAAAAAAAACTTCGTTTAATGATCTGTAATTTGTATTGTTTAATATATAGTACACCTATGATAATTTAAATACCTATAACTTAATTTGAACATTGGGCGAATATAACCTCAAAAGACACAATTTTTACTATATATAGTATTTTTATGTAAAAAAGTATGAAAAGCAAAGAAGAAATAAAAAGTTCTACATCACCTTGATTTCTTTCCGCTATAGGGCCTGCAGCCATTCTTATTTATCAAAATGCACAACTTAAATTTAATTTGTTGACATGTCAACAAATTACCGGACTGACGCTGTCTATGACATATTTTACTATTTAGCACAGATTACAGAAACAGATAAATAATCATGGAACAAACACTTAATAATCCTTTAACTTCTTTTTGAAATGAGGCTCTATAGTAACGGAGGCTTATTTAATTAAATTAATCCAACACAAAATATATGCTGTCTATTGATGTCATACAAATAAATGATATAGTTTTGTCAAAATTCATTTTATTTATTTCAAAACAGTCTTATATATATTATTATAATAGTAATAAATTTGTTGGATAGAAATCAATAGATTTAATGTTTTTATTATTTCTTGTTACATACAGATAGTTTTATATTTAAATAAGAAATGAAATTATTAATAAAACCTTCTGTGTTCAATTTAAAATTTGAATCTGTTGCTGAGTAATAGATAATAAATTACAATAACATGAAGTCGTCTGTTTGTTTATTTTCATTTCATTTAGCATTATGACTTTGTGTTGGACGTTATTTTCCATTGCATAATTGAAATATTGTATGATAACTAAACATGCAAAGCGCTGCCAATATAATATCTTCTTTATTTTGGTTTAAAGATGATTCACAACCTAGTGAAGACGTAAATTCACATATAATAGAACAATTTGTTCAAAATGTAGAAGATTTTAGTTCCCAGTATGGGAGCGAAATAAGTGTATCGTATACTGCAATAAATCTCCGAGGACCTCCATCTAACTTTCCAGATTATGGGGACTATCCACAAGCCTTTGTTATGGTACGTTTACATATTTTCGTAAATAAAATAAATATTTTTATGTTAAGTTATAAAATATATCAAAACTACATTTTTAAATATATTTTTCCTTTTATTTGTTAATCATTTTGAGATTTATATTTAAATAAATTATTTATTAAATTTATTTAACATTAACATCTCAGTGTATTTCTGTTTTCTTTATAACAGAGAACTTATGGAAAATGGTGGGATGAAGCACCCTCAGTTCAGAAGGATTATATGCCTCAAAATAGTGCAATACCAAGCCAAGATTTTGTAGGTTTGTATAGTGTATGACTTTAGCATTTATGATAATATGTTAATATTATAGTTTTATAATTATATATATATTTTTTTTAACAAGTCTAGGAATGTGCAACAGTCAGACTAGCTAAAGAGCTTAAAACTGTAAAGAAAATGTAATATATAATGTTATATTTATATATAAAAAAATTAAATAAAAATATATATATATTAATACAATTTTTGTCTTTAATATTTTTATATATAAATTATATATATATTAAAGATATTTGTAATACTTGCTACAATGATCATAGTAACAAAGAAAAAATATTGATTCACAATAGTAGTATACTTTAAGTTAAGTATTTAGTACTTGTACTTAAAATGTTAGAATATATGTTAACATTCATAAATAAATTAATTACTACTTTACAATTAAAGATTACATAAATATTTTAATATGATATTACATACATAATAAACAACATAATTATTGCCATTTGCTTTTTTTAGTAGAATAATATGAAAAAAATGTACAAAAATAAATTTCTCATTTTGAATATAGAAGTTTCATTCGAAAGAGCTGTATATCCACTGGAAGTGGCTATCTTTGAAACATATAATCCGGGTGCACTAGTTAGGATATGGGCTTTAGGGTCTTCATGGATGCTACTATGGGAAGGTGAGCCTGAGTATGCTGGTGACACACCAAGGATATTTAGCCCACCTATTAGAGAAATTAAATGTGCTGTAAGGTAAATATGACTATCATATATGTGAAAAAGTATTTAAATAAATCTTAAATTACATTTCATTTTAAAAAAACCGTTCAAGTGCGAGTTGAACTCGCGTGGAAAGGGTTCCATACACAATATAGTGAAATATTTCCCCTGAAAACGTTTTTTCCCCAAAAAATTTTTTATCGAATTTACCATTTTATTTTCAATTTATGAAATCCTTATAGGTTTTCCTGTAATCTACAAGCCATAAACTATATTCAGTAATTTTTTCAAATTTTTCGGCCCAGTAGTTTCGGTTAGGGGGGGGGGGGGGATGGTCAATTTTTCGGCTTTTTTCATTAATATCATCGAAACTATTTATTTTAAAAAATTTAAAAAAATATATTCGAGATCCTGATAACAAGCCCTTTCATTAGATATATGACTCAGTAAGGTTCGAAATTTTTTTTTTTAATTACCTAATTTATCCCCCGAAAATTACCCTTATTTCACAAAAATATTTTTTACGTTACACATGTGTTCGGGTCAGGGTATTACACCATCCTTCCAAATTTCACCTGATTCGGTCTAGTAGATTCAGAGAAAATTGGCTGTGACAGACGGACGGACAGGAACACGAGTGATTCTATAAGGGTTCCGTTTTTTTATTTTTGTACGGAACCCTAAAAAAAGGAGGCATTACATGTATCATTCTTTTATAGTTTATGTAAATTTGAAATAATATTAATTATTTATGTATTTTAAACTATATTTCCATATATTTTTTTTTCATTTCAATAGAATATTAAGACTGGAATTCAACCACAGACTACTGCCATATTATACAGAGCTAGATGCAGTCTTGCTAAAAGGAAGAGTGCCATCACACTTAATGTCTGTGAAAAATAATTTTGCATATTCTACAATTTTTTATAGGAAAGATAATGCATTGACTGACAAAGGGTAAGTTTTTCATAAATTTTTATTATTTAGTACATAATATAAAGTATTTAAGTTAGTATATAATAAATATAAATTATTCAATCCTACACTTTTTGTTTCTTCAAAAAAAAAAAACATAAAGTTATACATTATTTTTTTATGATTATATTATATAAATTAATATAATAAATTTATAAAATTAAATTATTTATCAAGCCTTATTTTATTGCAACATATTGAAAATGTAAACTAAGTAATGGGTCAAGGGACATATATACAGTGGAAATTTACATACAATATTTTCTTTTACTCATAGTATTAATGATAATCTAAAAATAAACACTAATAAATATTCACGCTTCGCTTCATACACAACACTAGTAAATATAGGGCTGTACATTTTTATAAAATGTATACATTTTTCTGATTAAACTGTCATAATATTTTTTTCCTAAACATAATTGAAAAAATGCGGCATTAGGGTCTTCTTCTCTTTGTTTTTGGCATTCCGAGCGTGCCAGTTGAGCTCAATTCAGGCGTTAGTGTCATCTATTTTATATACATAAAACAAGGCATATCTAATAAGCGGAAATGAAATGGCGGCTTTTCCTTGCAATCTATTCAAAAATTTCAAAATAAAAATGAAAAAAAAAAATGTAATTTGCATATTAAATATTGTTGTTGTTAGGTTTAAAAATATTTTACTGGTAAAATAGGAGTACTTACAAATCGTTGTTGTCAACCCTAAGCCGCACGTGACTGTCATTATAGACATGCAAAGCTGTGACGCGGGAAGCCTCAGATTGTTTTAAGGCCCCTTAGGTCATTTTACCTTGATTATTACATATTATACACTTTTAATTATAGGTTAAGATGAAATGGAAAATTCGTAATATATATTTTTGGGCTATCGGTAGTCGTTAGTCTAATAAGGAGTCGGCTTTATCGAAGTCTACTTTGAACTTGGTAGCTTGATATTGATTCAATGAAAATAGTTATTTTTACACTTAAAGAGAAAACACGCATTCCTTATTTCTATGCAATATTTCCTATAACTTGTATATAAAGTGATGGTTTTTTTAATTATTTTTTATTGATATTGAATTTTCAATATTGATATGCCAAATAGATCTATATAGCTAAATTTGATATACTTCGTTTATATTTTATTTAGAAATCATCCAAAGTAAATCTGCCGCGATTTCTACATTTACAAAGTAAAGGCCGTATTTGTCTTTAGCTTTTGCCGCCCTTACTTAAACAATTGTCAGTTCCTACATAATTGTTACACTTTAACAATAGAATCATACCATTTATGTTTTTCATAATAATATTATGAAACGTATCAATGAGGACCGTCATGGTGCAGAGTCTATTGCATAAACGCATCAGTTTGTAGGTACGATTCCCACACATGGAAGATGGATTTTTTTCCGTTTTCCTCGCTCTGGCAACGAAGCAAAGCGCGGCATTGAGTTCTGCCACTTAACGCACAATGCCTCGAAAGACAGAAAGCAGGGAATGGAGTGCCTAAACACTAGGTTCCCACGATTTTCTGCCTACCCTGCTGCGAGCGGGATAAATCGTAGAGTTAATTTAATTTATTTTTTATTAATATTATTAATAACGAATGAAAAAACTATAAATTCTCTAATAGATAATAATTATATTAATATTGTTTCAATTTTTATCTCATCTCGTTAAATCTGACCTTAGTCGTGATTAAACTAATCTATGATTACTTAAGGCTAACTATATAGCGTATAAATTTCCTTATTTTATTGCGAAATTCGAGAAGCGGTTTGTTTACGTTGTTCTATGAAGTGGAAAAAAATAAAAAAAATCTTTTGTTAGATGATAATATGTACTAAAATAAGTTGTGTAAATTCATTATCAAGTATTCTCAATAGATACCCAAAAAAATTACCAGAAGTTTCAATGTACACATGGGTTAGTTGTTGCTATACTTACTTGGGGGTTTCTATATATGGGATTACTGCGTTGGGTCCCACATTGTAAAATAAACACTAACATATAATTATAACTATGTAATGTAAAGAGTACATGAGTACTGCAGTGTTCTAAATTGTTCAATATTTTTCGAGTAGGAATGACTCATACAAGATATCAGATTATAACTTGTTAATTGTAGATATATGCTTGTCATACATCAATGTTTTAAAGCGTAAGACAAAATAAACGTTTTACACATACATACACACACATGTGGTACAAATACCCTATTTTTAGTAGGTACCATAGCTTAAGAATTATTTGTCATGTGGTCAGATTATGACGAAGTTAAACAGTTTATATTCATGAAATTCATATTATCATACTATAAATTTTAATACTCTGTTCATGGTTGGTCCTTTGATCCAAAAGATACTGAAGACATGCGCTTTGCGAATATAAAGTGGTTAAAGTCGTATTCAAAATGCAATCATCGACCTCGCTGTCATGTGGCACCGTTTAAACCTTATATACTTCTCGAAAATTAAAACAATATACTCTAAGTTATATTATGTCTAAACATAACGTATGGCTTATTGGTAACAGCACTTGGACGGTTTTCACGGGGTGTAGGTTCAAGTGCGGATGCGTTAAAATTTTTATACGTTTTTATTAAAGACGTGCCGACTGTAACTTTGGCTGACTGGCCGACTACCCTACTAGTGACTAACAGACGGACAGATTTAGTTTAAAAAAATAATATTAAAAGATTGAATAACTAAGAATTACTTTCAATACAATATCCAGATCAGTTAATACTAATAGACAGAACTAAAAAACACACAAAAACAATAATTTTTATGTTAAATATAAGATATTTATCATTAAATTTATAAGTACAACGAGGCTGGGAAAACGAAGTATTATGCCAAATTTTTCCTAACATAGCACAATTCATATTACAATTGCAATAATCAAAACTAACACAAAACTTTTGATATTTATAGTATATATATCATATAGTTTGTATGTATTTAAAATTAAAAGTAAATATATGTATGATACATGAAAATATTTTATTTTCAGAATTCTTAAAGAAAATGATGGCGGTGAATCGTCACGAAAAATTGTTACAACCAATTGAAATGGCGACAAATGACTCTCTTATTGACACGGGACCTCCATTAGGCGCTTTTCATCAACTACCAGTAAGTTATAGTCTTTACTGACGTTCATTCCTTTTTTTGACTCTTTAGCTTCACAGTTTATCTCATCTCTCTCTTTATCTCTATTTGTAGGTCAGATAGGTAGAAGATCTTAATAGGTATATAGGAAAGGTAGATAGGTAGGTAGGTAGAAAACGTACTGTCGCACTTTTACTTTGTCCAATTTCAAGTAATATCGTATTAAATGTTTCCTTAATGCCACAATCTAGTCAGAGGGTAGTCGAAAAATCAAAACTTTAACCATTGTACTTATACACAAAACCTTTGCTGCGTCATTGTTATACTTTTTACAATACTAGGTATATATATTGTGTGTTTAATGTCTAAATAAATACGTAGTATCTAATAAGGTACACCTGAAAACATAAATAATCATAAAAAACTAAAATATAAGTCGTTGCTAACACCACGATTTTGGTTTCGATTCGGTTGAAATAATAAAATGTATATCATTTATTTGCTTTCGTAATAAGTCATAAAGCGGCGTTGAGTTCCACCACTCGAAACTTGATATCCCTTAAATAGGTCAGACAATATAAAACTGATAATCTAAACAATATTCTCGTCAAATAATAATTTCTGCTATGAGCAAATACCGTGAAACAAAAAAAGAAAGGGTAAAAAAAATCTTTACTACATTTTAAATATATTATTTACACTGTATATTTTTTTGTCTCACGTAAGTAATACTAATTATATAAGTTTTATATGAATATATTTTATATTAAGTTACATTACTCTAGTTATAAAACACAACTGTATAAACAAATTGATTGTTCAATAATGACGTTATTTCATTATAGTTGTGTTGTAACAGTTGTAATTTATTTATTATTACTTGGTAACAGTGTATGGTATACCTTGTAACCTAACTTGTATTATACTTATACGTATTACGGAAAAAAACCAAAATTATTAAAAGAAAACGTAAAAGTTGACCACATTCGGTTTTGAACTTGCACCTCATGGAAACCGTCCAAGCGCATTGGACTAAACCATGCTTTTTTCACCATGCCATTTGGACATTTTTATATACATTTTACAAAATATTACCCTGTTAGCTTATCTCTATCTCTTTAGGATTTATAATAGTATTTGTTAATTATAGTATTTCCCATACGTTACAATGTGGGCACAGAGATCTGCAATAGTTCTTCAATTTAATTATACATACAAACATATTTATAATATATTTCAATCATTAGTAGATTTATTTGTAATTTATAAGTGTAAAGCTTGCTAAACCACAATTTGCTAAAAGTTATGTAATTTTTAAAAGCTACATGTTATTTAAACACTGTTAATGAAAAAGACCTGTTATTATTTATATATATTATGTGTTATTATTTATTATATGTTTATGTTATATGTTATTATTTCTTTTATATTATAATAATAATCAAGTGGAGAAAGATTTCTCCACTTGGTTATGTTAACATGTGCAATATATATTTTCGTACTGAACCCTACGGATTGTTATTTTTATAATGTAAAAATATGAATTCGTATCTTTTATTTTCTTACGACAGAAAAGGATACCTACGTTCAATTTATCATCTACGAATAATTCAGAAGGTATATACCGCTCATACATTTTAACAGCGGAAAATTCGTTGAACTTTGAATTTATACGATATTTGCTCAAAACTATAGGATATTCAGCGTTTTGTATTTAAACTTAGGTATTTACTCTTTATAAAAATTGACTGTCGCGGTGCAGATTCACAGCGTCTGCCTGTTAATGCACGGTTTGTGGCTTCAATTCCCACTCAGGGAGAATGTATTATTTCATTTCCATTTTCTTCGTTGTGGAAACTAGGCAAACGCGGCGTTGAGTTCCGCCACTCAACATGCAATGCCTCAAATAGACGGAAAGCGGCTAACGGAATGTTTAAACACTAGAATCTCCTGCAGTTCTCTCTGCATATCCTTCTATGAGTGGGATAAAGCGTGAAGCTATATAATCTTTAAAATGATTTTTTTTTAAATTCATGATACTATATATTGCACTTAAAGTTTTAGAAATATTACCAATTTAATGGTGATATTGACGCGCTTGGTCTAAGAACAAGCAAGTACATCTATTTATATACGTTATGTATTATCGCGAAATCGTGCGGAAAATAAAGAACAAAGTGTATTGACAAGACGTCCTCCATGCCTATTTTATCATGATGCTATGTGCAATATTACTTAGGTATATACAATTTGGTAATGTAACCTAAAATAAAAAGTAAAGTACATTACCACTGTACTATTATAATCAAAATTTTATATTACTAGTCGTACATTGATTTTTATTTAGCTATGAGGTTAATAAAATATTGAAGGCGTTTCGTTTATCTGTTCATAGAAAACTTATAAGTGTATCTGATCTAGATTCTAAATTAAATTACGATTTTACTACTTATAAATTGAGTCAGATTTCATATAAAAGTATAAATTTTATACCTTGCTCATTAAGGTTATAGGGTAGATATATTATGCTCGTTGTAATATATTAATATTATAATTAAGAAAGCGTGTAACTAAGTGTACTATGGTGGCGACTTTGATCCTGCTGAGAGGTATTTCTATATTTATTTATATACTAAAAAAACGTGATAATAAAAAATATAAAATTTACTCTGTTTTTCGCACCGTTTTAGTAATAATATGGTACCTACTGGATAACATAAACCAATATCACATAGTCTTTAGTCATGAATGACTTATATTTTAAATATATTTTTTCTCTTAGAATGACTCGATTCCACATCTAAAGTAATCAATTGATAGACTTATTATATGTTCTTCATATGAGCAGATATTATGATAGCATGTAACAATGGCATCAAATTGTAGGTACCTAATAGAATAAAGAAGTGCTTATAAGCTATTTGAGACGGATAATACTTAACAAATTCTCTTATATATATATATATATATATATATAATATATATATATATATATATATATATATATATATATATATATATATATATATATATATATATATATATATATATATATATATATATATATATATATATATATATATATATATATATATATATATATATATATATATATATATATATATATATATATATATATATATTTATATATGTATATATGTATATATGTATATATATATATGTATATATATGTATATATATGTATATATGTATGTATATATGTATATATATGTATATATATATATATATATATATATATATATATATATATATATATATATATATATATATATATATATATATATATATATATATATATATATATATATATATATATATATATATATATATATATATATATATATATATATATATATATATATATATATATATATATATATATATATATATATATATATATATATATAATTTTGAGCAATTATACTATGAAAGAGAAACTTGTATTGTATGAGGATTTTATGTATCAGTAACATGTGAATTAGTCAGTACAGGTAGGGCAGTTATTTATTTACATTGATACATATTAGAACCCAGTTGTTTTTTAAGTTTTTCAATGCTTTATATTTTTTTATATTTAGAATAAACTGTAATAATATTTATTCTCCAAGATACCATATACCAAGTCTTCATATTTCTTATTATGTCCAGTTTAATGCATTAAGGCGATCATGAAAAAAAAAGATCTTGACAAACCAACAGAAAGATAGGTACAACAAAGTAATCCTTTAGGTAATTATGAGCCTATGAATCATTTCATTTGTGTAATATATACATATATAATGTATATATATTATGTCATTAAATATTATATTCCTACGAGAAATCGAACTCGCAACAATCGCGTTTACAGTGAATGCTGTCACAATACGTGACTTTTATGATTTATTTTGCAAACATTCATTCTGCCATTTTTTTTAAAGCAAATGATTATTTTTCATGATAACGTTTTAATGCATATTCAAGGCCAGCCCTTCATGCCTTACAATTACAAATAAAATGGCAATACCGGAAATTAGATTTATAATGATTCTATTTACTTTTTGAATGATTGAAATGTCTGGATCTAATTTCCGCCGAACAAAAAATTCTATATTAACATAATGAAAAGCAATCTGTCACAACGTTGGAAGCCTTTTTTTATCGTTTCATATTTTAATATTAATTTTCCTATATTTATTCAAAATTGAAATAAGAATAATAATTAATTTTCATATTAATAAAATATAATGTATGTAGAAAGGCACTTGAAAAGATAAAAATGTCAAAATACCTATAACCTACATTACATTACAAAAGCTTATTGTAATATATAAAGTTGTTTTTAATTTACGTAATAACATATTAAAAACTGAGGACTCGCTTATTGGCTTCGCTTCGCCCATTGATCAATGTTCTCGGATTTTCTCTAATATAATATATTTCTTATTATTTAGTTATCAACTAAAATAAAACAAAATATATATTTAAAGCAACGGTCACCTTAAATCATAATCATGGAAGCACTGCATTTGAATCGATTAAGCTATTGCTGCCATTTACGCGTAAAAACGCACAAACAATAATAAAAAAAAAACGTAGTTTTGGCTTCAATCGTACTGATTAATGCCCCTAATATATAATTTTTAAAAAATTTCTTTTACGAATCAAATCTTATAATGTACCTATATAGGAAACTTAGTGCTAAGTCACTATCGCATTCCACTATTGCAATACATAGTCTTTTCTTTTTCAGGACGAAACTATTCTATCAGTGATGAAATATTTGGACATGCAATCTCTATGTCGATGCGCTCAAGTCAACAAACATTTTAGTAGATTGGCCTCAGACGCTATACTGTACAGAAGTATAGATTTGAGACCTTATTGGCACTGCGTTAGATCTGAGGTATGTAGAAGTCAAAGTCAAAGTCAAAGTCAAAACAATTTTATTCAAAATAAGGAGTACAAGCTTCATTTTTTGAACGTCAAACAATCAATTGAATAAGATTAAGAATTTTGAGATTGAGAATTTTAGTGTAAGAATTTTATATTTAATTTTAGTGCTTATTATAATTTAAATTGATATTAGATATATGGTTATAAATTATTTCTATAGAACTGTTTTCAGAAACCTTACACTAGTTTTTTAAGGTCAAGTTTCTATATCATTCATGATGTATATTTTTTACACCGTTTTACATAATCTGTACATGCCCGAACCATTTTGTCACGTTTTTGTCAATTTTACTTGTAATCCTAGTACGTACGATACTGTATATTACTGTATATTATTTTATTCTTGAATGCAATCAGATAAATTGACATATATACTACAAAGAAATCACACTTTCATACAAACTTGTGTTATATTTGTTTTATATTCTATATGGCTATATACACATTTGTAATTAAGAGGTATTGTTATATTGTCAACAATAACTTTTAATTACAAATGTGTAAAACATTATAAATACTTGTCATAGTGTAAAACGCTTGTGATAAGGACGAATCGATTGTCACTTTGTATGTTCAATTAACATGTTGGACACTATATTATGTACGTTAACTGATCTTAAACATATGTATGATGTTTTATAGAAATTTAAATTAAAGTTTATTACGTTTGATTTTGATAACTAAATTCAGATTCTAGTTTAGAACAATTGTTGTTTTTCATGTGAACTAAACTAAATTTTCTTAATAATATTTTAAGCGGTTATTGTCATGACATGGTATTAAAATAATATCTTATTATATTAAATGTGTTATTCACAGACCACGAAAAAAACAAATTTAGAAACAGAGTATATAAATAGATACTATGATTAATTAGATAATTTCGAAGAGACGCAATTTTATATTGATTTCCAATATATGATATGTCGTTGTAAATATAATTTCATATATATTTTACATATTTATTTATATATTTTCAGGTTTTAGTAACACTTTCTATGCGATGCAAATTCCTTCAGAAATTAGACCTTTCTTGGTGCGGCAGTCATTGTATGATAAAAAGCCAATATGTTGTTAAGTAAGTTTATTTTTTACAATTTTCTTGTAACACTTTGATAGCCTTTAAGGGGCGTCTCAAATAATAATTATTCTCTTGAACATATTTTCACTGAAATATATATGCATTGAGTTGATATTTTTTTTATATTTATTTAATATTGTTATAATCATATAAAAATTATCAAGTTCGAGTTGGACTCGCCCATGAGGGTTCCGTAGCAATAAGTAAAATAATGCAAAAGATCTTGTATTTCGATACAACTATGACAAAATTAAAATTATGGATTTAGATGTAATTATATGCGAGCTTATAAGGACTTGTGATAGCCAAACAAGCTGATATAAATTCCAGTTTAACAGTACAATTGTCTTTGTGTGGCCTTCAAGCAGCAAATTCGTTTGAACCCAAAAATTAATAAGAGAAACAAATATACATAATGTACGAAATTAAAAAAACTATTTGATTATTAATATTAATATTATGTCGTAACATGTCGCTCATTGAAGATATATTATATATTTTTTCTTATATTTGCGTCATAGTTAATAGTCATTATAATCTAAATATTCCTTATTAGAATAATTATGATATTGAAAAAGTTATTGTTATTATATGTAAAAATCATATTCCATATTGTTGTAATATTACAACTTCAAGCTTTGTACTTAGAGCAAGATAAACAGAGGAAAATTAGAGTTTAGACACTCTTTTTCACAGAACTCAACGCCGCGCCTTATCTTGTTACTAGAGCGAGACATTGAAATAATTTGTGCCCTCGAGTGGGAATCGAACCTATAACCATCTCGTTTACACTCAGATGGTGTGTCACGGTGTCAAGGCGGCCTCATTTGTGTAATTTTTGTTTAACGTTATATTTTTGTAGAAGTTAACATAAATTTTGATTAAAACATTGAAAACGCGTCAAATTAATATATAAATTATCTGAATTCGTTATTATTCGTTATAATTGACAAGACCTCAGCTTGCGCTTCAAATTTTCTTTAAGACCAACTAAATCCATTTTTTAAGATATTTTCTGCTATATAATATATTGTAACTGTTAAATATTTTGTTTGAATAAAGTAATAATAATAATATAAACTTCTTTCAGACTTTTAAAAGTGAGCGGTGCTGAATTAACACATTTAAGAATGAATTGCTGCAAATTCGTTGACAATTCAGTGTTAAGAGCCATAGTTGACACTTCGCCCAATTTACAAGGTATGTAATCTACAGATAGTAAAATGTTTGTTATATAAGAATTAATGGGTTCTAATGCAAATAATTCTGTTGATAAAAGAAATTTTAAAAACAAGGTTCAAAATAATCTTTTACAAGCACTTTTGTAATGTCTTTTCACTTTTATGTCAACTTTGAATTGCTAGGCAATTCTGTTAAGAAGAGAAGGCAAAGAGCTCATCAGTTGCTCTTTTAAATAATTTGTGAGGTTAATTTTCATACATATAAGACCGACACGACGGTTTATGGGTTCGATTTCCTCTCGAGAGAATAAATATGATGTATGATGAGTTGAGTTCTGCCGCTCAACACGCAATGCCTCGAAAGACGGAAAGTGGAGAACGGAGTGTCTTAACTCTAGGTTCTCACGGTTCCTGCAGTTCCCTCTGTCTACCCTGCTATGCGCGGAATTGAGCTTGAAGCTCTAAATAAATCTATACTTACTTTACTAAATTGTCGACTAGAGCATGAGAATGATTAATTTGGTTGATTTGGAACTGCTTTAGTAAAAGCCTTCTTTTGCCTACTCTTCTGTATGTAAGATACATTAAGAATCCTGATTAAGGATACAAATTTGATTCAATAACGAAACAGTTGTAATTTTTCTTTATTATTTCTCATTCATCTGTCATCTGTCATTCATTTGAGAACCGTCGTCGCGCAGAGGCGCAACGTCTGCCTGTAACGCGGCTAACGCGACGCTTTCTGGGTTCGATCCCCAGTCGGAGAAGATGGATTTTTCTATTTCCATTTTCTTCGCTCTGGCAAAATAGGCAAAGCGCGGCGTTGAGTTCTGCCAATCAACACGCAATGCCTCGAAAAAGGCGGAAAGCAGGGACGGAGAAAGCAACAGAGTGTCTTAACACTAGGTTCCCTGCAGTTCCCTCTGCCTACCCTGCCATGTGCATGTGCAAAAAAGAAACTGTCATTTTATATTAGTTTCGTAAAATTAACCAATTGATTTTTCGTTTTTAACAGAATTATGCCTCAGATCCGTAGTAGATTGTTCTGAATGGTCGTGTTTGTCTAATCTAACAAAACTAAAAAGGTTAGACGTATATAGAACTCATATAACGACTGCGGCGGTCGTTTCTATTATATGGTCTAATCCTGGCTTGGAACATCTTAATCTTGGTAAGTAAAGTTATTTTTATATACAAAGTGTGGATGTTACAGCGACTTTAATTTAAAGCATAGTGTTATCTTTGCTTTTATAAACTTGGTATAATTAAAAAACAACTAAAATATTCAGAAATAAAAAAAATATTGATAATTGTTAACTAGTTTTTTGTATACAGACTTGTAATATTTTTTCTGTATATATCAGTACATTAGAAACTCGATTAACCGGACTAATTCTTGTTGTAAGGCATTCGGAAAATTGAAAATCCGGATAATTGAATGTACTGTATTCAATATGATATAATTTATGAATGTAATTAATTGAATGAAATCGGTTAATCGAATTTTGACCATACATATGTAAGTATATAATAATATATGTTTATTGAAAATAAATGGTATATATTAACTAAAATCAATGTTTATTTGATTGAAAATGTCTAATAACTTAAGCGCGGGCTCCAGCGTGTATATTTAGTTCAATTAGCCTGTGGTCCGGATAATCACGAATCCGTATAACCGAGGGCCGGATAATAGAGTTTCTACTGTATATATATGTATGTATTTGCTATGTTGAAATAATATATATTTTTCAGGTTCATGCAAAATGATATCAAGTATGGACGAAGTAGCCATGGCGTTAGGTGCAAATTGTCCAAATTTAATATCAGTTGATTTCTGGAAGTCGTATTCGTTAACAGCAGTAGGATTACGAGCACTAAGTAATTGTAGGAATTTACAAGAATTGGACGTGGGTTGGTGGTAAGAATATATATTGTTGTTTTTTTTATATCGTTAGGTAATGTAAGTAGGTGTATTTCACCTGCTTAAAGTAATAATAAAATGTTTTTAGATTTCATGTTTTAACTTCAAAAACCCCCTTTAATTAAATTATATGTGTTAAGTAAGCTCAAAAAATATTATAAAATATTATTTACATTATACCATAATTAAATAAAAACCTTAACTCTTATTACAACTTAATTAAATCTGATTTGTACACTCGACAAACTTCTACAAGCTTCAAGCCTTAACAAACTCTTCAATGCCATTTGTGATAAGTGCTCAAAAACTAGGCGGCAAGCTCATGCAAGCACTCGCAATCCAAGCCAAATTCCACATATAGTTTCACGCTATTTCTCTCATATATAAGGGTAGGATGAGGTGACCTTGTTGAGTCACCTAATTTTTAACTTTTAATCCAATTTTTGAGGCAATATGATGGACAGATCTTAACGCCATTCTATGTGTTATTTCCAGAGCGAGGAAACCAAAATAATTTATTATATATAGATATCAATATTCAAATTGAACGTAGTTTCAAGTTAAACCTAAGAGAAATCAACGAATAATGTTAAAAAACTTCTCTTTTTCCAGTTTACAAGCAGGTGGTTCGGGCGAATGGTTGTCTTCTTTAACCGGTGGGGAATTAAGAAAGCTGTTTCTAGGTGCTTTAAGAGGCATATGTGATAGAGATCTACGAGCTCTATTACCTAAAGCTACAAAATTAACTCAGCTAGACCTATTGGGAGTGAGAGCTGTTACACCTGATATATGCTCAGAGTAAGTTATTTATATTTCTGCAGAAACCATACGAACCTAGTATTAAGACACTCCGTTGCTTAGTCCCTAAAGTCTTCGTCCCCGCTTTCCTCCTTTTTCGAGGCATTGCGTGTTGAGTGGCGGAACTCAACGCCGCGCTTTGCCTAATTTGCCAGAGCGAAGGAAATGGAAATAGAAAAATCCATCTTCCCCGAGTGGAAATCGAAGCTACAAACCGTCTCGTTACAGGCAGACGTTGCGCCTCTGCGCCACGACTACTCATTTATATTTGTTTAGTTTATAAATATAAAAAAAACACCTGTATTTACTGAATTGAAAATAGTTTCAATTTAGTAAATATGTTATAGATTTAAATTATGTAATTTAAAATATTTTTGGTCTAGTATTAGTATACCATATGCAAAAATATTAAAAATATATATTAAATTAAATAAATTGAACCAATTACAAAATTAAAAATAAATTTCGATGTTATAAACAACAATTTAATAATTAATTTTTATTTTCAGAATACTCGCCGAATGCCGCCAACTAAGATTGCTTGACGTTAGTTTTTGTGACCAGATATACGAAGCACAGGTAAAAAAATTTATTAATTTTTTAATACAGCATATTTTGTACTAAATATTGAGTTAGGAATCTTTTGAAAATAGGATAGTCTTAGATGATTATGACTATAAAAGCGATGAACTTAACGGTCCGTATTGGAAGGGAATTTCTTTGTAACATTATTATTAAGTGATTTATGTCATTTAATGCAATTCCACAGAATCTCTGCGTTGTATGTGTTCGAAACATATGGCGTATTTGTGTTTCAATGCTATTATTATAAATAAAATTTTAAATCAAGACATTGTATACATTAAGAGAAATATGTTTATTTATAATTATTAGCTGATATAACTGCTTATTTTTCTAAGTGAGATTTCTTCAATCAGATTAATTCCTAGTATTATAGTACGTATTATTTTTTTTTTTGGAAATATGTTAAAATTATGAATATTTGCAGCACAAATCTCGGTCCTTTTCTTATTACTCTTATTTAAAAACACAACGCTGTGTAAACACAGCTTCGAAAAAGAGCCAAAAAGGTTAATGGTCTCTGGCATTAAAATAAAAAAAGAAATTGTTATTACCTCTATTTGTTATAAATGTATTGCCACATATTAAGAATCACAATGCTAATATAACTTCTAAATTACATTGCCGTTATCATCTTCGCATCTTACCATAAATAAATAAAATTATTTATTTATTTATTCTCTCGCGTTATGTATTCATTTTTTATTTCCAGGTACTGGAATGGCGACAGAAATATCCTCATGTTAGTATAAAACGTTCATACCAATCTGCTAACTTAACTACGGCACCGAATGCATTGTTTTTGGCGCCAAGCTTAGAATAATGGAACCCTGTATAATAAATGTTAATAATGTGACAAGTATAATAAATCGATTAAATTAAAGCTAAATTGAACTTAAAATCGATTAAGTTGAAAATGCGAATCGATTTGGTTATAATTCAAGATTGTATGCATCCATTGGATGGAGGTAATTTGTATTCAGAATGTTGTAGTTCTACGCATAAATTAATATATTAAATAATCTTAAACTTAAAATATATAATTTTTTGTAAAACACGTTTTGATCTGGCGGTATTTGTTCACAAGGAACATTTCAGATATTGGCGACTTTATACAAAGGCGATTATTACGAATGTTTTCGATATGTTCTCTGAAAACAACCTGATTGTGAAAACCTTTCATTGACACTGTTGTAGAGTGATTTTACTATATAGACTTATAAAGACGCTTTCACATATAGGCTATTCGCTATAGTTATTTAATTGCAGGGTAAAGCATAGATGGCGGTGTCAAAAGCAAACAAAGCCGGCAAGGTTGTGTGATGTCTCGGAGATGCCCTAAGTACATATTGTATGGAAGTGCTAAAATATTGAGATTAGCTATAGCTTAACGATAACTAGAGATCGCCGTAGACTTTGAATTGTGTAGGAACAACATTGTGTTTGAAGAATGTTAAAATATATCTATTTTGTGAATTTTCATGAATTAACAGAGCTCTATCTGGTGGTTATTGCGTTTGCGGTATTATAGGATTTCGTTAGCAATAGCTTGACTCTTCAGGATCAAGACGGACGTGTAAAAGACAATTTTTGATAAAATGTTTTATTTATTTTTGAGCTTATATGCTTGAATTTTTCGTACACTCTCAGAGACTACTAAGAATTTGTCAATTTCTACCGATTTCAATAACTAATATTAGGAAATGAATTGAAGTGAAAGCTCTTTTAATCTCCATCTCGTCTGCTGCATGCATATGCGTGAGGCTTGAAAGCTTGTACGATAATTTGTAGGATGCCCCTAGATCTTCTGGAAGATGTAGAATGCATTAGCAGGATGTTATTGCATGGTCTGAGGTTGCAAGGCAGACCTAGGGCCTTGCAAAGTAGTATCTAGAGCAGTAGACATAGAATTGGCACTTGAGACCTAACTTGGCGTTATTTCTATTGTAAGGGGATCACTTTTTGTTAATAACTGTGCAATTTAGATGTTTGGATTTTGCATACTTGAAATTTTTAAAAAGTTATAATAGTACATGAGGGCCGTGGTCGCGCAGAGGCGTAAGCGTCTGCCTATAAACGCGACCGTTTGTGGGTTCAATTCCCACTCGGGGAAGATGGATTTTTCTATTTCCATTTTCTTCGCTCTGGAAACTACGCACAGCGCGGCGTTGAGTTCCGCCACTCAACACGCAATGCCTCGTAAAACGCGGAAAGTGGGGACGGAGAAAGCAGGAACTAAACAACGGAGTGTCTTAACACTAGGTTCATATGGTTCCTGCAGTTCCCTCTGCCTACCCTGTAATGTGCGGGATAAAGCGTGAAGCTATAATAGTACTTTTTAAATTTTGGTACGAAATATATATTATATTGGGATGTGCAATCATTTGTTTAAAAGTCATGTCAAGTCAATTAGAACGATAATGTTGCAAACATGTACTATTTTGAAGCTTTAATAATTACGTTTAATTGGACTGAATAAATTATAATCTTAAGATAATCATTCAGTGTGTAACTGTTTGGAATTGGTATTGAAATTTAATTTAGTATATAATTTTATGTTTCCGTCTTATTACAGTATATTGAATATATATATATATATATATATATATATATATATATATATATATATATATATATATATATATATATATATATATATATATATATATATATATATATATATATATATATATATATATATATATATATATATATATATATATATATATATATATATATATATATATATATATATATATATATATATATATATATATATATATATATAAAGCTTTTAAACACGAATCCAATTATTTTTGATATCCTACAATCCAATTTAGGTTACATAGAATAATTAATGAAAAAAAAAAATAATGTTATAATCGTCAAATGAAGATATATAAACAAGCGAGAAAATTTGTTTATGTACAAATATTTTTCTTGTAATCAATAATGATAAAATTTGATAATCTTTGAAATTCTTATCACAATATGCGCTTAATTGAATAGAATGCAGATTTTTTTGGTTTAATATTCTTAAATGGTTATAATATGTAATTGAAATGTAATGTTATTTTTTTAAAAACAATTTTCTTCGTTATAATAAATAAAAGCAATGACTTAGAAGTTCCTTTTTGTCTAACTAGTGTGATGGGGTGATTTTCCTTTTAGTTATGGAACACAGAAAAATATTTATATATATATATATATATATATATATATATATATATATATATATATATATATATATATATATATATATATATATATATATATATATATATATATATATATATATATATATATATATATATATATATATATATATATATATATATATATATATATATATATATATATATATATATATATATATATATATATATATATATATATATATATATATATATATATATATATATATATATATATATATATATATATATATATATATATATATATATATATATATATATATATATATATATATATATATATATATATATATGTATAAAAACATTTTTTCATTTCGTATAAAAGAAACATCTAAAAACATTATATATATCCAAAATTGTTTATAACATTTATATATCAATTCAATTAAAATATTTATTAAAATATAAATATTGTAATTTATATATATTAAAAAATACCGTTAATTTGTGCTTAAATAAGATATCTCTCGCTTCCTTTGGTCATAAATATAAGGTAATTTTTATACAGTACATATTATATAAGAACATAGTTAAAGTTTAAATTTACAAAATGCATATCCTTTAACAACTGTTATTTTCACTTAGTCATATTGTACTTAATATTGTTTACACATAGTTCATATATTCTATGTACACTAGAGCAATTATAAAATGGCTGCCTATTTTGGCGCGAAAGTCACTAAAATATTTATTATAGAAACAAAATTATATAGTATACATTTAAATATGTTTTAGTATAACAATATAATTGTGTTTTTCTTATTATGTTAGTGTAATATATCTTTATATTATATATCTATATATTATAAAAAGTCAAATTATAGGAACATATTCATGTTTAATGAAGGCTGCTTCAGTCAATTATATAATTAGCCATTATTAAATTAAGTAATGACATTGGTTTATATATATATATATATATATATATATATATATATATATATATATATATATATATATATATATATATATATATATATATATATATATATATATATATATATATATATATATATATATATATATATATATATATATATATATATATATATATATATATATATATATATATATATATATATATATATATATATATATATATAACTTCGACTGTAATAATGGAGGAGATGCAATTACTTTATACTAGTAAATTATTTTTGTTATGTATGTATATTTCTCTATTGACTATATAACAGTTTATTATCTGTGGACAATGGAAGCGTTTAAACCAAATTAAGATTATATATGGCAATGGCGAGCCAAGTCAAATAAAAAAAAATAGTAATAGCAAATGAAATTTGAATATATTTTTTATGAATGCATTAGTAATAGTACATTATATAAATAACCTGCAATAATTTGTACTAGAGCGCTCTATATCCTATTCCATTATACCCATATGTCAAACAAATAAACCTTCCTCTTGAATCGTGAATCAGAAATTAAAAATCAAAGTGTATAGCCATAGATAGTCACTTTTAAATACAACATACTATATATTAAATTACACATTTAATTATCAAGCATTACGAAAATGAGTAAGTAGCTTTGGTTTTGAAGAATATAATTTTAAATATATAACATTAATATTGCTAAGATTATAAACTAGTTTTTCTGTGTCATAAATATCTGCTTCAAATTGACATAATATTATTCTTTTATAATATTTTCTTAAATAAATTTTTATATAAATTTGTCTTTTAATTTTATATAATCCTTTGGGTAGATATTACAACTGCAAACTTTTTGAAAGTATGTTTACAGGTATCTAATGTGAGTATTTAATTACATTAATTTTGCGATATTTAACAAAGTAAAACATCTACGGCCTTATTCATAAAAAAGTCTTATAAAACGTTTTAAGTATACTTTAGTTAACACACTCTTTAGGCTTATAGAATGTCCGATAAATGTTTGTATTCATAAACGCTCTATAAGCCTTCTATAACAGTGTCACTAATTTGATTTCGTATAACACAATGTTGCCACTATACTGAAGTCGGTCTACTTGTTGCCGAAAATACCAGTAAATCCACAGATGATAAGTGACAAACGCATTGATATAGTATGACCACAGATAATATTACGTACAAAAATATATTGTTGAATCTGGTTTGACATTTACCGGCTTCATTTACGTCGTTGTTATCACAAAAACACGAATGTTTATTTTATTTTAGTTTATAAACTTACTTAATTTTTAAAAAATTAAGTCAAAAGAAGTAAAACGACAAAGAATTGAAAATTGTTTAGACGTGGACAAGTATTACCAATGTTCTCTGCACCGTTCTTATGTAGAATTTATTATTAATAAACTCGTTAATAACTAAATATGGATAATAAATATCGAACAAAATGTCAATTGTTATATTGTTTTGATTACGAAACTGAAATTGACCCTCTTGATGACAAGCGACTCGACGACGTTATATCAATGCTCATATTAGTATGAGCTATAATCAGCTGTTATATGAATCGGCCATCTTTGGACGTTAAAACACTCTTATAGTAGGGTTCTCGGCTCTATAACTTTAAGATAGGTTTATAGAACTGATTGGCACTAAAATGCTGTTATGAATAACGTTTTTTGACAACTGTACTATATCGAGTCTTTAAGCATGCTATAACTTTTTATGAATAAGGCCGTTAGAGTTTATTTGTGACTAAGCAAGAATGAGCTAATAGTAATTTATCGAAAATAAAAATGATAAAAAATGCAGTGATAACAACATACTTTTGCTATAATCTCATAATAAGATTACATTGGTAATAAACAATTAGGTACTTGAATTGATGTAAACTTTTATATAACAAATTGCATTGTGAAGTTTTATAATTAGCTTAGTTGCTGTGGCGCAAATCCTGGTGCCTAAAATATATTTATCTTATACCTAATATTTTTTTTTCTTTGTCCTTGATTTCATATACAAAATACCTTGATATACAAGGAAATTATTTCTTCCATGCGACTTGATAAAAATAGTGAACTAAAATAAACAACCTTTGAACCTACACTTTGTTATTCTGGTATTGAAATTTCCGAAATATTTAAAACAGATGTTAAATAACTGCAGTTATTTATAACTGCACTATTTAAGCTTAAGCCTGTAGGCTTTTAAGTTTAAGTTTCAACGATCATAAAGTTAAATGACGTTAAAATGTTTTTTTTTCTTAATATTAAAAGGATAGGTACTGAAAATATGAAAAAGAAAATCTTAAACTGTCTTATGATTGTTAATGGTTGGAACTAAATACAGGTAGTACTTTGTGGTTTTTATCTTTTAGATAACTGTATGTAAAATACTCAATATTTAAAACATACTACACTGACCGTCTACACTATCTGGAATGGTAGATCATCGATAATTATTAATATTACCTAATCAAAAGACGAAAATATAATAGATATAACATTTATCGAAGATCTATTTACATAAGTATTGTAGATATATGCTACTTGATTTTTTTCATATTAGTTACTGCTTAAAAACAACTGAACAATGTCATATTTTTTTAATCATAGTACTTACGGCAGTAGTCTCTCATACAATATGTTCTTGATCTTATTTCGAAAATGATATACATATATACATATATATATATATTAGATCGCTGGGCTAAAATCACCATCAGTTGAGCCCCTACTGGGAATCGACCATTGTACGCCATACCACCAAGGCGATGACGGGACGATATGGGATTTAAATATTTAAACGACTAGTAAATCAGCTCAGGATCGCGAAAAATTGAAAGAAGGTAGAGAAGACAAATGGCCTGCATTAGGATGGTACAAAGACGATCATAATAGTAATAATATATTAGTATATTTTTAACATATAGCGAAGAGTACGCTAAGCAAGTATGCAATATTCTTGTAAAGAATTTACTTAAAGAAAACATATAAAAATTTGAACGCAGCGGGACTCGAACCCGCGCCCTCCTGCGAACCGTGCAGGCGCTCTCACCACTGAGCCATGCGTTCTACATCACGCCGCGTTGAAATTCTTATATGCTTTTATACAACTTATATCGTTGTTAGCATCTCTGTAGGGAGATTTTTACAAATTTCCGCTACCCAAAGACCATTACAAAGAACAATCGTTTGGCGAGAGAGAATGCTATTTTTATTAAATATTTTTATGATTTTTAAAGTGTTAATCCACACTGAGGATAGAAAAAATACTTAAAGAAAACATATAAAAATTTGAACGCAGCGGGACTCGAACCCGCGCCCTCCTGCGAACCGTGCAGGCGCTCTCACCACTGAGCCATGCGTTCTACATCGCGCCGCGTTGAAATTCTCATATGCTTTTATACAACTTAATCGTTAGCATCTCTGTAGGGAGATTTTTACAAATTTCCGCTACCCAAAGACCATTACAAAGAACAATCGTTTGGCGAGAGAGAATGCTATTTTTTTTAAATATTTTTATGATTTTTAAAGTGTTAAGTATTTTTTCTTTAAGTATTTTTTCTATCCTCAGTGTGGATTAACACTTTAAAAATCATAAAAATATTGTAAAGAATTTGTTTGTACCTTTTTTTTTAATAAAAATAACACATATACGTAGTTTCTTTTCTTAATAAAAGACATTGTAATATCTCAATCAATTAACAAACAATAGCATATTTTTCTTATCTTATTGTTGTCAATGCCGAATCATAGGGACATGATTATGCAGTTGAAAATAACTTTCAATATGCTTATTATAAGTAATTATTCCGCATTAAAAACGATATATTGATATCATTTAATCCTCATGATTGTATATAGTGTTAATCATTATATAATTATAATATTTTTATTATTTCATATTAGTTAAAATGGTTATTTTTGTTGTATATTAGTATAAAGAGGCAAAGTTTAGGTACCAAAAGGTTTTAAATTTTATAGTTCATGGTTCCCCGGTTTCTAGGATTAACACTAAATTAAAAAACTTCAGGCGATAGGTGCTCCTCTGTCGCTTTTCCCTTGCGAGTAGACTGAGCTCCGCTGCTTACGGTATTAGATAAGTGAGATAATGTACGGATGTTGATACTGCTTTACAACGAGTAGAGCTAATTTTAGTTACTTTCATAGCATCTTGTCCTATTATTGAATATTGTATTAATGGTGCTGTGATTAAGTCAATATATATTATTGCAAAAAAAAAAGAGTTAGCTATTTACAGCGTGAGACCTCAGACTTCGCTGCGAGAATTCTTTAATTAAGCGGATTCTGACAGCATTCAAAATTATTTAAAAAAATTGTAAATAGTTATAAACATATAGGTAACATTATGACCTTATTGTAGTTCGACATTTCAAGATAGAGTCTGCTTATGCAAGTTAAAGTATTTTATACAGACGTTCAAATTTTTTATTATATGTTCCCAAAAAATGTTTAAAATTATATTATTAGCTTGTTAAATAAGTAAAACAAAATTAGCCCTGAACTCTAAATTAAATGCACAATTATTTGCAAAGATATCTAACGCCATCATGACATAAATGTTGGAGACTTAGATAACTTAATGCTTATGAGTTGTGCTAGTCACCAGATTCTCCTTGTCGTCCAACAATGCGAGAAAGGTATCGAAATAAAAAAAAAGATTTTAACTTATATTTTTTCTTTCTACCAAAAATTGGAAACTTTTCTATTAAATTGTTACAATATTATTGTTTGCAGGAAATATTAAAAAAAAAATAATTAAAACGACATCTTCATTCGTGTCGGATTATTAACTTCATTTTCTCAACAGTGTACCAATGGGTGATTCGAGAAAACGTTTACTAAGCGCAATTTTAAAAACTTTGAGACGCAATAGCGTACAAATTTGAAGCTTCTGCACGTATCTTCTCTAGGATACAGTATCTAGTTATGATTATACTATTTCGCAAATTCTCTGAGCATGACTTTTTTTGAATGATTCTTTTAACTATAATTTGACATATGATGACATTTTGTACGTAATAATTAATATTGTAGAATTTGAACCTAAATAGTTACTATTGACGTCTTCGTGGCGTAGTCACGCCGTAATGGCGATATTTATAAGTTTGAATTGCGTTGGTATCATTCCGTTTCTTCACATGATATGGATATTGGATGAAATGTGAACGTAAGTAAATCTAAAAGTTAGATTTAAAAATCAAAAGCTGAACTTATGAGCAGATCAAGTTGCAAATATTCCTAATTTTCAAAGACTAATATCAAACGAAGCTTTTATTTTGTTTAAACTGATATGAAAAATATAATTGCGATTGAGGCATAAATTTCTACTCACATTAATTATTTAGTTATTAATACTTTAAGTCGCTAATTTGTATTTAATAAGTAAAATGTACTTCATTGTTTATAATGTATTAAAGGAATATTCAAAATTAAATATATGCTACACAAGAAGCGGCCTAATTGTTAAGTGAGCAATATCTTCCAGGCAACCTTGACTTAATTGATTAAAGCTCGAGATTTTGAAAATCAGTAATTCAATAGGATAGGTATGTGATCTTATTTTACTTGTCTTTACATATAACACAGATAGCTTATCCATTTCGTAAGATTGTCATTAATTAAAATAGTGAACCATATATAAATGAAAAATTTAATAAAATTACAATTATAAAAAATATGGAATGAAACAAAAAACATAATTATAATAACCTTTTACTATATTCGCGACTAATACTATAGCAAGATTTTCAATAAAAAGTCGTTGTGGCGCACTGACACAATATCAGACTACATGTAATGAAATGAAGTATTTTCACTTTCGCATTCTTATTCATTTGCAAGGCAAAATATAGCGTATATGCGATAAAGCTAGAACGTACTTACTACCTACCTATATATATATATATATATATATATATATATATATATATATATATATATATATATATATATATATATATATATATATATATATATATATATATATATATATATATATATATATATATATATATATATATATATATATATATATATATATATATATATATATATATATATATATATATATATATATATATATATATATATATATATATATATATATATATATATATATATATATATATATATATATATATATGTATATATATATATATATATATATATATTATATATATATATATATATATATATATATATATATATATATATATATATATATATATATATATATATATATATATATATATATATATATATATATTTATATATATATATATATATATATATATATATATATATATATATATATATATATATATATATATATATATATATATATATATATATATATATATATATATATATATATATATATATATATATATATATATATATATATATATATATAGATATATATATATATATATATATATATATATATATATATAAATATATTTTTTGAATTATAAAATTATAAAGGGCTAATTTGAATTGCGTTGGTATCATTCCGTTTCTTCACATGATATGGATATTGGATGAAATGTGAACGTAAGTAAATCTAAAAGTTAGATTTAAAAATCAAAAGCTGAACTTATGAGCAGATCAAGTTGCAAATATTCCTAATTTTCAAAGACTAATATCAAACGAAGCTTTTATTTTGTTTAAACTGATATGAAAAATATAATTGCGATTGAGGCATAAATTTCTACTCACATTAATTATTTAGTTATTAATACTTTAAGTCGCTAATTTGTATTTAATAAGTAAAATGTACTTCATTGTTTATAATGTATTAAAGGAATATTCAAAATTAAATATATGATACACAAGAAGCGGCCTAATTGTTAAGTGAGCAATATCTTCCAGGCAACCTTGACTTAATTGATTAAAGCTCGAGATTTTGAAAATCAGTAATTCAATAGGATAGGTATGTGATCTTATTTACTTGTCTTTACATATAACACAGATAGCTTATCCATTTCGTAAGATTGTCATTAATTAAAATAGTGAACCATATATAAATGAAAAATTTAATAAAATTACAATTATAAAAAATATGGAATGAAACAAAAAACATAATTATAATAACCTTTTACTATATTCGCGACTAATACTATAGCAAGATTTTCAATAAAAAGTCGTTGTGGCGCACTGACACAATATCAGACTACATGTAATGAAATGAAGTATTTTCACTTTCGCATTCTTATTCATTTGCAAGGCAAAATATAGCGTATATGCGATAAAGCTAGAACGTACTTACTACCTACCTATATATATATATATATATATATATATATATATATATATATATATATATATATATATATATATATATATATATATATATATATATATATATATATATATATATATATATATATATATAGGTAGGTAGTAAGTACGTTCTAGCTTTATCGCATATACGCTATATTTTGCCTTGCAAATGAATAAGAATGCGAAAGTGAAAATACTTCATTTCATTACATGTAGTCTGATATTGTGTCAGTGCGCCACAACGACTTTTTATTGAAAATCTTGCTATAGTATTAGTCGCGAATATAGTAAAAGGTTATTATAATTATGTTTTTTGTTTCATTCCATATTTTTTATAATTGTAATTTTATTAAATTTTTCATTTATATATGGTTCACTATTTTAATTAATGACAATCTTACGAAATGGATAAGCTATCTGTGTTATATGTAAAGACAAGTAAAATAAGATCACATACCTATCCTATTGAATTACTGATTTTCAAAATCTCGAGCTTTAATCAATTAAGTCAAGGTTGCCTGGAAGATATTGCTCACTTAACAATTAGGCCGCTTCTTGTGTAGCATATATTTAATTTTGAATATTCCTTTAATACATTATAAACAATGAAGTACATTTTACTTATTAAATACAAATTAGCGACTTAAAGTATTAATAACTAAATAATTAATGTGAGTAGAAATTTATGCCTCAATCGCAATTATATTTTTCATATCAGTTTAAACAAAATAAAAGCTTCGTTTGATATTAGTCTTTGAAAATTAGGAATATTTGCAACTTGATTTGCTCA
Source organism: Dione vanillae (assembly GCA_037178615.1). Classification (NCBI taxonomy): domain Eukaryota; kingdom Metazoa; phylum Arthropoda; class Insecta; order Lepidoptera; family Nymphalidae; genus Dione; species Dione vanillae. The sequence goes on from JAZFAU010000141.1 coordinate 320,640, forward strand.
TAAGTTCAGCTTTTGATTTTTAAATCTAACTTTTAGATTTACTTACGTTCACATTTCATCCAATATCCATATCATGTGAAGAAACGGAATGATACCAACGCAATTCAAACTTATAAATATCGCCATTACGGCGTGACTACGCCACGAAGACGTCAATAGTAACTATTTAGGTTCAAATTCTACAATATTAATTATTACGTACAAAATGTCATCATATGTCAAATTATAGTTAAAAGAATCATTCAAAAAAAGTCATGCTCAGAGAATTTGCGAAATAGTATAATCATAACTAGATACTGTATCCTAGAGAAGATACGTGCAGAAGCTTCCAATTTGTACGCTATTGCGTCTCAAAGTTTTTAAAATTGCGCTTAGTAAACGTTTTCTCGAATCACCCATTGGTACACTGTTGAGAAAATGAAGTTAATAATCCGACACGAATGAAGATGTCGTTTTAATTTTTTTTTTTAATATTTCCTGCAAACAATAATATTGTAACAATTTAATAGAAAAGTTTCCAATTTTTGGTAGAAAGAAAAAATATAAGTTAAAATATATATATATATATATATATATATATATATATATATATATATATATATATATATATATATATATATATATATATATATATATATATATATATATATATATATATATATATATATATATATATATATATATATATATATATATATATATATATATATATATATATATATATATATATATATATATATATATATATATATATATATATATATATATATATATATATATATATATAAAATATTTTCCAATATGAACATTTCTAGTAACATCACTTTTAACAAGCAATTTGTTTTAAATCAGGAATTGTAATTACTGAACGCTAATAACGTGACAGATACCCTTTGTGTTTCGAAATCGTTTTGTCATATACTGCTAACACATACGTGTATATGAGTAAATCGTTATGTTTTCAATTTGCAAGTTATATTAATCGTATATTTAACTAATATATATATTTTATTTTGTGAATTTTAGTTTTTTAAAAAACATATTTTCTTTATTTATTTTCTGCTTTAAACGCTATATATATGCTGTATTAGCGTATCTGTATAGAAGTTCTATACGTGGATATCGGTCTACTACCACCCTGCTTAACAAAACATTTGCTCAAAAACATATTCTAGAATATTATAGCAATTACATAATATTTAAATATATTTTGATATATAATAATTTAGATATATTTAACTTATTACAAATATATAAAATATTTTAAGGTTTTCCTGGACAAAGTATAAGTTACAATATAAAATTAAATTTAAGTTTCAGTTTGATTTTGACATCAATTCAATATAGACATATTACATTTTTAACTATTAGAATAATTTATTATAAATTAATGTGAATATTAAATTGAGGTTATTAATTAGAATGTACTGAGTGGATTGTTTTTAAAAAAAACAATTAAATTGATAATTATTACTAGTAATATTTAAATAAACGTGATATCTTTAAATTTTTTTCAGCATTTTGCTTTATTTAGCTCATAGTATGGTAAGTAGAACCGTAGCCGAACCCTTTCTGTCTTTTCGAGTCATTGCGTATTGAGTGGCGGATCTCAACGCCGCACTTTGCAAGAGCGAAAAAAGCGAAAAAGTCCCCAAATCTAAATCGAGTCCACAAACACGATGGATAATTTATTGAAATGTTTATTATGGACATAAAGATTACTATTATTATTTGTAATAAAATCACAAATCGCTTTGTTTTTTCCACACATAATATATCGCTGAGAGAGTGATAGGGCTCAACTGGCAACCCAGATCGTTATAATCAAATAAACAAAGAACTAAAACGAAATTATGTGTTGCTTAAATTAAACAGTAAACTTTAAACCGAATGAGACAACAATAATAATTAATTTAAGTGGACTTATAACTACGACGTAAGCTGAAAGTTAAATAGAAACGACTAACTTTTATTCTTTGTTCAACGTTTCACACTTAAGATAGTTTAATTACAAAAAATCTTCCAACTTTCATATACCTTCAACGAGCTTGACTCTGGAGTCTTGAACAATTAGCTGTATGAAAAAGTATGGAAGTTTCACAATTTTGTAGATATTTTTAGTAATAGTTTTTAAGAACTTTGAGAGAATATTTGGTTTTATATTAATAGTATATTATTTATTTTATTTTTTTAGCTTCACGCTTAATCTCGCATATAGCAGAGTAGGCAGAGAAAACCATAGGAAATTAGTGTTAAGATACTCCGTTCTCCGTTTTATGCATCTCGGCAAGCGTTCAGTGGCGAAGAAAATGGAAATGAAACAATCTATTAGTAATCGCGGTTACAGGCAAACACTTCTTCTCTGCACTACGATGGTCCTCTAGTATATCCTTTTTATTTATAATTTTACATCTGCAGGGATGGAGAAAGCAGGGACTAACCAACGGAGTGTCTTAACATTAGGTTCCCACGGTCCCTGCAGTTCCCTCTGCCTACCCTGCCATGGGATAAAGCGTAAAGACATAAAAAAATATATAACAAAGACTTAACGTAGCATTTCATGAAATTATGAAAATTTCAAAAAATATATGATTTTCATTTTACGATTCACTGAAATATAATTTAGAAAAGCGAAAGAGATTATATCTTAAAGCCGATTAAAATTTAAATCCAATTTGTCTGCACGTTGCATGTAACGTTCAAAGAAATCTAATTGGATATTCTTCATTCTTGTCTGTGGCACGCGTGTATAGTATTTAAAAAAAGGCATTTTGTTTTTTCTTTTTATTTTTTCTTTATTAAATAAATAGATATACTTTTATTATATATAAAAGTTTCTAAGAATAATTTTTAAACATGATGACTTAATGCTATAATAATGATAATGTCATTGAAGATTTTTCAATTCCACTGCAAAGCGAAGGAAAATGGACAAGCGAGAATGGGGCAGTGGATGAAGCGTCTTAAACATATTATGAAAATGATATATTTTAATATAATACTAAAGAGACTAAAGGGATCAAACTTAAATATTAATCATTTCCAATACTAATGTCCAGAAGTATCTATACTTAATAAAATAAAGCTGAAAAGCCTGTTTGTTAGTTTATTTGAACGCGTCAATATTAGTAACTACTAGTTCAAATGGGACAATTATTTTTGTGAATAAAAATTGGCAGCAATAAATAATTTTAAATTAAACAATTTAAACGGATTATTCCCGTATATTATATTTTTAGAAACCTGGCGTTTTTTAATTATTTTATCAAACTGTCTGAAACTCCCTTCACATATGGTAGAAGTGCTGGTTGTCTCTCTACTGGGCGTTGGCGGTAGTTTATTATAATAATTATATCAACTGACAGACGAATGCCACCTCAGTCTACTCGTGACCACGAACTACTGTAAAGTATTCGATACGTTGGGTTTCTAAAAAATGAGTAATATACTCGAATAATCCGTTTAAATTTAATTAAAAAGTTTAAAAATCATGAAATTCAAAGATCTTATTAAGCAATAAATAATGCTGTGAAAACGGGAAAATTCAGTCTTAAAGATTTTATTTTGTGCGCCGAGTACACTGTGAAAGTTATTGAAAAATTCATGCGTTATAAAAATCCCTACAAAAATTTTAAGAAAATCCCCGACAAAATATATTTAGCTTTTTAAATTATATTAATATAACAATTTTTTTTGGTAATAACAGTTCTAAAATACATATGATCTACAAAGGTATCTCAATAAACATGATATATTTTAAAAATTCAACTACTAAAGGTTTCACATACGGGACTTGTATAAACTTAGTGACAAAAACAAAGTACATAATCTACGGAATATATATTTATAAGTATATGCTTAAATGAAAATTTATTTTTTTGGAATATAAGGATGTCACTCTTGTATATATATTTGTTTAGAATAAATAATTAAAATCCACGTAAAATGTGAGTAAATTTTATATTGAAAAGCAGTTTGCGTAAAGCTATAAAAGCTGGCTCGTATACGACAGCTCACTATACTGTACTCGTATGCGCAATATTACCACCAGAGCTTTGTGGGAGATTTAAACACTAATAAAGACAGGCGATAAAGCCAATGGACTATAGTCGTTTTAAATTGCTTGTTTTTTTAAACTGTTGGCATGTATAGGTGGACAGTGACTTATACATAATGAGTGTATGTTCAAGTCCATCTCGTGGGAATAGATGCTTCCGTTACAAAGATTTAACAGCTAAATGGCGTCTTACTTTAGTCGACTTAAGTCTGTATTGTCAAACTTAAAACGTGATTGTGTGTGCTTGAAAAATACGCCGTTGAGTTGCGCCATTTAATATTCAGTCTCAGTACTAGGTCATTAAATATACAATATTTAATTTTAATTCAAATTTTATAACAAATTTCACACGCATATAATCATTTTATCTTGAAAAGTATATATTATATTTCTTCTAATATATTTCTCATTTAGGCTTATATCTTTGTTTTTATAAACTCAGCGGACGTTGACTATAGAATAAAAAAATGTAGAGAATTTCACTCACTGTAGTATATGTTATTAATAATATCAACCCTCATCCATTTCTCGTAAAGGTTAACAAATAAACACAATAAACCTAATGACAAATCGTTTGTTGACTCGTCCCTTTTCCCTCTTTCACCTATCTTGAGACAATACGCGTTACAGCGAAACTTATTTATTTTGCTTAAACATACTAAAGTAACTCTAATCCTGCGTGAAAGCTATTAATGCATGAAATGAATTTCAAGTGTTTATTATGAATTCTGTCGATAATATTTGTTACGATTCTTTTAAAATTTTAACTTGATACCAGCGAGCTTAGCACCGTGAACGTCTCATTGTAAGCAACTCCAGATTTACCATCTTTAAAAAATGAAAAATGAATTATTGTTTTTTATCTAGTTATGTAAAATCTGCAGATTTAATGTCCGCCTTAAAATACATAATTAAAATAAACTCGGGAAGTTTAAACATACATTAAAAAACGGAATATAGTGACACTAGACTCTCTTAACATTACATGTTCTTTCTACTCACTATAGGATATGGGTAAGACGAAAAGTAAAGTAGTTTTAAACGCACCATGCCTATATAACCCGTATGTTACTGAAAACATAATTTACATGGATTTTTTGTATAAACTGCGTCGCTACCAATTACGTAGTGACTTTCAATAATATTTTATTGTAAAAAATTTCATATTATACTTTCGGACAGAAAGGTTAAAGAATGAAAAGTTTTGCGCTTTCAATTATATTATTTAATTTTTAAAGCTCATCTGCATGGTTTCAAGTATTTTACAAGTTTTACCTACAGTGTCATATAGAAAATAATTTGTGACGTTTGAAAACGTGTTAAAAATAGTCAAAATAAGTGGGAGGATTATACGAGGTAGAAGATTAGAAGAGGAGGATTGTCTAGTCCCTATATATATATATATATATATATATATATATATATATATATATATATATATATATATATATATATATATATATATATATATATATATATATATATATATATATATATATATATATATATATATATATATATATATATATATATATATATATATATATATATATATATATATATATATATATATATATATATATATATATATATATATATATATTTTGTAAAGTAATTAAAGCAATTCGAAAATGAAAATAAAACCAAACTGTAACTTTAAGTCGTAATAAATAGAACACTTAACTTATGTTTTTGACTAGAAAGATAAGCTTTTCTAAAGGACATTTTGTTTAGAAAAGCTTTCAACGTGCTTTTAATTTTTCTCATTACACTGCACCAACAAAGTTGCAACTAAGGTTTTAAAAAGCGTCTTGTACTTAATACGGTAATAATTTGCTGCGCTTACGTTTAATTACAATGCCAAATTTCCACGTTTATGATGAATCTTTTATAACGATTTTAAACTTTATTATACTTGAAAAATATATTGTCTTATTTCTGTAGAAAAATTAATTACAAGAATATAATATTCAACAAAATATTTCTCTATTGAGAAACATTACAATACGATACAATAAAAGGCAAATACTACAATATTCAGCTTCGTTCAAATAAGAAGCATTTTTTATATTTATAATGAAATATTCTGATTTGATATATGTTTTTATATATTATATTTTTTATTGCACAACAAAATACAACTGAAATATAAAAAAAAATACATTTGAGTTTACGAAGGTGGGCTTATTTCTGAAAGAAATATTTTCCAGCGACCCAGTGGAAGTGGGTAACAGCGGGAATGTGCAGTGCAATTGCCAATATATATATATATATATATATATATATATATATACTAGCTGACCCGGCAGACTTCGTACTGCCTCATCGATAAAAAAAAACCTAATCTTTTGTATAAAATCATTTTAAAACAAACAAATCGTATTTAATAAAAAAGCCATATTTAATAAAAAAGCCATATTTAATAAAGCATAAAGATTTATTATTATTTTCGATACATCATGTTGCTTACTTAGAAAACAGAGTTTACCTGAAATACTGGCTATTTATAAGGTTTAAATTTGATATTCACAGACACACTATTAAAATACAATCTGTTAATTATTTTAAAGCTTTCTTATTAACTAACTAACATATTTTTTGTTTTGCTTTGTGGTGCGTAAATAAACAAAGAAGACGGTTTTCCGACGCGCGAACACGCGACGTATAATTGTCCATGCGCAAAACAGGGAAACTCCAAGTTGATTCCACAAACTTCTAACGAATGTCCTTGCGATTTATTTATGGTCATCGCAAAGGCCAGACGTACTGGAAATTGTAAGCGTTTAAAATCGAATGGTAAGTCCATTGGAATCATCGGTATCCGCGGGATCAAGACATCCTCTCCTTTATATTTTCCTTTTAAGATTGTCACATCAATGAAGTTATTCATCAGTCTTTTCACAGCCAGTCTTGTTCAATTGCATAGTCGAGGTTGATTAATGTTACGGAGCATGATGACAACTGATCCTACTTTTAACTGCAAATTGTGAGGTGGTAATTCAGGCAATTCCAGTGTATTTAAAAACTCAGTGGGATATTTGATTACGTCATCCTGGTTCATTACGGTGTCGACTGATTTAAAGGAAACTAACTGTCCTGGATGAGTATTCTGAATGGTCGCATTAAGATCCTCGTCATCTTTATTTTTCGCTGCTAATATTGCTCGTTCACCCAGCCAATTATGGTTATTGAACTTTTGCGCTATATCTGGGAAAAATCGCTGAATAAGCTCCACTTTTGAGTCTGTGATGTGACAGAAATCTGTAGGTAATGTGATGAATCCGGTCGAGGTGTCCACTGCAACTTTATTATTTCCAATGTCTAACAACTGCTTCGCAAACACATTTGCAGTTTCATCTTGTTGCAAAAATACTCGCACGTTAGTTGTTAAGTGGAGTGTCTTTACGTACTGCCACAAATTTGATCATTTTAGGCATGCATTTAGTTGATCAGCAACAGTTGATCGGAGAATAACTGGAAGAGTCTGACGAAAATCACCAGACAACAGAATCATGGCCCCACCGAAAATATTTTGGTTGTCACGAAGATCTTTCAACGCTCTGTCCAGTGCCTCCAGTGACCTCTTATGGGCCATTGTGCATTCATCCCAAACAATCAATTTGCATACCTGTACGATCTTGGCCATTGCGATATTTTTGGCGATGTTGCAAATTGGTGTGTCGGTGATATGCATGTTTAGTGGTAATTTCAATGAAAATGTTTCTTTTTCCCCAATTTCATTATTATTACAATTAAACGTACTACACTATATCTATTTCTGATATTTATAGGAGAGCGTCTGACTGTAAACGTGACCGTTATAAGTTCTATGAAATGAATTTGAAAATATTCTTATTTATCCACTCGCTTATCTAACGCGGCATTTAATTCCGCCACAAAACATTCTTCGTTTTTAAAATTGGGCTTCAAATAGAAAACAGAGTATCTTGACATTAGATATAAATGCATATATAGAAAATTAACAAAGAAACAAATTATTTTCATATAGCTATCTACCTTCATTAAATTTTATGAGAAACAGTAAAAACTTTGTATTATCTGTATAATTACTGCACAATATCGTATTTTACTATATCATTTTGTAACATTCTTTGTTATTTGTATCAATTACGAATATAATTTGTCTTGTTGATTAATTAATATAAAATTGTTTGTGTCGGTTTATCTCGGATTAATACGGTACGATATCCTATCGAGAAAGTGACTGAGATTTTATCTTACACCTATATAAATAAAAACGTAGTGGGAGGGCTAACCAGGTCGAAAACACAATTATTAACAAGATAGCGCTGTGAGGTGAGTGATTTTTTATTAATTCTTGATATATATATATATATATATATATATATATATATATATATATATATATATATATATATATATATATATATATATATATATATATATATATATATATATATATATATATATCTTCACGCTTTATCCCGCACATGGCAGGGTAGGCAGAGGGAACTGCAGGAACCATAAGAACCTAGTGTTAAGACACTCCGTTACTTAGTCCCTGCTTACTCCGTTTCCGCCGTTTTCGAGGCATTGCGTGTTGAGGGGCGGAACTCAACGCCGCGCAATATATATATATATATATATATATATATATATATATATATATATATATATATATATATATATATATATATATATATATATATATATATATATATATATATATATATATATATATATATATATATATATATATATATATATATATATATATATATATATATATATATATATATATATATATATATATATATATATATATATATATATATATATATATATATATATATATATATATAATTAGTAGTACTATTAATAATTTTAAGTACGAAAGTATTTATTATAACATTAATAAATACATAATTCAGAAGGATATTAAATGTGCCCGTTATACACATATTTAACTAGAGAGATTTGCTTAGTTTCATTTTAAAGAAGTACATACTTTGAAAATTTCAATACATTTTTAAGAAGATCTTTTTAATTATTTCATATTTTTTAAGTATTAAATAGCGTAGATTTGTTGTTTAGATATTAGTAAGTCAATGATAGTGAAAGATAATAATAGGTACATTGTTTATATCATATATAGTTATTTCATAAACATTTTCACAATATTTATACTTTGACAATTTTTATATCGACAAGGGATAACAAAATTATATGATAAATACTCGTATTTAAAGTTGTTTCTATACTCAATTATATAAAGAAATTCAATTTTATTTTATATTAAAGGCGGAAAGTGGGGACGGAGAAAGCAGGGACTAAGCAACGGAGTGTCTTAACACTAGGTTCATATCGTTACTGCAGTTCCCTCTGCCTACCCTGCAATATGCGGGATAAAGCGTGAAGCTAAAAAAACTATAATTTTCAATTCTTAGTCACAGCTATAGTTCTCTTAACTGAAAATATTTCCTAGAAACCATTTAATGTGAGAAAATTCACTTACAAAAGAGATTCTGGTATAGTATGTTTATTTTGTGAATCTCATATTCTATTTAGCTTCGCGCTTTATCAAGATAATGTATGCAATAGGGTAGGTAGTGAGTAGCTATCCTTAAAATATTATTATTTTCTTTATCCCGCTCCGTTAAGACACATAGTTTCTCGAGTAAAGACAGATGTAGAATATAGAGTAACTAAGGGAACCAAGGAAAGCTAAGCAGGACATTCATTTATATATATATATATATATATATATATATATATATATATATATATATATATATATATATATATATATATATATATATATATATATATATATATATATATATATATATATATATATATATATATATATATATATATATATATATATATATATATATATATATATATATATATATATATATATATATATATATATATATATATATATATATATATATATATATATATATATATATATATATATATATATATATATATATATATATATATATATATATATATATATATATATATATATATATATATACCCACGACTTTGGAAGGTTACATTTTAAGTGAAAACAGAAGCAAATTGGAAAAATTAAAATAGTTTAAGAGTAATTCCTGAGAAATGAAATTGGAACATACACATGTGTTGTGTGTCTACATTCAGACGCTTTTCCCTGCACTAATGGCGCATGGCGTAATGGCGTAAAGAAAATAGATTTAAGCCTAAAATCATGTATAACGATATAACCTATAGAATGTGCCAGCTAATTCAAAATGAGTTTATATAATAAATAAACAGCTTTTACGAAGGAGGCAATAGGGAGCGGGCTCAACTTTTTTTAAATTCTTTATATTTACTGTAGAAAAATACGAAGTTTGTAAAAATAATAAAACGCTTACTATAATATATAATTACTCTAATGTTATTATCTTATTTCGATATACATATGTATAGATATGCTTAGATAAGCTTATTTATTGCATTGCAAGCAAAGTGCAGTTAGGTCTTAGGTTACTGATAACATTATCTAATACGATTGTGTAGTGCAAAGTTTCATTGTTTCTAGCTCTTTTTTAACTAAATTTGATAATTTTAGATAATTATAGATTTTTTAGTTTACATATTTTCCGGCAGTTAACTAATAAGTAACTTAACATAACGTAAACGTAATCGTAAACGTAAACAATCTTTACTTTCTTAATAGAATAAATACAGTTTGCATATTTTCCAAAATTATTCTTTTATTTACAGGTTTCAAGATGACACGGCTCATCTTACTACTGTCAGCCGTCACTTTGGCGGTGGCATACAAGAATCCGTACTATGCGTCCGGACGGTCCACCATGGTCCATCTCTTCGAATGGAAATGGGATGATATAGCAGCTGAATGTGAAAGATTCCTTGGACCACGTGGATTTGGTGGTATACAGGTATATAACAGACTAACGATTATTATTTTTATATCTATATATATGCACGCATTTTAGAAATAAGTAACTTAGTGCTAAATCACTTTGCTTTCGCACTTTTCGCTCAGTAAGGAAGACAAATGTAACGTATGTCAATAATCGAAATGAATTCGAAGCCAGTCTTATTATTAAAGACAATATAAGTTCGAAGATAACAACAATACCTAAAGGTTTGTTATACGACAAGCTCAATGACAAGAAGGTGAAACTAAATTTATAATTACTTCATTTAACTAGAGATGTAGATTGTTAAGATACGGAAAGCAATCAAGGGGATGTGATGTTTACGAGAACAAGCGTTTCACATAAACCTGAATTGTTTATGACATCGATTCTACGCTAAATCTTTAAGATATACCATTATTAGACTTGTTGATAAACTAAAGTATATATTTAAAATAATTATTTAAAAATAATATTATAATAGTACAAATATTGTTATGAATAACATGAAAAGTATTTGACAATTTATTTTCAATAAATTAATATCACACAGGTACATAAATAATAAATGCTAACAACAAAATCAATAACGAAATGGACAGTGAAACAATAATAACTTATAACTTTAAGTAACTCAACCCGCGTTAAGTTATTATATTACATGATTTCAATCATAAATTAAGGGCATTTTACATAAAGAAAACATAAAAAATGAGATATGAACCGCACCTCATGGACGATGACGGCCGTTGACGCAACTTGTTGTTAATCGTATGGGTTAATGGTCTAACTCTTGAACGATTTACATGATGGCTTCAAATCCAATATTTTTTAATGTATTTTTTTAAGTATTTTTCTATCCGAATTGTAAATTAACACTTTAAAATAATAAAACCAATTATAAATTATATTTAATCATATATTTCAACTACTCTGAGACAAACTCGTACTATTTTCAATGACCGTTAAAGACAATTCAGTCCAATCTGCTAGTTGATTAAACTTCAGGTGAAATAGAGGTTCTAGGAGACAAGAATCAATTTACTAAATAAATGGTCGGAAATTTAATTTGCAGAAAAAGGACGACGCTCCTCAGGAAAAAATAAGACAGCCCATGATTAAGTTACTTGTGGAGGATATATTGTGTTATAAAGTCTTTGGTTAACGATTCCAAGACTTTCTTTAAGTCGAATAAGATTTTTTTTTATTTTCAATGTGTATTATTATATTTTTTTATGATTTTTTCTTATAATTGGCTATATGTTCTAGTTACTATGTGTTCGTCTTTACGTTCTACCTGAAATTTTTTGTCAATGATTCTTACGAAGATTGATATTTACGAAGGAAAGATATCAATTTTTTTAATGTCTGTATATAATGGCCTATAATGTGTTTAAAAGTCGCTCTTGTATCAAAGCGGCGTCTTTTATAAAATGTATTTTATTATAAGAACAGTTAACATTAATAGTTAGAAAAATAAATTTTACGTTACATTTTACTTTTGTTTTTATTTGTAGGATATATAAAATGTACCTACAAGTTTCATGTTTATATAATAATTTCTAATATGTAATTTTTTTTATGTAGATTTCCCCACCAAATGAAAATTTGGCGATCTGGTCAAATAACCGTCCATGGTGGGAACGCTACCAGCCCATTTCCTACCGCTTGATCACACGATCTGGTAACGAGCAACAGTTCGCTAATATGGTCAGACGGTGTAACAATGCTGGTGTAAGGTATGATATACATTCTTTATTTAATTTTATTTTTTTTGTGTCCCCCGTTTATTCTCACTCGTAGCAGAATAACAGAAGGAGTTTGCAGAAATGGCGGAACTAAACGCCACACTTGCCCACTAGGCAGGCTAGGGCGTAGAAAATAGGAATTGAAAAAATTCATCCCTCTTCCCCAAGTATGAATTGAACCTATAAACCGCCGCGTTTACAAGCCGACGACTCTGTGCCACCACAGTTTTCCTGTGTTTTAAATTAAACTGAAGAAAAATAATTAAATCAATATCAAATTTCTTAAAGCAATCCTAAAAATGTCATCTCGTCATAATTATCAAATATGTTCTTAATTTACCAGAATCTACGTAGACGCAATCATCAACCATATGACAGGCACCTGGAATGAGAACACCGGTACTGGTGGCAGTACTGCTGACTTCGGTAACTGGCACTACCCTGGCGTGCCTTACGGAAGGAACGACTTCAACTGGCCTCATTGTGTTATATCTGGCAATGATTACGGATGCTGTGCTGATAGAGTAAGTTTAGAAACTTATTGTGTTTGTGCTTTTTAACAGCTTGATTTGTAAATTGCTAAATACAAACAAAAATTGAGTAAAAAGGAGAGAAATAAATATGTAAATAAAATTAAATTAAGCAATCTTAGCGGATCGGTTGGTTTGGATATATTTTGAAATTTTTTGGACACTGCAGTAGTCCCTGGTCACGGATGAATATTAAAAATATAAATAAATATGTAAACTAAATATGTGATGTATATGTACCCTTATTTAGTGGACGTTGTTTTATAAGGCAATTATTTTCCATTTTTCATTCAATTTCGATATAATTTGATTTGTACCTTATTCGGGAAAATTTTACCATTTAATTTGTCATCAATACAATAACGTAATATGTATGTACGCCAATAACCGATTTTCATATTTGTCAAAGATAAATCGTTGGCTTAAATCATAATCGCCACAATAAATCTAAATAACGTTTGTAAATTTATTTGAAATGAAGGCACGTATGCTTACACGTCTATTATGAATGTCATATTTTATATACGAGCCTTTACATTTAGACCCAATTGGTTTAAGGTATTAATTTAGAAAGCCGATATATTATTCAATTTTTTATTTTGTGAGGAATGTCTTTTATATAGCGATTTGGGAAATGTTTGAAATTTATTTTACTTAGGATTTCATTCGATCGAGGCAATACTAAACATTAAAAGTTTTTAAGAAATCATTTTATAAATTGTACATAGTAATTTTAAAATTTTCTGTATATGGAGTTTTTGAATTGAAATTGGATTTTTATCTCATTTTAGGAAATATTAACATCATATTTATAAAACATTTAATATAATTTTATTTTATAACTCAGGTGCGCAATTGCGAACTGTCAGGTCTCAAGGATTTGAACCAAGGGTCAGAATACGTGCGTGAACAAATTGTGAACTACATGAACCGTCTCATTGACTTAGGAGTGGCTGGATTCAGGTAACCTATATATCGCATCCATGTCTCACATTCTTACAAAACACTTTATTTACTTAAATGGGTTTTTCTTTTCATTTGTATCCTGAGATATTATTATTATTATTTTTTTTAGCTTCACGCTTTTATCCCGCACATGGCAGGGTAGGCAGAGGGAACTGCAGGAACCATACGAACCTAGTGTTAAGACACTCCGTTGCTTACTCCCTGCTTTTATCCGTCCCCGCTATATACAATTTATTTTCAATAAATTAATATCTGATGAAATTATATTCGATTTGAAAACATGTTGAATTTTCACATAGGTACATAAATAATAAATGTTAATAACAAAATCAATAACGAAATAAATAGTATGGACAGTTAATTAATAATAACTTATAACTTTAAATAACTTAACCCGCGCTAAATTATATATTATATTATATGATTTCAATCATGAATCAAGGACATTTTACATAAAGAAAACATTGCGCTTGACGTTGCGCTTTTGCGCTACGACGGTCCTCATTTTTTGATTTGAAAATTTTTATCACCGGTCCGTATTTCTTTTATATTTTATTGATATGAGATAAAACAATCTATACTAGATTCGAAAATATAAAATATGCATATTCATAAATTGTAATACAGTCAACATTGACATATAGAGGCTACCTTGACAGTTGGATAGCATCTTGACTATGTATGGTTAATTATTCCATTTTCTTTGCTCTAGTAAAGATAAAGTGCATTTTGGATATATAGAACTCGTGCGAGAAGTATATATTGACGTAATTTTACCAAATTGTACACTATTTTAAATATTTTTTATATTATAATATTAATAATTAACACTTAACTAAATATAACATCTTTCATAGAATTGACGCAGCAAAACACATGTGGCCAGGAGACCTCAGCGTTATCTACAATAGATTGAGAAACTTGAACACTGAACACGGTTTCCCATCCGGCGCTCGTCCCTACATATACCAGGAGGTTATTGACTTGGGCGGTGAAGCTATTAGCAGGGACGAATACACGTCTCTTGCAGCGGTTACTGAATTCAGATTTGGTTTAGAATTGAGCCGTGCGTTTAATAGACAGAATCAACTTAGGTAAGGTTTTTTTTTTTTAATATATTTATATATTTACAAATATAAATATATTTTTATATTTGTAAATGTATATATTTATTATTTCTCAAACAAGAAAAGATGTGACGCCCAAAATTTGTTTGAACTGACAATTATAAACAAAAGTTTTTCATGTGATTGTATCGCATTTATAGTACATTTATGTACATATTACGTTTTTTAGTGTAAGCAAGTAAGAGAAATTACGTCTGATGTTAAATATTATAGTTTTTTTATAAAAAAAAATGTATATAAATATATGTCATATACATATATTAATGTAAATTATGAGTTGTACCATTTTATTTTTCTATCTATATTTTTTATAAAAAACTAAATCAGATTTATTATTGTTTAAAGCACATCATTTTCAATTTTATATGAATTATTTTTATGATGAACTGTTAAGATTTTAAGATAAATATTTCTAATTATTGTTTGAATATGAACTTTGCTCTCTAGTTCGTATAAACTGATATGAAGATATAATTGTTAATACTTCATTAAATACGATATCTATGGAATTTTATATAGTCTAAATTGTATTACATCTAATTTATATATATATATATATATATATATATATATATATATATATATATATATATATATATATATATATATATATATATATATATATATATATATATATATATATATATATATATATATATATATATATCTCTCTCTCTCTGCCTAGCCTTATCCCATTTCACTTGGGGTCGGCTCTCCTCGTCATTCTTCGCCAGGTTGGTCTATCTTGGATGGTCGAGGCATTAAGTTGGGCTTCCTTTAGATCCTTGTTTATAACAGACATCCAAGTTAAAGAGGGTCTCCCCCGCTTCTTAGGTCCGGTATCTAAGCTCAGGACTTGTCTTGTCATGTGGTCTTCAGGTCTACTCATTACGTGGCCGTACCACCTCAAACACGCTTCGGAGAGCTTTTCTTCGATTGGGCGGATCTTAAAACTCCCACGGATATGTTTATTTTTTACTCTGTCTACAAGGGTGACTCCTCCTGCCCATCTCAGCATTCTCATCTCCGTCGTGTGCATTTTCATGGTATGAGTTTTCTTCATAGGCCAGCATTCAGCCCCGTGAATAAGAGCGCAGTGAACCGCGGTTTTGTATGCCTTTCCTTTAACTCTTATCGGCATTCTACTATCGCATAAGACACCTGACAGTTCCCACCACTTCATCCACTCTGTATTAATTTGGTGGGTTATATCAGCATCGATCGTACCGTCATTTGTGATAATAGAGCCCAGATACTTAAAATTTGCTACTTCCTTCAGATGGTAGCCTTGAAGCACGACTGGTTGACATTGGTTTGGTCCTGAGAAGTAGCAACGCATGTATTCGGTTTTTTGGCGGCTGATCTTTAATCCGGCATTCTCCAGGGTGGATCTCCAGGTTTCCAGAGAAACTACCAAGTCTTCGCGGCTATGTCTAATGATGACGATATCATCCGCGTAGAGGAGGTCCCAGGGTGGATTTTTTTGTATATTTGCTGTGAGGTAATTTAGCACGAGATTAAAAAGTAAAGGACTTAACGCTGAGCCTTGGTGTACACCTACGCCTACGTGGAATTCATCGCTCAGACCCGCTGGAGTACGTACTTTTGTGGAGACTTTGTTATACATATCCTTAACCACTTTAACGTAGTATTCTGGGACATTTTGCGATCGAAGTGATTGCCATATTAGTTCTCGTGGTACTCGATCGAATGCCTTCTCCAAATCTATAAAAGCGAGATGTAAGTCTTTTTTTAATATTTTATACTTTTCCAATAAAATCCTTAGAGTATGTAGAGCGTGTGTTGTTGATCTGCCTTCTACAAAACCACATTGGTTTTCAGTAACCTTAGTAATTTTCAACAGTCTGGTGTTTATGACTCTTTCCCATATCTTAAAAGTATGTGATATGAGTTTTATGGCGCGATAGTTGTCACAGAGTCTGACGTCACCCTTGTTTTTAAAGAATGGGATTAGGTAACTTTTTCTCCATTCACTAGGTATTCCATCACATAAAATTCTATTGAAAAGAGTTTTAAGGTACTGGACACCGATTTCCCCTAACTTTTTCCATAACTCCACGGGAATCTCATCAGGACCATTCGCTTTGTTATTTGCCATCATTTTAACAGCATTTTTGACTTCTTCGGTGGAAATTTCCTGAATAGGCCCTTCAACGGCATTTTCTACAGTTGGTACCCCAAATTGGGAGCTCTCGTTGAGAAGATGGGAATAGTGCTCCCGCCATCTCGCCTTTATGTCGGAGTTAGAAGTGAGCAAGTGACCATCTTTGCTTTTGATATATTTTGTTGTTCGTATATCCAAGCTGTTCGCATATCTATATCTTGCGAGTCTAAATAGTTCCCTATCATCTTTGGCATTTTCCAGTTTGATATAAAAGTCTTCACCACTGGCCGCCATAGCACGTGCAACTTCCCTTTTTGCTTCTTTTTTTACATTGCGATAGGTTTCGTGATCATCATCGCTGCCGCTTTTTTGCCAGATCTTAAAACAGTTTTTCTTATTTCTCACTTTTTCTTCCACTTTTGACTGCCACCACTCAGCTTTTTTGTTGTTCGCAAGCGGTCCTCTGGAGATTCCCAATAATTCAGAAGCCTTACTCAAACATTGGTCTTGGAAGCGGTTCCACATTGTTTCTGCTGTGATATGGTTTAGTTGTAATATGTTTTCGAGGTTTTGCTTAACATTTTCGATCAGCTGATCTCCTTCTGTGAGTGGTAATTTATGCCAACGAATTTTAGGTGTCTTTTCTTTAAGAACTTTGATAGGTTTTGGGATGATAAAGTCAGCCACAAGTAACCGGTGTTGTGATGTGAGGGGCTCTCCGGGTATAACCTTGCAATCTTTAAATGTACTTAGCTTAGAACGATTTGCTAGGATGTAATCGATTTGAGTGTTAGCACTACCACTTTTGTAGGTTATTTTGTGTCTGTCGGGCTTTGAGAAATAGGTGTTAATTACTGCCAAGTCATGGGAAGTTGCGAAATCCAAGATGTCAACGCCTTGAACATTTTGAGTTCCATATCCTTGACCGCCGTGTACTCTCTGATGACAAGGTGAGATCATTCCAACGTGTCCATTTAGATCTCCTGCAATATATTTTGTTTCATCAAGCGGGTAAGATTGCATTAGGTCGTTAAGATTATCCCAAAATGTTTGTTTCTCCGCGTCACTACATCCTATCTGTGGTGCATACGCGGATACTACGTTGATGCATTGCTGGTTTTCCATTGCTAATTTAATAGCAATGATACGGTCACTAACACGTTTGACTTCTATAGTGCGTTCTTGTAGGTTACTATCGATGGCTATACCTACGCCATTTTGTTTACTACTTGACCCATGATATATGAGCTTATATCCATTTCCGATATTTCGAGCTTTAGACCCCTTCCACTTGGTTTCCTGAATGCAACAAACATTGACCTTGCGTCTAAGTAATACTTCACTCAATTCTGCGCTGCGTCCAGTCATGGATCCCACATTCCAAGTAGCTATTCGCATTTTTGGTTTATATTGGTGTGCACCCACGACTTTTTCGTCGCTTCGGGGGTACGCCCTAGCATTTTTGTCGCATTCCATTTCCACGTCGCTTAAGGGGGACGCCCTAGCATTTTGTCTCGCCTTTTTCTGAACTTTGTCTTTCATGATGAGGAGTGGGTGAATTGGCTTGTAGTTTTACGACCGGTTGCCACCTGACGTCAAGACAGTAACCCCTTGCTAACTGGGGCTTTGGATGCCACCGTTGACTTTCGTTCTTCCGCTGCCATCCTCTCCACGACAGCCTGCCTGCTGCCGCTGTGTCCCGTCGGCCCGGTAACGGAATATGTCCGAGCGACCCGACGGAACTGCCTGTTGGTCCGCGGGAGGTATTTTATTTCCCTCCTACTCTCCAGCGTTGCCACTGGCGAGCATTCCCCTATCCGCCACCTGGGGACACGTTCCCTAGGGGTCAGGCTCCCCCGAGAAGGTCAGGCTCCCCCGAGTATATATATATATATATATATATATATATATATATATATATATATATATATATATATATATATATATATATATATATATATATATATATATATATATATATATATATATATATATATATATATATATATATATATATATATATATATATATATATATATATATATATATATATATATATATATATATATATATATATATATATATATATATATATATATATATATATATATATATATATATATATATATATATATATATATATATATATATATATATATATATATATATTATAATTAATAGTCTCATTTTCCTCACAGATGGCTAGTGAACTGGGGTCCACAATGGGGTCTCCTTGCATCCGATGACGCTTTAACCTTTATCGATAACCACGACAACCAACGAGGCCATGGCGCTGGTGGTAATATATTGACGTATAAAAACTCTAAGCAATACAAGGGTGCTATCGCCTTCATGTTGGCACATCCATATGGCCAACCTCAGCTTATGAGCAGCTTCGACTTCCACAACACAGAAGCTGGACCTCCTATGGATAGCAGTGGAAATATTATATCTCCTTCTATTAACTCTGTAAGTATTTCTTAATTTATAATTTAAAAATAAAATGGTTTTTTAAAACTTATATCATTGAGATACCTAACAAATAATATTTACTTGTAATTCTTATAAACCATAGGCAAGGAGAATCGTAAGAAAACGCTTTTTTTTTCATTTAATGCATTCGAAACTAATAATATATGAGATTATTAGCTGGAAAAGCACTTCTAGAATAAATTAATGTGGATACAAAACACATTAATCTATTAGTAGGTGGAGTGAGTCAAGATTTTAAAATTTACAACTAGGCGTAGCACGCATTTAGTACATAACCTATATTATAAATTTCATCTAAATTTATATTGTAAGTACATTCATTTGCAATTTTATATTCTGTATTTCTTATATTATATTTAGTATTACATTTTGTTTGTTTCGGATTCTATTTTTATGTTGAACAGTTTACTATTTTTTTCGTGTTCTCTCTTCTCTTCTGGCTTAGCTAATTTATAAATAATATATAAGATTAAATTGCATCTTAAGCCAAATATATTTTTTGTATTCTCTTAAAAATATTTAAAAAAAAACTGTGTTTTCTTTCAGGCTTTCATGAATAATGTTATCAGTTCTTTCACTTACAACTTTTCGCTTAAATCCTATACATTCCGTTAATTGAAAGTATTTGTTTGTAAGAAAAGTTAAAGTTAACTTCACGCTCTGTTTTACCAAACCAGAGAAATTCAGCTAATTTAAATTTATACTACCATTATAAAGCTAGAAAATTTGTATGGATGAACGCGCTAATCTTCAAAAGTCCACTTATTGAAGATGGCTAAAAATTATTACTATGATGAAATCTTTAGCCTTTCGGCTATATTGCTAGGCTAATATAGCCTATCACATATATTTCATACTTATTTATTTGGCCACAGAGGCAAAGACCATAGTGATTAATTTACTAACTATTAAATTTTCTTTAAAAGGACAACAGCTGTGGCAACGGCTGGATATGCGAGCATAGATGGAGACAGATCTACTCGATGGTCGCGTTCCGTAATGTCGCTGGTAACACCGGCGTCAACGACTGGTGGGACAATGGAAGCAATCAAATTGCTTTCTGCCGCGGCGGTCAAGGTTTCATTGCCTTTAACAATGATAACTGGGACTTGAATCAGAACTTACAGGTAAGTTACTTATTTCTTTTATAGTTTTACACTGACACTCTAAATTTTAGATTTTTATGTAATAATGAGAAATATTGTACGCGTACAATATTTTTTACTATACAACAACTGTAATATTGCTTATAATTTAGCTAATCTGTTGATCTGTTGTGGTTCAACATCAAGTTTTTTCATCAAGAGAAAATGTTAAAAGCATATTACTGTTTCTTATAATTTAGCAAGATTATTACGGTTCTGCATTTAGTTTTCAAAATCTTTTATAGCGTAGATGTTACCCAAGTCAAACACCTATACAACGTAAAGTTTCATTCAAACAGATAATTTCAGTCGTACAGACAGACAAAGTTTTAAATATCATATAAATACGATATATATATATATATATATATATATATATATATATATATATATATATATATATATATATATATATATATATATATATATATATATATATATATATATATATATATATATATATATATATATATATATATATATATATATATATATATATATATATATATATTATAATTGTAAAGTTTACTTTTCAAATAAATTAAGTTATAGAACTCACTTAGAGTTATGTAGATATACTTTATTGCACATCGCACTACATTTATATCTAACACAGTTGTAGAAAATGAAGCTATGTCTATTAAGCTGTATTGAAGCTTCAAGCTTTTTCTCTAAGTTGTTCCAAATATTTATTTTAAAATATAAAAGTTAACCAGTAAATTTAACTTTTTCTGTTTTGAATTTTTAAACCCACAAAATGAGCTCCTCTTATGTAAAGAGAAACTTTTTGATTTGAAAAAACGAAAGGATTGAAAAAGATTTTTTTTTCAACAAGTCCGAAGTATATGTGTATTTTTTAAATAATTATATAAAATAAATTTTATTAGTAATCATCAAACATTTACAGACCTGCCTCCCTGCTGGTACGTACTGTGACGTCATATCCGGTGAAAAGAGGAACAACGGTTGTACCGGAAAGTCCGTAACAGTCGGATCCGACGGTCGCGCAAACATTTATGTTGGCGCTAACGAATATGACATGATCCTTGCGATCCATAGAGGAGACGAGGTACTGTAATCTTATTTAGATTAGCTTACATTTTATTTTGTTTTATAATATACAAGTGACTCGCACGTGGCTACGTCTATTTTGACTTTATTATTATTTACTTATGAGTAAAATGAAGCACATTAGTTTATGATAAAATTGTAAAATTTCATATAAATCTGTTTAGGAGGTTTTCTGAAATAATTATAAAAATATTTAAATTAGACTAAAATACTTTAAATTATTTTTGCCTATCAATATACTTTTGCATTGGGTTTATAATTAAATATTTTATATATAATATATTAATTATTACTTTCTTTTATTTAATAACTTGATACATCGCTATAAGTGTATGAAGCAAAATTAGAATGTAGCTATAATAACTATTTGCTAATATTTTTATTAAATTTTTCAGTCACGTCTTTAAGAGAAGAAACAGAAGAAATATTAAACCTAGATAACAGAAGAATCTTTGAAAGTATCCCAAATTAAAAAACGTAAAGATTGTTGACACAAAAAATTGCAATAACACAGTAACCTAATAAAATTATGGACCTCTACTTTACTATTGTTTTATTTGTTACACTGTTTAATTTTTCCAAATTCCATAAATCGTGAAAGTTCATATAATATACTGTTATCTTTCATAAACCTTCATTTTTTATTTTTTTAGCTTCACGCTTTATCCCGCACATGGCAGGGTAGGCAAAGGGAACTGCAGGGACCTTGGGAACTTAGTGTTAAGACACTCTGTTGCTTAGTCCCTGCTTTCTCCGTCCCCGCTTTCCGCCTTTTTCGAGGCATTACATTGAGTGGCGGAACTCAACGCCGCGCTTTGCCTAGTTTGCCAGAGCGAAGAAAATGGAAATAGAAAAATCCATCTTCTCCGACTGGGGATCGAACCCAGAAACCGTCGCGTTACAGGCAGACGTTGCGCCTCTGCGCCACGCCTTCATCATTCCTTCACCTATAGAATTACAAGTAAAAAGAATCATCGTAGCACAGCGTCTGACTGTGAATGCGATGTTTGTGGGTTCGACTCCCAATCAAGGGGAATGAATTTAATAATTGAAAAAAAAAAACTATTTCAATGTTTAACTTCGATAATAAGGTTACGTGGTATTATGTTGTTTGTATACATAATGTGTCAAAATTGGACGAAATTGGTTAACAAAATGCTTTCACACTAGGTTCGTAGGGATAGAGCTAAAGCATTCCGTTACTTTCCCTTCTATGAACGGGAAATAGCGTAAAGCTCTTTATTTATTTTCGATTAGTATTCTTATAAATTAAAGATGGAAGTGAATATCTTTTTCTAAATATATTTAAAAATGTTCCTATTTTGAGTCCATGTAAGTGATACACATTGGGATAGGATAGTTCTTAAAACGCGATGGTCGTAGATTTGGTTAACATTCAGATACTAATTACGCCCATTTTCCTAATACGGTACACAAAAAGCGGCGTCGAGAGTACTGCCACTCAACACGTAATGTCTCGTAAATTGGCAAGTTTGGATGGAAAGTCGAGAATGAAGTTATCTAAGTAAATTATGATCTCGCAAATCAATGGTTGCTTACCAAGTTAAATTATGTTGTTTAAGTAAGTTCTAGACTTAGCAGATTGTTTGACTGCTGAAACGAAATTTGACACTGTTTTGTAATGCTTGAAAACAAAAGTTACTGAACAAACTTGAAGGTTGACGTCATTTTATTAGAAAAAGGCCCGATTACAAATTTTCCATGTTGTAAATTTTTGTATACGCTGAATTTTTTTACTAAATAGCTTATGGTATATAAAAATATTGAAATAAAACCTTTTGTTATGATTCCGTACCTCAAACAAAAACCTTAATAGGATTACTTTGTTCTCTGAGCGAGTGTCTGTCCATCATCAGATCCATTTATTCTTTCAAATAACACCACGCGTTTTCTTGCGTATCATGCTAAAATTAATATATGAATTTGTGAATCATAAAAAAATATCTCAAGTTTAAACACGTATTAACACGTTTACAATGTTGAGGCCCAGCGAAAATCCTATATAATTCCTATCTCATTTTCGCCGACATTTGACCTTACTTATGTATCTTTTTTACTTTATGTATCTTTTTTTTACTGTCGTTTCTTCGTTTTGCCAATTTAACAGAAAGCTTGTTTGTCTAACTTTGTAATAGGGCTTAGGATGTAAATAGTTTAATAGTTAATGTAAATAGTTTCTTCGCAAAGCATGATGTTGGCTTCAAACATTTAATATGAAATAGTACTACTTGTGTTATCTTTATAGAATACTATTTCGCTCAGTCTTCTCTCTTAGTGTAGCTTAATACTCTGATTTTTTTTTTTAGCTTCACGCTTTATCCCGCATATTGCAGGGTAGGCAGAGGTAACTGCAGGAACTATATGAACCTAGTGTTAAGACACTCCGTTACTTAGTCCCTGCTTTCTCCGTCCCCTCTCTGTTTAATAAACAATAAATACAGTACATATCAACATGGTGGCCATGAATTATATTATAGCACACATATATGTATACTAAATAACTATTACTAAAAATATTTAAATATTTATATTTATATAATAAAACAAAACAGAGGACCGTCACGGTGCAGAGGCGTAGCGTCTACCTGTAACGCGACGGTTTGTGGGTTCGATTCCCACTTGATCAAGAAGGATTTTATCTATTTTCATTTTCTTCACTCTGGATACTAGGCTTAGCGCGGCGTTTTCCGCCGCTCAATACACATGCCTCGAAAAAGATGGAAAGCAGTAACGGCGAAAGCAGGGACTAAACAACGGAGTGTCTTAACATTAGGTTCCTATGGTCCTGCGTGAAGACGTAAAAAATAAAATAAAAATAAATAATTTTATTGTGAAACAAAAGATAGGGTATAAGCCTAGCTTGATAAGCATGATATATAACAGCTGAAAGCAGTTAGCCGTTACGTTGGTGACATGAGATTTGTCTCTTAAGGGTTCATGCTCCGACCCCTAATCTATAACGGCCGGGTCCAAGTTAACAAGCCTTGATTAACCGCCTGTCTTTGAAGATGCCGTTGTCGTTTTAGCACAATTCTATTAGTAAATATACAATTCGTGCATTCTGTTTTACTTGTGTAGGTGTTATATTGTAATATTTTGAGTAAATGTGGATTTTTTTTTTAATTTATCTTAACATTTTGTCCCGAGAGGGATGAATATCGGAGAGATATTTAGCATTTATTTGCCTGCCTGCCTTTTGAGGTTTATGTTTGACGATTATTAATCGTAGGAAGACTATTTTTCATACAAATGTTATTTTTCATACAAACACACACTCCGGCAACTAGGCTAAGCGCGGCATTGAGTTCCACAAGGAACGGAGTGTCTTAACACTAGGTTCCCACAGTCCCTGTAGTTTCCTTTTCCTGCCCTACTATGTGCGGGGTAGAGTGAGAAGCTAAAACTAAGCAACAAAAATTGTTTTATTATAAGTTTATTGAAACTTTATATATGCATACATGTTATAAAATGTCGTCAATTTTCAATATTTTTAGTAGGTATATCCAAAACAGCGAATTATACTTTGTAATACCCTAGGGCATGACTAATATCTCAACCTATACAATAGTTATGTATATAGGTAGATAATGTATCTACCCTATAAATATCATCTACCCTACTTGTGTGTACAATATTTTATAATACAAAATAAATCGCATTAAAAGCATAATAAATCATAGGAACAATGACTAAACGTTTCTAATGTATTAAAAATAGTATATGTATAATATATATTCGTTTACGACTTAAAAGGTTTTAAACTAAAACGTTCGTTACGTGTCATATTAGCAAGTGTAGCGAGTGTGGCATCTTAAATTTAGTACTTTTTGCTAAATAAAGTGAAATAAATGTGTATATGTCCTTTTCAAGAATGATTTGTTACCAAAATTTTATCTAAATATAATTTAAAAAAAAATTAATAAATTAAATTTTAATTAAGAGTTCCGTTATAAGTGTTAAATTTTAAAAACAATAGAATAACTAAATCTCAAAAATATATTGATATTTAATAAATTGAGCATAAGTTAAAATATACTACTGTAGCTAAACAAATCTCGCTAGCACACAATACCTCTACAACAATTGCAGTACATTCAAACTAGTACGCGTAATTACCATAGTTAAGGACAAAGAGGAGTACACAAAGCCTGATAAATTATGTCGCATCATCAAATAGATCATTAATTTACTAAAATCCACATATCATCACGTCCGCGACCCGAATATTACTTTGAATATCATTATTTATTAAAACGCTTGAACACACGAGTTACGTTAGATTTATATGCAAATAATTATTTCATTTTTGTTTATAATTGATGTAATTATTAATAAAATATTTCTATGAAAAAAGTATTGATAAGTTTTTTGTTACTGATTTTTTTTGTCTTCACGCTTTATTGTGCGGGCACATGGCAGTGTAGGCAGAGGGAACTGCAGGAACTATATGAACCTAGTGTTAAGACACTCCGTTGCTAGGTTCCTGCGTTCTGCGTCCCTGCTTTCCGCCCTTTTCAAGGTTTGCGTGTTGAGTGGCGGAACTCAACGCCGTGCTTTGCCAAGTTTGCAGAACGAAGGAAACGGATATATATAAATCCATCTTGCTCGCGTGCGAATTGAACCCACAAACCGTCGCGTGTACGCTACGCCTCTGCGCCATGACATGAGTTTCTAAATATTGTTGTAGTAATATGTTAGACTAACAGAAGGTGTTTAATATATTTCAAGCGTTTTGGGAGAGGCCAGAGATTATACATAATTGTATTAAATGACAAAAATAATTTAAAACCTGTCTCAGAGTAGCACTCTTCCAGCTTGGCTTCACATAGTCTTTACCATCTAATATTGCCCCCTTTTTACATGAGACTTCTAGCTATATACATATATGGGCATAAATCAGCGAATTACATTTTTCCAATATCCTCATCCTCTATGTACATCTAAGGGAATCTAATTCTTATAATATGACATTTGTTTACTGTCCCTCCACTTTTGCCACTTTTCTATTGTTGTAATATGAATAAACGTCACGTTCAATGACCCACAACTGCATCACAATGATGTTGGTCGAAGTATAAACCAAAATTATATATGCACTGTGATATTTTCATTTCAACGTACTAAACTTATCGTGACTAAAATTTCAACTAACATCTACGTAAAACTAATATTCAACTGAATAGTTTCAGACTTAATTAGTTAAGTTTTAATAAGTCTTTGAATTTATATTGATATTCACTTGTACATATGTATGTAAATGATTCAGGGATATATAAATAAGCAATTTACATTTATTTTTATATCCAATCCACTTTGTTTGACGAACGTGTCACGTTGACGAGAATCGGTATTCATAAAATACACTATCGCTGGACGTTTTCATTAAACTAGGTATAACTTAGTACGACCTGTTTGTGTTAAATCATTTATTTCACTTTTTATTTTTCTTATAAATAGTGAATATTTAAAGATAATAATTATCTAACTGTATAAGAATTTGATTAAGTTTTTTACTGGTTTTTTATGACGAAACTTATATACGTTGCTTACTACGTAGTTGTTGAAAAAGTGACCCAAGTAATACTTATACTAAGATATTGATTTGTAGCCTTATTATTGTACCTTATTATTGTATATTTAAAATTTTTACTTCTTTGTTCGCCACTTGTAGTATCTACTATGGCGGGTAAATGAAAACAGCTTATCCCTTTGACTAAGTTGGCTGTTGCTTTGTGTTTACATTTTGATATCCTCGGAGAGTGGAGAGTGATATAATTGTGTTATTGCTGCGTATCTCTGAAGGCCATATGTGGGCTTGCGGACATGCCACACATGCAGCTTAAATTCTGTATAGTGGTGAACAAAATAAATAATTTTAAATATACCTAGAGTAAAAATGTTTTCGGACCTATTGAGGCGCTAACAAATTTTGTATAACAATTTTTTATAAATCTTCTTTATTCTGCACCATTCATCGTGATATTTCTTATAAAGTGATTTGTGCTAAACTGACACGCTCAGAAATCATAAATAAAATTCTAAAGAGAGCGGAATCGTTACAAATGGTACAAGCCTTCACTTGGGGATACGATTACTTTCAATTGCTTATATGTACTTGTTAAAAGAATAAACAAATAATAAAATAGCTTTAAAAGAGTGGAAGGATCTTCATTAGGTTCTTCTTCAGATACTATTCTCCACTTTTCTCCCAGTTTTTGAGATATGTTAAGTGGAGAAACCTAACGCCGCGATTTTGTTTTACAATAGCGAAGAAATGAAATAATTTCTTTCCCCTAATAGGAATCGAACCCACAACCGTGACGTTCAGTAAGACGCTATGCTACTGAGCTACCAAATTTCTGGTAACTTAACGGCTGTAATGTTGGGCTCAAAGAAAAGAAAGGAGTAACTTAGCACTAGGATGCTATTTATGTAAAATTTTTGAAGCTGAAAATGACCAAATGTATGTATATATGAGATAGTTAGTATTCATAACGTCGATTGAGTCGTTTGATGTCCTTACATGAAGACATCAATGTTCACAGAATGTGATACTTCATTAAACTACAAAGTTAATATCGCTTCAATGAATTGCTCTGATTCAGTCTAGACTTTAGAATATCCGTCATTTAGAATAATATTACAAAGTTCCTTCAAGCTAACAAATGCAAATGTACAACAATTTAGTGGACGAGTGATCTCAGATGAACTAAATTTAAGTAAAAAGTTATATTTATTTTAATTTATTGTAGTCATTTAAGATTATATATTTTTTAACGTAACATATTTATGGAAATCATCTTGTTTCTGTTCATAACCTCTTTAATTTTTTCTTTTTTAAGCTTTGAAAATTCCCAACAATACTTTTTAGAGTGGATTGATTAAAAAGATTAAAATTTTTTCTAGATATATAAGTATTATCATATGTAAAATATATTTAATTCTTTAGCCTAGAATAAATTTTTGGTAAATAATATTTAGGTAAATTAAAATCATTACTTAAATATAGGCAAATATTTTTTATAGGTAAATAATACAAAAATGGTAACAACTGCTCGTATCTCTGACAATATGTTTGGCTGCTATAATACATTCGTAAAACAATTACAAATCAAAAGCCTTCCAAAGCCTACGATCCTATTATTACAATTTCCCAGAAATATTAATTCGACAACAATAATATCAGTGAGGCAGCGCAATTATCGACAATTCAAACAAACGATGCAAATATACACGATCGAGGGCTTATGTAAATGTGAAGTGTGTGCGAAACATTCAACAAGTACTTATTTTGAATATAAATCAATATTCATTTTATTTAGGTTAATGTTGCCCAAAATACGAGTAAGTCCAATTCCAAATAAATTAGGGAAAATATTTGTCTTTTTGTTCTATTTTATATTTTTTTATAATATAATAAATGATAGAAATTAAATAGCTTTTATATTGTAGTAAAATTATCAGTTAATTTTTTATTCGTAATGTTTCATGCGTGCCAATTGTGCTCAATTACCTTCTCTCTTTAATTTTTTGTAGGAAAATGAGGTATACCAACAAAACGTTGGGCCCAATATGGCCGAAACTATTCTCAAAAATACTCAACTTCGTCTTGCAAACAAGACGAATTGTTTTTCCTTAGTAGTTTGATTGAAGCAAAAATCAGCTACAGCCTCAAGAAAACTGGCAACCTATTTTCATAAATTCTAGGGCAAAGGTCATATAAAGAAAATTTTGTTAGGTTTGCTTTTGCTATGTCTAGAATAATTGTCACGCTCTCCTCCTCGCTTTCAGCAGCAACGGTGTGGTAACCAGAATAATACTAGTTATTGATAAAACGATGTGGTACGGAGTGTTTTAATATTAAGTTTTTGTAGTTCTTGCGTTCTCTTTGTCTATCCTGCTATAAACGAGAAAAAGTTTAAAGCTAAAAAAATCCATTAAAGATCATCATCAATGTACCAAAAGTGATTTGCTTAATTACATATTCATGAATCAGCAAGAGAGAATTGTATTGTTTTAAAGCAATTAATAATTATTTATTTATTAAGAAAGTAGGTAAAAATAAAATATTAAGATTTAATTGTTTTAACTGTCTACTAATTTAATATGTATATTTGCAATATCCATATTTGAATTCTTAGAATTAGAGACAGAGACACATAAAAATATATGTTACAACATAGCAATAAGAAATATTTTGAAAATTCCGTTTATTTTAACAAATAAAATCCAGAGGTGAGGCGTCTATCTTTAACACGACGGTTTGTGGGTTCGATCGATCGGGGAAGATTGATGTTTCTATTTCCATTTTCTTCGCTATAGAAACTAGGCAAAGCGCGGCGTTGAGTTCCGATACTCAACGCGCAATGCCTCGAAAAGGCGGAAAGTGCGGACGAAGAAAGCAGGCACTAAGCAACGGAGTGTCTAAACACTAGGTTCGTAAGGTTCCTGCAGTTCCCTTTGCAAACCCTGCGTATAGAAAAGCGTGAAGCTAAAAAAGTGAAAAAGAAATGGCACTACTCTCTTCTAAATATTACAGTAATTAAGTGTTACAAATTTGAATAAGCTAGTATTGTTTTTGTAATTTTCTGCTTAAAAACACTCTCCTATAAATTAGAGGATTTGCATATAACCAACCATTTGCTCTTTGCTGCCGTCGACATAGAAAAGTTGTACCATCTTTTCGAAGAAAAATTAAGGCTAAATTGTTACACTGTAGGCTTATTTTTTACCATATCAAAGTAACCATCGTTAGATAATGTAACTTCATTTCCTCACAAATAGTAAAATAATTGACAACCTTAATTTAAACCAAATAAATTTCCCTCTAAATTGTCAATTAGCAGCTTAGCTAATTACACAATTATGTAGCTTATTCCATCAGTACAAATATTTTAAGTAGTGGAAGGGTTTGTTTCTAACAAAACAAAAACATGTGAATTTGAATATTATTTTAAATTTAATGTTTTATCAAATTATATAAGTTACATATCACACATTATATATGCAAATTTTTACTATCACTGACTAAAAGAATACTAGGTATTCAAGAGTACATCCGTGAGGATCAATCAAGCGACTGGAGACGGGAACGGGTTGTTAGTTCGAAATTTGATGAAACGTACATAATGTGTTAAATATTTAATTTTGTACTTAATATTTTAAATAACCTTTTAACTTTCAAAAGTTTTAATCTTACGAACATAACCTTTAACTAATAGAATTTAAATTAACATTCAAGTGTCGTTAAAGCCAAAGTAGAAGCAGATAACTTCTATCCGAGTTATTAACGCCACAAGCAACACCTGTTAAGAGTCAACAAGTATGCCAGTTCCTCTTTACATGTTAATTTCTCTTGGGATTTTGTTTAAAAGTAATTACTATTACTTAATATGTAGATAACATATTCTATTACATATACATATATTTTGTTATGAACATAGCTTCTGTCATTTGTTTTAGTACCGTTCTTACTATAATTATATTACGTAAATTACGGTAAAGAAAGGAAGTCGTGATGCTTAGGAAAAGCGTTTGTTTGTAAACAGGGTGTTTTTTTAAGAAATTATTATAATAGTGCTTATTATATGTTTGAAAGAAATAATTTCAGATTGAGATTCTACGTGTTCTTGAGAAAAAAGAATGACGAAAACACAAACATGCAGACAACGAAGCGATCCTATACACATATTTATATTTTCAACAGAACACTTATTAGGGTACCGTATAATTTTAAGGTTTAGGACCCCTGAAGACCACGCCTGACCCACGTCGTCATAACCTCGTATAAGTTCTTATCACGTAGAATTTCCTGCCTCTACCTGTTTATTTGTCGATATTTAAAAAATGTATATAAATTCTCATGAATGCGTTTGAATCTCCAATCGTCACATACCATATAAAATACAGCAAGAGACTTTAAGCGTACGATTTTATTTTACGTTTTATCCTTATATTACGAAATTGATTTATATTTTAAAAGATGACAGATTATTATTCTTAAATCTAGGGAAAACTCATCTAAGCCTGCGATTATTCAATTTGGAATTTAAAGGTTCCAGCGAGGTTGCAAAAGTTTTTTACATTATGTATAAATAATTATACATTTTCAACATTTCTATATGGATATTAAAAATGTCTTATATTATTACTCGAGATATTCTGTAATAGAAATGTAATAATATTTACAATTTTTGTTCACAGTACTAATGTTTGAGCACGTCAAAAGAATTATTGACTGAAGAATGTTAAAAAAGATATAGTAAAGCAACGGAGTGATAGGAATTTTCCTATCACTCCGTTGCTGGTCCTTGGTCACTTCGGAAACTGTGTCGGAGATATTAGAGGAACGTCATGTAAAATGTTTAAGGACTCTACCAAGAGCACGTCTAAAGAGGCTTATGACAGTGGACAATCCAAAGACGTATGCAGCTATTAGCACTCTGTTCTTGTGGCTATCCCTAATAGGATAAAGCATGAAGCGATAGCTTAATAATTCTCACTTAGTAGATATCGAACTTACAACCAGTGTGCACACAGTCAGATGGTATCCCACCGCCCATGTTACTCCATACTAAAGAATGACTAAATATTATTAAGTAGTACAAATTTACTACGAATGATATATTCTAATCAAGCAATTTAGATATGCTAATATATTTATGCTAGTCTCAACAGTGATTTTGCTAGTAAAATTACTTAGCATATTTAGATCTCAAGAGAATGGTAGCAATTTAGTTTATGCAGTTCGTTTTGCACGATATTACAAGTATGGGAAGTATTGCTTTGGTTTAGAGAATAAATAGATAAGAAAAATTAATCAAGTAGAAAGATTTTCATACCTAAGTACATCATCGTATAAAAATATCAGCTTAAGCAATAGCAGCTCAAGTAAAAAATATCGGCTAAGTGCGAGCAGTACTTGTATACCGAGAGTTCCGTACCAATACCATGGTGTTTCGCCGAGGAAAACAGTAATGAATTTAGTAACACACTTTAGTCACACTTGCTCTTTTCATATTAAATTAACTACAAAAATAAATTTATATTGATTTTGTTTCTGATTAAACTTATAAATGATTAACTTATAGATTGTATCCTGCATACATACTGTATGTTTATATTAATAAATAAATAGTGATAAAAAATTAACTCTTTGTCAATTTTTAGAGTTCCGTAGCCAAATGGCAATAACGAACCCTTACAGATTCGATATGTCTGTCTGTCACAATTTACCTTTTTTAATGAAAATTAAAAATCATCTAATAAAAAATTAATACACTATACAAATTAGTTAGTTGCTGCTTCGGAATATTTGGTGGGCGAGTCTGATACTTGATAGTTTTTCCTTGAGATGTAAGTAATCGCAAAAAGTAGAAAAATTACATTTTATCAGTGAACTAGTGAGATTGAAATTGAAAATCAATCTTAGTTTTTTATAAATTATTTTAAAATGTATTTTCTTTTAAAATTAATATTTTTTCCCCTTATATAGGTAGCAAAGTTCAAACATAGCACGGCCAAACACCTACACGATTAATGATCACAAATTACCTTGCAATTTCAGAAAAAAGTATAATGCAAAGAACATTTCAATACGATACTTGTTAATAAAATTACAATAAACTTTAAGAGCACAGTACTCAAATTGAATATGCTAATCGGACGAGAAAGAGCGTAAGTAAAAAACGAGATAGCGACGAGATTATTAATCGGGGGATTTTATTTGAATCACTGGGATTATTACTTTTGTATAGTATTTTGTTATTTGGAATCTCAATTCACTTATACATATATAATAGATATTGCCTGAAGCTTTTTAAGATTAAACTTAGAATAAAATGCATGTTACTGCAAAAACTAACTTAATCTAACCAGAAATATATTGTCGAATATATAATAAGAATACTTGAAGAAAATTTCTCAGTTCAAAAGCGATTTTTTTTTTATTTCATTCATCTAGTTTTTAATATTCGCATTTTCTTGGGACTTTAACTTCAATTTTTTTCTTAGAGTGTTAGACTTAAGAAGATTTTATATACCCATACGATGTTTTAAATCATACAAATATAATGCGCAATCAAGGGTCGTTTCTTATCTGGGTCTTCCACTTCTTTTCGTCAATGATATAATACGACTGGTGTAACAAACGGGTAATAATCGTATTAAGAAATATTAAATAAGAAAAATATGGCAATATGTATCAAGATATTACGCTTGCTCGTTTTAAACGAGTTCTACTATAATGTATTCCCAATACGAGAAATTAATATAAAAATTTAACCTAGATAGCAACACTAAATAGTGCATAGGTCTATTAACACCAACTGAAAATCAGCATTGCATTTATATAAACACGTCGAGCTACCACAGTAAATTGGTCATTATTGAAAACAAAGTGACTTGTGGATTGTAAACACTTTCGTTTCTAAACATACTCGTGTAAATATGTATGTGTATGTAAAGTTCATCGGATATTTTGCTGTGCTGAAAATATACCGCTGACGCTGAGATTTCATTTAGAAGCGGAGTGATATAACATAAAAGTAATTATGAGTAAATGTCGATATTATTTTATTTTTATTCATCTCTGTTATTTAGTAAGCTGTCATAGTGTAGTGGGAAATCTAAATGTAAAAGTGACGGTTGCGAGTTTGATACTTTCTTACAGACTTATATTATTTCCTTAATTAGAAAAATAAAACGTTAATTTAATACGTCATATGTCATATTTAGGTAAAAAGTGAAAAATGGAGTGTCATGACTATTCTTTCTCCCCGAGTAGGAATCGTTATCATAGCCATGCTTTTTCGAACCAACCATTGAAAGTAAATATCATTATTATTAAAAAGAAATAAAAATACATACGGATACGTTGTTAACATTAATAACATTTCTAGGATTACACAAAAACTAAATGAAATTTCATATAAAATTGTACATTCAACTTTATTGTAAAGTTTGACTTTGTGAATAACATTAAATTATAAAATATTATAATATAAACACACTGTTCATATATTTTATAAAATTATTGCTTTAAACAATTTATGTTTATTTGAAACTGACAGAATCAAAGCGTTGTACTATTTTAGTTTCTTATAGAAAAAGAATAACAAAACTTGATCCCCTTGATATTTGCAAAGACTACAGAATTTTTGTTTCATACAAAATATAAATATCTGTACAAATATTTTCTTAAAAATTACATTTTGTTTGATACCTGGTATCTTGTATACATTACTATTGATTCCTTCTGTAAGTAGGTACAAAATATATCGTGTATATGAAAAATATCAAAACTTTCAACTATTTTCCTTGACCTGGTTTCAGGTGAGGCTTTTTCTTCGAAGCCAGTAATAATTAAGATATTGATTTCGACAAATTATTTATTGAAATTGACTAAATTCGTTTCGGCAAACATTGATTCATTGAATAATTATTTTAAAGATCTGTTAACAATGAATAAAGATAAATATTTGATATGTAGTGTAATTTTTTTATGATTGCTTTTGATGGTTCCGCATCCTAAAATAGTAATTCATGAGATTTAGTTATCTGTATGTTAACAACGTTGATAATGTACTAAATTTCTCATTAAATTACAAAAAGATTTATTTAAATTTCTTTGTTCATATGAAAAAGCGGTTTTAAACTACGCGTAGTGTCTGGAATTAGGTATAGAATAAATCAAGCAAGTAGCTGAAAATATATTATTATGTCTTCTATAAATAATTTATATATTATATTAAATATAAAAGAATAAACTAAGAATTTGCAAAATCTACCAAACTATAAAAATCAATGCAAAGTAAGTAAGTAAGTAAGTAAAATAACAAAGTACCAGGGTAGATAAAATACAGTTTCAATTTTATTTAAATCTTGCTTGAACGTTTTCTATATCGTAAATGTTTTCGATGTTCGTGGATAATATTTCTTTGAAACTCTTATTTGAAAATATTCTTTACAATCGCTGTAAAATAATTTTGTTAAACTTTGTATTACTTGTATAGTTTGTCTTGAAGTTCAGGTTATTTTTTTAAATATCAACCAATATTATATTAATATTTTTTGTTAGACCTTAAACGTTTTGTTAGCTAGCTACTTCCGAATTGTTGGCGAATGGAAATAAAAAATAAATAGAAATAAAAAGAAAAAAAATCTGAGCAAGAAAGAGAGAGAGAGAATGTGACAAATTTTAAATGTGACCGCGACAACTGAAACTGAAATTTTAGCCATTATTGAGAAAAATAAAACAAATAAGAATTTGCTTGGTAGTTTTAGCTTTATAATATCAAGCAAAGAACACCGCAGGGACCGTTGCGTGCAAATGGTGGAACTCAACGCCGCGCTTGCTTGGTTGCCAGAGTGAAGTATATGGAAATAAAATAATCCATCCTTTCCGAGTGGAAATCGAATCCACAAGCTGTCGATTTTATAGGAAGCTGCGCCTTTGCGTTACGACGGTCCTAAAATATTATTTCTATATATAAATATCTCTTGCAACGTACACAGTGAGAGTGCGAATCCGATTTAACTTAAAATTAAGGCAGATTTCTCTTTTCGTCTTATATTGCTTTTAATAATATCTATAATCTATATTATTCTTTATATTAAGTGTATTATATATAAATATAATACTTTCAATGATCCCTTCTGTGATAAGTTCTTATAGGACAGACAATACTTACACTTCCATGTAAATTGCCGATTCGAAAGTGCTTTTAATGGTATAATTGAATAAAGAACATTTTTAAGCTTTTTACAGCGAAGCTTAAAACTGTAGCACATTTAATTAATAAAGATATTTCAAAATATATTTAAAAAATATTTAAGTTTAAAGTAAAAACAACCTAAAAATTCCACGCTCCACGTACACACGACACGTGAAAACAAAGAAAACTTCCAAAACGTGTCAGTTCTGAAACCTAAAATTGATTTCCATTTCCACTGAAAGAGTTTCATAAACTTTGAACTAGTTTTACAATTTTTGAACAAAAGAAAAATATTTTTAATTTAGTAGCAAGAAAAAATAACATTTGCGTTTATGTATAGGTATACAAATATACGAGGGGCGTTCAATGTATTCTCGGTATAGGTATGAAGGAAAAGGCGGAAAATTCTGAATAAATTTTATTTTTCAATATACTCCCCTAACATCTCAATACATTTATTTGTTCTTGAAAGTAACTCTTCAATTCCCTCTGAAAAATATTTTTCTTCATGGCCCGAAAAATGTTCGTTTATTGCTCCCTTCAACTCTTCATCGTCCGAAAAATGCTTTCCACGAAGGTCTTTTTTAAGATTAGGGAATAGATAATAATCACTAGGGGCCAGGTCCGGACTGTAGGGTGGATGATTGATTTCTTCAAATCCATACTCCCGCACAGCAGCCTGGACAAGGCGCGCCTTGTGAATCGGCGCGTTGTCGTGAAGCAACAACACACCTGCGGTTAATTTTCCACGTCTTTTTTCTTTAATTGCCTCCTTTAAATTACGCAGGGTGGTTGCGTATGATGCAGCAGTAATACTTTGACCTTTTTTTGTGTACTCGATAAGCAAGATTCCCTTAGAATCCCAAAACACCGTGGCCATGAGCTTTCCTGCGGACGGAGTGACTTTGAACTTCTTCGGCGGGTCTGATCCTTTTTTGTGCCACTGCATAGACTCTTGCTTACTCTCAGGGTCATAGTGATGAACCCATGTTTCATCACCAGTAACAATCCGATCGAAAATACCTTGCGGATTTTCACCACAGAGGTCGAAAAACTCCTTACAACAGTCAACTCGCACTTGTTTTTGTAGCGCGGTGAGCATTCGCGGCACCCATCTTGCACTGACCTTTGACAAATTCAGGCACTCATGAAGGATTATGTGAATGGTACCCACGGATAGCTTAGT
Source organism: Dione vanillae (assembly GCA_037178615.1). Classification (NCBI taxonomy): domain Eukaryota; kingdom Metazoa; phylum Arthropoda; class Insecta; order Lepidoptera; family Nymphalidae; genus Dione; species Dione vanillae. The sequence goes on from JAZFAU010000141.1 coordinate 358,726, forward strand.
TATTTCTGCTAATGTTTTCACTCTTACACGGGCATCTTCAAGTACAAGTTTTTCGACTAATTTGACGTTTTCTTCAGTAGCGGCACAAATTGGCCCACCAGCGCGGGGGTCGTCTTCAATGCTCTCTCTACCCCGTTTGAATTCACTTGACCACTTCTGAATTGTAGATAATGATGGCGCAGAATCTTGGTAAACAGCCACCATTTCTTCATGGATAATTTTTTGAGTTTTTCCTTGTTTTGTAAGGAATTTTATCACTGCGCGATGCTCGATTTTTTTCATTATTGTCGAATCAGTCATGATAGTTGTCTTTTCGCAATGATATCTTGAATACCAATGGTGGTAATTAAATGAAATTTCGTATTTATACCCTCAAAGAGTGTCATTAACTAATGAGATAATTAAATTACCCTTATCATTAGTATATCATCTCGATACCGAGAATACATTGAACGCCCCTCGTAGAAGAAAATTACGTTTCTTATACTTTGTAGTAATAGTGTAAATTTGAATGAGACTTAAAATTTTAAGTTTCTAATTGAAAGATTAACGATTTCATGATTAATGAGATATGTATTTGTTAAAACTTTACGCCCCGTACCTAGGAGGGTAGACAGAGAAAACCAGCGTTAAAGCCCTCTTTTCATTTTCAGACATTGCTTATTAATAATTTTTGAATTTCATATATGTATATATATATATATATATATATATATATATATATATATATATATATATATATATATATATATATATATATATATATATATATATATATATATATATATATATATATATATATATATATATATATATATATATTACATAATAAAATAATAATATAAAAGGACCACATTTGTCAATTTAAAAGCAGAAATTACTCAAACAAGTCACCTGAACACGCCACTACTAAGTTTTAATCTATGGTAACAAGTCCGCCCAACGCCTCCGATGACTTCAGTCTGAAGTAACCTCGCGCCGGGAAAGCTCGTGTCCGTCTTTCCAACATATAAATGCCGTGAATTTTTAATAGCGATGTTCAACATTTTTCAACATTAGTATTTTTTCCAACATATTCAATAAATATTATTCATTATTATTCAAATTATTATAAATATTTTATTGTGTATATTTCCTAGATGGACTACCGAGTGTTAATTTTTACGTTGTGTATATAAGTTTTGAAGTGTTTGTCTGTAGGTATTTCTGGGCCGTACTAAAACTTATTTATCGGGCAGGTGAGTTGTTTATAAATATTTACTGCAGTATTTGTAAAATAGTTTTCATATAAATATTAATAAAAATTATAAATATATGTTGTATTAGTCTATATTTAAGACAACTTGCGGCTTTTTTAATTATTATCAGTATAATATATCACTTAAAATTAAAAAAATATCTAGTTGTCGACTGAGATTGCTTGGTGGACACCTAAATAAAAAGCTTACTGTTTTCAAAGTTGGTTAAAAGCTAAGGTGCAGTAAAGCCTCATTAATAACAGGGCAAACGTGTAAGCTTTTAAATGTCAATTACTTGGTGATCACTTTTTCAAATTTTGCTATTTTAACATATATTTACAAATATAATTATTACATCCATCGATACATACAAAGACTGGCTTTGTTACACGATCGGAAAACGTTCAGGATAATAATGATTTATGCTATAAATATAAGATTTCAAGAATCATTTTCATAAACGAGTTTTGTTTTAGAATTTATGGTTATTAATGTTTAGTAGTATTTTTTTATTTAGTAAATGTAATCATAGTTTTTAGTACTATTTTTTTGTATTAATACATAGCATATTTTTTTAGTTAATAATATTAATTTAAATATTGCTTAAAAATGAAATAGTAATAATACCATTCCATTTCAAAATCGTCAATTTGAAAGAAATGTAATATTTTTAAACATTTCACATATTTAAAATAGATATTCAACATGAATATAAAGCTATAAATCTATAGATACACTAGCATATACTTGCGTCAGTAGATATAAAGAACGTGTGCTAAATGGCCTTAGAAGGTTTCTTCGTGACACAACCTTATACGTAAATCTTGGCTTCAATTATATTAGTGTAGCGGTTTTAATTAGAAAACTGATTACGAGCCCGATAACGACGCACCCAACGTTGAGACATAACGGCGTATTACCTAAAATATCTATTATATCTTTTATATAAAAATTGACATTTAAAAGCGGGGACGGAGAAAGCAGGGACAAAGCAACGTAATGTCTTAACACTAGGTTCCCACAGTCCCTGCATTTCCCTCTGCCTACCCTGCCATGTGCGAAATAAAAAGATATACTTGTTTTTTATTTTAGGTCTATATTTAGATACTCCGTTTCCCGCTTTTTAACTTTCACGAGATATTATGTTCATCTAGAATTTAATTGTTCTCTTCTCTAGAAATTCTGTAAATCTCTTTCTTCTAAACTCTCTCCTCTCTAAATTAAAATTGATTTAGTTATAAATATTAAACATTGTTGATCAACTAACTATGGCATGCCATTTTGATTTTTGATTTGAACAGTTGATTTTAGGCATCTTCAACTCTTTGCCAATTTAGGTTTAAAAAAGTTAGCCTGGCAGTGGAACATGCGGCATCGAGTGTCGCCATTCTACATGTACATGTTTTGTTTTTGTTTGGTTCAAAACTGGAATGATATATTACTACTACGCTTCTAGTCCACTATCCGGTTCTACTAATATTACTAATGCTTGCATAATTTTAGTAGAAGAAAATACTATGCAACCGGCACAGTAAAATTAACTAAAAAAAATTATGTACTTGTTTATAAAAAACATCTTAAATTATTCTTATTTTCCACGTTATTAAGATTAATTTCAGAATTAAGTATTGCCATTCTACAGTCAGTATCCAAATACGTATGTATTTAAGTTAAAAACGGTTTTCTTAAATTGGCAATGTTTTTCTAACGTAAACTATAATAATGAGTCAAAAATATGGCTTAATGACTATATAATATAAGTTCTAATTATTATAACCCACGTTTCACAAAGTAACGCGAAGTATGCCAAGCGATATTATCATAGAACTTTAATAACTTAGTGAATACTGTTTGAAATTATGTCTTATAATCTAGTTCTTAATATGTTATCGACTTAATTTTTTTATATCCGCGTCAGAAATTAATTAAATATAATAAAATATATCAACATCAGGCATTCGAGCAAAAAGCATACGAATATAAATTGTGATAATTTCATTTTAGTTTTAACACAAATTCACACCGAAAATTTCGCTACGGTAATTTGGTTTTTTTTTTCAATTTATAGGTAGTTAATATGCAGTACTCACTACTATATGTACATATATGGCAATTATATAATAAAAATAAAAATGAAAAATATTAGCTTCTTGTTCTTTTTTTTGCTTATGCTCTATTTTCATTTCGTCTATTTCAGATTTTTAAACTTTAAAATTTATCAAATTTTAAAAATATCGTGAAAGAGATAATCTTTAAATACAATAATTGCAATCTAGAACTTAAATTAATATAAAAACAACTTAAACTAATTAAAAAATGGTACTTTGAAAAACTTAATGTAAAAAAATACCTTTCCCCATATAAAATACTACGCCGATCATATAAATTACGTACATTTAATATGCATTTACCTATTTATAACCTAAAAAGAATATCTCTTATCTCAGCAAGAGATATGGCAAGCCATATTTCTGTGAAGTACAAAACATCTGTTTGATAAAATAGCTCAGCGAGTAGGTACTTGAAACGGGCGGATTATGTCTAACAACTGACGCTGGTCTTCTAATTTTACATCCTTATTGCGCTGTAACGGCGCATTAAACTTGTAAGTAAAATATATGTGGTTCGCTTTAATTATTCATATTATGTTAAAAATAGACGTTGGCTTTTCATGTCTCAACACAAAATGTATATATTAAAATTGATATAGAGACAAAAAATAGAGTAACGTAATAAGATAAATGTAAAGCGTTCAGTTCTGCCACTCTTCTTCAATGTTTCAACAGTTGGTCGATATTGGAGAATAAAGAGTTTCTTCACTCTGTTTATCCTGATTTAGGCAGGAACGCATTTAGAAGAAAGCAGAGAAAAAGAGTATTATAAGCGAATTTGTAAGCGAAATTAAGTATCTAATATTTCGACTGAAAGCAAAGATCAAGATCTTTGCTTTGGCAAAGAGTGATAGACTTAGTAGTTTATGTATAAAAATATATATTATGTTGTTTTTCTGTATACTACCCGTTTCCTTTTGATTTTGTTTAGGAAATATAACGTTAAAACACTCTGTTTATAGCTTTATACCGGAATTTGACACAGTATTGTAAGTAACGAAACGTCGCACTTTTTTATAAGTGTAATATAGTGGAATTGAATATAAATAACTCCTCATAAGTAGGCATCAAAACTTAAAATAACTTACCAAAATAAATTACCTCTTCTTAACCGATTTCATAAAAAGGAGGCTCTCCATTTGACTGATTTTCCCTTATATGCAAATATTAATGCGTTTACTGTCAGATATTGTTCAAATACATAGATAGTTTACTTAGTGTACTAGTAGATGTATGTACGTTATTTCTACTACAATTTTCGTTTTTCATTTCATAGCTTCACGCTTTATCCCGCACATGACAGGGCAGGCAGAGGGAACTGCAGGAACCGTGGGAACCTAGTGTTAAGACACTCCGTTGCTTAGTCCCTGCTTTCTCCGTCCCCGCTTTTCGCCTTTTTTTCGAGGTATTGCGCGTTGAGTGGCGGAACTCAACGCCGCGCTTTGCCTAATTTACCAGAGCGAAGAAAATGGAAATAGAAAAATCCATCTTCTCCGACTGGGGATCGAACCCAGAAACCGTCGCGTTACAGGCACATGTTGCGCCTCTGCGCCACGACGGTCCTCAATATTAAATTATCCTTTATTTAAATACCAATTTAAAGTCCTGCTTAGGGTAAAATAAAGATATTTTTTATTTTAACAAAAAAATCTATTGTGTTTCAATTACAAAGACCTTTGTCCAACAGCAATATCGTTAGTGAAAACAAGAATGGTTGTAGCAATTCGTTGCTTGCACATCAGTTACTTTATTTATATAGTCTCAAGAATATACGCTGTCGTTATTTTAAAATTTTGTTTGTTTACCTTTTTTTGTATATTATTTATTCTAAAAAAATTTCAAACGTAAAAATTCACGAGTACTTACCCTGTCTTAATGACTGACTGACTAAACTACTTTTTTATGTGTTTACGCTTTATCCCGCTCATGGCAGGGTAAGCAGAGGGAATTGCAGGAACTACAGGAACCCAGTATTAAGACACTCCGTTGCTTAGGCTCAGCTTTCTTCGTTTCTGGTTTCCGCCTTTTTCGAGGCATTGCGTGTTGAGTAGCGAAACTCAAGCTGCGCTTTGTCTAGTTTCCAGAGCGAAGAAAATAGAAATAGAAAAATCCATCTTTCCCGAGTGGGAATCGAACCCACAAACCGTCGCGTTTACAGGCAGACGCTACGCCTCTGTGCCACGACGGTCTTATATACAAAAGGTCTTATGTCTTATATAAAGTACATTTCATGTATATATATATATATATATATATATATATATATATATATATATATATATATATATATATATATATATATATATATATATATATATATATATATATATATATATATATATATATATATATATATATATATATATATATATATATATATATATATATATATATATATATATATATATATATATATATATATATATATATATATATATATATATATATATATATATATATATATATATATATATATATATATATATATATATATATATATATATATATATATATATATATATATATATATATATATATATATATATATATATATATATATATATATATATATATATATATATATATATATATATATATATATATATATATATATATATATATATATATATATATATATATATATATATATATATATATATATATATATATATATATATATATATATATATATATATATATATATATATATATATATATATATATATATATATATATATATATATATATATATATATATATATATATATATATATATATATATATATATATATATATATATATATATATATATATATATATATATATATATATATATATATATATATATATATATATATATATATATATATATATATATATATATATATATATATATATATATATATATATATATATATATCCTAGTTTAAACATAATTTTATGTACTGGACTAAAATATCAAATAAAATATTCTTTCTCGTATAGCAAAAGCATGATAAAGCAACCCTTTTCCCATGTATACAGAATAACGATACCACAATACAAAGCTCATTTACATATGCGTCGAATGATGTACTAATTATCGCTAAAAGGTTATTAAATACTTACATAAATATCATTCCTTTTGCGAAATATTTTACACAAGCTTTTTTAGGATTCCGTGCATGAAAAAGAAAAAGTACATTATTTACTTTTCAGGATCACTATAAGCTTAGTCTGTCTGTCTGTGTTGGTAGTTTGGTATATCTGTGATCCTCTGCATAAAATAATTAAATTTCTAACACCTTAACCACAACATACACGAGTTTATTCTTTTCATACTAAGTAAAAAGCTAGAACGTGCATTATAAATAAATAAAAATAACTAAAATTGATACATAGGACACAAGGTCTTATCACCAACTTATATATTTAATTTCGTACAAAATAAGTGCACACGTGCGCAATATTAAGATTACCACGTTTAATAAGTTGTTTTTTTTCGTTGTCATACAGCGTTAGCAAGAAATAGAATCGTAACTGCGTGAGTACAACGAGCACTTGACCGATATTTTAAAAATTAATAGTATTTGTCAAGAGTTATGGCGCAGTATTAGATGTTGTAGCTTGATAGTAGTACGTTCGTTTCGTAATTGTAATTAAAATACTTAATCAATATTAAATTACTTTATTGTTTGGCTTATCAAAATTGTTAAACAAAGAGTTGCTGACGCATGAAATATTCGTTGCCATAGCAACGTTTATGTCACTATATCCTAAAATATATATGGTTAAACGTGTAGTGTGTACTATAATCATTCTATGACTCTAAAGTATTTCTAATTTTTTTTTATAAATATATAGAATCTCTTTACTCAATTACTTTTGCAAAATTTAAACGTATCAAACTTTATAATACGATATTGGCTAAAAGAAGTTCAAAATTTTTTTTACCTATTAATAAATTATAGAGAAATGACGTGAGTCATAAAATCTGACTTACAAAAAAATTAAATCTAATTTTAATATTAATAAACGATCCTTGGTTATCACTTACTTAATTGGAACAAATTAAGTAGTAATTGAAATAATAATAATCTTTTAAAAAAGATAGAATGCTATAGCTTGGTCATATATTTAGGTTATTTTTTTACCTTCACAATTTCGACGTAAAACCTAATGTTAAGATATGCATTTCTGGCTACCGGGGGATTGAGTGGCTTAATATCGCACTTGCCAGTTGCCAGAGTAAAAAAAATGGAAATGAAATAATTCATACTTCCTGAATGAAAATTCAAACCCATGATCTATCGTGTATATAGGGAGACGCTACGCTCCAGTACCACGACGGTCCTAGTTATGTTTGTAGCAAGTACAAATTAAATATGTACACTCTAATACTATAGTATAAATATAGGTTGTGATATAAAATATAGGTTCCTTTAACATAAATTGTGTGATCAACAATTTTACACTGGAAAAAAGGCTACACTTTTTCAAAGCTATGTAATTCAAAAGTAAAAACGGGACTTTTATACGATCAGAATTTTGTCCGTGTGACAACACTATTTCTTCAGAACACGTGGAGTAATTATAGTAAAAAGTAAAAAAACAAATATTAATAGTAGTTTAAAATTGGGAATTTAAGTTTGTTACCTTTCAAACATCTTCTCGTTCATCTAAAATCATGTTACTGGAGATCCTCTTCTTAACTGAATTCCTTTAACTACCGTGCATAACGAGTCAAAGATATCAAGAGTTTTAGTTAAATTTTAAATCCACATGTTATATACAGACCATTCGTTAATCAATTTTATATAAATAAATATTTATAAAATTATGTTTTTAAAAGAGAAATAAATATTCGTTGATTAATCTTGAATTCCAAAAATATTTATCGCCAGCAATTATATAAAAAATATTTTTTATATAGATTTCTAATATTAATAATACATTTTTTTCTTCCACTAAAATATATGAAAAAAAAAAAAACATTTCAAACAATACTAAGTAGATAGTTAATAAGGACTTTTATTATTGACATAGTTTTTCTTGGAATGAAAATTAATCGTTTTACCGATAGTCAATCAATTTTACTATCATGACGTGTTCAGTCAAATAAACACACCAACATTTACAAAATGAGCCCACAGTAAGTCAAACAATTTTTTTTCCTATAATATATTTTTATTCACATAACAAGGTGTTAAGCACTTTTATTTCAAAATTAAAAAAAATATGAGCTATAAAGCGTAATGTTAATAAATCAAGACCGTAATCATGTTCGTGATACCATATCAAGCTATTTTTAAATAACCACGCATTGTTAGAAGCCTTCTAATGCTTCCACGCGAATAGGCGACATATAATAATAAAAAATAAATACTTAAATTTATTACTAATTTACGTTTAAACATTACTTTCGTTACATTGCTATATTAATGATGATATCTACACAAATTATTATATGTTGAGCCATTTAACTCTAGTTCATAGCAATTTGACATTTATGTCTTTAGGAACAGGGCCTGTAAATTAGTCATTATTACGCTTGTAACGTGACTAAGCAAAGAGCTTTCAAAATATAGTTATCAATGTCATAGAAAGTGACCGGAATAACTTCGTGACGGCTAATCGAGAGACAATTTGTGTTATACAGCATATAATAACTGGGTAGGTTTAAACTTTGTGCTAAAATAGATCTTTCACTGCTTTCTCAAATTAAAAAGAAACTGTGAGCGTCATTCGACGTAATGACAAAAAATTAATAAGATAACTATTTTCCATGCCTTATAAAATTAATCAAGGAAAACCTGACAAGAAACTGTATTTTCAAAATTGATTTACTATTAATTTCTGTTGACAAATAAAAATCATTGTAAATTAAGGCCTCGTGGCACAAAGGGACAACGTAATCTGTAATCACGATGATACATAATCAATACCCAAAATCCACATATTTAAATTGTTTTCGTACTCTCGTTTTAAGAAAATATGTAGTGTATAGAAAATGTAATGCGCATTTTCTTGTGTCAGTCGAAAGTAGCTAACTAAGCTTTTGGTTTTTGAAAAGGCTTTTTTATGCAAAAAAAGCTCTATATAGATTTTAATAGTGTGTAATGGTTTTAATTTTCAAACCTACACACTATTTTGCACTTCCTGTCAAAACGCTAACTTCTGGAAAGCAAAGTTCCAAGCTATCTAGCTGATGGAAAACCAAACTTTGCTATTGTGCTTCACTAGCTTTACTTTATACTTATTAATATTGTTAAAATATGCACGGCTTGTTTACTTTGAAAGAAGAACTTGTTACATTGTATTGATCAGATTTTAAGAAAATGTACATAGAAAATACAATTCGGAAGAAGTGGAAAAATATATTAAATTTATAAATATATGCTACATTAAATAATACCGAATATAAGAATACCGTCGTGGCGCAGAGGCGCAACGTCTGCCTGTAACGCGGCTAACGCGACAGTTTCTGGGTCCGATCCACAGTCGGGGAAGATGGATTTTTCTATTTCCATTTTCTTCGCTCTGGCAACTAAGGCAAAGCGCGGCGTTGAGTTTCGCCACTCAACACGCAATGCCTCGAAAACGGCGGAAAGTGGGGACGGAGTAAGCAGGGACTAAGTAACGGAGTGTCTTAACACTAGGTTCTAATAGTTCCTGCAGTTCCCTCTACCTACCCTGCCATGTGCGGGATAAAGCGTGAAGCTAAAAAAAAATAATAATTATTATTATATTGTTTTAATTAATATTTCATAAATATTCATTAATATTTCATAAATATTCAGTGTCTCTTAGAATTTATAATAGTATGTCAAATTTAACATGCATACATACATATAGGTTATTTTAAAAGCAATTTTTTGGTCAATTTTACATATTAATCAACAAGAGCTGATAAAAACGTAATAATAACGTTTATCTATACTAGTATTATAAAAGGTAAACTTTGTTTGGTTGTAATGAATAGGCTCAAAATTACTGAATCGATTTTAAAAATTTTTTCACCATTTTTAAGCTACATTACCCACGAGTAATATGTAACACACATTTTATTTTGGAAAAAATAGGGTTCCGTAAAATATTTAGGTTTTTCGGAAAGAAGCTGTAAAAATTAACAAGACAAGTTACTTGTTTTGCGTACGCTGCCTAAACTATAAAAGATTGAATCATAAAATGTTTTAATTAATAGTAGGTTTTATAAATATCTATAAAAAATTCCGCGACACACTATACCTATCTTTGTCGAGTGAGGCACAACAACCATTTTTTTTATTTAAAAATCTTGATTTTTTTATTAACTTCCTTTTAAACGCGCTTTTACTCACGCTAATATTATAATCCTTATTAAAATAAATTATTTCATCACTAAATATAGTTTATTTCTATGACATTTAGTCTTTGAATGATTAAAATTGGACACTTTGTTTTGAAGTTATGGTGAAAATAAAATATTACGATTTCTACTGAACCGCCACGACCAATCCACAAAAAGACAGTCTGTGCCATCTGCGGATGATGACTCTCGTCGTTGATGTTAGTGTCGATGTCTTTGAATTGACCTAGGAATCATTTTGCTAATAGTGTTTTTCTCGGGTAGGCTTTTTGAACGGTAACCGAGACGAGAGAGAAAATTACGCGGGCGGAGCCGCGGGTGTCCACTAGTAAATAATAATATAGAGGATGGCTTAATTCAAACTCGATAATATAGTCAAAGCTAAGCCAAAAATTTATAAAGACTAAATCAGATTTGACGACAGCTAAGTAAAAGAAATGCCTGTATATATTATGTTATTTCTGTTTCTCCTAATACTTTATATTCTGTTCATAACTTGGAAATTTCATTTTATATTTGAATTCTAAGCGTAACACCTTTTTGCTTGCTGACCTTTTTCGTTCAATTCGATTGAAGGGTGTACAATTAAGCGAAAAGGTAATTTACATCTGTCCTAGACAGGCGTGTCCGTACAGCGACTCTGTCCCAAGAGAATAGCTAATGATCGTCTTTATTGCCTTAAAAGAAGCAACTTTATTAGTTTTGTGTTAATATCAAAATTTCAAAATTGGTAATAAAACTTAATTAAATAATTTTTCGTGCTGGTAGTGTAAATTATAAGAAAATTTCGCATGCGACTGATTCGATGACAAAAACATTTTTTTATAGGTTAGTTTTTCAGAACAGTAGACCTGACGAATATCACAAAGCTCTCTAGGTCTGCATGATTCAATTCTTGATTAAAATGTTTATTCTTATGAAAGATACACAGCAACTCGGAGCTTTTCACATTAAAGAAATATAAGAAAAAAGAAATTATTTGAAATACTGAGATTTTCTTGCCCGAACTGGAAACTGAAAGTAATTTATTTTCCCAAGTGAGTTTTGAATACACTATCTTGGCATGTCTAATTAGATACTGTGTCACAGTGCCACAATAGCATTCTGTCACTGTACATCATATATAGTAAAATTTACCCTCTATTGTGTTTTAATTTTATTTATTTATCAATTAATTCCTACAGTCCAATAATATATTTAATTGCATGTACGTGTTTTCTGGATTTTAACAACAACATAAAGAGATTTTTACTAAAACCAATAAAACGTAAGTTTTTACTGCGTAGTAAAATCATGAGGTGAAGAAAGAAAATAATGAAAAACGTCAAGAACAACCAAGTCTGTGTTGTAAAATAACATATTGCAAAAAAATACTTATATTGAAATTAAAAATTATTTACTTAAATATAGCTGATACATGATAAAGTTTTTAGAATAAATTAAATACCATCACAATCACTGCATTTGTAAAGCACGTATCTAAGCTTTCGTATACTATTACTTAGCCCGGTTACGATCCCAAAGGGCCCATTAACATTACGTTCCACGTACCAATAAAATATACTTACATCTGTAACTCAATCACATTTTTATAGCTCTGGAGATTTAAATGGAGGAAAAGTAAATACTGTAGTATATTGGACATTTTTACGTTTAGATTAGATTAGTATGTAGTATGGAAAAGTGTGATTTATAAAGAAATACACTACGATTAAGATTTTTATTTTGGAAGATAGATTTTATAATAAATAGTGACAATTTACATTTTAAAATATTTACCTTTTTTATATTCTTTACGCTGTATACCGCACATAGCAGAGTAGGCATAGGGAACCTCAGCAACCGTGGAAACCTAGTGTTAAGACACTCCATTCCCCGTTCTGTATATATATATATATATATATATATATATATATATATATATATATATATATATATATATATATATATATATATATATATATATATATATATATATATATATATATATATATATATATATATATATATATATATATATATATATATATATATATATATATATATATATATATATATATATATATATATATATGTAAATGTTATTACAAATAAAAATACTATCTTATAAACTATTGCATAGTTAGAACTGGTCTAACTGACTTTAGTTAAGGTTATGTTAAAAAAGTTATGAATAAAAAATATATATTAATATGTATGAAAAAAATATATATTAAAATATATATTAATATTAATATATATGCTTTCTATATCACATACATTTTTTTATTAAAGAACTTCATTTAAATAACTATAATTTAGATAAAACCTACAAAAAATGTAAAATATAACTTTGTTCTATCCAATTTCAGATTTCCAATATCACTAAAATTGAAACTCAATTTGATCTTAAGTGCTTCATCTTTCTTTTCATTCTGTAGACGTTAATTGATTTATCACGCGGTTAGTGAAGACGTTCCAGGCTTAACCTCATCTTTGCTTCCCTAGACAATACAATTTCATTTGTTATTCTTGCTTAAGTCTTAGAGGATTTACATAGTTTTCTTTATATTTTTAATTATTCTTTTGTTCTAACTGGAATGTTATATTGTGAAAAATCCTTTTAATGAAAAACATAGCATATTAGAATGTTACAGCATGTGTTATCTTATCGTGGCATAGTGTAGGTTTGATTTGCACATGAAATTTCGTTTCTCTGTTTTGATAAGACGAAGTGCGGGACGAAATAATAATAATAAGCCCGCAGGGCAGCTTGTGGCGAGCTCATGGGGAGTGGCGACCCCATGGACCTGAGTCCTCCAGAGGGCAATTGTAATTTATCCCCCGCCTCTGGCTTGCTTTCATTGGCCGGAAGATTGGAGCGCAAGAGCTTTATGTTCGAAAGGGTGGAAGTGCTCAATTTGCGTAATAACTGGGAAACCCGCTCACGAGCTTCTCGTGATGGTGAAACCGGTGCACACCTCTCGACACCCTTAGCCGACCACACCGATGTTGCGCCCGAGGCACTACGCCGCTTTGTGGGGGCCCATCTAGTGGCAGGCGAGTCACCGTCCGTCGACCTTCCAATTTGAGACTGTTGAAATGGCGGACGTCCGTTAGTTTCATTCAATAGCCCAGTACCCAGTCTATCCAAACTCCATTCCATAGTAACAGTTTAGTTTTTCATATCCTTCATAGCTCCTACGCATTATCCGGCGACCACCTCTGGGCAATTACCTATGGTTACTCAGAGATGGATGTGTCACAGTAAAATCTTTTATATTCTCTAAGGGGCCTCTACGTGTTGGACCTGTGTCCCCACGCAAGCCTTCCAAAGGACCGGATTCAGTTGAACCCGAGAATTCCGAAAAAGAGAAACATAATAATAATATACTTTATTACATTTAAACAAAAGCTTAGGTACAATTTTGTTAACAATAGGCTAATGATTTAATAACAATAAAAATAAAAGATATCCTCTGTATCCAGACTAGTTTCCTGTATTCTGGTATACAACAATACATAAATATATTTATGTATTGCATATTTGAACGCAATTTCTTGTATTCGCGTGGAAAATGAAGAATGGGGTGCCTCTGTTATACCCTGCTGTATACGGCACAGATTATAAAGATGAAAATTATTTAATCATTGTTGTAATTTGCTATATATATTTATCTCCAACACTTTCTGGTGAAAACTTCTTTACGTTGGAAAAATTTGACAAATTTTTAATTTATTTTTATAGCACTTCAAAATGCTCGACTTCATATGCAATGTTAAATACCTATATTAAAAAAGTAATCAAAATTTAATGAATAATATTTAAAAATAATAAAGGTCCGTTAACAAAAACGATCCTAGTTAAAGTTATATTAGTTTATATATATATATATATATATATATATATATATATATATATATATATATATATATATATATATATATATATATATATATATATATATATATATATATATATATATATATATATATATATATATATATATATATATATATATATATATATATATATATATATATATATAGAATAATTAAATAATGGCTTCCTATTTATATATATACTAACTCCAAATCTCATTCTATGCTTTACTTGGGGTCGTAATATTAAACTTGCATGAAGAACTGACTTAAATGTAGATCAATTGCCTACGCATAATGGAATATCTTCTTAGAAGCTATATGCTCATTGATTATATATAAACATAAGAAGAAAGCATTCACAGCTATTTGTTGTTAAAATTAATATTTTCATTAGTGTTTTGTTTATTTATACATTACTAACACAGTTTGTGGAGTAAATGCTTTAATTAAAAATAATTTTAACTTATACTTCTTAATTAAGCGTCATTAAATGTCATAAACATACACATATATTTTTCTAGAATATGAAAAGAAGTTATATGTTATTTGTTTTATTTAGTTATTGTTATAGTATATTATATTTTTTAAAGTATTTATTTTATCTTTATAGAAATCGAAATAAACAAGTGTTACGTTTAGAAGCGATCATGTAATGACATTTGTCATATTATATTATGTAATAAAATCTCAACAAAGTGAACGCATATTGCTGCTACATAAAACAAGTATTAGTGTCATATAATTCGGTATATGGGATGGTATGCATGCGTTATTACCCCCACTTAACGACCATGATCTAGGTTATTAGCGAGTTAGTACGTCTGACATGCTGTAAATGGAGTTAGTGGCTTTTGGCATTTCAAATAGTGAACGCAAGGTGTTTACATATACTTGTACGTATATGATTTATGAGGTTAAGTCGTCGATTAATTATATACTAATGAAACAATATTTTGAAACGCACGCACATTATTATTTTCTTGTCAGGGAAAAATAAATTATTTTTTTTTTTTTTTAGCTTCACGCTTTATCCCGCACATGGCAGGGTAGGCAGAGGGAACTGTAGGGACCGTGGGAACCTAGTGTTAAGACACTCCGTTACTTAGTCCCTGCTTTCTCCGTCCCCGCTTTCCGCCTTAAAAATAAATTATCAATGTTATTTTATTTAAAGTCTAACATAAGTTTAAATTAATAATAATACAAATAGAATAATATAAAATTAAACGGTAAAATGAGCGTGGCTAAGCGAATGCTGTGAGACTTGTTCGTCTACAGCGCTATTTTTCAACCTCATTCTTATATAGACAATGTACATACAAATTCAATCTGTATATATAAATTTTTCCTAAATGATCTACTGACAGATAACACAACACAGATAAATTAGAAAAAAAATAAGTACAAAAAAGACTATAGTGTAGTATCAAATATCATGAGGACCGTTGTGGCGCGGAGGCGTAAGCGTCTGCCTGTAAACGCGACGGTTTCTGGGTTCGATTCCCACTCGAGGAAGATGGATTTTTCTATTTTCATTTCCTTCGCTCTGGCAACTAGGCAAAGCGCGGCGTTGAGTTCCGCCACTCAACACGCAATGCCTCGAAAAAGGTGGAAAGTGGGGACGGAATAAAGCAGGGACTAAGCAACGGAGTGTCTTAACACTAGGTTCATATAGTTCCTGCAGTTCCCTCTGCCTACTCTGCCGTGTGCGGGATAAAGCGTGAAGCTAAAAAAAAATCAAATATCAAATAAAGTGGAATGTCTGATCATTTAGAAAGAATTTTTGAAACTTGCAACTACTACAATATATATATATATATATATATATATATATATATATATATATATATATATATATATATATATATATATATATATATATATATATATATATATATATATATATATATATATATATATATATATATATATATATATATATATATATATATATATATATATATATATATATATATATATATATATATATATATATATATATATATATATATATATATATATATATATATATATATATATATATATATATATATATATATATATATATATATATATATATATATATATATATATATATATATATATATATAAAGGAAATGATGGAAAAATACGTGTTTTGTGGAATATAATCACATAGCAGGGTTATAACAGTCCGTTCCCCACTTTCTTCTTTTCGAAACATTGCGAGTCGAGTAGCGATACTTAATACCGCCCTTGTGCTTTATTTTTTATTGCGAGGAAAATGAAAGTAAATCATTCTCCTTCAGTGGGAATCCATAATATTTTTTTTTAAGCAAAAATCGAACCCACCAATAAGTCGACCGTATTAAAACTATATTAAACTTATTACGAATATTTACAACTATGGATATATATTTCATATCAATTTAAATATAAAAAATCGTCCGTGAATATAAAATTTACCATAAATGAAATATTCAATTTTTTCAAAAAATAATTCGTAAGCAAATGTACAATAATGGATACGAACATTTGATATTTTATTATTATTGTACTGTAAAGCTTTTATACTGATTTTTTTATAAGCTTTAATATTTACTAAAAGATATTAAAATATATATTTAATAAAAAACATATTTTTTTGTTATCATTTTTTTAAATAATAATTATTTTATAGGACTAACTTTCAAATAGTACGCTTTAACTAACCAATATTAATGACTTAGTATTTTAAGGGTTACATCAGCTATTCTTCAGGTCCAGTTCCATTGTGCGGGATAAAGCGTGAAGCTAAAAAAAAATCAAATATCAAATAAAGTGGAATGTCTGATCATTTAGAAAGAATTTTTGAAACTTGCAACTACTACAATATATATATATATATATATATATATATATATATATATATATATATATATATATATATATATATATATATATATATATATATATATATATATATATATATATATATATATATATATATATATATATATATATATATATATATATATATATATATATATATATATATATATATATATATATATATATATATATATATATATATATATATATATATATATATATTTATATATATATATATATATATATATATATATATATATATATATATATATATATATATATATATATATATATATATATATATATATATATATATATATATATATATACTTTTTTTTTTTGAAGAAATAAAACAATAGCTATAAAATTTTCGATAAAAGAGTTGTTGGAAATGATTTACTGCATCATCTATTTCAATTTATCTATTGATCTGCCAGTCACTTGTATATCGAAAGCAAACTCATCGTGCAACAGTGGTTGGTGTTTGTTAAACATCAATAGTACCACAAAAGAATCATTTAACATTTTTTTCATAAACTGCTTTGACTGAAACACGCACGCAGCTTTTACAATGAAATATCAATTTTGCATAGATTTTTATGACGGAAACACAAATATTTAGCTGTAAGCTTCAATACCATGCTTTGTGACAGTAAAAAATCTGACTGTTTTGATGGATGCACACGAAGTGCATCGACTTTGACGTACACGTGCCATATATGCACGTTAGTGGCTATGCAGATTAACTTCTATACCTTTGAGCATTTTAGGTATCTTTTAACGTGATTTTTATTTTTAAGCTTATTTTGTCTTGACATATTAAATTAAATAAAAAATGATATATTCGATGTCGATAAATTAATAGAAAATCTAGTCTATGATTTGTAATAAATCAAGTAAATATCGCAAAAATTAACGGTCTTATTCATATACAACGAATATTTATATACAATGAATTTATTAATATTTTTGTTATCCATAATGTACAATTCTAGGGAATATAAAAATAAAAAAAAAAAATCATATAAATATATGCAAATAACTGAGGATATCTTTAAAATGGACTAAAATTGGAAAGTTTATGTTTTTGGTTCATCACCTTACATGATTTTTTATTAAGAATTATGATGTACGTTATTGACGTAAGCCTTTAGGGCGCGGCGTATATATAACTTTCTTTTCCATACAAGGTTAGAACAAAGTTTATGAATTTCTCTAACATACACATAACGTCATAAGTTCAAGGGCGTATGCTTAGTTAGGGAATTACATTTGGGCGTGTAATATCCTTTTGTCACGATCGTTTGGTTAATTTTTAAACGATGATTAGGCAGGGATGATAAAAAATTAATCCTAAAAGTAGAAATATATATAGCCGAAGATAAGGCAAAATACTCATCAAAAATTATTTACTAACACACAAGGAATTTTTTGAAAGTATCTCAACAATATGTTTAGATTGCCTACCCACATATAATAATGATATAAGATTATAGTGTAAAAGTTAAAGAAATGTAGTTCTTAGAAATGAGATATGCATCTTTAGATGATGAAGTGTTACCGAAGTGAAATGAACGTATCAAACTTCGTAGAGATAAATCTTAAAGAAATATGAAATTTTATCATTTCATTCAAATTCGTTTCCTGCAGTAGTACATCGTAGTTTTTTTGTTTCTTTTTTCTATTATATAATATTCTTTTGAGGCGATAGTAGTTTTGTGGGACAGCGTAAGATTTATTTATATAATTGTCCTTGTTTGTTTGTTGTTGTACATATGTTGTGTTTCACGTTACTTAATACTATACAAAATCACGAAAGTCATTGTCATATTTTTAAACATTTTACTTATTTATGTGACCAAGGGTCAAGTATGCGGGTGGAACGAAATCGATATGAATAGTTCGATATTTTTCTATTTGGTTAGGTTAGGTTAGTTTAGGTAGAGAGTTAACTGAGGCTGTCGTGACCTAGCGTAGAGCCTTTTGACTATAATCACAATGGTTGTAATTCAGTACCCATGCGGAAGTGAATAATTGAATGTATTGTTTTCATTCATTTGTGCCCATCGGCATCACTAATGTTGCATATTATTACAGATCCTCTATAACACATCTCTCTAAAATTGAGTACAATATGGGGAACGGAATGTCTTAACACTTTTTTTAGCTTAACACTTTATTCTGAAATTAGCAGGTTAGGCAGAGGGAAACGTAGGAACCATAGAAACTCAGTTTTAAGCTACCTACCTACCATGGCACAGCGGGAAGCAAAAAAAAATTTAAAATGTTAACAATGTCTCCCAAAGTAAGAATAACAAAATTCTAAATAATCTTGTGATCAGAAAGATTTACAGCGAATACATAGAAGTCTGTGAAGATAATACATTTTCCTTTATCCTTTTTCCTTTATCAAGTCGCTTAATATAAATGTTTCTATTTATTATTTTAGTCAACATATATATATATATATATATATATATATATAATATATATATATATATATATATATATATATATATATATATATATATATATATATATATATATATATATATATATATATATATATATATATATATATATATATATATATATATATATATATATATATATATATATATATATATATATATATATATATATATATATATATATATATATATATATATATATATTGAGCATTTTTACAAGAAAAAAAATAATGTATGTTTGTGTATACACTGATACACTTATAAGAAAATACAGTCAACAATTTAATTACAGGTAATAAATATTACATTTTTCTTTCAAAGTCAAAGTCAACCAATTTTATTCAAAATAAGAAGTACAAGCTTCATTTTTTGAACGTCAAATAATTAATTTAATTTACCACCGGTTCGCTAAAGTTAATGCCTCATACATGAGGAGATCCGGCGCAAGAAACTCAGCGGGACTTAATGTTTTTTTATTTTTGTCTTTGTTTTTTTAGTTTTTCAGAAATTTACAATTTTACAATTCTAATTATTGACAACGATACTCTTGAACTAGACTGGGGCGAGCATTTCATTCCCAAGGCGTGTTGTCATTTATGAAATTATTAATATGGTAATAATCTTAACACATGTCGTTTCACAACTCTTTTAAATTGTGATATAGAATAATCTTGGACGTTTTCTGGGATCCTATTGTAGAAGCATACAGACTGTCCCATAAAAGAATGATTATGATCCTCCATAAACGAATAGCGGATGCGATGTAGTCTAGTAACAGGCGCGGTAAGTTTATACCTGTTTCTTGTATTAATATTGTGTACATCACCGATTTTGGTAAAATCGTTAATATTTTTTTACATACGTTAAATTATCAAAGACAATAACAAAAGACAAAATTAACAAAGATATTGTGATGCAATTTTATTATATTTATTTCCTTAAATTTTTGTCTTAAGGTATCTTTTAGATTTAGGTTATAGATTGCGCGAATAGCCCGCTTCTGCAGGACAAACATGGAATTAATAAAAGCTGTATTACCCCAAAGCAAATTGCCATACGACATAATGCTTTTAAAGTAATTTAAGTGAACAAGGCGAGCGGTATCCATATTAGTTAATAATTTATTTTTTTTGACAGAAAACGCTGCTGAGCTGAGCCTATTCGCCAATCCATTAATATGAGTTCGCCACTGTAATTTAGAGTCCATGGTGATACCTAGAAATACCGTAGAATCGACGGGTTCCACAGTTTCACCACTCAAAAGTACATCGGCTTTAACAGTTTTTGTATTTGGCATTCTGAATAATACACATTTAGTTGTTTTACTATTCAGTCGTAAATTATTAACACTAAATCAATGTACTATTTTTGAGAGTGCATTGTTGACATCACCATATACGTTTAGTCGTCTTTTCATTTTGAAAATCAATGAAGTATCATCAGCAAACAATACTATCTCATGGTCCCTTCCAACTAGATGAGGCAGATCATTTATATATATTAGAAATAGGAAAGGACCAAGAATAGACCCTTGTAGGACCCCCATACTAATTAATGAACCAGAAGATTTAGCTGTTAGCTAAATAAGAGGTTAGAAGATCGAGTGCACGTCCCCTTATGTCGCAATGGTGTAGCTTCATGACCAATGTGGAGTGCTGGACGCAATCAAATGCTTTGGACAAGTCACAGAACATACCAAGAGCGTCCTGTGACTCCTCCCAAGCCTCGTAGATAGTTTTTATCAGTCCTATTCCAGCCTCGGTAGTAGAACGACCTTTAGTGAAGCCATACTGTTTTTCATGCATAAGATTACGCACATTAAAATGCACTCATATTTGATTTAGTATAATTTTTTCAAACATTTTACTTAACGTGAGTAGTACAGATACTGGTCTAATGTTTTTGGGGTCTGCTGTACTATCAGTTTTAAATATAGGTATGACTTTACTAAATTTTATTAAATCAGGAAACACACCATGTTCTATACAATTATTAAATATGTATAAATAGTTATATATAAATAGTTGCGAGGTAAGGAGCAACAGCGTCTATTATACAACTAATTAGTTTTACAGAAATGCCCCATAAGTCGGTTGTTTTCTTCATATTTAGGGACTTCAATGTTTTAACAATATCTGTAGAAGTAACTAGCTTAAATTTTAATTCTACGTTCTTTAAATATAAGTTTACTCAATCTAGGTCTAATTTGTGTCATATACAACATGAATCTGATGCATTTTCTAGGAAGGTAAAATTGATGTTTTTTTTATATACCGGGTACAGAAAGACCATATTCACATTTTTTTTCAATTTTTCTCTACCACTTATTTACTTTATTTAGTGATTGTTTCCCTTATCATTTTGTACGGAGATATTTCTTAATTTTCAAAGATAGAGAGATCACATGAGACGGATTAATGGGGCTTATATGAATATTTGATTAGTGTAAGGGAAGCACTATCCTAATTTAAACGTAACTTTGTGTAATTGCTTCAGTATCTTTTAATTTGAGGATTAAGGCAGTGCCTAATCGAATTTATAAATTCCCGCGGGACAGTGTGGTACTTTAAAGTTTGGTGTAAGGGTAGTAATTATAGGAAATCAATATAAAATAGACTGCTGTTATAGCTACTTATTATTTATTCAAGAATATTTGACTGATACCATGTGATAGTAGTCTTTGATCACACGTTACTTTTTTACTGTGTACAAGTCAAGCGTGCCCGCCATATTATCATATGATAAAACTGCATATAAAAGAGAGACATAAAAATAAAATAAATAAAATTTAATAGAATAGAACAGAGAATAGAGAACGAAGAATGCAGAGAGAGAGAGAATCACTAGGTTGTCAAAGCATTACCTTTGAAATAAATGAAATAACAAATAAAAAAGTAAATAAATAAATAAAAAGTTAAAAAATAGTAAATAAAATCAAAAATTAAATAAAATATTAAATAGAAATTAAGCTTTCTACAAAAGTTTACAAGTATTGGCTTTCTAAGAATGTGATAAGCTTTTCAAAACAAGATTACATTGAGTGTTGAATTTACGAGTTCTGAAATAGAACAAATGCTATAAAAGAAGTGAGTTACAACGTATTATAGTAATTTTATAGACATTTTTACTATTATATGTTTTATGTGCATTATTTAAAAAAAACATTTTATTACATAATTTCTGAATTTAATAATTTCCTATTATGGTAGTATACGTTCTTTCACAATCCCTTGGTGTACATGGGCGTAGATAAAATATTTTCGAGGGTCTTGTTTCAACTAATTTAAAGGGAAATCTTCAATTTTATTTAAAATGATATTATACCTAAGTTCTTCCAAAATAATTGTCAATCTATATTGACTTTATTTTTAAACTCTATTCCAATACTCGCCTTTCATTTTTGTTACTAAAAATTAAAGGATATTCTAGATAATTTTAGTAATATCACTCCTATTTTAAAAGCAATAAGCACTTTAGCTTATGACAGTTTACTCGTGACATTGCATATTTTGTAATCAACAATTTTAAAAGGCTATAGCGCAGTGTGACAGCTTTTCACTGTAAACGAAGGTAATAAATTTGATTTTTACTAGAGAAACCTTTTGAAATTGATTTAAATTTTCCCACACTGATAACATAAAATGTGGCATTAACTTTTGCCACTCAATAAGCAATATCTCAAATTCGAGTGAACCTAGTGTCTTAGTTCTAATTCTCTCTGTATATCCTAGTATACAGTTGATGTGTCACACTAAAGCTAAAGCTGTCAAATAAATAGCTTTTTAATATTTTGTATACAAATTAAAAAAATATAACTACAAGTTAGCTACAATGTACCTATAGACATTATGTAGGTAATCAAACGTCCTTCGACGTCTTTAACAAAAAACACAAGAGTTTATTTGAACAAATCGATACAATGAATAAATAATTAATTAATCACCATGTAAGCTGTGTAATTTGAAACTGGTCAGTAAAGTGAAATTTTCTATAAAGATGTATACGAGTATGTATTTTCTTTTATTATTGTTTTAAAAAAAGTTGTTGCTACAAAACCCTTTATTTCGTATTTTTTTCCATATATTTAACTCTGGCAACATTTGTACATCTTAGGGAAGTTTAATACTTGTCTATCTGTAACATCGTAGCTCCTAAACGAATGAACTAAATCTTGATATACTTAATTTATTGTTTATATATTTTGTGTTTTAAGTTCGTTATTAAAGAAACTTACATAAAATTACATTTAATTCAATATTTTCTTTCTTGTTAATTTTATAATATTACTGACAATAAATAACCTTGATTTAATACTATTGTCCAACGCAGTAATAATAAAATAAGTAAGTAATATAAATTAATTCTAAATTTTCAACAGAGTTGGCTTTTAAGTAACGTCTTTTTATTTTGTGCGTTTACTTCATTTTTTGAGAGAAAACATAAGAAATCTCACCTGTGACTAAATATAACTATAATATACTACAATAATAAAATATATC
Organism: Dione vanillae; assembly: GCA_037178615.1. Classification (NCBI taxonomy): domain Eukaryota; kingdom Metazoa; phylum Arthropoda; class Insecta; order Lepidoptera; family Nymphalidae; genus Dione; species Dione vanillae. The sequence continues at coordinate 383,083 of JAZFAU010000141.1, forward strand.
CATTTAAAAACAATTTTATATAACGATTGCCTGCTTATCTTATTTCCATTTATTTTTATGTTTTAATATTCTCATTTTACCGGTCAGCTCGCAATATAGGTCGTGTCTTTTACTGTTATCGATCGACCACTTGTTTATATTTGTACATTTGTGTTACCAAAGTAGCTTTTTCGATATCCATTAGCGGAAGCTACATATACGTTGAATGAGCTTTATATATTTTCTTTAAGGAAGCCTATTTCCGCAAATTCCGCGATTCTTATATTCATTTATATTAAATTCATTTTAATCTTTACAGTTACTAGTTACTAACAATATTTTCTGTTGTATAGAAAAATTTATTATGTAAAACGTAAATAATCGATATTACAATAATAAGTAGGATATTATATATAGAATATTTACGTTTTAAAATTAAATGATTGTACCCTGTGGCTCTCTCGACTATAAATAACTGATACATTCAAAATTCCTGAGAAAATCTGACAATGATAGTAGGTTAGATCTAAACTAGGAAGGTGTTGTAACATAGCCTTTTTCGATAAATTACTTATTTATCCAAGATAAAATAATTCAGTTTCAACTAGTTCCTGAGTTTGAGACTCTTCAATTTCAAAAGAACAGGGCTTATAATAACGATACTAATATAGCTTAACTGTATATACAATACGTATTTTGAGAGAATATTGTCTTATATAAAAATTATTATAGACAGCCATCATATTCAATTAATTTAATAATGTTTTCTTGTGTATCTTATTCGTATTATTACGTCTGAAGTATCTCAAACTAACGAGATTGACAAATGATCGTTAAATTGTGGTTTTTAACTTCAAATTTATGTGGGACGGAAAATCCACATAGAATTTTGTTTTCCTTTTTTTTAATTAAACACTTGATTCAACATTTTTTGTGACTGTGAAAATATGATTTATTTTCAAATAATCGTCTATTTAATCTAATTTAAACGATAAAAAACTTCATCGATTACAATTATCGATTAATATTCGAAAAAAACGTAATGAAGCTTGTCCGGTAAATTAATGTACAAAATAAATAACATATATGCGGACTCGTATTAAGATATAGTGAACTACTAACAACAATGTATTTGGTCACAAGTAACAATACAATTGTAATTTATGGTCGAACGACTAAATGAGTTCCGCCTAAATGTCACGCTCACTAAAAATCGATACATAATTGACTACAAATATTAATAAGTTTTTGTTTTTTATTTCTTTTAGTGACAAATATAGTTTTTACATCTATCTAGATAATTGTTTGGATATAAGGAAGATGTATGTTTATATAGGATATATTATTTAAATACTAATTAGCATTTTTTTTTCTACTTTCTATGGTTTTGGTTATCAAAATATATTGAAAAAAAAATAATGCTTCCCGTATAATTGAATGAAAGTGACTTAAAGTTGTGACTCATTTTAAGTGCTGGAGATGGTAGAATAATGATGAAAAAGTTTCGAAATACTTAAAATATATTGCCAAGTTTTATTGTGGTCAATAAACAATTAATCTATAGGTTTGATTACGGATATATTCCAGATTTAATTTTAAATACGGCATGTAATCCCATCCAGTAACCAAAGGTCTCATAAAAGCAGAACAGTTTTCCGCCACTAAGACTAAAATGACAATAGAAGAAAAAAATAGCTGCAATAAATTTATGCCATATGTTTTTAGCAGCTACACGTGTTTGTATATATACATACATATATAGTGATGCCTTAGAACATCGTTTTAGTTCTTGGGGTTTGGCACTCTTCACTAGTAACATCCATGAACTTTCTCTGTACCGTATAAAATGCACAAAAGTAAAGCTTTGGAAGGCTCTACGTATAGACCTATTTCTGTTAATAGTGATTTTTTAGCTGTTACTTCTTAGAAAAGCATTCCTCGTCAGTTTAAAGTCTACTTTTATGTATTGTTATGATCATGTACTTCTTTTTGTATATATGTACAACAAATTTATGTATGTTATATTTTTTGTATATATGTATGTATATATTTGTATGTATAGTTTCTCTTTTAAATATATTTTTATTACTTTTTTTATGACTACGTTTTGTAATACTTTTTGTGACATATTGTACTCATAATATTAGATCTTAGAATATGATGGTTGCCTGTATAATGACAATAACAATAACAATAATAATAATAATAATAGTTTATTGCACACAAGTTTTAAAACATATACTTGAATTTACCACATTTTATGTATATTGTTATTGTTGATAGCGTTACGTTTAGAGTTTCATATTATGTTATGTAAATTAAATATATTTAATTTCTTCATAATTCACATAAAATTAGTAACTAATCTACAGAATATTAGATTACATGAATGTAACATTTATAGGTTTATTATATATACATACATATATAGCTTCACACAGTATGCATCCTGTATCCTGCACATGCAGGGTAGGCAGAGGAAACCATAGGAACTGTATGAAACTAGTGTTAAAACACCGCTTTTCGTAATTTAAGCCGACCGAGGCATTGCTTGTTAACTTAACGACGCGCTTTGCTTTATTACTAGTGCGAAATAATTATTTCCTCTACCTAATTGAGTATCGAACCTACAAACAACCGCCTTTATTGATATACACTGTGCCTCTACGCCACAATGGTCCTCTGCTGATAACTTAAGTAGCCCATTCTGGTTACTTACGTCATCAGCTGTGTATATTGGTTGGTTGGTTAGATATCCAACTTTTTAATTTTTCTTAATAATTTTATGACGAAATATTGTAAATTAACTAAAATTCAATGCAAAATATAACATTTTTAAATATGACAGGCACTAAATCCCTCCATGTCGCTTCAAATGTCTTTCTTCTGGTCTCATAAAATATTTGTTGTATTGTAACTAAAGTTCAAATGTTACTGATACGAGCAAATAGTCAGACATACTGATAGAAAAAATAAAAATAATATTTGTATTTTAGTTACTTCTAGATAACTATTTCCACTTAAAAAAGAAAAAATCTAGAAATTACAGTACAATTTTATTAAAATATATGTAAAGATATATTTTTTATAAAGGAAACTTTTTGGGTTACACTTCTGACATTTGGTCTGACTATAAACACGGTAGTCGTAGGCCTCATTCATACTTGGAGTATATAATCTATTTTTTCCTGACAAGATAAACTGCGTTGCTAACTGTTGACACGCAACACGCAATGTCTTGAATTCGGTAGTAACAGAATAATATTCTCTTGACTTTAATATTCCTCTGTCTACACTGTTATATACAGGGTACAGCTTAAAGCTGCAAAAGCCGTATCTTCTACAGCTTTAAAAAGGCAAAGTGAGACACAGTGGGTATATTTTTGTGTTATATGGCGAAATATAACAATTGTCTTAAATTTGCGTTTTTTATTTTCTAAAAAGGTCACATTAATTTTCATCATATTATTATATATTACATAGTAACTTGTTTGGTCATATAATCGTAGTGTATAAGTATTAAAGTCATTCCACGAAATGGACAAAGCAAGTATTAACATAATTTATAAACCTGAGTGAAAGCTTGTGAAATTAGAAATGAGCTTTCGTCGAAATAAGTGTATACTATGGTATAGAGAACGTAATTACTTGATTTTTTAGTCGTATTTTTCATTAAAGCAGAGGTAGAGTAGCAGAAATAAGTACCTGTCATTAAAATTTAAGCACTTAGAGTGTATAAAAAGCTTAAAGTCATTTGATGATCTTTAGTAAATTGAATACAAGCTCAAAATAAATTAAATGAAGAACTGCTGTCGTCATTCTAGATTTTCAAAATATTTATGTGCACTTTCCACAGAACTATATACTACAAAATGTATATTGGAAAAACATATTAATAAATTTTCTTTTGTCTGACATTAGTCCCGGCTTTGGATGCCTCTACTTTCCATATAGCTATTCCTATTGAGCATCGGGAGCATTTTTCATGACATCGTTCCTAGGACCTTACCCACCAACATCTTAAATGGATATGATTAAAACGAAATTATTAATATTATAATTCATTCATAACATTTATGAAATAGTTAAAATCTATTTATTTTAAAGAAAATTACGTTTAACATATGTATGTTATCTATAAAACATACAACGTACAAACATTAATTATGCAAGAAAATGGGAGTTAAAAGGAAACTTTGTAATATGGTGTTCGCAGAAATATGTTGAACCCACAGAATGTTTATTTTACTTTGAGTTCTGTCATTCGGAGAACTCAACAAATTTTAAATGTTAAGAGTAAATATGGTTGCCTTCAAACTAGAAATAAATATACTTTGTCATCTGTCAACCTTTAACATGCCTTACCATGGTACAGTTTTAAAAATGTACGTCCTGAATGAAAGACTGGTGCTGATTCTAAATTCAAAGCATAAAATAGATGAACATCTAAGATAACTTACTTAGTTCTATCGTGGCGTAGAGGCGTAGCGTCTGCTTATAATCACGACGTTTGTGGATTTGATTACCTCTCGGAGAAAAGTGATTTTTTCATTTCCATTTTCTTCGCTATGGCACCTAAGCAAAGCGCGGCTTTGAATTCCGACTCTCAACACGTAATCCCTCGAATATGCAGAAAATGGGAAGAGGAGTGCCTCAACACTAAGTACCCACGGTTCCTGCGGTTCCCTTTGCCTAGCCTGCTATGTGCGGGATAAAGCATAAAGCTATAAAAAAGCTTACTTAGGCTTTGCTCTAAATTCTGCATAAAGTAGAGTAGGCAGAGAAAAAGTTGTGTTACAACAATTCAAAAGTTAAAGGAAATATACAAAAAGAAAATAGAAATCCATCCCGGAGGTTAGGTAAAAAGTGGAGAACGAATTGTCTGGCTTCTTGCTATATGCAAGGAAAAGCTTTCTATTATTTTATTTACTATTTATAATATGAATCGTTAATATAATTTTAGACAAATAAACAAATTCTTTATATTGCTTAGTATATAATAATATTCTTGTAATTAAAGATGAATGTAAATTAATTAAATGGTATAATATACATATATAATATGATATATACTACACGTCCTTTGAAAATAATGCTCAATAGCCGTGAGAATGGCACACATGATAACATACAATATTGAATGCTTTTAACGTCTCTAATTGTTATCATATTACAAAGGTAACTAGCTTTTGATGTTTACGTTCCCATGAAGTCATTGAAATAAGTTCATTCTATCTTTTAAAAAGCTCATATTTTTAACTTTCAAAATATTTATTTAGGGAATTATTGACTAATAAATAAGGTAACAGCTGAAATTTCAGAGCGTAGGTGACTTGTATCAGATTGGTGCTTCAGGTATCCTGGCACTAATAGAAATGCTAAGCTAGTTAATTCCTTTGAAAACAGTATAAAATGATATTTTACATTTCAAATTTCACGCAAGCGTTTTTTATATAACTTATAACGACTTGTATTATACAAATTTCTGTGTATAAAATGGAAAATTCATGACCGTATCGACCACATAGTGATAGGATGTTTGTTGTGGTTAATTTGATTAATTAAAGTACCCCGTACAGTTCTATCCAATTTGTGCTGTTGGTAAAAAGTAATGATGCTTACATACTTTAGTATAAACGTGCAGCGTGACAATTTTATTATTTTTCATAATTTTTGTAACTTATTTCGAAGTATGAATTTTGTGAATTTGGTATCACATCGTGTATTTTACAATTTTTTGTGTTCCATAAGCACTCGTAAAAGCATATATAAAAAGCTATATCAGTAAAACTTTTTTACACACAGTTAAAACCTCATAATTTTGCTACGTCCATGAAAAAAACAGTTGCAGCTTGGCTCGCCATAAAGTGCATGTGCTACTAACACTGTGTTACACTAAAGTAATTAACCAAGGGAGCTTCGCGCTTTTTTTATGTGCCTAACAATAGTTGACTTTATGCGTACACTTGTTTGTTCTATTATTAAAATAGATGTTAGAAATTAATTCAGTATTTACGTCCATAGTAATATTATGTAGGATAATTTTTATTCAAGTATGTTATATGTTTTTTATTCGAAGAAATCATACAATTGGTCCTCTAATATGTAACGACTGTAAAGAACAAAGGCTTTTAGCCAGATGTAACTTGTACAGCACGTGACTTTGACAAGTTAACAAAATGAGTAAAGAAAGATATAAAAAATATATGACACAAGAGTCAGCGGCAAAAGGAGTAGGAAAAGTTCGATAGAGTTCCGAGAGCACTGTAATACTGGAGAAATGTCAAAGAATAAGAATGTTACGTCAAAAGCACTTGGACCACTCAGAAGTTATCTATGAAGAGTTTGATGGTAATGCTTGATGAGGTAAGTAGAAAGCGTACCTGTATGTTAAACACATACATTTCCCAGGCAATGGATAAAACAGGATAGGTTCACAATTTATCGCAATTAGATTAGAGCAGTGTACTTTTTATTTTCACTAAACAAAACTCCCAAAATTAAATTTCCATTTTACATCTTTTTTCTTAGAAGCTATTAAAATGACAAGAAAACAACTAAATTCCTTTATTTCCCTAAATACTTTAAGCAAGATTAAACAAATTATATACCCACCAAAAGTGACTCACAAAAGCTTATTTTATTATGTCGTAATTACGGTAAAAGTATCTCGTTTACTTTGAAGAAGACTAAAAAGTCTTCTTAGTGCGGCGTCCTACCGATGGTGAAACGTGAGCGCAAAGCAAATTGCTGTACTCACGAAACTTAATCAGATTCTGAAACTCTTAATTACCACTTTGTTCACAATAGAAACACTGACTTTTTTATCTTTTTGCTTGATTCTTCAACTTATTTGTAGTGATCGTATCGAGGTAGCAAGAAAATGATATATATTGTACGCAATGTAAGAACATAATAAAAATCTCTGAATATTAAATATATTTTATATGTCTTTTCTCTATTATATATATGTTTTGTAGAGCTAGTTAAAAGTATGTCTTATAATTTTTTTATAGTCCTTAATTTTATCCCGCTTCGTAGCAGAGTAAGCAGAGGATAAACTGTTGGAACCTAGTGTTAAGACCGTTGGGAAACTCAGTTTCCCGTTTTCCGCCTATTCGAGGCTTTGTGTGTTGAGTAGCGGAGCTCGACGCCGCGCTTTTACGTAGGTGTTACAGCGATGAAAATGGAAATGAAAACCCATCTTTACCATTCGGAACCGACACCACAAGCTATAATGTTTGTAGATAGACGGTGTTTCTTTGCGCAACAACAGTCCTCTGTTTATAATAGTCTCTATATATATATATATATATATATATATATATATATATATATATATATATATATATATATATATATATATATATATATATATATATATATATATATATATATATATATATATATATATATATATATATATATATATATATATATATATATATGAATTGTTTATTTTGTTTAGATTGACAAATACAATCACAATATAAATTGCAACATAAAGAACAACCTGGCTTTACGTCAAAATAATGAAAAATGTACTCTTTATATTTTAAAGACTATGATTCACTTTTGACAGTAAGCTGCTCTTAAGAAGTATTGCGTTCGACTTTAATAAAATTTCCAAGTAATTCGTTGTCAAAAAAAAATCGGTTATAAAAATGTGGATGTTATAAAAATAAGTATATTTTTCTACGCCCATATATATATTTACGCCCATATATATATTTCACGCCGGCTCACCGCCTGCAGCTTTATAAAGCTCAGGTTCGGCCTCACATGGAATACTGTTCACATCTTTGGGCAGGGGCTCCCCAGTACCAGCTTCTCCCTTTAGACCGCATTCAAAGGAGAGCGACTCGAATTGTCGATTGCGAAAAGATTTCTGACCGGCTCGACTCCTTGGCACTGCGTAGAGATGTAGCCTCGCTATGCGTTCTCTACCGCATATATCATGGGGAGTGCTCTGAAGAACTGTTCGGGCTGATCCCTGCCGCCTCCTTCCGTCATCGATCTATGCGACAACTCTACCACCACCACCTTGACAGTTGGCAGAGTACTACTGTACGTTTTAACAGAAATTTTCTGCCCCTCACCACAAAATTGTGGAATGAGTTGCCGCATTCGGTATTTCCGGACAGATACGACCTGCAGACCTTCAAGAAAAGAGCGTATTCCCATCTAAAAGGCAACGCATTTTGTAGCTCCTCTGATGTTGCAAATGTCCATGGGCGGCAGTATTCACTTACCATCAGGTGATCTGTCAGCTAGTTTGCCACCTATAATATAATATATATATATATATATATATATATATATATATATATATATATATATATATATATATATATATATATATATATATATATATATATATATATATATATATATATATATATATATATATATATATATATATATATATATATATATATATATATATATATATATATATATATATATATATATATATATATATATATATATATATATATATCGGTTTAAAGACATTTATTTCTCATAAAGAACACAAAAGTTCACTTATAATAAGAAATTACAATAATTTTGCTTGAGGGTACACTTAAAAGTCTGCCTTATGAATTATATACAGTAAAATAAAGTGTTGCGGGTAGTTATATTACACAAACATGTTTAGGTAGGGGTTACATTAACCTATAAATTATTTTATAAATTATTTTGCACATATTCCATTACACGTTTTTTGAATATAGGAAAACTCTTGCTATTAATGATATAGTCTGATAATTTTTTATAAATTTGAACTCCTTCAAATAAAATGTTTTTCTTTCCATAGTTGGTTCTGGTTTTTGGAAGTTCTAGTTTATTACGTTTTCTAGTGTGGTATGTATGTGTTTTTTTATGAAAGTGTAATTGTGAATGTGTTTTATTTGTTATTATTTTTCTAATCAACATGCATGTTTTTAAAGTGTATAATTGATTTATATTAAGAAATTTTGTTTTTTTGTATAATTCAACGGATGGCGTCATATAATCATATTTATAAAGAACTTTTATAATTTTATTTTGTAAAGTTTGTAATGATTTTATGTTAGACTTCGCAGCAGTTCCCCAAATTTCAATTAGGTATTCGATATGAGGTTTTACTAAAGAATTATAAATAATAGGACGAATTTTATTAGGAATACATAGGGAAATCTTACGTAGTGCTCCTATCAAATTTAAGATGATCAATATGATATTGCCAGGTTAACTTGCTATCCATAATAAGACCTAAATATTTTTCATGATCAGTTTTATTTATTGGTTCGTTACAAATTGTCAGTTGGTCATGATTTGGTATATTTTTATTTTTAGGCGCGAAGATCATATATGATGTCTTTTTAGTATTAATAGTTAATAAATTAGAAACAAACCATTTACTAATAAGATTTAAATCACGTTGAGCTACGTCAATTATATTTTTAATGTTATCACCATAGTAAAATAAGCTTGTGTCATCTGCGTAAAGAGTTATATCTCCAGACAAATCAATTGAACTAATGCTATTTATATAAATCAAAAATAATAGGGGTCCCAAAATAGAGCCTTGTGGTACTCCATATGTTAACGTTGCGGGTTTACTTTGAAATTTTCCGATTTTAACAATTTGCCTGCGACGATGTAAATATGATTCTAAAATTTTGATTGCTGCCCCTGTTATACCTTCTCTATGTAGTTTTTGTAATAATAAAATATGACTGACCGTGTCGAAAGCCTTTTTTAAATCGATAAAGATACCTAGAACGATTTGCTTACTATCCAACGCGTTTTTAATTTTGGTGACAATATCCATAGTTGCTGAAAGTGTATTAGATTTCGGACGAAAGCCATATTGCTGACTAAAAAAAAAAGTTTTGTTTATTGAGGTAATTATAAAGACGGACATATATTAATTTTTCTAAAATTTTTGACAAAACTGGTAAAACAGATATCGGCCGATAATTCCCCGGATCTGTTTTACTTCCAGATTTATAAACTGGCGTAATTTTAGCAATCTTTAAACTTTCGGGGAATTTTCCTTGTGTAAGACATTTGTTAAAACAGTCAGTAAGATTATCTAGAATAAAGTATTTTATACATTTTATATCTTTTACGCCGATGTCATCGATGTCTTTACTTGTGTTTACGTTCAATTTGTACAATTATTTCACCAAACTCTTTTTTGTGGTGGGTGCAAATGTCTGAATAGTGTTATTTTGTGAATGTGAAAGACTGAAAGTAAGTTTTTGATGATATGATTGGGGTACTTTACTTGCTAACTCCGATCCAACAGTGGAAAAGATATCATTAAAAAGTTGACAAATCTCATAAGGATCATTTACCACTATATTGGAACGAACAAGATTTGGAGGTATGATATTTATCTTATTTTTGTTATTGAAGAGACTGTTAATTAAATCCCACATTTTTCTTGGCCGCTTATTACATTTTTCAAAAGCATTGGAATAGAAGTTAATTTTAGCATTTCGTTTAGTTTTGAAAGCTTAGCTTTTTGGTTTTGAATGTTGTTTCCCTTTCGGTATTTTTATTATCGGCTCTATGTTGATCCCAGGCAATATTTCGATCACGTAAACTATTTAAGACTTCTTTGTTAATCTAGTCTTCTCTGGGTTTAGTTAAAATTTTTATTTTTGTGCATTTATTTTCTTGAATTTTAGTCTTAATTAAATTTTCTAATATTTCATAATCGTAGTCTTTATTTTGAATCACAGTTGTTTCCATTGATTTATATAAAGCAGTATAGTCAGTTGCCAAGTACTCATGTGTCTCTCTTTTCGTATCAACTTTAATTTGTTTAATATCTAGGTAAATCTGCTTATGATCAGACAAGGGGGTATCAAGGAGAGCCAAGTGGAAATTCACACCTTCCATATTTGTCAAAACGTGGTCTATAATAGATTTTGTTGTGCGTGTTTCTCTTGTACAAAAGTCTTCATTAAGATTGTTAAGTATTGTATATCCAGCTTCATTTATCATGTTCTTATAGTTATTTGTATTATGGTCTTTACTTAGCAGGTTAATATTAAAATCTCCAAATATTACGCATCTACGTTTTTGCTCTAGCTGTTGACTGTAGCTTTCTATAAAATCTTTTGTTTTTGTGTTAGGTGGTTTGTATATAGCTAGCTATATATATATATATATATATATATATATATATATATATATATATATATATATATATATATATATATATATATATATATATATATATATATATATATATATATATATATATATATATATATATATATATATATATATATATATATATATATATATATATATATATATATATATATATATATATATATATATATATATATATATATATATATATATATATATATAACGAACGAAAAGTTTTTTAAAGGTATGATTTACAAATAATTAAGTCATAGTTTCTCTGATCTATTCCAACGTTCCATGAGCGTAAATCGGAGGTTACCTCCATAAATCCATCAATATCCGACATTCACTAATTAATAGCGCTTTGAACACAGGCTTAGAGATGAACAATTCATTGATTGTAATTATATAATTATCAAGCAGCATTATATTTTAAAGTATTGTTTTTTTATGTCTTCATGCTTTATCCCGTACATGGCAGTGTAGGCAGAGGTAACTGCAGAAACCATAGAAACCTAGTGTTTAGACACTCCGTTGCTTAGTCCCTGCTTTCGCCATCCCCGCTTTCCGCCTTTTTTCGAGGCACTGCGTGCTGAGTGGTGGAACTCAACGCCGCGCTTTGCCTACTTTCTAGAGTGAAGAAAATGTAAATAGAAAAATCCATCTTCCCCGAGTAGGAATTGAACCCACAAACCATCGCGTTTACAGGTAGACGCTACGCCTTTGCTCCACGACGGTCCTCAAAATATTGTATTATTCTTGATAAAGTACAACATAAGACGTAATTTTTAAAAATATTAACAGCCTCTACTAATTTATACTGAACTGTATATTTGTATGGTAAAGGTGTTAATATCACAAAGTACAGAGTCAAATTTAAAAGATAAAGAAAAATGTATACAGTATTTACTATACAGATATTTATTTTAAAATATTTATTTCATTTATTTTATCTACTTAGCGTAGTGCTTAACGTACACGTATACATACACATATTTTCTGGGATATAGTTGGCCACACTTTTTTGAAAATACTTAAAATTAATTATTAAAATTCAGTGTTCCTACTGATGATCAAATGTTATATATTTTTTTAACATATATTATTATATATATTTTTTAACATATGTTTATTTAATTTCTTTATTTTATTGTTTCTATGAGCTGAATTAGAACTGTTTTTATAACAAAAGTATGAAAACAATACCCAAAAATATTACAAAATTGTACCAAAAACGGATTACCCCTTTGTAAATTCATATAAAATAATTTTTTCCGCTGATTGTTACGTTAAATGAACACAGTATTTATGATTCTACAATTTGAAATGTCCATTTCCATTGTATACGGTAGGAATTTTCAAGTTAATTTATCAATTTTATTATATTTTAAACAATTAAATTCTCATGATATATGCTTAGCACATTCTTAACAAAGTATTCTGAAACTACATAGTAAATATATTGAAAATCAAATAATATTATTCAATTCAAGAATTAGAAGATTCTTTTTTTTTGAACGTCAAAAATATTATAATTAAAATTTTGCCTTCACACTGAATCGGGTATATAGTCGATTAGAAGAAAAGAACCGGTATTAAAACACTTCTGAACCGGTTTCCGCCTTTTGAAACATTTGATCGGGGATTCAACGTATTCTTTTGTTTATCAGTAAAGTTAGGAAAATGTCAATTCAACAGACACTATACCACTGTGCTACGTTGGTCCTGTTATATATTATTTACTAAAATAATATTATAGTACATAAAAGGTAGCAAATACTTGACTGTACTTTTATTTTAAAAAAAGCATAGAGTGCTGCAGTCCATTCTCTACTTTTCTCACTAATTTAAGATAATACGTGTTAACAATCGAAATCCTCTTTTCCACTGCGTCACAGTGACCCACGTGTAATAATTTATAATTTTCGACTGTACCGTACCATACCGTATTTGAACAATGAAAACACACAAAGCTCAGTTCATAACAATGATTGAACGTAAACTGGAATCGCCATTTGATTGTGGGATGTGCTAACAGAACGAATGAAATGTAAACGTCGGAAATGGTTGTGGTGCTATGAACGTTTTACGATTTAGTTTCGATAAGCAACTTAGTTCGCGATGAGAGATGCAATCCTCATTTGCGTCAGGAAACGCTTTCAGTGATTGATATCACATTGGGAGTCGTAAAAGTGCTCGGTTTTATATAAAAATTGCAGTTTTTTTAGAAATCAGTCTTATTTTATTTTATATTTTATTTAAATGATGAAAATATTTTTAAGGGTTTTGTTTTGAAGAGAAACTTGGAGAAGGTTCATGTTAGCTTTATGATAATAATGTGGACAGTTATTAGTTACTATAATGAAGTAAAAACCGGAAAATTGATCTTATTATGTAATTTTAGGATATGTAAGCATATAAAAATCAGCGTTTACGACAGGTAACTGTACTTTTTTATAGGGTTATAAAATATAGTGACAAAATCGAGATAAAGAGGCTATCCTGGAGCAAACTGTAAGCTTTTAGCTTCCGCGTTCTGTTAGAGAAAGGGCGATGTTAAATTAAGCCACCCAAAACAAATGTCTCATATTAATTCGGAAAGCAGATTCAAATGTCTACTTACTTTTTTTTATTTTGTTATACACAATGGTATAAAGCGCGAAGCTGATAGAATCGCAAAGAATATAACTGTTAAAGGTTGTAAAGCTTCTCAAAAATAATCCCTCGTAAAAGAGTGCAAAGTACTTTGTAAGTGGTAAAGACGAAGTGTATAGCGATTGAATATGAATATTCCTTTGAATATTTTATATTTTGTGAATTAACAACTGTCATGACATGTGACGTTGTTTGAAATAAATATATCTGCGTCTACGTCTAATATCGATTTCATTCTTACTTATCTTTTATTCTCCGTAATAATGATAAGACAATATCGGTCAAGTACGAATAGTACTCGCCCACTGAGAGTTCTGTGTCAATTTCATGATTATGAATATTTCACAAACACTACGCATTTCAGCGGGAACGGAAAAAGCAGGGACTAAGCAACGGAGTGTCTTAACACTAGGTTCATATTGTTCCTGTAGTTCCCTCTGCCTACCCTGCAATATGCGGGATAAAGCGTGAAACTACAAAAAAAAAACTACGAACGAAGAAGGAACGACAATTAAAGTAGTAGTTTATTATTTATAGTATGTTGTAGTAAATTAAAAAGTATTTACGTATATGTAAAAGTAAGTTTAAAGATAAAATAAATAAAAAAGAAAAAGAAACAAGTGTTTTAATAGATCAGAAGTGGAACGAAACCCAAAAAAAAAAATTGTATTCTGTGAGTATCATTGATAATTTACCTATTTTCATTATTATTATTATTATTTTCTTTCAGATTCTATTTATCTATTGTGAGTTTGTGTAAATGCAAAAATATTTGTGTACCATATTTGTTCTAACACCTGAGCTTTACCAGGGCTACTCTCTGGATGCTCGTGGTATTCTTTTATAATATTTATATCGTATTTATTTTTTTAACACCTGAGCTTTGCCAGGGCTACTCTCTGGAAGCTCGTAGTATTCTTTTGTAATTTATATTGTATTTATAATAATTATTTAATTGTATTTATAATAATTAGTAATTTAATTTAATAGTTGTATTTATATTGTATTTATAATAATTAGTAATTTATATTATATTTATTTTTAACACCTGAGCTTTGCCAGGGCTACTCGCTGGAAGCTAGTGGTATTCTTTTATAATATTTGTATCGTATTTATTTTTTTTAACATTTGACCTTCGCCAGGGCTACTCTCTGGAAGGTTGTTAACAAGATTGACACTTATTTTCATAATTATGAGTATAACACTAAAAAAAATTTAATTTAGTTTTAAGTTTTTAATTTTGTTAATATTACAGCCCTATTTATAATGGAATCGTATACACCACCTCATAATGACATAACATCGGATGATATAATTATTGTAGAGAAACCAAGTAAAAATAAACGAGATAAAACAAAACAACGTAAAAGAAAAATCAAGTCAAAAAGATCCAAGCAAAGTTCAAGTCACCGTAGTCGTTCTTTAATTAGATTAAGAAACAAAGGGACAATGTCTTCTTCCAGTACGTCCTCAAGTTTTTATCGTTTAAAACTATTATATCAAATACGAAAATATATAACACCTAAAGTAAGAGTAGACTTATGCGAGGCTCTTGTACTATCGAAATTAAATTATGCTGATATTGTAACAGGCCCCAGGTTGCTTGTGCGTACTAAGAACCTTATCCAAAAAGTACAAAATGCCTGTGCTCGATACTGCTTTAACATTCCACCACGCTCACATGTTACGCCATTTCTGAACTCTGCTAGGATGTTGAAGATGGACTATCGCAGACAATTACATTTCGCGACTTTATTGTTCGGGATAGTGAATTACAAAATGCCTCCATATCTCTATCACAAAATAAAATGGGCTTGCGAACAGAGGCTAACCCACGAAACACGAGCCTCGTCATACTCGTTGATCATGCCATCATATAAGACCGCCGCCTTTCGAGGTAGTTTTATTTACTCGGCGACAAAATGCTGGAACAACCTGCCGCCGCCTCTTCGAAACCTAAAAACAATAAATGTTTTTAGAAACAAATTTAAATTGCATTTAATGAATTTACAAACTCAGTGTTAATTTTATACATTCTGTGTGCCGTTCGTTAGTTATGGGTAAATTCTTACCCTATTGATATGGCCTCTTGGCAAGGTGGCGCTGTTTATGACTATCAGTAATTTCAGAATATTTGTCGCACATTTTGATGGTTGCTCGATGTACCTTTTCATTATTTTATTGAAATCCACTTCTAAAATACACCTATAATTTATGATATGATATTTACTAATTTAATTTTCACAGACGGAAGCCAGTAACCCCATTGAATAACAATTTCTGTACACACAATAATGTCGCTCATGAAACTATTTTATAATGATAATAAGAAATTATATTTTTTTAAACTTACCCACTGTAGCTTTTATGTCTTAGGTATATTTATTTTAGTTTCCAATAATATTCTTTGTAAAGCCATTTGCTCTTAGCTATTATACACTGCAATTCTGGTTAAATAATTAACAATTTAGTAATTGTAAGTTATTTTTTGTATTTCCCAATAAATCGTGCGATGTTTGTTAACGTTCGACGCCCGAATTATGACTAAGGCGTTTTATTTTTTATTAATTTTCTCACTACCTACGACGTGACGTGCTTAGTGACTGGCAGCCACAGAATACCAGCGTTGAAACTCATTGTACAATGATTTTTCAACATAAGCTGAGTGGCCTACCAATTTAGGCATCACTTTCTTGGTTTTTTTTTATATATATATTGTTTTTTTTTTGTATATGTAAAATGTGTATGTCTAAATAAAGCTTTTTTTGATTTTTTGATTTTTGATTTTGATTTTGAAGTAGCTCAGATTCATCGTCAAACAAACGAAAGAAAAGTAAATCAAACAGAAGAAAACGGAGACGACACTCTTCTAGCGCAAGCCCGTCACCCAAAACTAGACGAACTCAAGATAAAATGAGACATTCATCTATTTTAGGATCTCAAAATATGATACCAGAATTCAATCCTCAAGCTAAAACGCAATCTATTAAAGACTGGCTGTATAAAATAAATGAATCTGCAGCAGTATACGGATGGACAGAAGTACAAACCATCTATTTTGCTTTGCCACCACTTACGGGTACTGCAAAGAAATGGTACGACGGCCTCACTAGTGTAAAATACACGTGGCAACAGTGGCAAGATAAACTACTGAAAACTTTTTCATCTGAAGATAATTATGGTGATCTTTTGTCTGAAATGCTTTCAAGAAAAAGTAAGAGATATGAGACATTGGAAGAATATTATTATGATAAAATTCGTCTTTTAAATCGATGTGAGATTACTGGAACTAAAGCGGTAGATTGCTTGATTCACGGAATTTTTGATCACAATACAAGAATGAATATACAAGGATCTCGATTTAGTGAACCAGAAGAAGTACTCTCTTATTTTCGAAAAATTTCCACAGGGAATAGAAAGGAAGAGACTTATACTAATTTTGGTCAGTCGCGGGAATTTAAAAAGCCGCAACTCACTTATATGGACGACATAATAATAGCTTCGCAAACTATTGAAGAAGGTATGGAAAGATTAGAACGTGTTTTTGATGCCCTCAAAGAAGCGAACTTAACACCTTAAAAAGTGTAATTTTTTTAGAAAGAAAATAGAATTTCTTGGATATGAGATTTCCAGTGAAGGAATTAAGCCAGGACAAAAGAAAATAGAAGCAGTCGCTTCGTTTAAAAAACCTCAGAATGCTCACGAAATTCGACAATTTATAGGTTTAGCTAGTTTTTCCGTCGCTTTGTTGAAAACTTTGCCTCAATCGCTAGACCACTGACAATGCTTACTAAATCAAACACAAAATTTGTCTGGAATATTGAACAAGAACAAGCTTTCAGTAAAATTAAGAGTATTCTCGTTTCACGCCCAGTACTAGTAATTTACAATCCATTGTTTTTAACGGAACTCCACACTGATGCAAGCCAAATAGGAATAGGAGGAATTCTCCTACAACGACCAAATAAAGAAACTCCTCTTCGACCTGTAGCGTACTTTAGTAGACAAACGACCACTGAAGAACAACATTTTCATTCATTCGAGTTGGAAACGTTAGCAGTAGTTATGTCCTTAAATCGATTTCGTGTGTACCTTCTAGGTATAGAATTTAAAATAATGGCAGATTGTCATGCAGTAAGGCAAACTTGGACAAAGCGTGATTTGGTGCCTAGAATAGCGAGATGGTGGTTGCAAGCCCAAGAATTTAACTTTGATATTGAATATCGACCGGGAGCACAAATGCTACATGCAGATGCATTGAGTCGGAATCCATTGGTAAATAATGAAGATTCGAGTCAAAAAGATAATTCATTGAACATTTTTAAAATATGTATAAATAATAAAATCATTGATAATAATCTAGAAAGTATACAATTCATCGATCCCAATCTTTACAACATTAAATGTATACTTGATAATAACTGTCCCGAAGCTAAAGATATAAAAAATAAATATGTTTTAAAAAATGGTAAGGTATATCGTAAAATCGACAACGAACTCCGGTGGGCCGTACCACGTAACGCAAGGTGGAAGATATGTCATACGGCACATGACGAATCTGGACACTTCTCGCTGGAAAAAACCCTTGATAAACTAAAACGTACTTACTGGTTCCCACGTATGAACCAGTTTGTAAAAAAATATGTTAAGGCATGCATACCATGTGCATATGCGAAGCAAACCAGTGGACGTAAGGAGGGATTTCTTCACCCAATACCAAAGACACCTATACCATTCTATTGTATTCATGTTGACCACTTGGGACCTTTTACTAAAAGTAAAAAATGGGAACACTTATATTTTAGGAATAATTGACGGCTATACAAAATTCATCATCCTTAAAGCTGTACGCAATACAAAAAGTCGAACCACAATAAATTTGTTACGGGATGTGTTTGGTCTATTTGGATCGCCGAAATTACTTATATCGGACCGGGGTACAAGTTTTACATCAGCAGAATTCGAAGAATTCGCTCGAACTCAAGAAATTAAGCACATTAAGAACGCCGTGGCAACACCAAGAGCCAATGGACAGATAGAGCGCTACAACCGATCCATTCTAGCATCCTTGACAGCACTTACCAATGGAGACGAGAAAAATTGGGATGCCCATCTAAATACGGTGCAGTGGAACCTGAATAACACCTTAAACAAGGGTATTGGGAAGACTCCATCTGAAGTCATATTTGGTAAGCAGACGATAAATCCTAATGAATCTCATATTCATGACCTTATGCCTGACCCAAAAATACCTAATGCGGATCAAATATCTGAAATTCGCAAAGCAGTAACACAGCACATTCAAGAAAAACAAAACGACATGACAAAAAGGTTTAACAAAACTAGATGCAGTGCAAAGACCTATAAAGAAAATGATTTAGTCCTGGTACAAAAGCAAGTCAACAATCCAGGTGCTAGTAACAAGTTATTACCACGTTATAGTGGTCCATATAGAGTGTCTAAAGTCCTCGAAAATGATCGATATGAGGTGAGCAGTATTAAAAAATAAATATGTTTTAAAAAATGGTAAGGTATATCGTAAAATCGACAACGAACTCCGGTGGGCCGTACCACGTAACGCAAGGTGGAAGATATGTCATACGGCACATGACGAATCTGGACACTTCTCGCTGGAAAAAACCCTTGATAAACTAAAACGTACTTACTGGTTCCCACGTATGAACCAGTTTGTAAAAAAATATGTTAAGGCATGCATACCATGTGCATATGCGAAGCAAACCAGTGGACGTAAGGAGGGATTTCTTCACCCAATACCAAAGACACCTATACCATTCTATTGTATTCATGTTGACCACTTGGGACCTTTTACTAAAAGTAAAAAATGGGAACACTTATATTTTAGGAATAATTGACGGCTATACAAAATTCATCATCCTTAAAGCTGTACGCAATACAAAAAGTCGAACCACAATAAATTTGTTACGGGATGTGTTTGGTCTATTTGGAGCGCCGAAATTACTTATATCGGACCGGGGTACAAGTTTTACATCAGCAGAATTCGAAGAATTCGCTCGAACTCAAGAAATTAAGCACATTAAGAACGCCGTGGCAACACCAAGAGCCAATGGACAGATAGAGCGCTACAACCGATCCATTCTAGCATCCTTGACAGCACTTACCAATGGAGACGAGAAAAATTGGGATGCCCATCTAAATACGGTGCAGTGGAACCTGAATAACACCTTAAACAAGGGTATTGGGAAGACTCCATCTGAAGTCATATTTGGTAAGCAGACGATAAATCCTAATGAATCTCATATTCATGACCTTATGCCTGACCCAAAAATACCTAATGCGGATCAAATATCTGAAATTCGCAAAGCAGTAACACAGCACATTCAAGAAAAACAAAACGACATGACAAAAAGGTTTAACAAAACTAGATGCAGTGCAAAGACCTATAAAGAAAATGATTTAGTCCTGGTACAAAAGCAAGTCAACAATCCAGGTGCTAGTAACAAGTTATTACCACGTTATAGTGGTCCATATAGAGTGTCTAAAGTCCTCGAAAATGATCGATATGAGGTGAGCAGTATTGAAGGATTTTCCAAAAGAAAATATGTCAATATTTACGCAGCAGATAAAATGAAGCCATGGATAACCTTTTCAGTCCCTGACAGTGCAGAGGAAAATGAGCAAAGCTCCAGTAGTAATTCGGAATATTCAGATACAGAACCAAATTAATTAATTATGTTTTATCGGAGATGAATTATTCATATTAATCAAATATATATTGTGCATGTATATAATTTAAGTCATAAAATAATTTAATGAATGGTGATTTTATTTCTAATATAAAATATGTTTCATTATTTTATAATTGAGTTTCTTTAAGAGGTTGGTAAACTTAAGGATATGAAAAAATAATATTTATTATAGTATATACATACTGCCGTGATATTTCTTTTTTATGTTTCAGATGAATTCTTTAAAAGGGCTAGCATGCCGCTGCAGGTCAATTTATTAATGAATAACACTGCCACTTACCAAGACCATGAAATGAGAGCATTGTCATGGCTAATCACAAAGATTATCAACCTAGCATGCCGCTGCAGGTCAATTTATGAATGAATAATACTGTTACTTACCAAGACCATGAAATGAGAGCATTGTCATGGCTAATCACAAAGATTATGAACCTAGCATGGTTAATTGAATTGAAGTATAGGTTTTGCTTATGGAACGAGAGGGTTGCCATAACAAAACCCATTTTAGTAGCCTAAAATGAATGTCTGGGGTCAGACATGGAGCCAGGGTGGCCGAATGTTAGATATTGCAAATAGATGAAGGTAGTTTACGATAAAAAAATGTTCAGTCTGTCAGTTGAAAGCTATAAATACGAAGACAACACTACAAGGCGGCATTATTGTGAGAGACGTGAACGAAGAAGGAACGACAATTAAAGTAGTAGTTTATTATTTATAGTATATTGTAGTTAATTAAAAAGTATTTACGTATATGTAAAAGTAAGTTTAAAGATAAAATACATAAAAAGGAAAAAGAAACAAGTGTTTTAATACTATTAAGTGCCAATATGTTTAAATTTGCGGTTTTAGGTACTCATTTTGTATCAAAAGAGCTACATTTAAGGTACGGAACCCTAAAAAAATGTTATCTCCACATAACAATTTCACTGAAGTATACATTTCACAGGCTTGAGCTTATTCAATGCCGACTACCACGTCTCGTCTACTCTCGCCAGTGACTCTTATATTAATGATGCCTGCATTAATGTTAGTGCGTACAAAAGTGTGATTGTTTATTTTTACTAGTGAATGTGTGTATGAATTAGTAATTTTATGTAATAAGGAAATTTTTAAAACATGTACTTGTTAAGGCTCATTGTGTAATATAATAAAAACAAATTAAATGGACAAAAAATATAGTAGCGTAATCATGGCGCAGAGGCGTAACGTCAACCTGTGAACGCGACAGTTTGTGGGTTCGATTTCCACTCGGAGAAGATGAATTTTTCTATTTGCATTCTTTTCACTCTGGAAAGTGGGCAATGCGCGGCGTTGAGTTCTGCTACTCAACAAGCAATACTTCCAAAAAGACGGAAAGAAGGGACTAAGCAACGGAGTGTCTTAACATGTCTTAACAGGTTCATATGGTTCTTTCTGTACCCTCTGCCTACCCTGAAATGTGCGGGATAAAGCATGAAATTAAAAAAAATAAAAAGTGATTTCATTTTATATTTTTTTCGGCTAATTGGCTTAATCTATTTTTCCCGCTTTTCCCGCTCGAAAACCAAAGTACATAATTATATACACTTCACAGTGCCTGGATGTGAGGCTGGCTGATAACGTCGTGTCTGAGCAGGTGATTGATTGGATATGCTAAATTGATTTTTAATTAATTGCCTCGACATAATATTATTATAGTAGTTACAAAAGTGTTACTTAATTCATGAGATTATCTTACTTTATTCTTTTAAAATTTCACGGTAATAGGCAAAAAGTGGGAAATAGTGTTTTAACAAAACAAAATGGTACAGTACTCAATTTTAATTTTATATTTATAATATACACCAAATATGCGGTAACGATATATTATTGGAAATATCGTTGCTGTTCAATACGTTGTAAAGTTAACATCATTTTAGCCATTAATAAACTAATTCAATAGAGTTAGGCCTAATTTTGTAGCGATTAACATAGGAAATGACTTGAAAAATAAATAGGTCATAATTTTATGATTTACATATATTATTACTAGTTTAGAAGTAAATTTCAATTGAAACTATTTTTGACAAAATAGATTCGGGTAACTATTGACATTAGATTTTTTCTTCTTCAAGCGATATTCAGGAACGAACGCAAAACAGAAACAATCTTTGTAAAATAATAATTCGCATAGCTGGTTTTGTTAGTCTATTAGTTATTCACTAGGTCTTGATTCATTTAAACTTCATTGTGTATTATAGCAATTAATAAATGTAGATTCTATTGAATTATTTTAATTGAATTGTACTTTGTTACATTTCAATTAGTTTGCTTCAATTTTAACTTATATGCTTTTTAAGCCAATGTTATTATAACGGGACGTTAGTATTGTATTTTAATAGAATAATATAACAATTTAGAATTATTGCTTGATAAATTGATTAAGTAGGTTTTATAAAATCATTTTATATACATGACGCTTTCGTCATACAGTATTAAGTCATTTCTTAACCTTATCCTATATATCTCTTATATATTTTTCTATAATAAGTATTTTTTTAATATTTTTCTGTTTTTCTCACCATACTTAAAGTTTTAAAACATTTCTTCTTAATAGGCATATAATTTAGTGTAAGCACAACCAGAAGTAGGAATGATGACACTTCTTTCTTTGCCTTCAATCCGAAGTATTGAGTTTCGAAGTAAATTCCGATTATATTCCAACGTTTTACAGAATACCAATTATAAATACAGAATTTTTAATTTCGTATAATTTACACTAAGGTTACAAGCAAGTAATTGTTATTAAAAAACGTAAATCCATATTTATGTTTTTAGTAACAGCCACTTGCTTGTAACTTTATATTAAAAAAACAAATATGTTTAAAAAATCAAGAATTTCAAAGATCTATATAGACCTAAGTTAACAGCACTGCTAACTCAATTTATGGTTCAAACGATCAAACTTCATGATATTAGGTTACTGCCTATCAGCTCAGCGTTGCTGCAAGACAGTCTAAATGATTTTTTGTGGTATTAAATGAAACTTAAAAGATTTAAGATAGTATAGACCACGTGACCTAATTCAAAAAGTGTGAACTTTGTCAAATGGTAAATATATATAAATATATATAAAGTGAAAAAGAAATTATATCGTAAAATTCATAAAAATTGAATAAAATATAAAATATTATAAATATTAAATATTCAGTTGAACTATTGATCTCTGAAAGACGAAATGTTCGCACACGAAACAACTTGCTCGCTTCCGTACTCGTTACTGCTATTGACTTTTCTCTAATTGAATGAAGTGTTTGGAAAATCTACTCCACTGGAACTCTGGAAATATTCTTTAACGTATAGTAACCAATGATGTATTAGTATGTACGGAATTAGCCGTTGAAAATTAAACGATTTCTTTTAATTTAATTTCATTTATAATAGAAAACGCAAAGGTCAATACAATTTGTTCTTTCAAATTTATGGGTTCAGAGTGAAACGTAGATTTAAAGAAATAATATGAAAATGTTTTATCTTCAATTTTTTTTAGCTTCACGCTTTATCCCGCACATGGCAAGGTAGGCAGAGGGAACTGCAGGGACCTTAGAATCCTAGTGTTAAGACACTCCGTTGCTTAATCCCTGCTTTTTCCATCCCCGTTTCCGCCTTTTTCATTGCGTGTTGAGTGGCGCAACTCAACGCCGCGCTTTGCCTAGTTACCAGAGCGAAGAAAATAGAAATATAAAACACATATGAATTATAATCAAAATTTTCATAAAGCTAGTACTTCATGACATTCTAAACTAACAATACTAAAAATGAAGATTTTAAAAATAGCTAACCTCAAGTAAACAATATATAAGCGATTTAAACTAAACTTCGTCGTCGTACAGAACACATTATATCGTGAAATATTTACAATGACTAAGACCATATAATAGTCGTTCGTTTGACCTTTATTAGAAAACAATAGGGGGTTGAAAGAAAATGTCGCATCACATTCGTCGGGTGGCGGTTAATTTTTAAGGAAGCGGCTTTTAAATGGTTTTTTGATTAATGCTTTAGAATTTAATAAATGAAATATTTTTGAAGACCATGTTTTTTATACATTTATTATTATTATACATATTAACAGATTTCGGTTATGGTTCTTTTTTGTTTTTTTTGTGATTTTCTTTATGGTAAAAATTAGAATTTCCATTTAAATTAGAATTTAAATTTATATTTATAGTAAAAAAAATGTACATATATTTATGTTTATATCCGTTAAGGTAACAGTTCTCGCCTCCTTCTGTATTCTACTATACCAATCACGGAACTCTCATTTGCTTAAAAAATGAATCGCCCCACCCTTAAAGTTTTGTTATAATTTTGTGTTATTTTGTTTATTATCACTCAATACTAAATTATTTAAGTTTATAGATTTACTTTGAGTAGATGAAAAAAAATTTATATATTTTTATATATATATATATATATATATATATATATATATATATATATATATATATATATATATATATATATATATATATATATATATATATATATATATATATATATATATATATATATATATATATATATATATATATATATATATATATATATATATATATATATATATATATATATATATATATATATATATATATATATATATATATATATATATATATATATATATATATATATATATATATATATATATATATATATATATATATATATATATATATGAAGAAGATGTAAAAGATAAGGCACTCTGTTTTTTGTTACCTTTGTGAATTCAATACAATGTGTTGAGTGGCAGAATTTTACACTTCATTCGTGTGGAAATCTTATATTCCTTAATAGCGTTTACTGTCAGACGCGCCACAGCTATGCAACGCGTGCCATGGTAGCGTAGGCGGTTAAATGTTGGTGTGTAGGCGTAGATTGTGAGTTCAATATCGTAATTGACTAACAAGTAATATATTTATATTACCGATAAATAATTTTATATTTAAAAATAAATATAATACGTAAAGAATATCTTATAAATCAATGATGGTGAATCATTTAAACCAATATATTGGTCGATAATTAATCACCTATAGGATAAATTATGCAAGTCTCTTTCATTGTGAGTATTGTAAGAATATTTTAGTAATGAAAAATGTCTGATTAATGAACTATCTTTGTGTTTATCTTTTTTTTTATTTTGTATGTACCCTGTTTACCGCATATAAGAAAGTAGACAGAAACGTATAGATATGAGATAGAGCATTCCGCCAACCGTGATGTGTCATGAAAGTTAACACCGCATACAACAACAAACAACATAGTGATAAGACATTCCGTTCTCCGCTTTCCGTCTCTCTATGTATTGCTTGTTGAGTGGCAGATTTCAACGCCTAGTAGTCAGCGCGAGAATTGAACCCACAAGCGGTCGCGATTAGAAGCAGTCGCTGCACCTCTGTGCCACGACGGTCATAATTTCAATTAAGCTAATTATTTTAACCATGATCCTAAAATCAATGCTGTGGTTTCCTTGTCATAAAAACATTATATTAAAGCTATAATATACTGAAATCATACAACAACCTAATTATAATCATAAATTGGTAATTTACAAATTTTGTTAAAGCAATCGTTGTGCTACATTAACTATTCGAATATCAATATTTATTATTTAATATCACGATGGATCGCCCAAATGTTGATTTAACGTATAATTTAAGTGTTATCAAGCCAAACTGGCATTTTCACTGTATAGAATAGCTCTGTTTAAATTACAACGTCAATTTTAGAATTGTAAATCTACAAAACAGTTATAATTACTCTAGATAATTAATTCATAATAATAGTAAAGTATAATAGATTATACAAAAATTGTATCGTCGCTGACAATATCATAGGGAGCGCCTAAAGTTGAGTTTACGGATTTTTTCGGGTTTCTTTTGTGTTTAAAATATCTATATTTACTTATTCACAATTTAAAGTTTTATGATTTTCCCGCTCCCAGTTACGTAGGCCAAGAAACCCCAGAAACCGTGGGAACTCCTTTCACCACTTTCCACTTTTCCGAGGCAATATATACTGAGTGGCAGAAATCAACGCTTATGCATGTTGCGACAGAGAATAATAACAAATACCATCATTAATAATATAATATAATGTATTAAAATAATTATTGGTCTGTAGACGGTTCTATATAGATCCATTCAACAAGCATCGTAGTTTTGTCGAAACGAAAAACTTAATCAAATATTTAAGAAACAACATCAACACATTCATTACAGAATTCTCCAGTGACTATATGACTACGAGAATTGTAGCATCGCTACCCGGTCATTGTAGCACGCAACTGAACTTACTTCTAAATAATTTATTTTATTATAGTTTCATGCTTTCTTTTAAAAGTTATTGAAGTAATCATGGTTATTTTTTTATAGATAAAACACAGTGGCTAAGTGTCTATTTAACACTCTACATAAATCTAACACATTAATAAATATCAATAAAACCTAAAAATTTTAAAACTTAAACTTAGCTTTTAGTCATTTCGATATTTTTATTAGTTTACTTAAGTACATTGTGTGCGTGTACGTTGTGCGCATGAAATTAATTTGAAATTAATAATTTAGTATCACAATGTACAATAGTACTACAAATAGGTGAGATTAGCATTTAAATATAAATATCACCAGTGTGCAGGTAATCATTGTATTTGTTCCTGGAATTAGCGTCAAATCACTCCGATTTTTATATAAAATTTCGATTAATACATGTGAAATGTCAGAATTCAACGACACAAATTGTTGTACCAGAGCGCATAAATTAAAACAGTTTTATCTTCAAAGTGTCAATCTAGCCTATTTAAAGAAATTACGCACAGATTAAAATTAATAATTAGGTAGTACACTAAACAACGTTTAATAAAAAAAAAAAACAATACTATTTACATACACAACTGTTCCACAGTTTAAACTTTGCGTGATGACGACTCATGTATGTTTGATGCGGACGCGCCCTACCTCCCATGTTTTATTATTTTTAGGCCAAATTACAAAAGTCACATAGTATTTAGTGCAATAGGTCGATGGCGATCGATTAAAACGGAAATAGAAGCCGACAGTTAGTTTTACTATTGACCCAGATACGCTTGTATTGTCATTCTATATTAAATTACATCTTATCATACCACGTGTATGGTATCGGCGTCGTTGTGTAAATGTTTCTTTTTTATCTTTTAGGAGCATTACATTTAAGATAAGGTTACAGAAATATATTTTATTTTAGAGTATTCGATTAAAAGGACCTTTACTATATGGATTTTTTGAATTGAGTACTTTCTTAAAGAATGACGGAATTCCTCTTTATTAAAATTAAAATTTAGTAATTTGTCTATGACAATATATATGACAAAAGAAAAGTGCTGTAGCAATATATATAAACATAGATGAAAACGCCTGCAAATTTACGTTTGTCATAAGTTGATATGCTTGTACTCGCTGTTAATTCAATCAAATTTTTATATCATTAATAATCATCAAATTTTTACGATTCTATCAGTAGTGTTATTTTAAAAATGACTATATCATTAACTATTATTAAAGGTACAAGTACCAGCTGTTATTTTAATGGATAATTTTCATCAAATATGTATATGAGGCACCGTGGCGCAGTAGAGCAGCGTCTGACTGTAAATACATCGATAGTGGGATTGATTTTACTAGGAGAATTAATTATTTTATTTGTTTTTGATCTGGTGAAAAGACAAAGCGTGACGAATAGTTCCACCACTCAATACGCATTATCCGAAAATTTCAGTTATTGGTGTCTTAGAACAAGATTGTCTTGGGTAATGTGCACATAACGCGAATTCCTACTTTATTTTCTGTAATATACCCTCATAATATTAAAGAAAACTTATTGTTTATTATTATATCGATTTTCTCCCATTGGCATCCGTAGATATGTATAGAAAATGTAACAGTATCACAAATACAGGCTTTATTTACTCGAATTCAAATTCAAGGTCAAAATGTTTTTTATGCAAATAGATATTTACAAGTAGTTTTGTCAGTTTTCCCTTTAAATATCACATTATAATGACACTTACCAGTCATTAAAAACTTTCACTCTCTCTCCCGGAACTCTCTCTCTCGCAAAACAAAAAGAAATATAATAAAAAAAGCAAGTTGATATAATTCAACACAGACACATTATCATAACATTGAAATGACTACATATGTAATATTAGGTAACCGTAATTAAGAAGATACGCTTAAATCGGCCCTGGAGACTCCTAACAGCGTTTTTTATTCGGAGTTCACGAGCCTCTTAATGATTTCATTTAAAGGGACAAGTGGTACTAATCATAACTTTACGCTCGACCCGCTATTTAGTACACGAAAAACATGTCGCAGCTATACAATATTCAAAACGATCGTTATTTTTAATGTATTCAAATATTTTGTTTTATTTCAAAGGTTTTATTTGAATATTCTTAGAAATTTTTGTGTTGTTAATTATTTAGTAATTCATAAATATGTATATAGCAATGATTATTCACTCCTAAGTTAATAAAAATAATTGGATACCTCAAATTTAGTGCTAAATTAGAAAATAATCATATATTTTTTGATTAAAAACGCTTAAATCAGTAAAAGGAACAAAAAACAGTAAAAGGTAAAGCTAAGCCAACTAGAACTAACACTAACATTTATAAACACTCGTATTTCACTAAATATCCAAGGTATGACATTGTATTTCACTAAATATCCCTGATACAAAGATACAAATGTTTCGAAAAATCTGTACGTTATGTTACGATATTCAAGAGACCATTAGTGTTTCCAGCTGTTTACATAGCAACGCTATACCTACTCTCTACATAAAACTAGATAAATCACCTAAAACATCAATTCAATAGATTTTCTTAGGTTTACGCCGCGTATAGGTGTGTGCTAAGTATCACTTTCATCACTTAGTGCCATATGTTTAATCCCAGGAAGGGACGATAAAAATATTTCAATTTATGTTGTTTTTTTTTTAAAAAATCGCAGAGGGAACCATGAGAACATAGCATTAACACTCTCCGTTCTCCGCTTTCCGCCTGTTCAAAGCGTTGAGTACTGTGAGGCGGAATGCTACGTTTTTTCTAGTTGCCAGAGCGAATTAAATGGAAATGAAATTAATCTTCTCCGAGTGGGATCCAAACCTGCAAACCGTTGCGTTTACAGACAGATGCTACGCTTCTCGTCAGTATTTCGTAATATACCTCTTCAACTGTCAACGATCAATATACTACTTTGAGTGAAAATCGAACCTGCCCTCACCACGTTATCCTTTACATACTGCTACGTTTATATACATTACGTAAACTTTTAATTTTCAAATCAAATCAAATCAAATCAAAAAAAGCTTTATTTAGACATACACATTTTACATATACAAAAAAAAAAAACAATATATATATAAAAAAAAACCAAGAAAGTGATGCCTAAATTGGTAGGCCACTCAGCTTATGTTGAAAAATCATTGTACAATGAGTTTCAACGCTGGTATTCTGTGGCTGCCAGTCACTAAGCACGTCACGTCGTAGGTAGTGAGAAAATTAATAAAAAATAAAACGCGTTAGTCATAATTCGGGCGTCGAACGTTAACAAACATCGCACGACTTATTGGGAAATACAAAAAATAACTTACAATTACTAAATTGTTAATTATTTAACCAGAATTGCAGTGTATAATAGCTAAGAGCAAATGGCTTTACAAAGAATATTATTGGAAACTAAAATAAATATACCTAAGACATAAAAGCTACAGTGGGTAAGTTTAAAAAAATATAATTTCTTATTATCATTATAAAATAGTTTCATGAGCGACATTATTGTGTGTACAGAAATTGTTATTCAATGGGGTTACTGGCTTCCGTCTGTGAAAATTAAATTAGTAAATATCATATCATAAATTATAGGTGTATTTTAGAAGTGGATTTCAATAAAATAATGAAAAGGTACATCGAGCAACCATCAAAATGTGCGACAAATATTCTGAAATTACTGATAGTCATAAACAGCGCCACCTTGCCAAGAGGCCATATCAATAGGGTAAGAATTTACCCATAACTAACGAACGGCACACAGAATGTATAAAATTAACACTGAGTTTGTAAATTCATTAAATGCAATTTAAATTTGTTTCTAAAAACATTTATTGTTTTTAGGTTTCGAAGAGGCGGCGGCAGGTTGTTCCAGCATTTTGTCGCCGAGTAAATAAAACTACCTCGAAAGGCGGCGGTCTTATATGATGGCATGATCAACGAGTATGACGAGGCTCGTGTTTCGTGGGTTAGCCTCTGTTCGCAAGCCCATTTTAATTTGTGATAGAGATATGGAGGCATTTTGTAATTCACTATCCCGAACAATAAAGTCGCGAAATGTAATTGTCTGCGATAGTCCATCTTCAACATCTTAGCAGAGTTCAGAAATGGCGTAACATGTGAGCGTGGTGGAATGTTAAAGCAGTATCGAGCACAGGCATTTTGTACTTTTTGGATAAGGTTCTTAGTACGCACAAGCAACCTGGGGCCTGTTACAATATCAGCATAATTTAATTTCGATAGTACAAGAGCCTCGCATAAATCTACTCTTACTTTAGGTGTTATATATTTTCGTATTTGATATAATAGTTTTAAACGATAAAAACAATTACTAACAGAGAGCATAATGTGTTTATCAAATCGTAGATTCTCATCCATTACAATTCCCAGATTGCGTGTTTCTGTGACACGTTCGACCTCCATGTTATTTAATTTGATAGTTGGTGATAAGGTTGCAATTTTCCGTATTTGAGTTGGCGTACCCAAAATCATGAATTTGGTTTTCTTCGGATTTAACATTAGACAATTTGAATTGGACCATGCAGTAATTCTTGTTAGGTCTTCATTGAGCTTATTTAAAGCTATGTGTAAGTCTGCAGGTTTAAAAGATATGTATAATTGTATGTCATCGGCGTAAATATGATAATTACAGTATTTAATGGAATTGATGATATCGGCACAATAGAGAGAAAAGAGTACAGGCCCAAGGATTGAGCCTTGCGGCACCCCTCTTGTGGTAGCTCTACTACTAGAAACACATTTAGACCCATCCTCCCGAGTTACTTCTACGACCTGCGATCTATTATTGAGATAACTTTCAAACCATCTAATAGTGTCTGCACTGAATCCGTAATAATGGAGCTTGGCTAATAACAATGATAAATTTATTGTGTCAAATGCGCGTGAAAAATCGAGAAGTACCAATATGGTGCCTTCTCCGGTATCTTGTGCTCTCAATATATCATCAACTACGCTAGCTAGAGCTGTAGTAGTACTTCTACCCTTTCTAAATCCTGACTGAACACATGGAAGAATGTCATAATTTTCTAAATAGCGTGTAAGTTGAGAACACACAACTTTTTCTAAAACTTTTGATAGGGTAGGTAGAATACTAATGGGCCGGAAATCACTCAAATTTTGTGGATTATCAACTTTGGGAATGGGTTTTACAATTGCTTTCTGCCATAGCTCAGG
Source organism: Dione vanillae (assembly GCA_037178615.1). Taxonomy (NCBI): domain Eukaryota; kingdom Metazoa; phylum Arthropoda; class Insecta; order Lepidoptera; family Nymphalidae; genus Dione; species Dione vanillae. The sequence continues at coordinate 415,123 of JAZFAU010000141.1, forward strand.
AAAGGTACAAGTCCGTATAGATGTATTTACTATATTCACAATGGTATCTGAAATATATGGCAGACTACTTAAAATCATATCTAAAGAAATACCATCAGCTCCTGTCGCTTTAGATTTAATACTCCGTAGAGCTTTTAAAATTGTTATCTCATCTACCTGTTTTAGAGCAAAGCAGTTTGAGAAATGTCTATTATTAGTGTAGTAATGCATATCACTATATGCCACGTCACTATTTCCGGGCAAGGTTAGAAAAAATCGATTAAGATTATTCGGTTCTGACAAATGATCTGGTAGACACATGGTATCCCGTTTTTTCTTATATACTAAAATATTCTTTAAATGCTTCCACATGTACTTCGGTTTCTTAGCGTTATTATTTATGAATTGGGTAAAATATGCACCTTTCTCTCTATGGATTGCCATTTCAACTTCTGACTTCAAATCCTTGTAGTATGCTATGTGAGTATCTTTCTGAGTATGACGTGATCTTATGTGTGCCTCATTTCGAGTACGAATCATTTCATTGATGTTGTAAGTAATCCACGGATATTGGGACTCTTTAAAGAGTCCACATATAAGTGGTGCTAAGGAATCGAAAACAGATAACAAAATAATATTAAATTGAGAAACAAGACTATTGACGTCATATATGTTAAGAAACTGTTGATTGAAATTTGTTAAATAGTTTTTGAGATCATTTTCATTAATGCTACTAATTTTTCTATAAGATTTTCGAAGAGGCTTAGGTTTATATTTGCGTATATTAAATTCAAATGATAAGAACGCATGACTGCTAAGCTCATGTATATAGTCTACGCATACTTCACTAGTGTTACCATCTACACAAACTAGATCTATTAGTGTCTCACTGTGAGAAGTAAAGTGGGTAGGCTCATTAACAATCTGTTTGAGATTCGTGTACATTAAGAACTCACACAGCATACGTGTACAGTAATTATCAGATTCGTAAAAATTAATATTAAAATCACCGGTCAGAACTACATGGTCATAAGCAGAAAGTCTAGCGAACATATCCGTAAGGCCGTCAAAAAAGATACGTGGATTTAGCCAAGGAGGTCGATATGCAGTGCCGATGACTAACTTTTTCCCACCTACGCTCACACTAAGCCACATCTGTTCCATGTCCGGAGATGTTGCAGGATGAACGAGGGTTCGTGCTGCTAATCCACGTCTAATGTAATAGCCCACACCACCACCACGGCCACGTACTTCAGCAGGACGCGGCTTGTGGCGCAGACGATATCCCGGGATATTTGGCGCTCGCCCTTCCTCACCCTCTCTCAACCAAGTTTCATTCAAGGCCATAATGTCTACATCATGGCGGTTAATAGCCAGCATAAATTCATCGTGACGTGTCCCCAGAGATCCTGGATTCAGAAAACCAATTCTTATCTTACGTAACCCAGGCATCGATCATACAAACTTTACTAAGTAACTTAATAATGTCTAAATATGAAAATGTATTCATGTTGAAAAATATAATTATAAATATATGTGTAAATACAGTAAAAAACAATGCAATAATGTAATAATAAAATAAAATAATAATGAAATAAAATATTTTATTTAATCCGAAACATTTAAATCATATTTTCAAAGGTTAAACCTTATTTGGTTCACATTTTTACCAAATTTGATTCTAGTTTTCCGGTAGCTCTCCCAGCGTTTACTAATGGAAATAACTTATAGTCGTCTCATACTACAACATGTGACACATTCTAACTAATCAAGGTTATTTAGGCCACAGCTATATACGACGCGTAACATTGTATGGATTAACGGTGTGTAAAGATTGAAGGTATCTAGAATAAGCGGACAAATTAAAACAAAAATGTTTTAAAATTCTTCAGGGAAACTTAGACCCACTGTTTGAGGACGTTGTGGCGCATAGGCTTGAGGGTTCGATTCCCACTCGGATTGATGGATTTTTATATTTCCATTTTCTTCGCTCTGGAAACTAGGCAAAGCGCAACGTTGAGTTCTGCCATTCCGCACGCAATGCCTCAAAAAAAGTGGGAAGCGGGGACGGAGAAAGCTGGGACTAAGCAACAGTGTCTTAACACTAGGTTGATATGGTTCCTGCAGTTCCCTCTGCCTACCCTGCAATATGCGGAATAAAGCGTGAAGCTAAAAAAAAGAAACTTAGAGCACTATATCTGTCCTTTCATGTACGTAAACCTTTCTGAAGTGAATTAAACATCGTAATTACAAAGGACGGATCCAAATGAGATTAACTCAAAGGTATATAATGAATGTATTTGAAAAGCGTTATTTGTTATGTGGACTGTGCTAAAAAGAATGGCTTTTGTGAATTGGTAAGTGTTTTGAATTTCTCATTTTTGCGTCTAGATTTAGTAATTAGCGTTTTATTGTGAGAATATAAGAAATATTTATTTTGTAAATACCGCGTAAATGTTATCTAACTAACTTTATAATAAATAAACACATGTAACCTATACATTTTACATGGTCAATTTGGGCGTAAATTTCATCACCTATTTGTTTGCTTGTAAAGGTACTTCTTTTATATACTATACTATACTCTTTTGTTCAATTAATGTATAATAAAATCAACATACAAAAAAAAAATAATATTTATATCTTAATTTAAGTAATATTGTATTAATTTTTTCAAGATAAGCAAAAACATAATATATGTATTCTTAACTATAAATAATAACCTTTTAATCATTCGTAATAAACTTCGAAATATATTTCAGTTAATACAACTATTATTCGCTTACTGCCATTATTTACTTCCGTCACATTCAATGAGGGCAGATTCAACAAGTGTTCCGTAATTATTCCCAGCACGGCATTTAAGAAGAAATTGTTTTGTTTTGAAACGCTGAGAATGCTTCAAATAATCGTTTAAAAATAATTAAATACAATTGTCTTTTTAATTATTCTTTTTTGTAACTGCGTATGAAAATATGTTAATATAGTTTGTTTAAAATTCATAATTTAATTTCTTTTTACAATCTATATCTTTATAAATAAACATATAAGCTACGTTAACTTCATAATAAAAAATACTAGTTGATGTTCTTAACTTCGTTTACGAACTTTAATATCCTTTACATGACTAATATTTTACGGTCCCATATTTTAGTTTAAGAGGAGTTCTGCAGTTTTGATATTTATATATCTTCGAACATTCTAAATATTTTTGCGAAGAGGTTATTTCTTTGTCTTTTGTAGGTATACTGGTCTATTATAGCATTAGTGTTGTAAATTTCAAGGACAAACATGCGATGACTATTTTCAGGTCTTACAGTTTATATAAAAGATTAACGTCAAATATTGTCTTGTAATTCTGAAATTGTACAGGATATTTATCATATATAAATAGTGAAGAATTCATAGATTAGTAGGTTATTCAATTAATTATTAAATAATTTCACTGTAATCATGACCGATTTTCTACTGTACTTACGATGGAGCTCGAAACTATACTAAATTGATTACGGCTAACCATGCAATTAAACTATTGTTGTGCTGTTAACGCGAGAATATCTGTATGTATATATATATATATATATATATATATATATATATATATATATATATATATATATATATATATATATATATATATATATATATATATATATATATATATATATATATATATATATATATATATATATATATATATATATATATATATATATATATATATATATATATATATATATATATATATATATATATATATATATATATATATATATATATATATATATATATATATATATATATATATATATATATATATATATATATATATATATATATATATATATATATATATATATATATATATATATATATATATATATATATATATATATATATATATATATATATATATATATACAGATATCTGTGTGTGTGTGTGTGTGTGTGTCTGAAAAACACTATGCCGAATTTTATATGAACAAATATTCCTATAAAAACTTTTACACGTGTAATGTCATAGCGTCACGTGTTCCTATATATCGACAGCTGGCAATTAAAAGAGCGTATTGGTAACTCACCCCGTTCGGATTGATTGCTCTCAGATTAATTGATGTGTTAGTACTTTGGCCGGTCGACATTTTCTAGTCAATCTATTAATACTGTTATTAGTGATTAATGTAGATAAAGTAATTTTTAACAAAAAAGAACCGACTTCAAAAAGTAAAAAAGTTCTAGTCTAAAGCAAAAAAGTTAACTAAAAAGCAAAAAATAAATTTCGGCACAAAGTAATACGTTCGTATTTTTTCTTTGTTAAATTAAATTAATGATTACTTAAGTAAATAAAAAATATTTTATAATTTTGAAGTCGGCGCCAAGTAAATACTACAACAACCTTCTGTATTCTTACCGTATTAAAAATACTTTGATAGTTAGTAGCTACCGATTCATATATATTTTGTAATACTGTTACTAATTTGTGTGTTTGAAATTTGAATTTGTGTACTTAGTAATTTGATATTGTAGTAAGGTTGTTGTAGTATTTACTTGGCGCCGACTTCAAAATTATAAAATATTTTTTATTTACTTAAGTAATCATTAATTTAATTTAACAAAGAAAAAATACGAACGTATTACTTTGTGCCGAAATTTATTTTTTGCTTTTTAGTTAACTTTTTTGCTTTAGACTAGAACTTTTTTACTTTTTGAAGTCGGTTCTTTTTGTTAAAAATTACTTTATTTAACGATTTTGAGTGATGGATAGACCGAGCAAGGATGCCTCTCAAATGAGGAAACGACCGTACGATCGTAGTCGGTGTTTTTAAGAACGACACAGCTATCCGCGAATAGACATAATAAATGTTTGTATTGATATTTGTTTTTGTTAATTATCTCCAAAAGTGCTGAACCAATTTCAATAAAATTTTAATGGAACAACGTGTGATGTAAGACCTACGAAATACAATAATAATCATCCAAATCAGTTCATAAACGACACAGTTATTCGCGAACAGAAATAGTAAATGTTTGTGTCGATATTTGTTTTTGTTGATTATCTCCAAAAGTACTCAATCAATTTTGATAAAAGTTTAATGGGACCACCTCTGATATAAGACCTACCAAATGCAAAAAGAATTATCAAAATCAGTTCATAAATGACACAGTTATTCGCGGACAGAAATAATAAATGTTTGTGTCGATATTTGTTTTTGTTGATTATCTCCAAAAGGACTCAATCAATTTTAATAAAATTTTAATGGGACCACCTTTGGTATAAGACCTACCAAATACAAGAAGAATCATCAAAATCGGTTCATAAACGACACAGTTATTTGCGAACAGAAATAGTAAATGTTTGTGTCGATATTTGTTTTTGTTGATTATCTCCAAAAGGACTCAATCAATTTTTATAAAAGTTTAATGGGACCACCTCTGGTATAAGACCTACCAAATACAAAAAGAATCATCGAAATCGGTTCATAAACGACACAGTTATTCGCGAAAAGAAATAGTAAATCTTTGTGTCGATATTTGTTTTTGTTGATTATCTCCAAAAGGACTAAATCAATTTTGATAAAATTTTAATGGGACCACCTTTGGTATAAGACCTACCAAATACAAAAAGAATCATCAAAATCGGTTCATAAACGACAAAGTTATCCGCGAACAAACATAAAAAAAAAAGCATATATACAGGTCGAATTGAGAACCTCCTCCTTTTTTCGAAGTCGGTTAAAAAAGATTATTTATTAATATTTTTGTTTTTTTTTTAAGTCTTCACCCTTTACGACCTGCAGGAACCTTAGGAACCTTGTGCTCCGTTGCTTAGTACCTGCTTTCCACCTTTTTGAGACATTACGTGTTGAGTGGCGAAACTCAACGGAAAATAGAAAATCGAAACCACAAACCGTCGCGTTTACAAGTAGACGGTCGTCAAGTTTTTCTTTTACTTAATACCTATAATAATTACGTCACAATTACCATATATTATTAGGATATTTATATATTAAAATGTTCAACTTGAATAATACAAAAACATTTCAATAATGACAAGACATTGTTGTCTAATCTAATTTATGAAGACAAAATTCAACGTCATGATATGTCATACTGTGGCAAGGAGCAATGATAATTAAAAGTGTTATACATAAAACAAAAATGAGATTTATCAGATAATCTTACAAAACAGAGTATAGAAAAATAATAATGAGCAATTTTGAATCTAAGTGACCTAATATATATCAAACTAAGAGTGTGCTCTTAGTTTCCTTTTGTTTTCGAGAGTGATGTCACATGTTAAAGCTAGTCTGTATCTAACATGACAAATTAAAAATTTATTTAAGTTTAATTGTTCTAGGTCACTTTAATCCACTCAAAAACAATATTGACTTGTTTATTGCTTGCTTAACACCGTGTAGAACGCTCCAGTGAGTAAATTGCTTTGTTAGCGATTTGTTTGGAAACTATCCCCCTGAGCTAGTCCCGAGTTTTACACCTAGCCGACGAATTCAAACTGCAGGCAAATTTTATATGTATTTATTTATTTTCATTGAATATATATAAATACGTATCGTGTCTCTGTTATATGTTATTTGTTAGGATACTTAACATATTTTTATTTAAATTTCTTATGCAATTTGAGGTCTTTTTTTGATGTTTTCTTTTAACATTTTATTGATTTTCTAGGCTAACCAACAAGCAATTATTGTATGTTTATAAATAAATAAGTTTTTTTTATTTATTCTTATTAAAGAAATAGTTAAAGAAACACAATTTTCCTCAACTCATCATTCGTTTTTTTTTAAGAAATTCGCTATTTGAATTATGTTGCCGTCAATTTGCATTATGTTACTACAAAGTTTGTAGTACCAACCCAGTACGAAGAACAGGAGCAGTGTAATATTGAATTTAATTCATAGTGGTTTATATTCAGTTCAAACATTCAAGCGTTCCGGAGAGCTAATTACTTAGTACTTGTTCACTGACAGCGAGTCCTTCCGATCGAACGAGTGCAAATCTGACTTTCATATTGATTACTTAAATACAAAATGTTACGGTTTAGGTTTTCTTATTTTATTATTTTTATAAATTTATAACCTCCTTTAAAATGTTTTATCTTTTTTATTATAAATAATATTATTTATGATGCACCAAGCTTGGAGTTATAGATATGCCTTGGATATCTATGAACGCAAGTATAGGAGGTGAAATTAAATTGAACTATGTAATACAAAAGTGGCTCGATAAGCACCAGTATTTCTGAAGTTAACAACCTACCAAACAAACTCTTTAGATTCGAAATCTTAATTTGGATATCGGTTAACATTCATTCAACTTGAAATATCACGAAAGGCGGTAAGAATCAGAGTGTCATAACACTAGGTGCCTGCCTGCCCTGCTTTTTGCGGGAAATCATTTTGAAATAATTGTTAATGTATAATAATATTTTTAGTATAAGAATAACTTTAAAATTAAAATTTTATTTTACTTTTTTTGTCATTATATAAAGAATCTAAAAAAAGTAATAACAGTATTGTGTGCCTATGTTGTGACGTTATAGAGAGGTCCTTAAAACTTTGCTTACTTGACATTATCATGTCAAGTAACTATCAATCAAAGGCTTGTTTATTTGAAAGTCAAGTGTTATATATATATATATATATATATATATATATATATATATATATATATATATATATATATATATATATATATATATATATATTACTTGACTATATATATATATATATATATATATATATATATATATATATATATATATATATATATATATATATATATATATATACTGCGTACACGTAATAGCTTTCCTCCTCAACGTAAGAAGTTTTTAAAATATTCCTCGTTAAGCAGCCTCAGGGACTTTATAATTTTCCATTTCATATCAATTATTAATTTTATAGTCCATTACAAATTAAAATTACTCGAGGGTTATACTTTTATTATAATATAATTAATTTTGCTGCAGAGGACATGACAGTGGTGACTTTTTCTTAGTAAAACTTTTATTAACCCAAAACCTTTTAACTTGTAACGTTAGATTGTACAATTCCTAACTATTTATTAATGAAACTCTAAATATATATGTTCAATTAAGGATCATGGGAGGTTAAACAAGAACCCTAAATATATAAGCATTCTTATGTAAGTATATTTTATTAAAACAACATTTTAAGCCATTATTAATTTTAATAATAGGAATCAAGAGCGACGAGCTCCTGGGCACTAAGTCTAAGAGTTCTCAGATTTATGATGAAATTAAATAAATTTCATACCTAGAGAAACGAAAATAGCAGAACCAACGTAGAACCGCTTTAACGACACGATTGTTTATTTTATAACCTGATTGATTTGATAATTGTGTTAAGTTTCAAAATTTATAGAGCATAATATTTTTAATGAATATTTAAAATGTATGTAAGTGTATTATTTAGGAATACTCTAATAAAATCAGGTGCGTATTTTTTAATTTTGATTTTGTACTTCTTTCACATACAGCTATAATGTCTATTCTACATATTACTATACTTTATAAAATGTCTCTAGTCTTTTAATCATTTGCCAAATCGATACATCATTGTATTAAGCAGCTTAACAAAAGTATTTTTTCTAATGCCACATAATCTCATGTTAGGGGTTTTTATCATTTAAATAACGAACTGGAATATGAAATAGTTAAAACTTTACACGACCGCCGTGTCGCAGAAGCGACAGAACATGATGGTTTGTGGGTTTGATTCCCACTTGGGTAAGATGGATTTTATAATATCCATTTACTTCGCTCTGGAAACAAGGCAAATTGCGGCGTTGAGTTCCGCCACTCAACACGCAAAGGCGAAGAGCAGGAAATGAGTGTCTTCAGACTAGGTTCCCATGGTTCCTGCAGTTCCCTCTGCTTACCCTGCTTAAGATTAACTATAAAAAATAACTTAAATACTTGTCCAGTCAATATTAATTAGATATAGACCACACCAGAAATGCAAATCACGTAGCAAATATGCTAGAGCAAAACTTATAGAATATCTTTAACTATTACAAAATAGCCTTACAAACAAGTAACCAGTAATATTGGATATTTATTGCGGTACATGGAGCACTTCAAGGAGCTGGAGCACTTAGTTTTCCACCATGTCTACCTAAGATAATATTCAAGCGGCTTACACGGCAGATGATATTTTTAAAATTACACGTTTTATTGAATATTGATATGTTCATCTAAAATCATTTCTGTTATTCTTGTTAATCTATAACCATTTCTATTACTAATAATGATAAATTTACAACAGAACTGTGAAACAGTTCTTTTGGTCCTATAAGATTTCCGTTTTGTCCTTTTTAGGTATGAAACCATAAAAATTAATAAATGGCAAAAAAGTGTCATATTACCTAATCATCAATCCCACTCATCTAAATATAGTTATATCTAAATCTAAAGAGCTCTAAAGAGCTTATAAATGTAACCTTATACATTTAATTTTCTAATGTTTAATATAAATCAAGATTAAGGATTTACGCTTGAGACGACCTCACATTACTTAGATATTAAAGCTTATGTGGAGACAAGAACGAACTTTAAGTTCACGTGTGGATTTTACCGTGAATAGTAGTATCTTGCCCTAATAAATATTTATTTGGATCAAAACAATTCTAGTTTATAGCAAAGATAAAAATACTAAAACAAAACAAAAAATATGCACGTATATGACTCAAGAACATACAGAAGATATTTTTTGTATTTATATTTAAAAAATAAAGTTATGAAACAATTAAACCATAAATAGAAAAGGATATTCCCTTCCTAAACAAACAACGAATTAGTAAGTTGAAGGGGCAATGGGCAGTGCACATAGTACGGAGAACTGACGGCCGCTGGGGCAGAAAGGTTCTCGAATGGAAAACACGTACCGGCAAGCGCAGCTTGGGACGGCCTCCTACCAGGTGGACGGACGACTTGGTCCGTGTTGCAGTCAGCCACTGGATGCGAATAGCATTAGACAGGGTGCACTGGAGGTCCCTGGGGAAGGCCTATGTTCAGCAGTGGACGTCCTACGGCTGATATGATGATGATGATGATGATGATGAAACAAACAATATAATGACTCTTTTTATAATTTTCAGTTCTAAACTTTGTCGCATATAGAATTTGAGAAGAATCTTGATTTAATTTGGAGAATTATAGGCAGGAATGAATATTTCATTCCACTGCGACACGGTTTGCTTTCTTATGATTTTTTGGTTATTTGGTTAGAATTGTAACTATTTCTGCAACAACAAACCAAAATGTATATAAAACAGTAATTTTTTTTAACTACAAGTTTAAGCCTGTATAGGTTAATCAATATGAAATATAGTAAAACTTTATACTAAGACTACTGTGAGGAATGAAAATTGAGTGCTATACAAGCGTCACATCTTCGTTACGTTGCGATTGAATCACTAGCGACGGAGCTTTATATTGTTAGGACTTGATAGAAATTTTATGCCAATTTGAATAGAGCTTATTGAGTATTGAATCTTAAATAACATTATTGATTCTATACTAAAAAATATGGACTTTGTACTTTTTTAATTGTTAATATATCGGAATATATTAATTAATACTTAATTCTTTTAACATCATGCTTTATCCTGCACATACTAGGGTAGGCAAAGGGAATTCTAGGAACCATGGGAATCTAATATTAAATCACACCGTTCCCTGCTTTTTACCTTTTTTAAGGCATTGCGTGTTGGCGGAACTCAACGCCGTGCTCACCTAGATGAAAGAGCGAAGAAAATGGAAATGAGTCTATTTTCTTCAAGTAAAAACTTTATGTATATAGAATTTGATCGTAGAATTTTTAACAATCACCTTAGCATTATAAAAAGAGTCAAGTTATTACTTTGTTGATTGACTTGTAGAAATGATAAAATTCACGGTCTTTCGCTTTGAAAACACTTTGTGTGGAGAGACGAAATCGAAAATAGCCCTGGGTTGGCCTGCCAAAGCAAAAAAGAGTATCCTACTTCAAACAAAAACGAAAAATAAAACCATAGCGATCTAAGTTAAATCTTGATTTAATGCGTGGCTTCTTGCTTACTTTTGTACACAGAAATTAATTCTATAGAAAAAAATATTAAATTGATTGTGTCCATAACTATTATATATAATGTTTAAAATGCCTAAAAATTCTAACGCATTTTATGAATTTTTATAATAAAAATGCAATAAAATCATTATTTTGATTTTATCTATAAACCACTCCATCATACTAAGTGAAATAAAGTAAAAAGTTGGTATACTTTAAGACTTCATTTACAGGAAAACACAAACATTCTGATCACGAAATCCAAAGTTGGAAAATCCCTTCACATTGTCCTTTGAAACTGTTATTACTCAATTCTTTCATATTGACCTGTATGGCACACGTATCATGATTGTTAGGAAGCCAATTTACCCCAAATCATTATTGCTGTTCATCGACTTCAATCTTCGTATAAGGACTTAGAAAGCTTTATTCGTAATGTTCTTATAAAGTTCAATTTGGGTCGAGCAATCATATGTATTACCGGCTAACCTTTTACCTTCTCATGTTAAAATATTAATCTACAGAAAAAAAAACCTCATCAATATGTTATATTTTATCAAATTTTTAAAATTTATGTCATTCCTATCGGTTTTCGATTTATTTAAGCTTACAAATAGTGGTAAAATTTCATTAAAAATATTAACTTTTCTATACCCATATGAGACCACCGTGAGGCAATGGCGCAGCTACTAAATGTTTACTGTGTTTCCAAATTGAACGAAAACTGAGAACGGAGTGTCTTAGCACTGAGTATCCTTCATTTACAACGCTGGATGCGGAAAAAAACATAAAGCATTTTTATAATACCCATTAAAGCTTACATATATTAGCTTACTATATACCTTCAGTAAATAGTAATAATGTCTCTCTTGCTACTCCATTAGGGACAAAATATGGCGTCCATAATATAATATACATAATAATACCTACCAATAACAAGACAATTAACCAACACTTTCTTCGTCTTTGTGAATAAAGAAATATTATTAAAAACAGTATTTAAATTTAACATAACACGGTCCCTAGTTTGCTGAGCTCAGAGAGCTTAACTTAATCCACCCATGAATAATAAAAATTTGCAGATCTTAAGCTTCAAAACTCTTCATTTCTACAATTTCCCAGAAATTAAATATAATTTGGTTAAATATTTTTATTCTTACTTCCAGACGCGCTTTGAGTAATTTTAGTTAATTCTCACAATTGCTTGATGTATACGTTCATTTACTTGACGAATGAGGCTATTTAAAATTATGTAGCTGTAATATAACATTATCAAGATGTTTTTGTATGTAAAGAGATTTTATATGTTGAATATTTCTTGAGATTTCACACGCCACAATCCAAACAATATTTAAAAATTAGGTCAAATATGAGAACTTGACACAAGATTCAGACTGCTTTCATAGTGGCGTTAAAGATCATTTTAAGAAACGCCATGGTTTTAGGTCTTATTTAAAATCTTTATGTAAATGACAATAAACCTAGTTACTTTTATATTATTCATAGACTTATCCATAAACTAAATAGTTCTTTCTTTCTTATTAGGAAAATTGGTTCAAGTTTCAAGCTGTTTCATCAATAGCTGTTGTTTCATCAAATGCTTCCCAGTTAAATACATGTATCTGGCTTTCTCTTAGACTGGCTTATGGGTTATTGGTGGATTACAGTTTCTGTAATCTTTGTGCACTGAGTAGTTTGTGACTTATAACTGTGTAAGGCATGAATGTTGGCTTCTGTTTCTATAGTTTTTAGTTGGTTAATGGAACTATTTCTTCCATAACTTTTTGACGTGACAACGTCTTAAATTAGGTTGCGGCTCGGAGTCACATATGAAAAAGGTAACGTAACGATGTGTCAACTGTCACCGAACTATGATCGGTCCGCCGCGCGTATCACTTGACACATGTACAATGTTTTAGTAAACAACATATATTTTCTATAGTTAAAATTTGTGCAATTTATATTATAATTATTAATCATATCAATAAATATTCTACCGAGAAAAAGACGTTGTCACGTAAAATTTTCGCCCGTAAAACCCACTTTACAGGCAACCATTTTTACAGAATCTTTTCATAGTAAACTTTGCCTGACTTGAAACACTCTAAGCTTAAGACTTTGTTTGTAACGATTTGTAGGTACAATATACTCGGGGAGAATGGATTATTTCAATTGCGTTGTCTTCGCTCTAGAAACTAGGCTTGCATAGCGTTGAGTTTCGCCACTCATGCAATGCATGCATGAAATGCATTGAAAGTCGGAATGCAGGGAAGAGAGTGCCTGACTCTAGATGTCCTAGGGATCTTGCGGTTCCTTCTGCCTACCCTGCTATGAGAGGGATAAAGCGTAAGGTTACATGCCAGTGTTTTGGTGATAAGAAAAATAAAGTTGCATCGTTTATTCTAGTAAAATAAATAATATTTACAAAATTCTTTTTTTTAGAAGATCGGCGTACTATATTATTTAAAATGACTACCTTTAATATATTTCGAAGGATTTATAACCATATTTTAATTTATTATTTGTTTTATTTTTTGATTATATTATATTTATTATATTTTTTGATTTAGCTATTGTATATAAGATAGCAATCTGAATAGAAATGCCACAAAGGCGATCATGTTAATTTACACTTCTGAGGTAGGATTCTCTATTAGTGGAAACCTTAGACCTACATATATAATACGCAACATATGTTGATAGGCTTAGAGTACTCTTCACAAATAACACTATCCTACATATAACGTATAATCTCAGGGAACTGAGCATCAAAATCGCTTACCGTCTAAATTTGAAACGTTGTGTAAGTGGTGAAATATCCTCGCCCTGACCAACCCTGAGTGGAGATCAAATTTGGAATCGTAGTGTTTATTGTTAGGCACTGCAATATGCTGCAAAAGAAAATTCATATAAGTTTCAATAGGTCCATAGCAGCATATATTTATCGTGATGTATATACAAGTACTAGAAACCAGACGTGGTTAGTTTCATTTAAATAATGACACACAAACATAACGTAAACCATATGTTCCGAGCATATTCTGACAGAGATTATGCGTAATTGCATTAAATTATATAAATCATTTAAGAACCGTATTCCAGAGAAGTTCCTTTCTAATACGGGCCTAATAATTTTATCGCTTTTATAGTCTTTATTAACTAAGACTACGCTCTTTTCAAAAAAGAATCGTAATTCTAGTTTTAAAATATGCAATTCAAAAATTTATTGACTACGAGTATTTAGTGCAGAGCGACGCAGCGAACTTTTCACGATTCTGCTTCAAACACATTCCATGCATTCGAGGAGGACTACAAACTCAATGGCACGGTTAAATTAAAATGGAATTTAATATCATGTAATAGAGTACGAGGACTGTTTTCTAATTCCTTTTAAGCTATTTCACAAAGCTTAAAGTTTAAATGGCTTGAAGCTCATATGATATAGAAAAGTAATTCTTGGAAAATGCTTTATTACGAAAGTTGTATCAAATAATATTTTTATTATTATTTTTTTTAAAATTCGAGTGTTTCATCTCTCTTTTCTATGACTTTTTTGTACTGTATTGTTTACTATGGCTGTGCCTGTAAGTACGGGGTAGTGTGATACTTTAAGTTATAATTCAAATAAAAATTGAATTTCATGTATTTCTCAATCTGTGGCATCGTACCTCCTAAAACAATGGACCGTTTACTTAATGTGAGGTCTTAGAATGTCATTCGAATACACAAACATTGAACAAAAAGTTAACTCATTATCAACTGGGTCGTAATGACGTACAACGACCAAATACGTAATGAAGAGATAATATATAGCGTCTATATATTGTGTGGGCAGCGACAATCGTATTAATCTCCATTAACTATAAACATTTGCAAATGAAAATCTCCTAAGTAGTAATACACTTGTAAATCCCCCCAACTAAGTAGGGCATTAACGCATTGAGCTGTTATTAGGAAGCACTACGTCGTAATCGGTTTATATAATCGATTTTATTATTATTATTACTGAAAATATAATTTTAAGTGTCACGATTTGTGTTTTTATTTATTCATTTTACCTTTCTTTATTTATAGGTAATATGTGTGTTTGTGTTAACTGTTATGTAATATATACGAAATTGAAGTGTCTATATGGGACTTGAAGAAGATATATAACTTAATATATTACATTAAACCATTCAATATCATAAAGTATAAAACATACTCATATATTTTGTGACCTTAAAGCTTAAACGTCCCTAAAAATTCAATATAGAAGTTGTATAAGCTAAAGTAAGTTGATAAAGGAAGTCCGATGTAAGTTGACTGTTCCTTGGAAAACTACTTTGAGAAATTGACCTCTGCGAAAGTTTTCATGTTTATTATTTTAAAAATTATATACATATTTCTTTTTAAATAAAACTTTGTAATTTTTTAATTCCAATTTTATTTTCATAAATAGTGTCTTTGTTATAAAAACTCTCGCTGTCTATTTTATATAGAGCGGTATTAGCATGTTCGATTTTTGTACAGAAAAATCCAATCATATTCAACTTATTAATATTATTATCTAACTAAAATATTTAAATCACCTCAAGTGACGAACATAAAAAGATCATAGATCAAATCTTAATCTCATTAAAGAAATGATGTCGCTTTACATCGAGTAAGCAAGTAAGTAATGTTTTTTTCTAACGATATTACAAGACATACAATAAAACATATAGAAAATTTGAATAAATGGTAAAAAGGCGGTTAAACATGAATAGCTTAGCAACTAAGAATTAAATTGGGTTTATTTTCTTTTAAACCACTGTTGATTAATCGGGTCTGTGCTCATATTCTGGTATCTTTATATATGTGGTAGCTCCTTTTCCTATGTATTGTATCCTTTTAGAGTAACACTTCAATTACGTAACGATAACGCCATTGCTGAAATGATGGCGAGTCCAAGTCTGGAAAGTACAATGGTTGACAAGAATTTCAAATATCTCTGAAATTCCTCATTATTTCATCTATTTTATCATAGTTGATATCCAATTAAAGCATTTGATGGATGTCAGTAATTACCAGCTTGTCTTGTTTGTTGTCTCGTTCTCTCGCTTTTCTGGTAGTCAAGCTTCCAATTCACCTGTGTCCGATTATTAGAATGGAAAAAAATGTTTTACATGCTTAAGTTTTTAACATACGTAACGGTTCGTTTGAATGGTTTGGTTTTTCTTGAAAAAAAAGTAAAAGAAGTGTATCAAGTAATTTATTGTAATTTATTGTCTACTCGTATGCATGAAGCTAGTTGTTTTTTGTACAGATTAGAATTTCCAAATGACGTTTAACCAACATACTGCATCCTCTTCAATATTGACCAGCAGTGTGTGACATTTAAATTTTGTTGATGTTAATAATCTCACGTAGTCATAGTAATAATATATATATATATATATATATATATATATATATATATATATATATATATATATATATATATATATATATATATATATATATATATATATATATATATATATATATATATATATATATATATATATATATATATATATATATATATATATATATATATATATATATATATATATATATATATATATATATATATATATATATATATATATATATATATATATATATATATATATATATATATATATATATATATATATATATATATATATATATATATATATGTCTATAGTAGTATTTAATGAACTACGCTCTGCTACCAGAAAATGTATATAGTAGTATATAATGAATATAATGAACCGCGTTCTGCTACCAAAAAATATATATTGAATAGTGGGTAGGGGTCAGCAATTGTGGAAGCGTGCTGAAGTGGAGGTTATTTATTAATTATTTACCTTATAGTCGGTTTTAGGATAATAGAAATTGTACAGTACCTTATCTTCATAATTCACAACACAAGCACTGATTGTTCACGTGGAATGTTTCACATTAGTTTTCTTCACTTGGGGTTACTTGCACTATTATCTTTTGTAGGTTTGTCTTTGTCAGGTTCAATATCAAGAGGGAATACACAAAAGGGAAATCAAATAAGGCGCTAATTAATATTAGATTCAGGAAGGACGTGCGCTCGCGTCGGCCGTCTCACGTGCCCCCTTTACAACTTCTCGACAACTACTACTAACTACTACTGACCGCTCGCGCGGGGTGTTCGCACAAGACTCTAAACTAGTCGGGGTTGCCATATATGAACAAACATAGCCCCCGCCCTAAACATCTAATGTTTACGTGAAAATGGGAGTAACTAACTAATAGGTAGACGAACTAATTTGGTTAAGGCTCTCTTTAGGATACCTGTCGATGTCTTAACATCGACCACACGCACAACGCTATCTTTATCAGGATAAATTTGGGAAATGCGACCACGTCGCCACTGTAAAGGGGGTAAATTATCATCTTTTATGAGGACTAGCTCGCCTACTGTTGGAGGATTCACTGGATCAGTCCACTTCTGCCTAGTCTGCAGAGTGTATAGGTACTTTAACTGCCACCGCGACCAAAAATGTTGAGTTATCTGTTGCACTACTTGAAAACGGGTTAAACGATTAATTTTTACATTGTTATAGGGATACTCCGGCAAAGCACTAAGAGGTTGGCCAATCAAAAAATGACCAGGCGTCAAAACTTCTAGATCGTTAGGGTCATTAGATAAGGGACATAACGGCTGGGAATTTAATACCGCTTCAATTTTAGCAAAAATTGTAGTTAATTCCTCGAATGTTAAAGGAATTTCATAAACGACCACCGACTCTGATGATTCCTTCTTTGTCAAGAAAGAGTGAGAGTCGTCTTAGGGAAGACCGCAAGGAAACGCTACGCGCTAACGCGATAAGGATACAGATAGCTCAACGGGTAAGTTTCGGGGTTTTATTTATAAATCTCACCATCGTTATCTAAGGTCTAATCATGGTTTGAGGGGTCTCTTCAACCTTCCAGAATTTCTCGATGAGACAGGTAAGGATATTCCAGTCATGGGGGGCTCTAATTCACCATAATCGGCAGCGACTGGACCGCAAACAATATAACCAAAAATTGTAGGTAAAGCAGTAAGGCCGTTAAAGTTAAATATTTTATCTTCTAATAAAAGCGCGCCGAACACGTCAGCACCCAATAGTATATCTATCGGGCCAGGCTCATTATAGGTAGGGTCAGCAAGGGAAAAATCACTATTAGGAAAAAACACAGACTCAGGGAACTCAAACTCAGGATGCGTACCGGCAATCACATCTATAACTATAGCAGAGGTTGACACCTCTGGGAAGGAATTATACAAAGGTTTAAAACACAGGGAAATAGAACCACGGGAAACCACTAAAGGAATATTACCTATGCCACGTACAGGGGCACAGGAGGGGAGATGGTCAAATTGAGGTAATTAACAACAAGATCGGTTGTAATGAGGCAACCACTATATAATAACCACTAGCAGTTTTAACGTGTAATTTAATAGTAGGCAATAATATAAGGGAATTGGGTGAGATATTCAGGCAAGGGGAAGGGGGAGTAATACAAGTATCTAGCTATGTGGGTCTATCTTCTCTATTATAGGAATTATCACGATATCTTATATTATTTTCAACCTGTCTAGGTTGGGGCGGAGCATTTTCTCTGGGGGAGAATCTCTCTGGGAATGTCGTTGGGGGAAGCGCTGGAGTTGCGAAGGGGAATATTTCTTATGCTGGCCCCCGCCCATATGGGGACCGCGGGTAGAAGCAGGACAGGTACGCGGATAATTGCGTTTATCAAACTTCGAATTATAATTATAATTGCGATTGGATAAGGTGGGATACATTGGGTTACGGGAATCATTAAAACATAGCATAGTGTGATGGGATGAGCGACCGCAGGTTGAACATTTGTAGTCCCGCTTGCACATAAGAATTGAATGTTTGTCCAAACACCTATAACATAACCGGGAATGTTTTACAAATCTCGATCTTTCTCTAGGATTCATAGCTCTAAATTCGGGACAATCACGGAGGTAATGGGAAGAGGAAGCACACAGGTAACATTTTTTACTATTATTTATTACAGGTAACATTTTTTGTCAATTATTTAACATAGGGGAGGGAGGAGCCGCAAAGTAAGTATGTTTAGGTACAGTACTTTTAAATTTCGTCAGGTTAGAATCTACAAGGGAGGTGTTGCCAACGTTGTCATGGTGACGACATTCGTCTTCCAAAAAAGTAGTAAGATTTTTAAAGGTAGGTAATTCATCAGCGTCACCGCCATAACAACGCTCAAAACGGGATTTCAAATCAGAGGGAAGCTTAGTCAAACATATATGTACTAACATATAAGACCATGAGGAGACGGGTAACTCTAAACGTTCTAAACAGCGATAGGCAGTTAACAAGGGGTTCAAAAAGGCCGCGCGCAAACCTGTAAATTTATTCGAAATCTCCGGCAGGGTAAGTATCTGGGTTATGTAGGTATCAGCAAGAACCCGTGTATTGTGATACCGCTGTTTCAACAACTCACGAGCAACTTCATAGTTGCCTTCTTCAATTTTTAAATGTAGCAACAACCGCTTAGGTTCATCTGCTAAGGATCCAACTAAGTACTGTAATTTCATTGTGGGGGTTAAATGGTGTTGGGAATCTACTACACTGTCAAACTGGTCAATAAAACTTATCCAGGAATCAGGACGTCCATCAAACTTAGGGATAGGTAAATCAGGTAATCTATTATAAGGAGGTCGCTCGGTAATATTTTTACTACTCATTCTTACGGGTGTACTGGCCATAACAGGATCAACTACGGGAGCAGGTGGGCACAACTCTAACTGACGCACCCGGAGGTCGTCTATTTTCTTATTTACTAAACGCACTTCTTTTTTTACATAAGTAATTTCTTGGTAATCGATAGCCGGATCTAACCCACCCAGGAGCACTGAGGACGCGTTTACAAATAAATTACAATGAGAATCTAAATCCTTGAACCTAACTAATAATCTAGGTATTTCAGAAGTGCCAAGAAGTTCCGAGGTATCGGCAATCCAATCGGAAACAAAGCGTACCACACCTATATTTTTTCTATATTCTGCGCTTTCTGTATATAAGGAACATTTTACTGTTTCATCATGAGTAGCCATTTTAAATTATCAAGTAAACTAATAACTGAACTAAAATATTAAAAATTAATAAACGCGTAATAAACAATGAACCCACTACCAACGGGCGAGATCAGAAATCAAGTAAACAAATCACTCAACTAAAATATTAAAAAAATAATAAACTCGTAATAAACAATGAACCCACTACCAACGGGCGAAATCAGAAATCAAGTAAACAAATAACTCAACTAAAATATTAAAAAAATAATAAACTCGTAATAAACAATGAACCCACTACCAACGGGCGAAATCAGAAATCAGTAAACAAATAACTCAACTAAAATATTAAAAAAATAATAAACTCGTAATAAACAATGAATCCACAACAACTGGCGAGATAAGAAACCAGTTACGGTCAAGTTCAGGGACACGTCGCATCTACATATATCGCAATACAACAAAATAATATGATATACAATATGACTACAATTAAGGCTTAAGCTTCATTTAAATAAAAATAAAAAAGAAGGGTGACAATAAAAGTGTAGGGATAATATTTTAAAGTAAGTTAGTTTTTTAAGGAAATTATATTAAAATATTTTAACTAACTTCAATTATAATTTAAAACGGGATAGGTAATAACGTATAGGCGTAATATTATAAAATATATGTAACCATATTATGTGTATTTATTATATTTTATATTTAATATATAAATTATATTCAATATTTATTTATATATTTTACACATTATACATTCACCCTACACAATTATATATTCAATATTATATGTATAAAAATTTCATATAACATTATTTATAATAAAATATAATTCACGAGCATACTCGAATGAAACGCGTAGTATGCGGCAAGGCGAGCGCGCGACGATATGATTCTACCCACGACTGCGTTATATTTTAAACAACTCGATGCGAACACGTTTTAAAAGGTTAGGAAATCAAATTATATTGTAATTATGCGTTAGGTACCAAATTAAGAGCCAAAATACCAAAACGGGAGAATAACACTGTAATCAAAGGGACTCAGGGGCATGAAACTACGCTATAATCAGGGGGACTCAGAGGGATTAAACTACGCTATAATTAAGGGGGCCCAGAGGGATGAAAACCACGCTCTGCTACCAGAAAATGTCTATAGTAATATTTAATGAACTACGCTCTGCTACCAGAAAATGTATATAGTAGTATATAATGAATATAATGAACCGCGTTCTGCTACCAAAATATATATATTGAATAGTGGGTAGGGGTCAGCAATTGTGGAAGCGTGCTGAAGTGGAGGTTATTTATTAATTATTTACCTTATAGTCGGTTTTAGGATAATAGAAATTGTACAGTACCTTATCTTCATAATTCACAACACAAGCACTGATTGTTCACGTGGAATGTTTCACATTAGTTTTCTTCACTTGGGGTTACTTGCACTATTATCTTTTGTAGGTTTGTCTTTGTCAGGTTCAATATCAAGAGGGAATACACAAAAGGGAAATCAAATAAGGCGCTAATTAATATTAGATTCAGGAAGGACGTGCGCTCGCGTCGGCCGTCTCACGTGCCCCCTTTACAACTTCTCGACAACTACTACTAACTACTACTGACCGCTCGCGCGGGGTGTTCGCACAAGACTCTAAACTAGTCGGGGTTGCCATATATGAACAAACAATATATATATATATATATATATATATATATATATATATATATATATATATATATATATATATATATATATATATATATATATATATATATATATATATATATATATATATATATATATATATATATATATATATATATATATATATATATATATATATATATATATATATATATATATATATATATATATATATATATATATATATATATATATAGTCGTGCATAACGTCGTACGTATCATACGTCGTCTACCCATTCGTACTAATTAATTAATTATAACAAATTAAAAGATATATTTTTGAAGTGAACAACTATTTTAAAGTGCATTAGATACTGAAGTTTAAATGTGCTCGATAAAAACTAAATAATAAACATTAAAACTTAAAATTAACGAAAATATCAAAATAATTGGTGTAAACTAGTGGAGTGGCCAGTGTGTTGTATAAAACGCGTAAGCGACACGGAATTCACGGCGCTTACGACGTTTTGGACGTGACATTTTTTTTTTATAAAGCAAAGTAATACTTACGCAGTGTTTCTTTTTGTTTACCTACCTCATATTATAAAACAAAATCATATTATAAAACAAAATGGATTGTAAACAATGTATGGATATGTTAAAACCTGAAGTATCTATTAAATGCGTTAGATGTCAAGGTAACTTCCATCACGAATGTATTGGATTATCAGAAGGTGATTTTAAGAAAATGTTGCCAATGAATAAGGCCAAATGGAAGTGTCCTAATTGTAAAATTTCTAAAAAGATTGGTCAAAGCAGTCCCCAGGAGCTGCCCGCGTCTCAACCGCATTCTATTTTAAACGTTGATGCAAAGTCTTTAATGTCTCATTTCGATGAGCGTTTTAATAGATTAAGCTCAACTATCGAGTCATTCAAAACTTTTATAACAGAGGAATTGAAAAAAGTTACTGATACGGTCAGGAAGTGGACTGAAAGAATTGTAAACATCGAGTCATCTGTAAAAAGTGTCAATGAAAGAGTAGATAATTTTGAGGTCGAATTATCTAAAATCCATAGTATGCAAACGGAATTAAATAATTTTAAGACATTGGTCAAGGACTTAAAGGAAAGCCACAGTAAGAATGAGCAATGGGTTCGGCGCTCTAATATACAGATTAATGGCATACCTCAAAAAAAGGGTGAGAATTTAATCAATATAGTAGTTACTTGCTGAAAGATCAAACTTTAAATTGTGCCCTGATACTGACATTGACTTTGTTACTCGAGTAGCCACCAAGAATGATTTAGACATTAAAAAGCCTAAACCTATTATTGTGAAGATGCAGGCTCGATATAAAAAGGATGATTTCTTGTCATCACTTCGCAAATTAGGAAGCATCAAGGCGTCTGACATTGGATTTTCAGGGGTGCAAAATCAAATATATATTAATGATCACCTCTCCACGCGTAACAAAGCATTATTGAGAGAAGCCAAACGTCTTTCTAAAGAAAAAGGTTATATCTATTGTTGGGTCCGGAATTGCACGATTATGGTAAGAAGAACAGATAACTCGCCGGTACTCCACATTACATCAGAGGAATCTTTAAAAAAAATTTCATAAGTGTTAATACGTTATTTAATTTTTTTTACTTACTTAATTGATTATAGGCAATCGTTATATTTTTTATATTCTTATATTTTTTATGTAATTCTTTGCATTATATCATACTTTATACCTTATAGCCGAATTAAATTTGATGAAATTGCTGTGCTTGTCGGTGGTTATGAGTTTAAATCTTGTGATAAGTTAATTTTACTTCTTCTATTTAATAAGAATAAGCCTAGGCGTAATTGCTCTGATATTAGTACTCTACTTAAGTATTGGATAATGTTATTCAAAAACTTTAATTTGATAATTCGTAATAAACAGAATGAATATTTGTATATTTTTCTATATCCGCCATGATTTTGAATATTTTTTACCACAACGTTCGTGGTTTACGTACCAAGACAAAACAATTCTATCTTAATGTATTAAATCATAACTATGACATTATCTGCCTAACGGAAACGTGGCTTTTGGAAGGTATTTTTGACGAGGAATTATTTGATACCCGATATACTGTATATCGTAATGACCGTAAATATGACTGTCTTGATATGGAGAGAGGGGGTGGAACATTAATAGCTATTCGTAAGGAATTTTCTGTAGACATGTGTATTCAAGAATTTTCACCAACTCATCCTCATGTCGATATTACATACTTAAAAATTATATTGCGGCACAATTTACCACAAAAATCAATATTTCTTTTCTGTTGCTATTTTCCACAAAATTGTTACCAGGCTGAGTCACAATTGGAATTTTTCGAGTTTGTTTCTGACTTAATTATTCAACATCCATCTCAAGACATTGTGATGGTAGGTGATTTTAACATAAGTAAATCGGTTTGGTTATATAGTGATGATAACAGCTCTCTTAATATTTCAAATCCTTCTGTGGACTTGGTTCTCTGGTTTTTTTCTTTAAAAATATATGTTTCCTTACAGATATAAAGTCTATTACTGCCTCCATATCTGCTTTTCAGGTATCAGTATTTCAATACAGATTGATCTTCATTATGAGAGAAAAAAAAATATTTCAAAGAGTAGCGAGTATGACTTAAATTTAAACCCAACGTCTAAAAAATGTTTAATTAATAAAATTAATGTTTTTAGATGAAAAAAAAATAATATTTTAAAATTAACAATCTATTTCATTTGCTTTACCTCTTTGAATAGAGATGGAGCGTGTGACGTGTCTATTCATGTCAAGTAGAGCTGTTTTATAGTCAAGTGCTAATAATCGATCTGGGCTCTAGCACACTTGTGTTACATCACTTTTTAAGTTTTATAGGATATTATTTCTAAAACTGAAATCTGCTCGATAGAGATTCTATTTTTTCTGTTTTCTGAATTTTTAAATATGTATTTTATAGTTATTAAAACCGAATAAATGCGTTGTAAGTTGATGGTATATTAACCCACATCAGTGGCAAATTAGAGTAAATCTGATCTGAGTTTAGTCATAACACGTGTCCAGCATACTGCAGGTGTAGTGTGTTACATAAAAACAATTAACAATGTATAATAATATATAATATAATAATATATGCGGCGTTGAGTTCCGCTACTCAAAACGCAGTGCCTCAAAAACGGCAGAAAGCGGGGACGGACAAAGCAGGGAGTAAGCAACGGAGTGTCTTAACACTAGATTCCCACGGTCCCTACAGTTCCCTCTTGCCCTACCTTGAGCGGGATAAAGCGTGAAGGAATATATATATACCTATATATATATATATATATATATATATATATATATATATATATATATATATATATATATATATATATATATATATATATATATATATATATATATATATATATATATATATATATATATATATATATATATATATATATATATATATATATATATATATATATATATATATATATATATATATATATATATATATATATATATATATATATATATATATATATATATATATATATATATATATATATATATATATATATATATATACATATATACATATATTCAGCCTTCCATAATAATGAGAATATCTTCTATAATAATAGAAAATGATACGGTCTTTCATTTCTCTGTATCTATGGATGCTTAATTTAACAATAACTCTTAAAATTATCTTTTCATAAAGTAATCAAGATTTATTTTGCTGTAGTAAGATGTAGCGCATATAATTTTAAGCTTTTGAAATTTCGCTTCCATCACTTAACCGTTTAGCAAGATTTATATAAATAAGACGGTTATTTCACATTATACTGCTCACTTTGTAATGTTAGCTTTGAGTTTCGTAATATTTATAAAAACTTTAACACCACGATGGTACAGTTATGTTTGATTATGTTGAAATGTTGTGAATTCTATTTTTACTGGAGAAAATAATATTTAAGCAATTAACTTCTTTGAAAATAAAATTAGATGCTGCTTCATATTAAGTCTCTATAATATGCAAAAATAAGAAGTACTGTTAAGTACTTAATTCTCATTAACCACTAGACCTCAAGGTTCCTAGGTAAAACAAAACACAAGCTGATTTTTTTATTATTCTTGATGACCAAATGTTCCAGCTTTGACTCTATATGTCATAAAATTAGCAGATTTATATCAGCTTATGTTCATATATTATGTAAAAAAAATGGTTGCCTGTAAAGTGGGTTTTACGGACGAAAATTTTACGTGACAACGTCTTTTTCTCGGTAGAATATTTATTGATATGATTAATAATTATAATATAAATTGCACAAATTTTAACTATAGAAAATATATGTTGTTTACTAAAACATTGTACATGTGTCAAGTGATACGGCGGCGGACTGATCATAGTTCGGTGACAGTTGACACATCGTTACGTTACCTTTTTCATATGTGACTCCGAGCCGCAACCTAATTTAAGACGTTGTCACGTCAAAACTAAATATATACGAAATAATATAAAACTTTAAATTTATATATTGAAGTACATAAGTACAATATATTGTTACGAAGGCAAATATTTTAAGTTTCACAAAACATAATTAATCATAATATTGTGTACAAAATATTTATTTATAAATAAATCAGTATAATAGCCTCAGACCCTTAAAAATTTCTACACAACGTTAATGATTCTTTAAGTTACGAAATTCTCGAATGGGTCTAATTGAGTAAATTTTGTTTTGTTTAGCCGACGGATTAGGGGGAGTTAAATTTATCGGCGCATTAACCTAAACTGCTCAGAGTATAGCTATTTACTTCACAATTGTGAAAATTATTAAGAAATTGTTATTTTAATAATGTTATGTTAATATTAATTTGTGTTGAAAAGCTGCTTATTGTTATGTAGTGTTGGTTTTTAAATTTAATATTATAGAAAATGTTTATATTTAATTTTTTACTACTACTTAGTATTCCATGGATTCGCCGTGCAGGTTCCAGGTCCATTGTACTGTAGGAAGGGGAGGATCCGATCAGCGCTTGGGACTTGCGACCCAAGTGTAGGTTTTAAATAGCCCCTTTAAAATGCATTCCCACTCATCTCCATCATCCGAGCTCCTCCTAACCATATTCGAAACGATGGCACTAATGCTGCCGTCGAAGTACGTTCTAGTAATGTATTAGTAATAGTTTTAGATAGGCCGAGATCTTTCAGTAAACTATAGAGAGATTTCGTTATTACATCTCTCGCTCCTACTTCAATCGCATTTAAATTTACTATTTACTTTTTCCTGATCATTTCTTTAGTAAAATTGAAATATTTGTAATTATAAACAAAAATTAAATATGTAAGAAAGTTTATTAAGCAATTGTCTAGATAAAGCTTGACTTACTCTAATTTGCTGACAGTAATATTCTTAAACTGTACCTGAAACTTAAACCTGAAATTAATATATAATAAGTTTTTATGTTAAAACATTTTCAGAATTTTTTCCAAATGAAGAAAACAGTTTCATAATTATTGACAAAATAAAAACAAGACTAATGGTTTATATGTATGTACGTATATTGTGACTCGGTATAATCCACTGGGGATTTTCGTGAAGGAAAAATATATTTATATGTGAAAAATATACATATACTTTTTGAAATTAGCAAATTATGACATTGTATGAAACACGAAATGTTAAAATTATTTTTTGGTATATATATTTATATTTTATAAGAAACCTTACATTAAATTCTATTTTCTCGATGCGGTGATAAATTGCGGGGTTCTTTTCTGACACTAAAACAAAATGTCTCGTATTCAGACGATGACTAAAGAGTAATGTGTCGTCACTACTTTGATATTTACAGACAAAGGCATAAATTATTTTGGTTTAATTACAGAAAACCTACGAAAAGATTTAAGTTTTCTATTGTTTTATATTTGATTATGATGAAAATGTAGATTTTATTTTCACAATTCTATTTCTTCTAGATATATATATATATATATATATATACATAAAAAATTGCAAAGTAATCTTTTTCAAAATTATTTTTTTTAGCTCCACGCTTTCTCTTTTTCGCATATTGCAGGGTAGGCAGATGGACTGCAGAAACCATATGAATCTAGTGTTAAGACTCTCCGTTGCTTAGGCTCTACTTTTCTCCGTCCCGGTTTTCCACCTTTTCGAGGTATCGCTATAATTATGCTCAAAAGTATAATTATATTATTTATACAATAAGATTATTTAATTATTAAATATATAACAATAACAATAATATATAACATTAACATATACATATACAAGAATATATTTTCGATACAATTTTGATATCACATCTAAAGAAAAGTGAAGGCATAGGGTAAACTTGCCTAATTCGTACCACATAAGGAGAACCTCAAATATTTTGGAAAAGAAGGAAAAATACATAGTTATTTATATAAAGTTATTAACTATAACTAATATTCTATAAGTATATCAAAATAAAACAACGTAAATCTTTTAAATTTCTGAAAAATAAGCAAAATTCAAAAACATAAAAAAAGTACGATTTAAGAACATTCGTCTTAAATCGTACTAGTATATTCTTAAATCGTACTTTGAGATCCTATCATTGGTTTACAATATTAAAATTAAAAATCTTAGTAGCTAATGTATTTAATGCTAGTACATTAGTATTTAGTAATACAGCCAATGGTTTCTGCCAATTCCTGTCCGTCATCACAGTAATAACATTTAATTTTTTTGTTGTTCCTGCACATAGCTTATGTATCCATAATTCACAATTACTACATTTAATAATGTTTTCTTTGTTTCCGTTGAATAATGTTGTAATCATCATCCAACTGTCATTTTCATCTTGTTCTTGTTTGTCTATTTCTTGTTTTTTTTAGGTATTTTCGTTTTCTTTACATTTAGCTTCTTTGGTATGGTCTTCTTCTTGGTTTCTTCTACTTTAACTTCAGGCTCTTGTTTATATGGACTTCCTGTAATAACAAGAGTGCCTTTGGCTTTTCTTTTAACTGGTTTTAAAGTCCCAGAAGTGAATTTATTGACAACAATACTCCAAGTGTCTCTAGAATTTAGCATATTGAGTAGACAGATGGACTGAGAAACTATGATCTAGTGTTTAAATCTCCTTGTTAGATATTTCTCCGTCCCGTTTCCTTTTGATGTAGCCTAAAATTATGCTCAAAAGTATAATATATTGATACAATAAGATTATAATATTAAATATATAACAATAACAATAATATAAACAGTTTAACTATACGATATACAGAATTCTTTTCGATACAATGTTGAATATCAATCTAAAGAAAAGGAAGGCATAATTTAAATAGTGAGTAATATGTTTTTAGTAACGTAGTACATTGTAATATTCGTAAGTAATATCGTTTTACAGTACGTAGCCATAGCGCTGTGTAACATACTTTATACACATATTTTCTGCTGAAATCGTAGCAGTAAAAAATGACCAATTGAAAGCGAGTCAGGTTATAGTAAATTCCCTTAACCTCAGCTTCTAATTCATTTAGTCGAACAACGTACTAGCTTTCTGTTATTAAGTCAATATGGAATGTAAAGTTCCAGTATATATATATATATATATATATATATATATATATATATATATATATATATATATATATATATATATATATATATATATATATATATATATATATATATATATATATATATATATATATATATATATATATATATATATATATATATATATATATATATATATATATATATATATATATATATTATATATATATATATATATATATATATATATATATATATATATATATATATATATATATATATATATATATATATATATATATATATATATATATATATATATATTATATATATATATATATATATATATATTATATATATATATATATATATATATATATATATATATATATATATATATATATATATATATATATATATATATATATATATATATATATATATATATATATATATATATATATATATATATATATATATATATATATATATATATATATATATATATATATATATATATATATATATATATATATATATATATATATATATATATATATATATATATATATATATATATATATATATATATATATATATATATATATATATATATATATATATATATATATATATATATATATATATATATATATATATATATATATATATATATATATATATATATATATATATATATATATATATATATATATATATATATATATATATATATATATATATATATATATATATATATATATATATATATATATATATATATATATATATATATAACATTCTAATATTATACGTACTTTTACATATTAAAGTTAGAATTAAAAAATATATAACATACAGTTTATATACATTTGTATGTACTCTATTTTACCAAATGATATATAAAAATATGATTAATTTTCACAAAATTAAATTAATTACAATCATTTATTGTTCCAGAAGCGGCATGGCATGAGCGGCCGCGTGGGCGCGACATGCGGCGAGCGCCGCTCGCGCATCACGCCGCCGTCGCTTTTGCGCTTTCTATACTGTTGCGGTTTGTTGATGCTGGTAAGTTAGGTAGTTAGTGTTTAAAATATATGTTGCTTAGCAAGCAAGTTGAAAGCGGGGACGTAAAAAAGCAGGGACTAAGCAACGGAGTTTCTTAGCACTAGGTTCGTATGGTTCCTGCAGTTCCCTCTGTCTACCCTGCCATGTGCGGGATAAAAACTGAACCTTTAGGAAAGAATCTAGTTTTAGGGCGCCCTGTTCCCTACTATTCGCCATTTTTCTAGGCATTACATCGAGTAGTGGAGCCGTGTTTGCCTATTTTTTAGGACGAAGAAAAGGAAAATAAAATAATGCATTCTTTCCGAGTGGAAATCAAACCCATAAGCCTTCATTGCAACAGGCAGACGCTGCGCCTTGCGCCACGACGGTCCTCATTAGATACATATACATACATTTATTGATATCATTAATTATAAAAAAGAACAAACGGAAAAAAAATATATTTTCACAAGAGAAAGTATTTAAAAGTTATACTTTAAAAAATTTAAATTAAGCAACAATTTTGACAAATTGCGACATGCTATTATGTTAGCATTTCAATTCATAATTTTCCCAGAGACTGTATAAAAATCAACATTTGCCTTTTATTTTATTTACAAGTAAACGCTACAGCGACATTCAAAGCATTGGCCAACAGTATATTTTATTAATGAATCGAGCTACACCACAAAGCAACTGTCACGGTGGTCGGGACTTGTTGACTCGAGTATAGGTCAGGCCAACGTTTTTCACAATTTAATGCCTTTTTGCAACAATATTTCATAGCTTTTTGCTTTCTTTATAAGTGACATTTTGAAATGGCATGTTAAGGTAGGCGTAATTTAAACACGTCGAAGGCGATGTCGTAATGTAAGCATGTTGGACACTTTTATGATGGCCTTTAAAAAGAGTTTTTACAATGGAGTTTGACTAGACACATAGTTGATAAATAGAAAAATACGTTTTTTACGAAAAAGAAGACTATTAGTACAGAAATACTTTTATAGATTTAAATATTTGATAGTAAAATTAAACAATGGATTAAGCATTTCTTTTTCTTTAGTAGTTTTATTGGTCTATTATGATTATTGTAGAAACATTTTTTTAGTCTTTAAATTTATTTACAAAAGTTATTCTTTTTTTTTTAATAATATTATATATTTATGGTCATACTTTAAATTAGATATTACTTTTTACGTGGTTTTTTCGTCTAAGTCTTTACCACTAGGAATTTTAAAATAAGCTCGTTATGTTGCTTCACATCTTCTTTGACATCCTGGTGAAAATTATTTCAGTTATTCTGGAGATTAGTCGGGACAAAAGCAATATAGACCAACGGTAAAACATCCTAAACATATTTCTTTGTGTTCTTTTAATCATATTCATATAGGATTGAATATTATAGGATTTAGATTGAACCTGTAACTATTTATTATTTTATAAAAAGCTTTTAAATTTTTTTTACCTCAACTTTATTCCACACAAACCGATGTGTAAAGATAATGTATAATATTTAAGGCGTATCAAGCACTAAGTATTAAGTATAAAACAATTATTTATTAATGTTGCATATTGAAGCGGATATTGATTAGTTTCTACGAAATTAATACATACTACAGGAATTGACTAAACCAGTTTATTTGAGTTCGTAATGATTTTCGTAATGAGTGTATTGCGTGGGCTCTGATTTAAAATTAATTAAGTGCGTAGATATCAACTGAAATTACGAATTTTAATATGATATATTTTTGTAAAGTTTATTTTATTGTTTAAAATATATTTAAATTATAGATTATTATTACTTTATTTTTTAATTATAGATTATTATTAGATTATTATTATTACTTTGTAAACTAAGATGGCCAAACATTTTAAAATTATTTCTGACTTGCTCTATATTGTATTTAACATTGTTATAGTATATGAGAAAATCTCGACATTTTAAATATGATTTATTTTTAATTTTGATAGAGTAAAATTATATTTCTCGAAGTTCCCTCTGCTTGTTATAAAGATATATTTAGATGATATTTACATAAGTTATAATGTGTAGACCCACATAGGGGTAGCGGGTTCTATTTCAAAGCTTCTTACTTTAGCAAGACAAATCAAGGCTTTGAGTTCCGCTATGTCAAATAGTATTGTGTCCATATAAAATGCCTATAATACTCCAAAGCGGAAAAAGTGACAAATTTTTTAACAATGCTCTCGTTGTTATAGATAAAAAATATTGTATCAACAACTGCCAAATGTACTATATAAAATGTTAATATAATATATTTTTTATCTTCATGCTTTATCACGCACACGGCAGGGTAAGCAGAGAAAACTGCAGGAACTATAGAAATCTAGTGTTAAGACACTCTTTTGCTTAGTCTCTACTTTCTCTGTCCCTTCCAATATACTAAAAACATATTATAAAAAATATAATATAACTGATTAGATCCGCACTAGGCGTGAAAGTACCCAACCCATTTTTATTATTATTATGCCAATTATGTAAATTTCATAATAGCTTTATTAGCCAGCAAGTAGGACATTTACTGTGATTATATTACGAGCCTAACAATTTTATGAACAATTTTTTTTATCATTTCATTCTGGGTTTCCAGGACGATGGAGTAACTAGGACAGTAGGTTAGGTCGTGTTATTTATGTCCCAAAGGATATGAGTTCATCTATGTTAAATCGGGAAATAATATTAATTTTATGACATAGTATTTTTTGGGTTTGTTATAGCTCAGTAGGACGTAGGCGGACTGTAAGGGCGATTGTGAATTTAATTCCCACTGGAAGAGAATTTTTTTACTTTGATTTTTTTTCATATTACTAGATCTGATATTACGGCAAATTATGATGCAAGCTTTATTTAATGTGAAACTTAACAATATATATGCTTATGCTTAAAGTTAAATTATACAAAATAACTTTACAAAATTTCAATAGATAGATAGAACTAAGACCTTGTCTACTGTCTGTCTATGGAGAGGCTTTCCGAATCGACTAACAGAAAAAATATTTTTGTAGTTATGAAGATATTTTATTTTTTAAAACTTTTACTTAATACTTAAGGGCCGCAATGTCGTAGTGTCACAGGGTCTGACTGTAAACGCAACTGTTGTCGGCTCGATTCCCATTCGGGGAAAACGAATCATTTCAAGCGGAAGGAAATCCTCTAGGTGAGAACACAAAGTGCGACGTTGAGTTCCGCCACTCTACTTAAAATGTTTGAAAAATGCAAAGAAAATGGAAATGAAGAAATCTATCTTCCGCCCGTGGAAATCAAACCCACAAACAAACTCGTCACTATATCTGGAAAATAATTATATAAAATCAATTTTTGGAGACCGGGTAACGGACTGTCTTAAAGTTAAGTTTTTTCTTAGCTTCACACTTTATCCCGCATATTGCAGGGTAGGCAGAGGGAACTGCAGGAACCATATAAACCTGGTGTTAAGACATTCCGTTGCTTAGTCCCTGCTTTCTCCGTCTCCGCTAGTTGAGTTTCCGTGCGTTGAGTATGCGTTAGAGACATTATGTACTTACCTAACAAAAACCTAGCAGGTATAAAAATATAACATTTTCTACCGAAGCTGTTATATTATGATCCAGATTAAGCTTAAATTAAAATGAAAATGGTATATAAATTATTTATGAAAATTAAAACGTGGAAATTCATTTTCAATTTTAATTATTGTTAATACATCCGTTGAAATGAAATCGTTGTGGTAAGTTGATGCCAAAAGTGAAACAACGAATTTATAACTAATTTTCAATTTTTTTTATTCGCAGTTTATTATATTTATTTATTATTATTTTAAATTAACATAGAGTGTACAAGGGGGAAAAAGTGTAGAAGCTTAGAATTCAAATTTATTTAATATTTTTTCATATAATAATTTTATTTATTTTGAAAAAAAGATGATATATCTTTTTTATACTAAAATAGTACAAATTTAAAAATAAACGAGCCAAAATTAAATTGAATACAAAACCAAAACATCAATATTATAGTAAAATATATTTTAATTAGCCCATTATTAACAATAGTTTCCTTTAAAATCTCTCTATGGTACACAAGTGAATAGTAAAATATTTATGAAACTTGCAGAGTAACATACTCTGCATCATATAGTATTTCATATAGCATCGTGACATAAACTTGTGAGTAATTAAATAGTATGCACTTGCTACAAAGTACGAGGGAAAACCCAAGCTCTGGATAATTAAAATTGTTGTTTATATATTTTATATGCAAATAAAATATTGAAAATAATGTATGTTAAATTATTTTTAGTATAAAAGTTGATATATAAAGTTTTACTTTCTTTATTTTAAGGTAACAATAAATTAAATGAGGCATATATTGATTAAATAATATAATGTTCTATATAATAACGTTAGATTACATTTATTATTATTTTTTTCATATTTTGTAAAAGTGAAAATAAAATACAAATTGTAAATACGATATGTAATCTAAAGATTACTTCTGCACTCATCACCGTTGACCCCAAAATAAGATTCGAACTTACAGCTATATATTATATTTACAGAATAGCACTGTATATTTGTAAATATCTACCTCCTTTTAAAAACATAGATAAAATTATATTTATTACTCCGGTAATTATCTCTAAGCTTTGATTTAAACGGTGTATAACAGGAAGCTAATTTTCAAATGTGTCAAAAATTTGATAAACGATGATCTATGGCAGTGATTTATAGAGCAATTACACTTAATAACTTGAAAAAAGGACATTATTACTGTAGCTTGTATCCTAACGTGGACAGCGATGTAGTTGGTGAAGATAATGAACTTTACAAGAGCCCGAGCTTAAATATTGTAATAAAATACATATAAATATATGTCATATGTGATATAAGATTATTTATATCTCTGTTTATAAATCATTTATAAGGACCGTCTGGCGCAAAGGTACACCGTCTATCTGGAAACATGGCTTGTGGTTTCGGGTCCCAATCGGTAAAGATGAATTATTTAATTTGTAATTTCTTCGATCAGGCATCTTGGCAATCGCAACGTTGAGTTCTGTCACTCAACATGTCCTCGAAAAACGGAAGGCGAGGAACGGAGTGTCTTAACACTATTCCGTGATTCAATTCAATGCGGTTGCCCCTACCTTCCCTGGCAAAGGGAACCGCTAACTATGCGCGAGATGAAGCTTGAAGCTTAAAAAAAATCTTATACAAGCCATAGTGTCTGCTCTGAATATTTGTCCTTGGATTAAAATTAAAAATCTTATCTAGAATCTAAAAGCAAAAATATTTAAACAGCCCAGTATACTGGGCATAACATATTTTTATTTATTTAAAGTATTTTTAATTTAATTTATTTTTATTTTCAAGGAAAAAGACTAATAGAAAGACGAGTACAGTTTAGTAATCACAAACAGATATAAAATATAATTTTTTTATTTTCTCTACATACATAAAGAACAAAAAGTAAAGTTTTGGAAATATAGAGAAATAAATTAAAAAAAAGCTTCTTTTCAAGGTTCAATGGGACCCGGCGTGCCAGAGAACATAACAGTCACTTTCCTAAACCCGACCACGGTTCGTGTCTCGTGGTCGACTACGGCGGATTTGGTGGAAAAGTATGACGTCACTTACAAACCCTCTGACGCGAGGTAAGATGATTGTGCTTTCTTTACACTGCCTCTCTCTCTCTCTCTCTCTCTCTTTAATTGCTACTTTTCTTATTGTATACTAATGTATTAATAAAAGTTAGTAAACCAACTATTAAATATATAAAATACATTATCTTACAGTTACACAACATGTTACTTTATCATAAAAAAGATTTTCTGAATAGTGTGCCAAGCCCAAGATTTGGTATTTTTGTACAATAATACCTGATAATTCGTTAAATTAAAAAAAATAACCCACAAATTATGCGTCGTATATTTGGAATTTAATAAATAAAATTCTACAATTTAATAATAAAAAAATAAATGGAATTTAATAAATTAAATATCACAAAAAACTTAATATTAGTATAATTATTTTAGTAGTATATATATTTTGTGTTGTCGGAGGGTTACAAGCAGGCTTCTACAGTAAATCGCGTCTACCCTCACTTCAAAAGCCGGCAATGCACTTGAAACACGTTTGGTGTTACACAGGGCCGTGAGCATCAGTGATAACTTACCATCACGTGATCCAAACGTTCGTTTACATTGTTTTTCCCTTAAAAAATATTTATAAATTTAATATTTTTTTTATTATTAAAATTCTAATCGTTGTATACTATTTTAACATATATGTTCCAACAATTTGAATTTGACGTTTATCACAAAAAGTCTTAGTGTCCTATAAGGTACCTTAAATAGAAAAAAGAAATTAAATTAGCTTCACGCTTGTTTATCGGGAAGCGGAGTATCTTAACACTAGGTTCCCACGTTCTTGCAGTTTTCTCAGCCTACGCTGCTACGAGGGGGATAAAGCGTGAAAATCAAAACAAATTTCCCATATTTTAATTGGGACTTTTATTTAATCATATTGTTCACTATTTTACAAAATATTACAGTAAGATATAATCTAGTCACAGGTGTTCACATGAATTGCCTTGAACGACGAGACGAGTTTGTCGCATCTTAGAATTCAAATACATTATGCATTTCTGCAACGTTGCTTTAATGGAATCGCTTAAGAAACGTCGTAAATATTGTGTTTAAAAGTGAATGATACGTGACAAAGTGAGAGCGAATAAATATATATTTTTGATCAACCATATTGTGAGAGAGGTTGGAGAAGACCTCAGTTGATCTTCGAGAATATAAGGTTAAAACACTTAAGAAAGGTCACGTAAAAGCACGATGACATGCTTGAACATGCTCTTGTGACTCAATCATAGGGGCGTAGGACAAGTACGAAGAGGTTTACGACAGTGGCCAAGGAGAAAAAGAGACATATAGCGGCGCTTCGTTCTCTCTGGATACCGCATATAGGAATAAAGCGTGAAGCTATGTATGTACTATATAATTTTATGATAATAGAACATATGAAGAGTTTTAAAATATAAATTAGGATATATAGATATTGAGACCATTCTGGTGTTGCATTCACCAGAAATGTTGGTGGACCTGTTACACACTATTATCGATCAACTTCCATACTTCCATACGAATTTAATATATTATATCGATTATTTAATTCTATTTCATGTTTCTCAAAGTTCACATATAATAAACATCAAATATTTACCTAAAACTAATAAGGAATAGCTAACAACACTATGCAAATTATTATTGATGAATAATCATGATCCCTGTTGTATTAATGGATTCTATTTTGATGATAAAATATTCGGTGTAAGCCTACTAATATTTCAATGTATTAATTTGCATAAACTATCTATAGCTTGAATAACCAATGCAAAGTTGGCTTATGTAATTTGGCTGCGATTTTTTAAGCCACAATTTAATTGTAAGCTCGAAGCGTGTATATAATATGTAAAAAAATGCTTTTTTATTTTGTATGTTGCGCAAAATCATAGTGTAAGCACTAAGAAATGAATGCAGGCTTTCCGTTCTTCAGAACAGTAAAAATATTATATAAGGGATATTAAATTAATAACTTAATTTACAAAAGAAATATTTCTATGAATGAAAATCGAAGCGAAAAGCGAAATATTTTAAATTTATATAAACTTAAAAAAAATACGTTTTTAATGATGGACTCATTGCTATTTATCATCTAGACCACGTAACTAAAAATGATTAAATTCCGTTAGTAGTGATCCATCACTCTCTATGGCGGCCACATAATATTTTTTATGCATGACATATTTAATATGGCTGTTTCGTCCATTTATACTATAAAATAGTGCCATTTTCGAATTATTTACTAAAATTAATGTGAATTCGAAACAGCATCGGAATTAAAGCGAGGTACAGGGTCTTTTAATTTTTTAATAAGCTAATCACTTAAAGCTAAAACAGTTTGTTGATTTAATTCAAAATTAAGTTCTGGATCATCATTAGGTATTTTGTAGAAATATTTAAATTATGAAAAGCGATTATAATAATATATTGTATGTACAAAACAAAGTTAACTGTTATTTGTGTTAAAAAAAATAATTCCTTTAATTATATCTATGTCGAATCTGATACAAATATATAATTATATATATGAATCTAAAGCAAATTGTAATTTTTTCTACTGAAAATATAAAACGAAATCAATTTAAATACTTAATTTGATTTCTAATAGTCGATTAAGCTGTTAAAGTGTTTGCGTTAAGCCTTATGACAAGCCACTGATTTCCTCTATACAGTTGAAGCTTGATGTAACGGCAAAGTTTGAGTCGTTTATCGTTGTAAATGTTTACTTGAAACTGAAACGAATAGATTGATATATTATAAAATCTTATGTATTTATATGGCAATAATTTACTAAAGATTCATTTTATACGCCATCTGACGCCAATGAAGTATCTTAAAATTTATTTTTTGAAATATCTTAAAATTTAAAGAATTGTTAGTTCAATATAATTAAAAACTTATATTGTTTTAGCAGGATTGAAACCCGTGCTAATTTAGAACTAACCACACACTTGTCATTCATGTTGTGCGGTCTAACATACGTGGTTTGAGCTTCTTATATATGATCGTGTACTATTACAAAGAAAGAATAAATGCTAAAGACATGTTAGGAAAAAGTGTGCTATATATAGTATATAGTAAGATGATTGTGCTTCCTTTACACTGCCTCTCTATTTAGTATATCTCCCTGTCTATATAGTATAATGTTTATTTCATACCAATTTTGCTGTTCCTATTTATTTATTATATGAGAAACAAAATTTATTAGACCTTTCTTTTTACGAAAAAATATAGACCAAGTGCGAGTAGTACTGGCGCACCGATGTTCCGTACAATATTAATGATTATAGGTCACCTGAAAGTACAACTTATATAAATTTACAAGACACACTAAATCCTAAAAATGACAAAATTGCAAAATCCATTTGCAATCTAAAGTAAACTTATAATAGAGTCAACAAAAGAAAAAGGCAGAAATCAAAGGCAAAAAAGGTAATTCGAAAAATTCCTTTGAAAAAACCTTTGCTATTGTACCTTCTTAATAGTGGCATTGCAATTAGTTGCATGTAGCAAAACAATACAGTATACGTTTGAAGTGGATAATTTAATATTACGTTGCTACATTTAATTGCATTCATGTGTTTGAATATGTTTATTTATAAACCGTATTTATTATGTTTTCATTGGGTTGTGCTCAGTAACAAAGTTAAGGAAAATATTAATATATTATATTATTGAAATAATATGTTATTGACATTTTGTTCATTGTTTAAAAAGCATTTGTTGTCTACTTTAGAAATGTAGTTATTTTTGCCATTTGAGACTGAAAAGAACTACTACTAATAATAATGTGGTAATAGATTGTGAAAAGTGATTACTCTCTTACAGTATAAGCTTTTTGGTGTCTAGGCAACTTTATTATCTGCACTATTTCATAATTTTGATATTGAACTTCTTATCAAAGATTGTTAATCTAGTCTTATTAACTTACTTATTGTCAGTTATTAAATACGATTTATGTTAATTGTTTCGGAGTACTGCTTATATTGAAGTTTATTTTTTTAAAATAAAATAGGTTTTAAATATAAACTGTTACTTTAAGCATGAAAATTCTAAACAAAATATATTTTCTTGCATTTGCAGCCCGCAACTAACGTAAGTGTTCCACTATGTCTTAAATATATCTAGAAATTAAAAAAAAACCCTTGCATCTAGATTGTTTACTACCCAAAAACATAGAAAACAGATAATATATAAATATATCCATAGATAGATTATATACATAGACTATATACATAAGTAGCTATGGGCCATATTAGCAAATACCCATTAGGATTTCCCAATTTTTTTATCTTCTCCACATGTTATCTATTTTTCATTTTCATTTTCCCTTCTTCCTCACTTTCCAATAGTCATAGAAAACAACGAAATTGACTCATGTTCAATTAGTTACAGAGTGGTGTTGGAAGTGGCTGGCAACTCCGACGCGGTAATACTGAGTGGACTTGAAGCGGATACGCAATATCAAGTGACTGTAGCTGCACTGTGGGGTGGCCACAAGTACAGGAGTAGGCCTATTGTCTTCCGCACGCTGGGTGAGTTATTTTTTTTCATTTGCTAGTATTTGTTTCATTGTAATGTCCGAACGAAATATTTATTTATTGTTTTGCTTGCTTATGAGTGCGTGAAAAAAGGTAGTTGACTATTTTTTAGTGATTCTGAACTTATATGTACGTAAATAAGTAATAATATTTTCAATAATGAAAATTGTTAATCGATTTTGGAAAATTTGTGTATATTTTCGCAATAAAAGCGACCTTAAACACTATCCTTTGTCTTTGTCGTCACAAGCGAAGAAAACATACATTATGGATGTAAATTTTGTTTCAAGAAGGTGTCCAAACCTTTACTGACATATACATGTAGATTAACTACGTAAAGATACTAGTTGCTTATCTTATTTTAGATAAAACTCAATATAAAGATATGGGCTGTTCTTACGAAGCTTTGAAGTATATTAGTTTAAGTTAGTACAGATTACATAAAAATATATACAACACTTTAAAGTTTTGACAATAAGAAAAAACAAAGTTCACTGAACTAACTTTTGCTTTCGCGTGTCAGACAAATACTGCGAAGAGCATGCAAGTTAAACATCAGCATTATCACAGACTTTTAGGGTTCCGTCATGAAATAGCTAAAACGAATAGGATGACAGTTTCTCTAATGTATTTGACTTTATGTAAGAAATACAGAGTGACTTAAAAAGTAAATCACTTGATCATAAATTTTTGTGTTTAAAATATATTGCATTTTAAAAAGATAAATATACGCAGAGTTTTGAAAACAATTAGGTAAATGCCTCCTTAAATTTGAGTTAAATCTACACTTAAAAAACTTGTACATTTTGTCTTTTTTTATACGATAGTTTTGATATTTGAATACATTAAAAACTTTAAAGTAAATTCCATGAGGAAACTTCGTTTCTGCCTTATTGTCGTTACCCCTGGCATTGAATCCACTACTACGCTATCGTAGTTGTGCAGTATAAAAATTTTGAGTTTCTAATATCAATTTAACATGAGTATGTAATATGTACACTGTAGTAGGTACAGAAATATCGTCTGCTACAAATGTTTAAAGCTTTGCTGGCAATTTAACTCGCTTGAGTTGTCAAACATATTTTGAACAAGTCTAGCTCAAGTATTTTTTTATTTTCTATACGTACTAAAGAGTTAATAATACTATCTAAATATACATATACGGTTTACTTGTGAGATAGATAGTAGTGGGTTCGATTCAAAATTTGTTTCTTTTTATTGTTACATATGGAATGAATTTCAGAGTCAATATATAGAACTGAAAAAGTAATAGCTTCCTTCTTTAAGACATCCTTCCTGACATTCCTTCTTACATTTAAGTATTTCTTAATGGTATATATAATTCTATACAATGTTAATTTATAAAACGGAATTATTTTTTTATTTTAATTAATAATTATTTTACACTCTTCACTTTATTTTACTTTTTAAATAACATTTATCATATTAAATAAAGAATGAACCTAGCTCATCATAATTATCATTCAAAAAACACACAATGCCTAGTAAAGTAGAAAACGGAGGACGGAGTGTCTTAAAACTAAGTTCATGCAGCCTAAGGTTCTCCTACTTTCTTATAATGCCATAGACAAATAAACAAATGTTTTTTATATTACTTTGTGCTACATCGTTTCTCTCCAACTATTTAAAGACAGATTAATAAATTATAAATTATACTAATCGTAAATTATTAAAGGAGCAAAAGGGTTTATCCCTGATTTGCTTTGTAAGTAAATCACAAAACTTTATAATTTAACTCAAAAACTTCTCATCGCAAACTTCGTTGTAAACAAAATTAAATTTTTAATTGATATTCATAGTACGATTATTGTTTATTTATATTTATTAAGAAATTTCTAATATTAATATCAAGATTCATATAAAAAGTGAATGCTGTAAAGAGGTGACCTCTTCGGAGGATATATGGAGTCAGTTTGATGTCACCAACAACCACCACCACCTAGGGATAAAGCGTGAAGTAAAGCTTAAATTCTTACAAGATAGTTAGGTATAATAAAATAAAAAATATACAAACGTACAGAAATTAGATTCTTAACATTTTAATTTAAAAATAGTCTAGCTCTTTAGACTAACTAATAATAATAATACTTATGTTATGATATACTAGGATTTTGCTTGTGGCTTCACTAATATGGCTATTTAAAAAATATACGTCGAGGTCTCTTTACAAAGGTATCTCATATATAAAATTTTCTCTTGGATATTTAAATTATTTATGTTCATAAACATTAAATATATATAAAAGTAATCAATTTACGAATTTGTTTTTGTATATACTTGCAAATATAAACCTTATTTTATCCTAATTTTATCAAAAGCGAATTTCTTATATCTCCAGAATTCTGCATTAAGATATTACAGATAACTCATTTTACTACAATTACATTACGTATGAAATGTTGCAAATTTGTATCATAATGTCACTCAACATTCGCGTACTCGTTGTCATTTACAAAATTCCACATGTTCATTTTTAATCCAATATAAAGTTCTGAGTCTTCACGACGTTCGTATGTAATACACTGAGAGTACAAGTTAAACATTAAATTATTTTCACGAGATTGCTCCAAATTTATATACTAATTAATTTTGTACGACAGAATTGATGTATTTTAAATATGTTAGAATTATAAGAAATAATAAATAGTGTCAATAAAATGGTTTTATTTTGAAATAATATGATAACTATGCTGTTTACATAAAGCGCAGCTTAAGTTGTCATATCGATCACATAAAGAAAAGGGTATGACGTGTTGCTAAATTATATTTGCCTGTTTAATGATCATGAAAATCGTTTAACATACGATTTACTTTTGTAGGTAATAATATTATTGTATAAATAAATATTTCAGATTTTGAGGACCGTCATGGCGCAGAGGCGTAAAAGTCTACCTGTATACGCGACGGTTTGAGGGTTCGATTCCCAGTTTGGGAAAATGGACTTTTTATTTACATTTTCTTCGCTCTGGAAACTTGGCATAACGTGGCGTTGAGTTCTGCCACTCAACACGCAATACCTCGAAAAAGGCGGAAAGCGAGGACGGAGAAAGCAGGGACTAAGCAACGGAGTATCTTATCTGACACTAAGTTCGTATGGTTGCTGCAGTTCCCTCTGCCTACCCTGCAAAATGCAGGATAAAGCTTGAAGCTAAAAAACAACGTTTCTTATCACAATGTTTACCACTAATTGCATTTGTTAAGTTAATCGATTATAAATATCTGCCTGATAACAATATTTCCCGTTGTATAAATTGATCCAACCATATTCATTGACACAAAAGTAAGAACATTAAACGTACTGTATATAGATAACTTAAAAAAATTAGGTCAAAACCGACACGTGTGTGTAAACACACATTAAATGTAATATAGCACACCTGTTGCGTGACTTGTCGTGCGTGTAGGTACATGAGTGTCCCAAAGGTGAGGTACTCGTGGAAATAGACTAACTCATTATTACAGAGTGTATAATTTTTTTACGTCTATCATAGAAAACATTTATGATATCATTCCAAAGTTGAAAAATATTGTAGCTTATGGGTCCTTGGTATCTTATGGGAAATAAAATGGCGTTGTATTGAATAATATATTTTTTCAGCTTTAATCTGTATAGAAGAGTAAATAGAGGAAAATTAGTGTTAAGACACTATGTTTTCCGAAATAATAAAGAAAAGGAAATGAAAATAAATGAAATGGGAATCGCAACTGCATTCGTCGTAATTATATTTAGACACTGTGCCATTACGCCACTATGGTCTCATCACTTTATACATAGTCGTATGTAAAGTGCTGACTTTTCAATAAGACTCTCTGATATGTAGCCAATAGAGACATTTTTATAATATATTTTGTTAGAATTAATTAATTTATTTTGTAAATATT
The DNA here is from genome assembly GCA_037178615.1 of Dione vanillae. Taxonomy (NCBI): domain Eukaryota; kingdom Metazoa; phylum Arthropoda; class Insecta; order Lepidoptera; family Nymphalidae; genus Dione; species Dione vanillae. The sequence goes on from JAZFAU010000141.1 coordinate 459,585, forward strand.
AGTCTTATTTACAAGATTAGAATATTTTCGCCATTATTTTTAATTTAAGACTTTATTCTATGTAAGTATGGCATATATGATTCCTAATCCTAAAATAAACGTGAGGAGAAAAAAACACAAGATGAAACATTACAATGTTTCTATATATAACGATTTTACTTCAAGTTACATTAAAGATGTAAGCTTCTTATGATAATTGTTACGAAAAAGAAAACTTTTTTTAATGTATTTTCTATCTACATAAATGAAATAGGGATATACTATGCTAGCTAATAGAAGGAAAGAAAAGAAACAATCATATACAAATTTTTGATTTACAAATATAGTGTTATTTTATTTTTATAGCTTCACGCTTTATTCCAGTAACAGGTAGGTATAGTAAACCCCTGAAATCGTTGGAACATTGTATTAAGACACTCCATTTCCGGCCTTCTGCCTTTTATAATTTTTGTTTTTACTTTTATATATAAACTTAAATTGTTCAAACATCAACAACAAAGCATCAGGAACAAGACAGACAGATAGATGGACGTAACGATACGATCTAAAGTCTAAGCAATTTTTCACATCGCACTTTAAAGTGTAACGTTACCGTATATCAGATCGAAAGTAATTTTTAAAGGGTTTTTACTGCTTTTTATCAGAAACAGTCTTGACACCGTCACCGTCGGGCTGACTTAAAAAGAGTTATCAACTTGTTGTATTAAAATTATTTATTTAGCAACTAAGTGTATCTTGCATTTTTGTTTTTGTCGCGAAGACGCCAGGCATAAAATTATCAACAGTATATCAATTGGTCTAACAAAATTGGAAAAATAAAATATTATTAGTATGTATACTTTGAGAAAGTTAAAGAAAACATCTAAAAATTTCAACCCAGCAAGATATGAACTTGTGCCTTTTGCATTCCATAGTACTCATCAGTGTGGTTTGAACCACTTACTATTTCATTCTTGACTTGACGATGCAGTTAGATCTTAGAAAATATATTTCATCAAGTAAATAAGTCAGGCTACGTGACAGCTTTGAACATCGAAATGAAGGCAGCATTCCGCGTGCTTATTTACATATTTTAATTATTCTCTTAAATAACGTTTTATGTGTGTTTATTAATATTTTGTTATTTCAGTATATTAAAATGCATATATTGCTTGTTAAATAAAGTATTCTGTATCAGTTTCATTCATGTTTTTTTTTTCTGTATGGCAAGGAGGCCTGTGTTGAGACACTCCCTTCTTCTCTTTCTGTCTGTTTTTAAATTATTTGCAAAAGTACACGACGCGCTTTATTTAGAAGAGTGTGAAATTTCACATTATTTTAGTGAATAATTTTAATCAAACATTCATTCACTGGAGTTTGGGGTAAATACACAATCATTAATTGCACTGCGCCGCGATGACAGTCCAAACTAACGTACGTGATGATGAGGCCGAGGTTATCATAAGAAAATATGCCTTTGCTTTATCCACTACAACAATTAAAAAATGTCACATTGCATTCAATAAATATCGACCTTAGTGAACTCTCACTTCGAATATTTATATCTATTTCATATAAATAATATTATAAAACTTCGATTATAAAGAAAATATTTGTCAAAGGGAAAATACTTCTTCCAAAAAAATAACTTTGTATGATCCTAGTGATTCATTTAATTAAATATAAACCGAATGATTAAGAGTTGTGAATGCCACATAATATACTCTTAATGTCAGAGGTGGCTTTGACTGCAAGTGAAGGATTATTGTAAGGTACACGTGCCTGCATACCTACATTTTTACTTGGTAAACAAATTACCCCAACATAATGTTTCAATTTGAACCAATTGCTTCCAATATTAATAGGTTCAAGCATTGTTTGATTTTCTTTATTTATTTTCTTATTGTCTTTTATTCTCACATAGTTTATAATACAAAAGAGTACAAGCAGCAATTATGTACTCGTTGTAAACTTTTTACACATTATATAACAATAAAACATACCACAGAAATAACTATATGCTGCAACACAAAGCCATTGTACATATTATGTCAGTCAAAAATGTAGCTTCCGTCGCTCATTGAAGCAAGTAAATCTTCAGTGTTGGCCGTTTTCCAGATAGTTCATTTACCGCGTCTGATCTTTCAGATGCACTCTACACGTAACACAAAAATTATTCGGATCTGTCATTTTCCTAATGGCTTTTTATGTGGTACGATTATGTCGGCCCAGATTTTAAAAATGCATAAAACGAGGCCTTCAAAAGTTGGCACTATTCTGTAACCGCACGAATGTTGAGGTTAAATTTTGCTATTCATATACAAAGATTCCTGTTTTACGTTTTGAGTTTTGTGATTATTTTTTTTGTGAAGATCTTTTAAAAATGTTTTGCTTTTTTAAGACTAATATTGACCATTTTAATCGATTGCTTATTGGTTATTCAGCCATTATCAGGCATAAGTAATCATACATTTATAATATATATTTATATATTAATAAATACAATGCCTAAATAATAGGTAAATATAATCAACCATATTTGTGAATTATTTTTAAATAGATAAAAGTAGCATTAACTACTAACTTACTTAGTTACGTAGTTTTACTACTACAAACTATAAAATAAAATATAATATAGTAAAATCTTAGCACGACGATATAAATAAAATACGCTACGAAGCGTTTATATTTGTTTCATGTATGTAAAAGAATTCGAAAGATCTCTGATGGTGTAAAAGTTATAATATTATATCGAAAACACCTGACTTGGAAAATTGTTTTCTAAGAATAAAATATTGCTCGCAGTAAAAGAATCATAACTCTGTAGGAGTGTATTTTAAGAGAAGCTAAATTAGATTGGAGAAAGCTACACTTTATTTATTGTTTATTTGAAATTCTATTACAAAGTACTTTTGGATTTTCGGCATACCGAGAACATTGACTTATTTGATTGAATGCGTTTTATTTATAACTGAAATGAAAAGCGAATTATAGAAATATTTAGAACTAAAGTATCATTTAATACTGTATTTATTTTAATATGTATGTATTTCAAAACAATAATAAATTATAATCCATTTACCTTAGAATTAATAAGCTTTATTACTAGATAAATTTATCAACAATAAATTAAATTTACAATTGAACTCAATATAATATACTAATAACAGCGTATACATATGCAACAAAGTACGCGACTGTTCACCGACGTCTAAAATTGGCCTCGACATTTACAAGCTATCTCAGTTTGAGCTTCAGATTTCACAGCTGCTTTGGTTGTTTTGCTTCATGTTGCCAGATATGTATTTGCGAGCTTTGCTGGCTTCCTGAAATCAATCAACGTCACCTGAATGTCCTATATTCTATATATAAAGAGGATGAAAGCATCGTTTATCTTCTTGCTATGGTTGGAAAAGATATATTGGTTAACAAATAGATATTTATCTGGTCCTATGTGAATTTTTGGTTTAAGTATATATTATGGTATTTTTTTATGATTTAAGGACCGTTTGCCTAAATATAAGATGTTGGGAGTTCGATTTCCACTGGGAAGAATGAATTCATCTTTTTCCCTGTGCTACAACTCTCAACTCAATATTAACATAGATATTTTAGTGCCTAAATAAGGAAAGCAGGGAACGAAATGTCTTAAAACATTAGGTTCCTACGGTATCCTTGTCATGTGCATGATATACTGTGAAGCTAATTTTATTATAATTTATTTGTTCAAATGCATTTTTCAATGTTTTCGATTCGTCTTTGTGTATGGCTTATTTTTGTCTCATAAAATTATGTATACAATTTTTAGAGACTAAAATAAGCCATATCACTTAGCATATAACAATTGAATACATTTAAAATATGTTTCACACACATGACTGCACAAAAGGTATTTAGTCATTTTTAATATTTAGTAGTATTTTAAAAAATTGTAATTGTATCCAAAATGACAAAGTGCAGATTTAAGTTCTACCTCTTTAAATATAATGTCTCTAAGACAAAAACCAGCAAACTAAAATTAAACTATTAAATTTACTCTGCCTATACTGCTATATCTATATCTTAAAAATAAAAACTATTCTATAAAAACAAATTTATTCCATTTTAATTTGCAATAAAATGAAATACGTTTCAATATGGTTACCTATAATGGAAGCACTAAAAGGATTTTTATATAAAAGTAGAAAGGTGCTTAAAAAGAACACTACAGCTCTCAAACATAACGGCCATTTGCTTAGAAGCTTACCACTGAACTGTCTCAAAGCCACATTTTCATTAACGTAACATGTAGGATAATAAGTGAATCTGACCACAAATGTGTTTTGTATGCAAATTCGGACTGCATTTATGCTTCTATACTATACTCATTATTGGACTTCCACGTCTAACTACATGAATTGCTATGTTGAAATTAATGCTATGTTAGAATGATGATAATATCAAATATCAATTTATTTTCAATAATAAATAACACCATTTAGATTCAAAAATTCCCATACTCACTAAATACGTGTATGTCGGCGCTAGGCCAGGGTTTCGTTGTTCAGAGTCCATTTTTCATAATAAAATAACAGAGTGGTAGCAATTGGTTTATTCTCGTACAATAGTTAATACAGAATAGATTTATGATACATAATTTGTTTAACAGCTGACATTTCTGTTTAATATTCAAAATTAGCATAAAGAACTTAATATTGCAAATAGGTTTTATTAATTAAACATTAATTTCAATACTAAATACTTTTTAACAATAAAATCATAAAATGTATATTGATTTGCGCCCATACGGCCATACTGACTCCAGCGCGTCCCTTGCGCTGCTTCTTATCTCATCTTCTAGGCATCTCATATAGAGATGTAACCAACTTGTAAGGAGTCTCATGTCGAGACGTAAGACATCTCTCATGTCAGATGTGTCACCATACATTGTTAACAAGACCAGGATAAAGGATACGCGTGGTGGCCAGCCAGCGTTTAAGGATAGGATATTTGGATAGGAAAAATAAATTTAACACAAACAGCATTTATTATGTAAGGAGTCTCTCATGTAGACTCATCGTGGTAGGCGTCTCTCATGTCCAGATGTATAAGGCGTTACCTTAGTAGGTACATCGCTCAACAAGACCAGGATAAAGGATACGCGTGGTGGCCAGCCAGCGTTTAAGGAAAGGATATTTGGATAGGAATTTGGATATAAAATAAATTTAACACACAAACACACCATCTACATCATCATCATGAAATAACTTGTTTCTTTTTTTCCTCTTTAAGGAAATTAGCTTAGTCTAAATAAAGTATAAATAAATTTAAATAAGGCAGGCTGAAGCACTCCCGTGTGAATTGCTTGAGGTGATTTCTCTGCCCATACGGTCGATTCGTCTTGAGTACAGAACTGGATACTAATCTGCATTTTTCTTTTCCGTTTCTCATTCAAGTTCTTACTTCTCTGGATTGGTAGCATCTTAAGTCATTTTCAACACCAGGCACCATATCCCTCAAACATAAAAAAGCATTAATTAAAACATTCTAAGAAATTGATTCAAGATATAAGGAAAGTCGACAATGTCAGTTTTTATTGATTATTTGGAGTATTCAATTATAACATCATTTATCAAAAATGGCAATAAATTAAATTATATGTAAAATTTTTAAAATTACTGATATAGTAAAATTATAAATAGATAAACATTAAATTTAAACTATATTCATCAGTTTCCTATTCCTTATTCTAAGCTACGGTCAAAATTATCCCTATATTTGAAATTCCACTACGACATACGAAGCCCGTCTGTTTATTAATGATAAAACTTAAAGGTGAATATACAAATTTAATTAATAAGAAAATCACCAATTTTAAAAGGATAAATTGAAACTTAAGTCTTATTACTAAGAGACCGCTCGGCCATGCTTACTTTATCAAAAATAGTCGTGTAGTTAACATAACACGCAAGTTATTTATATTATTTATCGTCGAAAACTTGCAATATTTTGATGTGACTTATAGAGTTATTTTAAGCTTGTCACAAATGAAATATGATTTCTAGAATATTTAAAATTATATTTAAACTATTTAACTATTACATATATTTGATATGTTTATTTTCGGCTTTGAGGTCAGTATTTTTTTTTAATAGAGGTCAGTATATATTTGAACGTTCACTGATGTTAAGTTCAAGAATTTTACTCTCTGAAAGTAGCGCATAGACCGGCTATTTTCATAACATTAAAATCTTAATCTTATTATAATATCAAAGTGAATTTCTATATCTATTTCCCCTATAACACGAAACTATAATTCTAAACTTACGTCTCTATACACTGCATATCAATTTGTTTAAAGGGAATTGAACCTGCTATCTTTTAGCTTCGCTCGCGTTTGAGTCCTTAAATAAATATTAAGGTATTTGTATTCCAATCTCGACCATAACCTTGACGATTGAAATCAAGCATTGGATTTCATGTACTGGTGCACCCCAGAATGACTGAGAAGGCTTTGTTTAAAATCACCAGCCAATAAAACTACCATTTCTCCCATTACGTCTGTCTTTTCTAACAAGTTCTAAAGAAGTCGGTATTAAACTTTTATGGCTTTCTTGTGAGACATTGTACATTCATCCCACACTTAAAGCTTACATTCTCGTCCTACAGCATATTTTTTTACTCAAATTACTGATTGTGTTACTAGATTGTTAAATCTTCCTATCCCACTGTCTCGTCAAGGGCTTTGCATGCTTTCTGACCACTGTAAAAACTTCATTTTCTTTGAAGATAAGCAGGGACTAAGCAACGGAGTATCTTATCTGACACTAAGTTCGTATGGTTGCTGCAGTTCCCTCTGCCTACCCTGCAAAATGCAGGATAAAGCTTGAAGCTAAAAAACAACGTTTCTTATCACAATGTTTACCACTAATTGCATTTGTTAAGTTAATCGATTATAAATATCTGCCTGATAACAATATTTCCCGTTGTATAAATTGATCCAACCATATTCATTGACACAAAAGTAAGAACATTAAACGTACTGTATATAGATAACTTAAAAAAATTAGGTCAAAACCGACACGTGTGTGTAAACACACATTAAATGTAATATAGCACACCTGTTGCGTGACTTGTCGTGCGTGTAGGTACATGAGTGTCCCAAAGTACTCGTGGAAATAGACTAACTCATTATTACAGAGTGTATAATTTTTTTACGTCTATCATAGAAAACATTTATGATATCATTCCAAAGTTGAAAAATATTGTAGCTTATGGGTCCTTGGTATCTTATGGGAAATAAAATGGCGTTGTATTGAATAATATATTTTTTCAGCTTTATTCTGTATAGAAGAGTAAATAGAGGAAAATTAGTGTTAAGACACTATGTTTTCCGAAATAATAAAGAAAAGGAAATGAAAATAAATGAAATGGGAATCGCAACTGCATTCGTCGTAATTATATTTAGACACTGTGCCATTACGCCACTATGGTCTCATCACTTTATACATAGTCGTATGTAAAGTGCTGACTTTTCAATAAGACTCTCTGATATGTAGCCAATAGAGACATTTTTATAATATATTTTGTTAGAATTAATTAATTTATTTTGTAAATATTAGTCTTATTTACAAGATTAGAATATTTTCGCCATTATTTTTAATTTAAGACTTTATTCTATGTAAGTATGGCATATATGATTCCTAATCCTAAAATAAACGTGAGGAGAAAAAAACACAAGATGAAACATTACAATGTTTCTATATATAACGATTTTACTTCAAGTTACATTAAAGATGTAAGCTTCTTATGATAATTGTTACGAAAAAGAAAACTTTTTTTAATGTATTTTCTATCTACATAAATGAAATAGGGATATACTATGCTAGCTAATAGAGGAAAGAAAAGAAACAATCATATACAAATTTTTGATTTACAAATATAGTGTTATTTTATTTTTATAGCTTCACGCTTTATTCCAGTAACAGGTAGGCATAGTAAACCCCTGAAATCGTTGGAACATTGTATTAAGACACTCCATTTCCGGCCTTCTGCCTTTTATAATTTTTGTTTTTACTTTTATATATAAACTTAAATTGTTGGAGAACATCAACAACAAAGCATCAGGAACAAGACAGACAGATAGATGGACGTAACGATACGATCTAAAGTCTAAGCCATTTTTCACATCGCACTTTAAAGTGTAACGTTACCGTATATCAGATCGAAAGTAATTTTTAAAGGGTTTTTACTGCTTTTTATCAGAAACAGTCTTGACACCGTCACCGTCGGGCTGACTTAAAAAGAGTTATCAACTTGTTGTATTAAAATTATTTATTTAGCAACTAAGTGTATCTTGCATTTTTGTTTTTGTCGCGAAGACGCCAGGCATAAAATTATCAACATATATCAATTGGTCTAACAAAATTGGAAAAATAAAATATTATTAGTATGTATACTTTGAGAAAGTTAAAGAAAACATCTAAAAATTTCAACCCAGCAAGATATGAACTTGTGCCTTTTGCATTCCATAGTACTCATCAGTGTGGTTTGAACCACTTACTATTTCATTCTTGACTTGACGATGCAGTTAGATCTTAGAAAATATATTTCATCAAGTAAATAAGTCAGGCTACGTGACAGCTTTGAACATCGAAATGAAGGCAGCATTCAGCGTGCTTATTTACATATTTTAATTATTCTCTTAAATAACATTTTATGTGTGTTTATTAATAATTTGTTATTTCAGTATATTAAAATGCATATACTGCTTGTTCAATAAAGTATTGTGTATCAGTTTCATTAATGTTTTTTTCTGTATGACAAGGATATGTGTTGAGACACTCCCTTTTTCACTCTCTGTCCGTTTTTTAATTATTTGCGTTGCATTAGTTGCACTGCGCCGCGATGACAGTCCAAACTAACGTACGTGATGATGAGGCCGACGCTATCATAAGAAAATATGCCTTTGCTTTATCCACTACAACAATTAAAAATGTCACTTTTTATTCAATAAATATCGAGCATAGTGAACTCTCACTTCGAATATTTATATCTATTTCATATAAATAATATTATAAAACCTCGATTATATAGAAAACATTTGTCAAAGGGAAAATACTTCTTCCAAAAAAATAACTTTGTATGATCCTAGTGATTCATTTAATCAAATATAAACCGAATGCTATTCATCTACAAAGACATCTGTTTTACGTTTTGAGTTTTGTGATTATTTTTTTTGTGAAGATCTTTTAAAAATGTTTTACTTTTTTAAGACTAATATTGACCATTTTAATCGATTACTTATTGGTTATTCAGCTATTATCAGGCATAAGTAATCATACATTTATAATATATATTTATATATTAATAAATACAATGCCTAAATAATAGGTAAGTATAATCAACTATATTTGTGAATTATTTTTAAATAGATAACAGTAATATTTACTTCTAACTTACTTAGTTACGTAGTTTTACTACTACAAACTATAAAATAAAATATAATATAGTAAAATTTTAGCACGACGATATAAATAAAATACGCTACGAAGCGTTTATATTTGTTTCATGTATGTAAAAGAATTCGAAAGATCTCTGATGGTGTAAAAGTTATAATATTATATTGAAAACACCTGACTTGGAAAATTGTTTTCTAAGAATAAAATATTGCTCGCAGTAAAAGAATCATAACTCTGTAGGAGTGTATTTTAAGAGAAGCTAAATTAGATTGGAGAAAGCTACACTTTATTTATTGTTTATTTGAAATTCTATTACAAAGTACTTTTGGATTTTCGGCATACCGAGAACATTGACTTATTCGATTGAATGCGTTTTATTTATGACTGAAATGAAAAGCGAATTATAGAAATATTTAGAACTAAAGTATCATTTAATACTGTATTTCCTTTAATATGTATGTATTTCAAAACAATAATAAATTATAATCTATTTACCTTAGAATTAATAAGCTTTATTACTAGATAAATTTATCAACAATAAATTAAATTTACAATTGCACTGAACATAATATACTAATAACAGCGTATACATATGCAAAAAAGTACGCGACTGTTCACCGACGTCTAAAATTGGCCTCGACATTTACAAGCTATCTCAGTTTGAGCTTCAGATTTCACAGCTGCTTTGGTTGTTTTGCTTCATGTTGCCAGATATGTATTTGCGAGCTTTGCTGGCTTCCTGAAATCAATCAACGTCACCTGAATGTCCTATATTCTATATATAAAGAGGATGAAAGCATCGTTTATCTTCTTGCTATGGTTGGAAAAGATATATTGGTTAACAAATAGATATTTATCTGGTCCTATGTGAATTTTTGGTTTAAGTATATATTATGGTATTTTTTTTATGATTTAAGGACCGTTTGCCTAAATATAAGATGTTGGGAGTTCGATTTCCACTGGGAAGAATGAATTCATCTTTTTCCCTGTGCTACAATTCTCAACTCAACATTAACATAGTATTTTAGTGTCTAAATAAGGAAAGCTGGGAACGAAATGTCTTAAAACATTAGGTTCCTACGATATCCTTGTCATGTGCATGATATACTGTGAAGCTAATTTTATTATAATTTATTTGTTCAAATGCATTTTTCAATGTTTTCGATTCGTCTTTGTGTATGGCTTATTTTTGTCTCATAAAATTATGTATACAATTTTTAGAGACTAAAATAAGCCATATCACTTAGCATATAACAATTGAATACATTTAAAATATGTTTCACACACATGACTGCACAAAGGTATTTAGAATTTAATATTTAGTCATTTAATATTTAGTAGTAGTTTAAAAAATTGTAATTGTATCCAAAATGACAAAGTGCAGATTTAAGTTCCACCTCTTTAAATATAATGTCTCTAAGACAAAAATCAGCAAACTAAAGCCTTAGTAAACTAAAATTAAACTATTAAATTTACTCTGCCTATACTGCTATATCTATATCTTAAAAATAAAAACTGTTCTATAAAAAGAAATTTATTCCATTTTAATTTGCAATAAAATAAAATACGTTTCAATATGGTTACATATAATGGAAGCACTAAAAGGATTTTTATATAAAACTAGAAAGGTGCTTAAAAAGAACACTACAGCTCTCAAACATAACGGCCATTTGCTTAGAAGCTTACCACTGAACTGTCTCAAAGCCACATTTTCATTAACGTAACATGTAGGATAATAAGTGAATCTGACCACAAATGTGTTTTGTATGCAAATTCGGACTGCATTTATGCATCTATACTATACTCATTATTGGACTTCCACGTCTAACTACATGAATTGCTATGTTGAAATTAATGCTATGTTAGAATGATGATAATATCAAATATCAATTTATTTTCAATAATAAATAACACCATTTAGATTCAAAAATTCCCATACTCACTAAATACGTGTACTATCAGTATTAGTTTCTTAATTTTAAATTTTCACACCCCTTAACACCACACACCAAAAAATTCTTAGTTCCTTTTAAACAATTTTCATTTTAAAATTATAAGCGTATAGAAAAACAACAAATTATAATTGGTTATATTAAATATATATTTTTGACCGAATATTATATGCTAGTAATATTGTATGATATATCTAAGTTAGCAATGTATATATAATATATAATATATAATATATAATATATAATATACAATATATAATATAAAATATATAATATATAATATCAAGATACTATATTTCCTACTTTCCGCATAATTTTCGAGCACTATGTCTTATTACCAGAGTAACGAAATTCAAACAGTTTATTTCATCGAACACATCGCTGTTGCGTTTATATTCAGACAGAGCCTAGTGCTTTGCAACAGACGAGGTCTTATCTTAATTTCACAAAAAGATATATCTAGACTCTCTATTGATAGCATTAGACGCTTGTAAGCCATCGTTATCACAAATCTTATCAACCTGTCACACCAGTACTTAAACTATAAAGGCTTTTGAACATCATATTATCAATATATAGGGGATAGTATATTGGATCACCAGTCAAAGCACACTTATTACTTAATAATTATTTATTAGGTTTCAATTTTTGCAAGAAGAGTTCATAGAATTAGTCATAGTGTTTTTGACATTGACCAGCTTAGTTGTATTTTTCAGTCAAAGTTATAACGTTATACCACGTTCCTTGTGGGTACGATTTTGTGGAAATTAATAATATTGAACATACAATGTTTCAAATGTGAAAGAAAGTGAAGAAAACAGAGGGTCTCAACGCCACTATCCCTCTATGCATATGTGCGGAAATAATATAATGTAATAATTAAAATACAAGTCACCCAAATTGAAAATACAAATTACTTAGGGAATTTTAAAACGTAACAGTTGAGTGAATTGGGTCGGTAAATTGCTAAGCTTATATAAAGTATTATCTTACATTTCATCATTTCGTTTCGTTTTCATACTGTCGCTTATAAGTTAGTAATAGAAGGCATACAATAATATTTTTAAATAGCACTACTGCAGCATCCGAAAATTAACCAAATTATTTTAATATTTTTTAAGTGTTGTTTCAAACTAAGGCAAGAAAATAATTTATGAAAAACGTATAAAATTTAATATAACATGTTTTGAATCTGCGCCTCTTGGAAACCGTCCAAGCGCTCTGACCGCTAAGCAATTACTTCTAATCGAGATACGTCGATATTCTTATATGCATGTTACAATCTGTTTGTGTTTTATTTTACATACTACACTCTGGTAGACAAAGCGCGTCTTTAAGTTTAACGACTCAATTCGCATGCCACAAGCATAGGTTGGATAGTAAAGGGCAGAGTATCATAATATATAACCCTCTCCATAATTTGTTATTCGTGTGACTAAGAAAATTAATAGTTGGTAGGTGTAAGTAATGCTGAACGATGCTAAAAACTGAAAGGCTTTTGGGATTCTTAGTTATTGAGAACCTTTCTATATCACTTGTCCAGTTTTCTGTATGTTTACATGTCTAGACTATTTCCACCAACGAAGCGTGAAATTAATATAAAGTATTCATTACATTTACGGTACTTTAGAACATAGAATACATTCAAACTTTTAAATAATCCTCAGTTGACCTAGAGTTATGAAATTTGGCAATAATTTGGGACTTCTAATGGAAATAGAGGAAAAAGTGCGTACTTTCTATTAAACAAAAACTAGGAGGAGATAGTAAGATCCACGTCCAGTGAATTTATCATTTATCAGAGTCTCTATGAATGTTTTCTTAACAGGACGTTCTCGTGTAAGAAGAACCAATTTATAATATATAACCAACCAACACAATGTAACCAAATTATAGTATAATTCAAGTGTGAAATGTCAACCAATTCTAATTGGCTAACGTGTATTGGCTAACGATTTTAATCAAGTATCAATTGAACTGTACAAATTTGAACAGCTATATTTTTCACCAATTTGCCTTTTTTGAGATCTTTAAAACAGGTCCTAAAAATAAAATTCTAGATCAAAAACGCGCCTCTCTAAGTATCAGCAGTTGAAACTATTCCATAAATAATATATAATTATGATTCTCATTAGGTAACATAAGTACGATGTCCAATCACTAAGCTAATCTCAAAATATTTGTCGAAGTAATATTTCAAGGACAAATAGTCTTGATGTAGTATAATGACACTTGATGTAACTTGATGTAGTATAATGACACTTGTTTTTTTATGTCTTCACGCTTTATCCCTGCACATGGCAGGGTAGGCAGAGGGAACTGCCAGAGCTGAAAACCATAGGAACCTAGTGTTAAGACACTCCGTTGCTTTATCCATCCATCCATCCATAGCTTCACGCTCTATCCCTAGCGGGGTAGTCAGAGAGAACGGAGCGCCAAACACTGCGGTCCCTGTGTACCTCTTCATACATGCTCTCTAGTTAGTCCTCATGCTTTTTACGTGACCTTCCTCCAATATCTTCGACACTGTGTTTTCAAAAGTCAACCGAGGTCTCACCTTACCTCTCTTACCACTTACTTTTGCGTCGTATATCTTTTTTTACCATTTTGTCGTCATTCATTCTTTCAACGCACCCAAACCATCTGAGTACGTTCTTCTTCATTCTTACATCCGTTGTTTTACTGTCCTCAAAACTAAAGATACTTCGTTATGAAGTGATTTTTAATAAAATCAATTAGAACTGCGAATTACAAATTTTTAATCGAGTCATATATTATATAAATTATAATGTCGATATGATTTTTCCACAGAGCCGCCGCGGACGTCGCCTCAGCAGGACGGGGGGCTGGGGACGCCCCGCTCCTCCGTCACGCCACCCGATCCTTCCCCTACATTTCCAACGGTATGTTAACTTATTTAGATATTAATTATTTCAGTCTAACCTTCATTTTGTTAATTTAAAGTTTTGAAATAAGATGGTTAAACATTTTAACACAAAAAATATTTTATTTTATAATTGCTACTAAAAAAAAATATACATATTTTTTAAACAAAACACAAACATGTTAAACATATATTATTAATTAAGTTCTTTAATAATAACTAAATCCCAGATTCATATAAAATAATATATTCTAATAACACTTATTTACATTCATTTGTTCATAAGTTAAAATTATTTTTCTTCTTAACTATATACGTTAAGAAATGAAGCGTATTATTTGTACAGAAAATTTATACTTAACTTATAAAAGAGGGTTAACTTTATAAAGAAATATTTACCGCGGGCGTTCACGGCTTCACCGCGTGGACATATATATATATATATATATATATATATATATATATATATATATATATATATATATATATATATATATATATATATATATATATATATATATATATATATATATATATATATATATATATATATATATATATATATATATATATATATATATATATATATATATATATATATATATATATATATATATATATATATATATATATATATATATATATATATATATATATATATATATATATATATATATATATATATATATATATATATATATATATATATATATATATATATATATATATATATATACATATATATACTATGTTCTTACTTTGGATATTTTAATCCATTTTTTATATGCGTCCAAGAATTTAGTATTGTATGGTGGAGCTCAACGACGTGTTATATAGTTCCAGAGCGTAAATTTCAAAATAATTTCATCTCTTGAATGGATGTTGAACCCATAACTATCACGTTAAAAAAGATGCTGACTCACTGCACCACAGTGACTTTTTTCCGAATAAACTTATAGTAAAAAACACATACAAATCTGTTGCGTACTTTCAATTTTTTAAGCTAACAACACGTCAGTAAGAAGCGACTTCGTTTTATACTTAGGTAAAGTTACACGTCCAAAATTTGTACAAAAAATATTTTTCGTTGAAATTTTCCCCTTGACGATTTCCCTTTGATTTTAACGGGTACTAGTTTGTATATTATGGAAAGGGTGAATATTTTAGATTTACTATTTAAGCTCTTTACTTTTGAAATTATTCTTTTGACGCAACGACTCGAAGCTCCTTTGAAATGTCAATCTAAAAATCACTGAATATGTGAATATATCTTATTCGTTAGAATAGAATATTCTTAATAGAATACTCTTCAAGAATAAAAATGTTCTATAAAATCTAAATAAAAATTTACCTTGAAAAGGCCAGGACTACCGTCGTGGCGCAGCAATGCGTCTGTCCGTGGCGCAGCGCGACGGGTAGCAGGTTCCATTTCCACTCAGGGATAATGAATTATTTTATTTCCAATTTCTTCGCTCTGGCAACTAGACAATTGCGGCGTTGAGACCCGGCATTCAACACGCTATGCCTCGAAAGGCGGAAATGGAGTGTATTAACACTTCCCATGGATCCTGCGGCTTTCGCTGCTTTCCCTGCTACGAACGGGAATCTGAAGCTTTAATTGAGCGAGTGAAGAGCGCAGCGACGAGCGAAGCTCTCTGTTAGTGGGGGTCTATGCATTCTTTGTTCGCTAACTCCTCCTAGACCACTGAACCGATTTTGATCGGATTTATTTTAAACGATCACTGTGGTCATGAGGAGTGCCAACATATATAAAAAACTGTGATCGGACATGTCCTTGAGGAATAATTCAGAAAAAACCAACAAAATTCGATTTTCATTGAAAATGCATTGGATTAGCTTGCGCGTGCAATTTGTTTACATTTAGTCGAGTTACGGCTCGATTCGAGAGCAAAGCTTTTGCCAAATTTGTCGTGTAGTAGTCCGATTTAGGCCATTTTTGAACAATTTTTCACTCCACATATAATTTTGCATACATTCTAATTCGGTTTGTCAAGAAAGTGTCTTTATTGTACCGCTTCCGCGCTCGCTCAATTAACAGGCCGGATGGGCTGAATACCTAGTTAAAATTATGACTGAAAAATTGATCAGTATCTTTTATATCCTAAAAATTGAAGATAAGCCAAAGTTTAAAAAAAAATTTTTAAAAATGACTTTCCAACTTACTTTTGTTACTTAATTTTGTAAACGCCTTTTCAGTATTTTATGTGCTTTAAATGGACATTATCCTTCTACATAGAAAGTTCTACATCTTTTTATTCATTATTGTTGAGCCAGCACTTCATTATTTCTTATATTTTAGTTTTTTTCTAATTAGCTTTGCATCTTAAATCTACAAATCTAGTTAAATTTAACAGTTGTACAAAAAATCATTTAAATATATCTTTTATTTAAAATATAGATTAGACTTAGTAGATTTCATCTAATTATGTTCTTCTATTACGAATAAAATTATCCAAATAATTAAGTTGGAAAGCAGCACCGGGCCCCAACTTCAGACTAATCGATGTAGCCTCAGAATGGCTTTTTTTTTATATTATCCGGGTAGGCGTATGACTCCACTCCACCTGATGGTAAGTGGAAGTGGAGTCCAAACGCGAAGACGACTAGTGCTGACAACAAAAATGAGCTGCACTAGTCACCCTCGCCATGCCGGCCCGCAAGATGCCTTTTCACGCCTCGTTTAAAGAGACGTGAAGTGAGCGACGCTTTGCCATGCGACATAGCTCGCTCAGGCACTGGTTGTACGCTGGCTGATCTCGAAACGCGGTTGTATAGCCACTTCACGAGTTTTTCACCATGCGTACGGTGGTAACAAACCAGGCGGATGATTTACATCCTACCACTAGATGAGCAGTTGGTCGCTCAGATATCCCTTAGTCGCCTCTTACGACACCCATGGGAGGAAGGGGCAGTGAATTGTATTCTTTCTCCGTCACTGCACGGATAAAGGCTTCGAGGTCCATTATAAAACAAAAATAAAAAAAAGAATATAAGGACGTAGCGTCTCTCTGACTACCTCACTATGCAACAAAATAACAATCTTTTTATATTAAGTATTACTTATTTTAAACATTATTAGTACTAAACTTTATTATTTCGTAAATAATTCCTAAAGATTGATTGTTCTATAAATAAAATTTATTTTGTATTCATTATTAATAAATACCATGTGGTTTCTAGATAAAATTCTACTTATCTTTTAACCTTTAAAAGAACCCCCAAAACACTATTTGTATTTCTATATATTTTATTGTTTCTCGTGATGAAAAATCTAAAACATTGATCACATGCCACAATCTAAGGAATTAATTTTCTTATTGCCGTTCTGTTAACACAAAATTAATTTTGATTTCCTCCAATCAACAGGCAATATGTCAAATACATGTGATTCTTTCTTCCAAGGCGTTTGATCGGTGCTACTTTCTCTGAGACTGCCCAACTAGACATAAAACGTAGAGATATTTTATACACATATCTCTACTCTTTATATTTAGTGGAAGATTATGTATGTATGTATGTATTTATATATTAATTGTTTATTTGTAACCATTTTTACGAAAATTGCTCGGACCGCGGAGTATTAAGTTATGTACAATTATAGTTTATATGTAGGGGAAAAGCAGAACGCCAATATTTCTTAATAATAATGCTTATAAAGTACTTTAAATCAGTAGTGAATTTCTGTATGGCGTGACACACTGCAAGTTGCTATGGCAACGAGTGTGTCACGCGTCAACGAGTAGTATTTATAAATTGTTAGAACTTATTAATAGTATGACAAATTTTACTGTCTACTGTCGTGGGTAACGAGTGCTGAAGATTTACATTTTTAAGCATTTTATTTAAATTTATTTTGTCGTATTAATATGCAATTATATCTAATCATTATAAAGATAAAGAACGCATGGCTCAGTGGTGAGAGCGTTGGTACGGTTCGCAAGAGGGCGCGGGTTAGAGTTCCGCTGCGTTCAAATGTTTTCTTTAAGTCTAATCATAAATTTAATATAATAATCGAATCATTCTTGATGCAATCTATTTATATTATAATGACATTAATTTATTCTGTATAGTAAGGTAAAATTCGTTAAGAAGCAATGTATTTGAAATGATAGAAAAAGTGTTTTGTATATCTTTAAACTATGTTTTATCTGTCGTCTGTCTGTCTCTGTAAGCAGAGCAGCTTCGTAAGAATGATAAGTCACAATAAACTGAGTTTTTTTTTAATTAGATACGAGGAGTGGAAATTGGCATCGTAGTTTTAGTCCTTATCGTGTGGATTGGCGCGATAGCACTGTTCTTCAACCGATGGGGCAAGATACGAATGCTGTTACCTTATCAGCCGGATTATAAACAGGAACAGTTAAAGGTAATATATGTACAATAATTTAAAAATTTAAGAACAATTATATAAGGATTTTTTTTAATTTTACTATTTTAGTAAAAAATATTGATTAGTTTATGTTAGCTATTTTTAGGGATTTCTTTAGTTATATAAAAAACTAAAGTGGTGGAGAAATTAAGTTTATTTTAGTATTCTCAAGCTTAGATTGACAAAGCAGCTTTATCGATTTAAAAAAACACGATATATTTCTAAACAGCTCTGAAATAATTTACGTTTAAATTATTTGATAGGTTATGGGCAAATTTATAATTAGTTTAATGTTTAATGAACATTCATTGTCTTTACTGAAGTAGTTAGTCGAAAATAGATGATGTTAGTAGAAACTTTGAGTAGGTATTTCATTAATATTTGCCATTTAGAGTAAAGTGTCTCTTGTGTTATGCTGAAATGTTTTCTGACATTATGGAATTATTTTCAGTAATTGTTATAAGTGGATTATTAATATTATTTTTGTTTGTATTTTTTTTTTATAAATTTAAATTAAACAAATTATATAAATATTTCATTACATTTTAAGCTATCTATTGTTTCGTTGTAGATTATTTATACATTTCCATGTCAATAAAATTTTGACAGGTTGAAGCGCATCCTTCCAATTCGACGCCGTAGGACTTATGGTGTGTTATAAAATATCCTAACTGTTCATTCTCGCTAGAAATTCCAGTAACAAAATATTTAACATCTGCAAAATTTAACAGAAACAGTAAATAATGCTTGATAATAACACTTGTGACTAATTGCAATAATCATTTTATATGTTGTAGAGCTACTTTAACTTCATCTAATATAGCCTAATGTATATATGTTACACATTTATATAGAAACGTGCTAGTTATGCTACATTCATTTAAATCTCGAAATATATGAGATGAGTCATTCTTCTTTCGATCCGATACTTTTCGATTGAGACATTACTTTTACTGATAAAAACAATTAAGCTTGTATCTTCATATTTTGGATAAAATTGTTTGATTTCGATTCGTTTTAAAATATTCTCTTACAGCTTTTAAAGTTAAAAATGTGATTTTTTCATACCATTTTATATTATTCTAGTTTTATTTCGTCATATAAAATAAATTCGTCATATAATATAAATATTCAAAAAACCTAAGACAAATATAAAACAATTTGATATAAGTAATCTTTAAAACTTTTAATGAGATCTTTCATTTTCACAATTTTAACACATTCTAAATTAAGTTTATTTATATATTATTTTTAGTTTTATTAATTAGTAAAATAATAGCAACTGAAAACGATATTTTTAATATTTTTAACATCATAAACTAATCTTAATTTTTCTTAGCTTTTCGAAAGTATCAAATTATTACAAAATATCCAAAAAAAGATATATATATATATATATATATATATATAT
Source organism: Dione vanillae (assembly GCA_037178615.1). NCBI lineage: Eukaryota > Metazoa > Arthropoda > Insecta > Lepidoptera > Nymphalidae > Dione > Dione vanillae. The sequence goes on from JAZFAU010000141.1 coordinate 479,641, forward strand.
ATATATATATATATATATATATATATATATATATATATATATATATATATATATATATATATATATATATATATATATATATATATATATATATATATATATATATATATATATATATATATATATATATATATACATATATATACATATATATACAAACAATCAACTATTTTATAAAATATAATAAGAAATATACAGAATAAAAGAAAATAGTTAAAAATAAAAAAGTACATATTTATATAAATTTACAGGTGCCAGGAAGTAGTGCTTTAGCTGCAGCCACGGCTGGAGGCACTTGTGGAGCGCATTCAGCACCGTCTGCATGTTCGGTAAATGTATTACCATATTTTGATTACATAGTCTTGATTTGACTTGATTTCCTTTGAATAATTTTCCACTTCATTACAATCTTAACTAAATCAAATTTAATAAATAAGATTTCATTTAATAATACATCTATTTATATTTAAAATTTTCTTTTTATAATGCTATTCTTAAATCATTTAAGATATTATAACTTTACTAAGTTTTTCTTTTTCTTTTCTTTACTATGCAAATGACATTAGGATATCGGGAATAATTCGGATGTAAGATTGATTGTTTCAATTTAAGTAGCACTAATAGATGTATATATTATACTTAGTTCTCAAAAACATTTTTGACGTAGTTTCTGCTACATTTTCAGTCATGAATATAAATATTTAGATGTTTTAAAGTCATCACATCATATAGTCTGTGGAAGTAGGAAAAAAAATGGTCTAGAAAAAAGAAGTCGAATCTCATCTAGAATAGATAAAAAGGAAGTGAATAATATATAATGACAATTGTGATTATGTATCACAAAAAATTTTGTACTTACAGTGTTAATTAAAAATCGATACTTTTCACAAGTTGAATTTTGAATGTTACGTTACACACGATTTTTAAGTGCGGATTTTCAATTCAATCATTAATATTAATTCGTTTTATGAAATCTGGTAAAATATAAATATAAAACTAGCGTTTACCTACGATTTCAGTCCCTAGGGCAAATGGATACAACTAAGATTTGTATATGACACATGTTTCATTCTAAGTCATCGAGATAGCTCTGACGTCAGAAGGTACGTCGAAGCCTCTTATAAAAGAATTTTTCTAATAAAATCAGTAGTTCCTGAGATTAGCGCATCCAATCAAACAAGCTCTTTAGTTTAATAATATTAACATAGACAAATATATTTAATTTATTTGGAAGACTATTAATATATTAAGTATATTATTTATATTTATCTCAACATAAATAATTTTTGTTTTTATTTCTAAAATATTGTTAGAAAAGTGTTAAATTTTGTTTTTGTGCAATAAAGTATTATTATTACTATTAAATAATCTAAACCCACACACTAATTGATTTGATGAAGCCGGAACAATAAGCCATGTAAAACTTACACGTTTAATATGTAAATGTTCGCATAATACTGTTAGAACTTGACACCTCAAGGTTAGGCAAAGGTTTAAGATTGCAGTACAAAGACACGCTTAGCGTGATTCCCATTCGACCGCATTGCACCATTTCCACTACGTTAGAGGTCGAGGAAATCCTGCATTTTGTTATATATAGAAGTTATTAGTAAAACGATTTAGAAGCTCGATTATTGTCACTAAATCCAAATAAATTTAAAAAAAAAGAACATGTTATCGAAATGTAAAACGACGATTTCTATTTCTGCTGTAGAAAATATTCAAATCGATATAATATATAAAGTATGACGATAAAGATTATTAATCTATTAAAATAATCAATTCTTAAGCTTTGAGAGTGACCTACTCTCAAAGTAAAGAATACAATTATATTTTATTTACAAATAGTGCTACAATGCAAAATAAAAGTTCAAGGTGCAACTTAAAAATTTACATCTGTTTTACCATCGTCGTTATACAACATATTTAAATATTAAACAGAGAAAACCAAGACGCTACTTTCCCCACTTTCTTTCAAAACTTAACACATTTTAAGCTAATACAACATGAGGTGTATCAAAATAATCAATTTCCTGGTCTAGGTATTTAGGATTCAATGAATCAACAACCTCCGCAATAAAGTCAAATATTTTCTTACTATTGCGCCACTATAATCCTTGAGTAATACTTTATGTTATATTAATATATCTTGAATGTAACACATATAAGCTTTTGTAAGATTTAAAAGAAATTACAAGCAACATGTAAGGTGTCGCGAAAACAATAAAGTAGTCGGCATCAATTGACCTGCTTGTTTGTCATTACTAAAAAAGTATGCCCTCTTTTAAGATATGACAGATATGACATAAGTCTGGCTTTTAAATATCCAATTTTACTTTTAGATATCCAAGAGATAGGAAATATCTATGAAATTTATACATTGTCGATAGTAGAGATTTTTAAGAAAGTTGAATTTGTCGTTTATTTCAAATAATATTTTCGGAAAAAATCTATATATAAATTCTGTGTATCAAAGACAAATTATTAATATTCTGCAGAAGCTTTAAGCGATATTGGTATGTTCTAACGTTTACTATTATTATTTTTATAGTTCTACCAATCCCCTTAAATATGTCTAAAAACAAAAAACAGGCAAATAAGCAGATAAAAAGCTTTTTCCAAAAGCTTTTTTTGCGATTTGGCTACTCCATGAAATTATATCATACTATCACTCAAACCTATAACTGATGAAAGATTAAAAAGCTTCTAATTACAAAATGAAATATTTATATTTACATATCATATTAATTACGTACCCTTTATGATCGTGCCTTTATGAAACCAATTTATAAAATTTAAATTACTTCTATATATTACAATATAACGGACTCAGCAATTTGCTTTATTTTGATTATTCAGTAACAATATATAATCCTGATTTTAAGCCTTAAGTAAATATAAAAAGGATGAATTTTAATTTTGTTTAACTTAACTATGTAAATTGTAAAACACAAAATAAGAACGGTAGAAATATTTAACAATTTTGATTTAAAGCTTTCACCAAACAATATTTTTACTAAGATGGATATTGAAAAGAGAAAAAAAATGAATGCCGATGATAGAAAAAAAAAGAAACATAATCTCTAATAACATAATACTCTTAAAAATAAAGTCTATAATAATAATATCTTATGTAACGTAGAACTGAATGCTACGAGCAAACGACAATGAGATAATAAGTTTCAATGTCATTCCAATTATTACTGTACCAGTTAGCATAATAGTATTAATATGAATCGATTTAGTGGATAATTTTTATTGAATTATCTTTTTATATTTGCTAATAGAATTATATTTTATTATTTATGATAAAAAATGTATTAATTGGGACTTTGTCATAATTAATAAGATTTTTTTAGAGTTTCATTTCGAAACTTATTGATGAACTAAAGAAGTTTAGTGGTCTCGAGACCAATGTCTATAGAATATCTTAGGAACGCTCGTCGCGAAGTAATGTGAAGCAAGCAACAATATTGTTTCGAGCTAGTTAAAATTATTATAAACTTATATGCATTTTATTTCAAATATTGGGTACAAGCTATTGCAAAAATAATATTAAAAAACTACTACTGAATATCACGAAACCGAAGGTAATAATTTTTTGGTATATTTTGCCCAGATTCGCGTCAAACAAAAAACAACACATTTTAAATAGTAAATAGGTATGTACGTATAAATAATCTGTATATTGTAGCATCAAATATCGTAATATTTTCAATATATAGACATATAAATACAAAGGACCAATCATTAGAATACAACAATAAACGTTCTTAGGTAAATATATACTTGCTAGCGTCATATTTAATGTGTTTTCTTAGACAATAAATCATACATACCTTCTAATAACGATAAACTTAGTGATGATGGGGCGGAAAGTCAAAGTTCATTAATAATATGTTACCCCCGACTCCACTACAGTGTTGAGTTTCTTACTGTCTCATTGTTGTGAACTAGTTAACTGCTAATTGTAGTCGCCATCTGATATAAGCTTTGTTCCCTTTAGTTTGAAATTCTGGTTCTATTAGCGTGTGTTTTGTATTGAGAATAAATTGTTGTATTTTGTTAGTCATATTATGATTCATACTCATTTTGAGGTTATTGTGAAACAGTGGGTCAGCTTTTGATTGTAAACGCAATGATGGGTCGCTTATTTCGCTACTCAACACGCTATATAATTGAAAAAGTACGTCTTCTATATAATTGAAAAAGAGGGAGGACGGAGAGCATAGTGTTATAACACTAGGTCCTCTGTTCTGTGTATATAAAACACACAAAATAAAACGTGTATACTTGAAAAAAAATATATCGCTATTACAATTGTGACTTTGATTTCCTAGCGAGAGAAACCTTAGAATATTTCCATTTCCTTGTTCTACTTAGTCAAAGTGCGGTTATAGCTTATGCCACTTAACAGACGTTGTCTATGAAATTGACATAAAACGGAGATTGCAGAGATGGCTATATCTGAGTGTTCCTGCATAGCTCGCAAGATTGAAACAACTAGTAAAATAATTTATCTAATTTACGTAAAGTAAATTATTTGAAAATTGTTTCTGAACATAGCACTTATATAATATTCGTTTTGAGTAACTTTTAGGTAGATTTTATATAAGAACTTAAATACTATTCTCTAAATAAAAAATCTTATAAAGTACAAAATGTATATTATAGCCATGTAATCATACGCTGTAATTTCTGATACGATAAAACATGAATACATATACCGTTAATTAGAATAATTAGTAAATAACACGCTTGGCTATTTAATGTAATCTGAGACTATATAAGTAATTGTTTTAAATCAAGATAATTAATAAAAAAAGGACGGAGTAAGCAGGGACTAAGTAACGGAGTGTCTTAACACTAGGTTCTTATGGTTCCTGCAGTTCCCTCTGCCTACCCTGCCATGTGCGGGATAAAGCGTGAAGCTAATAAATTCTGAAATCTTCATCTGTTACTAACAAAATGACTGCCAACAGTTCTTGGCAGTATAGTATGATAAAAGAGGAGAAAACGGAGAAAACACATCTTCATACTTTTTCCCGCTCAACAAGGTAGATAATCCCCACGATTCCCCCAATTTTCGAATCAGACTTCATGTACGAGTAGCTATTGTGGTAAAACTCAAAGCTGCGTTTTGCGATGGCATAAATGAAAATAAATTTAATATATTATTTCCCACACACCGGAGCAGAAAAACACGAAATTTTATATTTTGTAGTCCATGCAAACGAAATTGCGGTCCATTAATATTGTATGTTAAATTAAATATAGTAAAAATACTGAATCCCGTTTTTGAATCATATTTAGTATTAAGTATATATAGTGTAGAAAGGTACTGTGTGCTACATTAGGACATTTAATATTTTTTGTATGCATATAACTATTTCTGTAAGGTCTTAGAATCTAGTTATACAAAACATATATAACATGTAGATATTTAAACCAATATTTCCTCATCCTTTCAATTCTTATCCAACTTAGAATATCTTCTTAAATTTAATAGTCTAAACACTAAGTTTTTTATTGTTTTTATTTATAATACATCTGTAAATATATGATCTATGTTTCTTTTTACATATATTTCGTCTAATAATTATTACAAAAGTACAACAGGCTATTTGATGATATATGCCTTTTGCAACAAGACCTCTGATTAAAACATTAAAATTCTTATTTATTTTTTTTGTCCATACAATTTTTTCTCTTAATAAATAAAACGTATTGACCATAACTTCTAACTTCCACTTCTGGTTTGTTCCCATTTCCTAAAAAAATTACATTCAACACCTATTTTTTAATGCTTATGCACCTCTTAAAGCAATCTATGTCAAATATATCTCTTCTCCTTGGCTAACTCCGTCAGTAAAAAATAATGAGAAGACGTGACAAAGCTACGAGGAGGTGGAAGTGGCACCCGTGCGCTGACATTATTGTTGTCTATTGTGATGTGTGTACTTAATGAAGCGATTGTTCTGTTCAAAAGCCTTGTGGACTATGGAGATCTTGAATTTTACCTTAATTTCACTGTATATTGGTATTTCCTTTACTACGTGTAAATGCAAACGACATACTTCTTGGTTTATCTTTCTGAATTTATTTCGTATAAAACCATGTAAGTAAATGACTTAATCAATATATGTTTTCATATATAATATATGTTTTTATAACAATAATACAAATAAAATTACAGCTAATAAACATGTTTCGTTAGTTAAAACAATTTTTACAGCTTTTTTTATTTACATGACATTTGCAATATATCATAAAATATTCTATTAATAAATTTTGAATTAAATGTAAAAATAAATAAGTCAATCTGAGAACTATCATTTAAATTATTCGATGTAGTCGACAATGCAACAAGTGTTTTAATTTCAAGGACTTATTAATATTTATCCTCTTTTCTTTTCTTTAATATTTAATCTCTTAAGAACGTCAGAATTTTTATGATATGAAGCAGGCTTTTCGTATCTTTACTCAATTCATAGTAGTAGAAGAGTTTAAAACAAAATTGTTCGCTTACCACAGTAATATTTTAATGGCCAGATGCTTATTAACGCAGCGGTTAAAAAATTATTATTTCAAACATATTGTCAAAATTTATACACATGTCAAATTTGGTTTAATGATACTCCAACGTGTACCGCACTCTGATGAGGCTGTCGAGATTCTGCAGCGCGTCGAACATATTCGCCTCAGCAGGTATAACGGATTTCTATGTCTTTTTGTGTCAGAATTGCATTATTTTAGGCTCGATTGCGTGAAAGTAATAATGAGATCTTATTATTCTTATTAATTTGCTATTGATCATAACTTCTAACTTCCACTTCTGGTTTGTTCCCATTAGAGATATTATTATTATTATTAATTTGCTCGAATAGTGTCTACAAGAGCATTCGAATTCAATAAAAATCAAATCAATTGCTATAATTAAAAAAAAATACCGTTTATCAAAGTTGACAAAAACCAGCGCAAAAATCTCAGTAGGTTGTTTTCGTCGACTTTTTCAATTTGGCTTTTAACAGATTTATACATGTGCAATTTAATGTTATAAATCGTAATCGAGAGTATGATTTTTCTAAGATTTTATTGTAAAATAGTATTATTATTATATCCACTGATTTTAGTAAGACCATTAAAATTTATCTTAACACTTATTAAATTTTCAATGATATATTGTAAATATATCTGATATATTATTAATGTGTATTGTATTGTACATTTAGGATGCCATAATTATAAAAAATAATCTTTATTTTTGCCAACTTTACCACAACATGTATAACTATTTCATATAATTAGCGTTCGAGAAATCACTCTAAATACCGTTTTCAGAACTTAACACGTTCATCATCATATCAATAAATATTTTGTAATCACACCTGAAGTGAATCACTCAATTATAGTTTTCCCCCCATTTCATATACTGATGCCAGGAACTTAAACGGTTTATACGGTTGTATCTTTCAAAGGCATACACATAATTCGTAGTTTTGCTAGCCTTACGTTGCATTATGCAGTCGATTCTGAATTAATTTTCTGTAGTCAGTTGAGTTGTTTGCAATGGAGTCACTATACGTCAGTTACTTGTGCGAGTACTTCATTAGGATATTATACCAGTTACTAATAAAAGCTACATAAGTGTTGTTAAATGTTGGATTAGGATGTTTGTGTACGATTTTAACTTATGTGATCTTAGAAATGCGATCTTACGTTTCCCAGCACATATATTTAGTTTGGGGTTGACAAAAAATATGCACAGTAAAAACTGTAAGCTTTTATACTATATACGTGCTTATAGATTTTTTAAAATTATGTATTAAAAATGTTTTCGATTAATATAGTAAAATCCACTAAAGTCAAAGACTTTATTATGTAATTATTTCTTTCCTAGATCATTTTCAATTGAAATATTACACTAAAAATATAAGAAAGCAAAAAAATATTCAATTTATATATTTTTATATGAAGTATATTATATAGAAGTGTTATTATAAAATTGTCTTTAGTTTGTTTAGAGAAGCATAATTTTTTTAACCGACTTCAAAAAAAGGAGGAGGTTCTCAATTCGACCTGTATATATGCTTTTTTTTTTTATGTTTGTTCGCGGATAACTTTGTTGTTTATAAACCGATTTTGATGATTCTTTTTGTATTTGGTAGGTCTTATACCAAAGGTGGTCCCATTTAAATTTTATTAAAATTGATTGAGTCCTTTTGGAGATAATCAACAAAAACAACTATCGACACAAACATTTACTATTTCTTTTCGCGAATAAATGTGTCGTTTATGAACCGATTTTGATGATTCTTTTTGTATTTGGTAGGTCTTATACCAGAGGTGGTCCTATTAAAATTTTATCAAAATTGATTGAGTACTTTTGGAGATAATCAACAAAAACAAATATCGACACAAACATTTACTATTTCTGTTCGCGAATAACTGTGTCGTTTATGAACTGATTTGGATGATTATTATTGTATTTCGTAGGTCTTACATCAGACGTTGTTCCATTAAAATTTTATCGAAATTGGTTGAGCACTTTTGGAGATAATTAACAAAAACAAATATCAATACAAACATTTATTGTCTATTCGCGGATAGCTGTGTCGTTCTTAAAAACACCGACTACGGTCGTACGGTCGTTTTTTCATTTGAGAGGCATCCTTGCTCGGTCTACCCATCACTCAAAATCGTTAAATAAAGTAATTTTTAACAAAAAAGAACCGACTTCAAAAAGTAAAAAAGTTCTAGTCTAAAGCAAAAAAGTTAACTAAAAAGCAAAAAATAAATTTCGGCACAAAGTAATACGTTTGTATTTTTTCTTTGTTAAATTAAATTAATGATTACTTAAGTAAATAATATATATATATATATATATATATATATATATATATATATATATATATATATATATATATATATATATATATATATATATATATATATATATATATATATATATATATATATATATATATATATATATATATATATATATATATATATATATATATATATATATATATATATATATATATATATATATATATATATATATATATATATATATATATATATATATATATATATATATATATATATATATATATATATATATATATTGTAATACTGTTACTGTTTGATATATTTAATAATATTGTGTGTTTGAAATTTGAATTTGTGTACTAGTAATTTGATATTGTAGTAAGGTTGTTGTAGCATTTACTTAGCGCCGACTTCAAAATTATAAAATATTTTTTATTTACTTAAGTAATCATTAATTTAATTTAACAAAGAAAAAATACAAACGTATTACTTTGTGCCGAAATTTATTTTTTGCTTTTTAGTTAACTTTTTTGCTTTAGACTAGAACTTTTTTACTTTTTGAAGTCGGTTCTTTTTTGTTAAAAATTACTTTTTATGTAGATGTATCTATATATGTTATAAACATTTTTCATTTTAAATTTGGCCGTATATATTCGTAATTACAATAATTATAATTTAGTTATTTACTATATTAAATCAACATATAAAACGTGATGTAGGATGAAAAGATCTAACTTAATTTTTGGGAGCGCTGTGATAGTATCTTATGGATGTCGGACGTGCTACGACAAACCCTCCTACGCTTGAAATTTCAATTATATTTCAATGTATTTTTTTTTATTAAATTCAATTTGTAGTATTTATATCTCAAGTTAATACTTTATTATGATATATATTAATTTTAATAATATAAGATACTTTTAATTTTCATAAAATAAGAAAAAAGTAGCCGAAAGAACTATAGAGTAGTTCATTAGGCTACTTTTTTCTTTTTTATTAAACAAAAATTTATTCATTATTTTATTTTTAAATATATTAACTATGAATACAAAAGATAACAGCTGAATCAGATTGCTATTACAAGTAATTAAAAAATAATAATATACTATAGAGAATGAATGAATAAATAACTTTCTTAAAATATTTATTGTAAGAAAGATCAAAAGGCTTAAATATAATAACGTCGTGCCTCTCAGGTTTATCAAGAATATAAATCTGGTGAAAATTTTCACGTAAAATCCATATATAAGTAGGTTACTTTACATACAAAGGTCCTTGGATTTTTTACCTAGAACTTACCTACGTGTGACCTATATCTCAGTAGAGACGCAAACCTGTGATTTAAAGATGTTGCGTGATGGGTGATGACTCTCAATACTTTGATATTTTTACCTACTTGTAAATTATGAGTACTGTTCATATTTAAAAGGAAATTTAAAAATATACCCTAAAGGACTAGCTGAATGTTATAGGACGGTTAGTGGGATCAATTCCTGTTTTAGGGAAAATTAATCATTATTTTCGTTTTTATTCTGATAACGAGACAAAGCTAGGCAACGCAACGCGTAAACGCAAAATCTATAAAGAGTATATAACACAATATGTATATAGTGTAAATATTACATTAAACCTGAAGTTTATCAAGTATTTACCAAACATAAATGTTTGCATGAGTACCTTATTTATGTTAGTATTACGTAGGTTGATGTGATTTCTTGGAACGGTCCCTTACTTTTGAACTTTGATCTTGTCTGTGATTAATTTTCATTGATATCTGAATACCAAAGCCTAGTTTCATTATATCTTATATATAGTGTAATTCAAGATTTATTTTGAAAATCTACATAAAATTATTATATAATAAATTAATAAAATATTATTTCTTAAATTGATTGAAATTTCTAACAAATTTCACATGAAGTGACTTTAATCTCACCGGAACAGATGACGGAACAGACAAATTTCTCATAGCTTAAGTATAAATATTTCATGGAATTGGAATTCAGTCATGACGATTATGACTATCTATTGTCATTTACGATAATTCGACAAATAAAATAAGTTTTAATCCATCAAACGATAATGGAAGTAGATAATTAAAACAATTTTTTTATATTATATATATTTTATGTTTGAAAACAAATTGTGACTCATAATTTAGTTTGCGTTTACAACAAAGGGTTTAATCTCATTTTTCCACCGGTGACTACTACTTGCCAAATTTCAGTTAGTAAAAGATTAATCTTGTACATATGTACACATGACCTACAGGCGTTTTCGTTTTTTGGCAAAACCGCTACATATTACGGGTTTTCTTGATTATATACAAACTGCTAGAGTATATTATTAATAATTTATTCGCTAAATAATTTAATAATAGCGTCAAAAGCAACAAATATATAAGGAAGAGTAGCAACGAGTACGAATAACGTGAATCAGTTTGCATTGCAACTTATTCCTCTATCTAAATCTCTAGTTGCCTTTACGATATATTACGTACTTGGAAATTGTCTATGTAAATTTTAATATTTGTATGACATTATAAAATAAGTTGCTTTTTGACCTAAATATATAATAAATACCGTCGTGGCGTCTATCTGTAAACACGTGAATTCGTTGATTCGATTCCAACTCTGTGAAGATTCGTTTCATTTTTTTTATTTTGTTTTTTATCTGGCAGCTAGGCAAGAGTGCGGCGTTGAGTTCCGCCACTCAACACGCAATGCCTCGAAAAGGCGGCAAGCAGGAAACGGAGTGTCTTAACACTAGGTTCCCAAGATTCCTGCCATTTCCTCTACCAACCCTGCCTATGAGCGGGATAAAGCATGAAACTGTGTATAAATACATATTGCATCGTACAAATTCGAACCCACATCATCTATATGGGTTATTTACTAGTAGTTCTTAAATGAAGGCACAAAATCTTCTATCAGCAGTATCCAAATAGCCAACGTCCTTATGACGTACTAAAACGGTAACAACGAATAATAAAACTCATTCCCATTGCGATCGTAACTGATGCCTATCGAAATGATTGCGTAAATATAAAAATGGCATAAAACTTTACTTTCCATGAATATGCAATTATTTTAGGAAATGTAAAGATGAATCTTATGTTTTTTTATAACCAAATTAAATGATGGACGTATATGATATTAGAAATAATAGAATTGTAAGATAAATTACTACTGAATATTAAAACATTATATAGTAGTTATTTAAAAAGTACATTAGTAGATATATTGGAAAGAAACAAAATTTTTATTTTTATATAAATAAACAGTTTCGAAGACAATCTTCAAGAAACGGCTTAATTAAAACTCTTTGGTTAGAAATATATTAGAAATTTAGTTATTTATTATACTAATATACTATATACACTTAATTCTTCCTTTTAAGCCATAAGTGGAAATCATCAATAATGCGTAACGTAATATGCAAATAATTTTAATTTAGTTACGGAAAATATATTATTATTATAATATTTTTGTGAATATTTAGAGAACTCTCCCATGACCGTGTGACTTTCCAAGACACAATGAAAGATTTCTCTTAAAGGAGGTCCAAGGAGGATCAATAAAAAAGAACGGATTGTACGTTTACAGTCTACATAATGAAATTGAAAACTAGAGCTCGTATTATGTATGACTATGAACACCAATTCTCTTTTTAATACCGTAACCATTACTCCACGTAAACGATGTCGTATTTTTGTGTAGTTGTAAATCCTTTGAAGAATTTCGTTTTAAAACTGGCCATTCTCGTTTTTACTATGAATTGGCTTTATGTGTTTCAATTATGTTACTTGTTATACCATGACCATATGATTTTTATAAATCTTTTAATTATCCATAGCAATTTTTAATTTTTGATAATAAGACATGTTGGCCATAATAAAATAGTATCTAGATGTAAAAACACTAATAAATATATACATTTTTTAAATTTTTTGTCCCGTCTATTTGTATGTTTGTACACTTAGATTTGGATGAAACTTATTATATTGTATATTTATAAGGATAGGGAGGACGTAGGCTACATTTTATATATACTATCCTACTTGATACAGATAACAAACATGATTAGTATATAAATTGATTGATTGACAGTGAAATAATTAGTTTAGCGTATAACAAAATTATCAAAACTTTGCAAATTTTAAGAAACACTCTCTTTGTTGAATGTTTGGATAGTAAAAATATGTGTAACTAATTTCATTTGGATTTTATGTAGGATACGGTGGTAGTCACATGTTCATTCTAAGATTTAAAAGAGCTAGAAGTTAATTTGGCTAAACAATATGTTTAATTTGAACTAGAATTGAAATTAATACGTACTCTCCAATGTTATATAAAAGTTGAGAATGTCGAGAAAAAACCTGAGAATGACTTTTTATTTAAAATTGTTGTGTATTATTCATTTAAGCATAAGCAAAAGGAATACAATCTTATGAATCTCAAAAAAAGATAGCAGAGTATTATTCTAGGGTTAAAATACACACCAAAGAAGTTGCTAACGTATTTATAGAATAACTCTTTACGTATTTTTTACTTTCTTACTTCCGTTTTACGTAAATAAAAATTCTCATTTATCATTTGAGGAAGGTACAGTAATAAATTACTGTGTTTATTATTAACTTAGATACGTATTTATATGCTATCATATCAAATATTAATTTTAGTAATTTCTAATTTTTCCCTATTCGCAGTAAAATATATTTTCAGAAACAGTAGACTTTTATATATAGTCCAAATTATTTTTATTAAAAATACTACTAAATGTTTTCAATGTATCATATTCAGAAATAAAAAACATTAGAAAATGTCAAATGTGCAGAAAGCTTTCCTATTATATATTTATTTTATATTGATAGTTACCGACGTAATATGTAGGTATATTTTATTCGAAAATAATATTTTTTTAGTTTCTTTATAGCTTCACACATTATCCCACATATTGCAGGGTAGGCAGAAGGAACTGCAGGAACCATATAAACCTAACCTTAAGACACTCCGTTGCTTAGTCCCTGCTTTCTCCGTCCCCGCTTTCCGCCTTTTGCCATTGCGTGTTGAGTGGCGGAACTAAACGCCGCCCTTTTGCCTACTTTCCAGAGCGAAGAAAATGGAAATAGAAAAATCCATCTTCCCCAATTGGGAATCAAACCCTCAAATCGTCGCAAATAATATTGGCTATTGAAATCAAATTATACCCACTACGGCTTTTTATCAAACTATTTCCATTCCACCCATTAATAAGTCCATACTGAAATAGTTGAATTTATCTGTTCGTAAAAAAGATGTAATCAAAAATATCATACACATATAAAAAGAAGATCTACATTAAAATACTTAAAGGAAACATATTAATAATCTCATGTTAATACTCTCAATTTTAACTAGTCTTTATGATATCCATTATTTGACTGGCAGAATTAAAAAAAAATATAATAATCATTAACTAATTACTCGAATCTAAACTATTTAATATTTCACTACTCTGCCATTATCTCCTTGATTTAATGAAGCACGGGCGATGTTGCATATACATTTAATAACTAGTAATTGAAACCGATAACACTGTTAATTAACTGTAACATGCATGGACTTGATTGTTATTTGGGAATGTGCGCCATTTGGTGGTATTCTGTATTAGCTTATATTGATTATAAGTGAATTACAAGACTTAATGATTTAGCAGTTTAGTGTTTTAATAAAAATTTTACTATATAAATATTTTCAAAATAAATGTGTTTAATTTATTTATATAAGTTTACAAACAAATTTTTCATTAGTATAATATTTAAGATATTTTGTCATTAGATATTTTAGAAGAAATGTATGTGTTTAATACTTGTCGTGGTACAGCGTGGGGAATGTAATGTCAAAGCACTTTACTCTTGTTTTCATCTGATTTTCTGGAAATCGCCTGTAATAATTTATTAGCGAACTCAACGCTGCGGTACCTACTTAAAAGAGCGAGTAAAAGAAACAATTCAAAATCAAGACCTTTTTTCTTTTCTTTTCTTTTTTTTTTTAGCTTCACGCTTTATCCCGCACAAGGCAGGGTAGGCAGAGGGAACTGCAGGGACCGTGGGAACCTAGTGTTAAGACACTCCGTTGCTCAGTCCCTGCTTTCTCCGTCCCCGTTTTCTTTGATATATATGGAAAAAAATGATATATATATATATATATATATATATATATATATATATATATATATATATATATATATATATATATATATATATATATATATATATATATATATATATATATATATATATATATATATATATATATATATATATATATATATATATATATGTAAATATAAATATATATATAAATATAAATATAAATATAATAAAATAATACGAAGCAGGAAAATACAGGAGCATGAATTCGTGTGTTACTTTTGGATCCTCAAAATAATTTCTAAACATAAGTACGCACAATACTCAATAGGGAGCAATGTTATCTTCACCAATTTAGCACAACGTGAATTTTTGTTTGCAAGACCCAATTCAGGATCTTCGGGAACATACAATTCCGAATAACAACAAAGATAAAATTCTTTAATCTTCAAAATCAAAGGCTCTACTGAAAAGCTTTTTGCTTTTTGTATAAGAAAGAAGAGTGCCTATAGATATTCTTTTAGTAAGGTCCAGAGTTCATTTGTGTTTGTTTTTCTTTTTCTTTATAAAGATTTAAATTCAATAGGTAATGCTTGAAATTTGGACGTTAAATGACTATGATACAACGTGTCTCGAATTTGGCCTTTACTTTATAAAAAATTTTATGACTAAAATTTTAAATAAAACCATTTAAACTTATTATTTATTATTAAATTTTTTAGTGAAACCCAACGTTTCGAACACTTTGCAGTAGTCCGTGGTTTATTTAAAAAGTATAAAAATCGCGAAAATCAAAGAACTTATTAATGACTACAACTTGCACATAATTTTTTAATTATTCCATGATTTTTCATTGTTACTTCACATGGAATGATTGTGGCGTGATGTAACTACAGATTTTATGAATAAAAGTAATAATATTTACAAAAAAAATTACAATCAGGTTTGGTATTTCTTGAGGCTTCAACTAAACATGTTCTTTAGATATAATTATATATTACTAAGCCAATATACCTACATATAGGATTATAGAAAATTATAAAAAATACTATTTACAGAAAAACTTATAAAAAACTCAATTGCAAACGTTGCTGTATCATATTTTTATTCTGGTTTGATATTACTTTTTCATATAGCTGAAAAGAAACTGGAGAAACATTTCAGTGTTATACAAACGCAAACCTGAAATTTAAAGTTACACCCGTGCACCAACGGATAGAAAGTCCTTTATGAAAATAAATAAAACACTTTGAAGTAGAAGACTTACGAAATATTTCTAGTACCGATAGCATGTTTCATACTCAAAAAGGCTTTACGGTAGCAAAATGCGAAATAATCGGTTACATACTACACTGCTACGATCAAAGGGACTCACTGAATATTCATTTATTCGTGTTGTGTTTGCTCTTGTTAAATAACATGGAAACAAACAGATTTTTTGATTTTTTTCTCCTTTTAATATTACTTTGAGCATTGCCTACTTTATTTTACTTCTAGTTGATACCTGCAACTTTTCTAGCGTGGACTTTCTGATTGATACCTGATTTATACTGACCGATATAGCTTTTTTATTAATTTACAATTGAGCGTATATAATGTATTTTTACGTCATCTTGGATTTTTATTTGTCAATAAAAATTATTTATGATGTTGATTTTTTGTTATGGCAGCATTTTATTATTTCTAATAATTCACATGGCCTAGTCCTGCATCAGGTGTATTGAAAATCAATTATTATAGCCTGTAACTTCTCAGACCTAATATCCACATAATCCATTACATCCGAAAGTCTGCGTGTATAAACAGATACTAAATCATATAATAGTGTTATTATTAAAAAATATCATATATTAGTGTTATTATTACATCACATTGCATATTTTTTTTAAATTATAATTTGTAAACTGTGTATTTATTAACAAGCATATATTGATTTTATTTAAATAGGATGTTTTATCTTTAGACAAGGTTTTTGATAAACAGACAGAACAATAACGTAAATTTATCTTCAATGAATAAATTTCCTTCGTAGATGAAAAGGAAAAATACAGTTTATAAATTTTCTATTGTAATTAGTTATGCTGTGTAACTATAAACAAGTTATATTTAATAATGAATCCTTATTTTTTAACATTTTATCTTTAGAGAAATAGCAGTCAGTTTCAGCTTAGTTTCAGCTTTCTCCGTCTGTACTTTCCGTGTTGAGTGGCGGAACTCATCGCCGCACTTTGTCTAGTTTCCAAAGCGGAGAAATATTAAATAAATAGATATTGTTCTATATATATATATATATATATATATATATATATATATATATATATATATATATATATATATATATATATATATATATATATATATATATATATATATATATATATATATATATATATATATATATATATATATATATATATATATATATATATATATATATATATATATATATATATATATATATATATATATATATATATATATAAATCATGTAATAATTGCTGTTTACGTAATTATGTATATAAATATAAAATACATAAGAAGAGAAGAAAACTGCTTAGCATTCTATGGATTCACCGTGCGGGTGCCGGGCCCATCGCGTTGTAGGAAGAGGAGCTCCGATCAGCGCTTGGGACTTGCGACCCAAGTGTAGGTTTAAAGGGGCCCCTTTAAAATGCATTAACGCTCACCTTCACTGTCCGAGCTCCTCCCACTACCTAACCAAATTCTAAACGATTCTACCAAAGCCGCCTTTGAAGTGCGTTCTAGAAATGAATTTATAATAGTTCTAGATAGGCCGAGATCTTTGAGTAAACTATAGAGAGATTTCGCTGTTATACCTCTCGCTCCTACTTCAACCGCAAATAAGCTAACTCTAAACCTATTCCTGGTCAGTTCGTTTGTAAGATCAAAGTATTTATTAAGTTTTAGATGGTGACTTTTTGGGAGATTTGTTTCCCACGGAACTGTAAGTTCTACCAGTACTATGCGTTTTAGGCTTCGAGAATAGAGAAAAATATCCGGTCTGGATGACGAAACACAAATATCCTCAGGGATTCTATACTGTTTCTCATACGTGTCCATCATAAGTGTCCAATCGGGAGCTGGATCTAATATAGAGAAAGGTTTTTGTGTGGGTTTTTTATAAAAACCTTCTTTCACAAACTCTATTGAGCGTTTGCTGGTTGTTATATTTCTCTGTGCTCTTGCTACAGATAGACTAACGGCTTCACGTATGATTTCTAGTACTTTATCGTGGCGCCGCGAGTATTGACCACTATCCAAGAGTACCCTACACCCTACCAGCATATGTTTAGCTGTCCCTACTGCCTCTTTACAGATGTAGCAAGATTTATCGGTAGCTTTACCCCATCTTACTAAGTTACTTTGATCTGGAAGAGTCATTTGGAACGCATTTAGATAGAATTTTAATAGTGCTGGAGACCAGTCGTGAATTAGGGTGCGCCATTTTAAAGCTAAAGGGATACAGAATTCTCCTATAGTTAGCCACTCGTTTTGCATTTCTAAACCCAATGCGTGCACCTTATATTTGTCGTTCTCGTCTTGCCGAATAAAAGATTTTATTATGTCTATGTCTTGAACTTTCCTCTTTGATCCTAACCCTACTTTACTAGACTGTGCTCCTATCATAAATTGCTTATGGAATTGAAGTCTTGACTCGAGCTCTGGGACACTACTGTCTTTTGGGAGTGAGATAACAATCTCATCCCGTGATTTTCCCAGAATGTGTGTTTTGGAGACTCTTAGATATTTATAGAGCTCCGATGGTTTCTTTAATCTCAACCCGAAACTATTTTTAACTCTAAATAAGGTTGAGGTGTCCGCCGAATGCGCTAGCCCAAGCCAAAACTTCAGTATCTTTGTGACACTTGCATCTAACTTTGTTAAGAGGGTCTTATTGAAATCATACACGAGGAAAGGCCAATTCAGACGTGATGTTAGAAAATTGTCGTAAATCCAAACTTTCTTGACATTACTTATAGGTTGATGATCTACCTTCTCAAGATCATTCATCATTTATATACATAATTACGTAAACGCAATAATTTTATAATTTATCATCAATCTATCCGCATGTGTTCCATCAAAATATAATAAATCATTTTACCGTAACAATTCCGGAAGCTCATTTGAATTTCAATAATAATATTACGGTCCTGAATTAATTCACTGCTGTTTTCGGTTTTTGCTAACTACTATATTTTTTAATATGTACCTATATATTATGTGGTTTTTTAATTACGTGTATATTGTGGTATTACATGTTACATACTAAATATATACGTAATAATTTGTTTTAAATGTATTTCAGTTTGCTTGAAAAAAGAAATTATTTTTAAAGCAACAAGTGATGTTAATGAAAAAGTCGTTTGTTGGCTAAAATAAAAATAAAGGTCTACCAAAAGCAACGTCGTCTAAATAGCGTTATTATTATAGCGTTTATTTTAGCGTCACGCATTATTCTACTTATAGCAGATAGGTAACCGTAGAAAAATGGAAATAAAATAATCTGTCAGCCTTAAGCAGGAATCGAGCCCAAAAACCGATAAACAGGCGCTGTGCTACAACGGTCCAGTTTAATTCTTCTGTTTGAATGGTATTTAAATTATGAAAGGTTTAAAAAACTTAAAAACAATTTTACTATATAGCATAAATAATTACAGATAATGGAAAATGGAATTAAAAATTATTACATTTTATTAATTTTGCCATAATAAATTTGCTTAGTTACGGGGGCTATGAAGGCTAGGCTAAATATTATGATATATTATTTATTGTAGTTTAAATTTAAGATTGTAAAGAAGTAATTATAAATATATCTTTAGCCTATAAGGCATTTTATATAATATATAAACATTATTTCATATACCAGAAAACATATGATTTTGTTCAAAACGTTCCAGGATGTATATTTTTAGGAAACGTCTTAAAAAACCTTCGTGCGGAATAACATCTTGAAAATAAAATAATAAAAACCTTCCTGGGTGGCTTTATAATACAATTGGACTCAGTAGGCAAGTAAACTAGTTACAAGAATTCACGTATATCATGTTTACGGTGACACTTTACTGGGCAGGAGAGCGTCTTTTAGGCCCTTAGTATATAACACACATACACACAGTATGTGTACGCACGCACACAAACACATTCATTTATGTATACACAAGGAAAAATATGTGTGTGTGTATATAACATGAATACAGTAGGGCATTTATATAATAATAGTTTTATTTTGAATTCTACTAACTTTACGTGTAAAGAAACTTTTCATGAAAGACAATTGGTTGTTCTAAAAAATAAATATACAAAATAGTTCTAGTATAATTATGAAACTTCAAGAGCCAAGAAAAAAATGTAGAGTGAAAATTGTGGGCAACGTTTTTTATTTTAATGTCTCTAGATGTTCTCGGCTGCTCCCCAAATTAACGGAGTTAGGGTGGCTGCAATTAAGAGGATGAAATAAAAATACAAAAAAATCTACTGTACAACTTAAAATATCAATTCAGCGAATTCTTTTTGATATTGCCATTCGTACGCTCTTTTCATAGAAATACATTTATCTCAAAATTCATTCGTTGGTGTTTTATATTGAATGAGTTCACATTTGTTTGAATTTATTCGGGTATAGCCAATCCAAAATAGAAGAAAAATTATTTATGTTATATTTATTGTTTTAATTTGCTAGATAAAACATTAAAATTTACACTCCGTTGTGTCGCAGAGGCGTAGCGTCTACCTGTAAAACGCGACGGTTTGTGGGTTTGATTCCCACTTGGGGAAGATACATTTTTCTATTTCCATTTCTGGAAACGAAAATAGAAAAATGTATCTTCCACTGGAAGCTCTGGAAACAAAGCAAAGCGCAGCGTTCAGTTCTATCACTCGACACACAATGCCTCGAAAGAGGTGGAAAGCAGGGATGAAGAAAGCAGAGACTTAGCAACGGAGTGTCTTAACACTAGGTTCCTATGGTTCCCGCAGTTCTCTCTGAGTACCCTGCCATGTGCGGGATAAAGCGTGAAGACATAAAAAATCCTCTAATTCCCATAAATACAAGAAAGGAAATTATTCACTGGCAAATATTATATTAAAAATTTTAATACAATACATTTTTAATTTTCTTATATTTCCGGTCGTTTTAAATATAATAAAGAAAGTGTAAAACATTATTCACCCTAAGCTTGTCCTGAAAGGGGTTTGTGTGCTAAAAACGTTTTTGTGTCCCGACTTAAGTCACTCAGTATTGTTTATGGAACACGGGTCAAAGGTTAAATTAGAGGCTTTTGTAACTGGTACTAAGCGGTTTCTGCCAATTATTAATGGTTGTTCTCACCGACTATTCTCTGACAGAAACCTATCAGAACTCGCTTATTTCTATTGAAAGTTACATTATTGTAAAGCAATAGTGATTAGTCACTATATAAGCTCTTTGTTTTATTTTATTTATTATGATTATTGTAATCTTTATGTGTAGGTAAAAATTATGTGGTGGCCATTGTACACACAATTTGAAGTTGCGGCATGCGGCACATTCCCACTAGATGAAACAGTAAGACGACTGCTGTTTATTGGATATATCATGAAGCTGTGAAGTTGAGGTTTCGTTAAGGTTTAGTATATGAAATGAAGTCCTGCTAATATAATTACTAAAAGTTATCTATAGCTCCTCCACAATAGGCCTTTACTGCTACTAACGAAATAAATGGTAAAAATAAAAAAAATACAACTGACAATATCGAACAGTGAATTTAAATATGTATAAACAAAATATATATAAATACATGCATAATTTATTTTGAATTAAAAAGTAGAAAAAAGAAATCTGATTTTCCGTGCCGCCCTTTGTGTGGCTAATTAATCAACTGTAAGAGTCAGTTGACCTAAAAATTAAAATAAAGCAACGTCCAATAAAAGGATATTAAGTTCACTTTTTTCTTATCGTTATAAAAAAACCGTGGAAAGGTGCCGCTGACGTAGTTCTATATTGTCGCTATAAATTTCTTCAATGTATATATATCGTATACACTATATTATTCGATGACTTCGTTTAAACTGTATGACACGGAACAGTCTTCTCTCTTGTCTTTCTATTACTATAAAATAATACGAGGACGATGACGAGGACGGTTGTGGCGCAGAGGCGCAACGTCTACCTATAACGCGAAGGTTTCTGGGTTCGATTTCCAGTCGGGGAAGGTGGATTTTTCTATTTCCATTTTCTTCCCTCTGGCAAACTCGGCAAAGCGCGGCGTTGAGTTCCGCCACTCAACACGCAATGTCTCGAAAAAAGGTGGAAAGCGGGGACGGAGTAAACAGAGACTGAGCAACGGAGACCCTGGACGGACCCTGCAGTTCCCTCTGCCTAGCTTGCCCTGTGCGAGATGAAGCGTGAAGCTAAAAAAAATATATTTCCTTAAGCATATAGCATAATTTCTATGTATGGGCGATTAGTAGCCAAGTTTAGTAGCTAAATCAAATTAGTAAATCAACGGGTTTTTCAGCCATAATAATATTATAAAAGTGACGAAGTTAATTTTAATATGCTAATGTTGGAAAAAACTGGGGTAGATGACACTGAGGTTGCTATTTACGTAGAAGGAGTCACATTACTAGGCCTAAGAAATTAAAGCAAATTAATCGAGCTGATGATGCCAAGATTCTCACTTCATAAGTCAGAGCATTTTAAGTATATAAAAAAACAAATTAATGAATAGACAAATTAAAGTTTTAAGAAAATGAAATACATAGAAACGGTCAATTTAATTTTTACTTGTTATAAACCTTAATATAAAAGTACTATGACAAAATAAACCCTTATGTCTTAATAAGTATAGAATTTTAATAATATTCTATTTTAAGTAAATCGCTGACGAGACATGGTTTGGTTGACGTAATCTATTTAATTTGAATTACTCTAAAAGATTGAATATAACAAATATAAAGAACGTTACACCGTGGGGGTGCAGTTATGACTTATACTATTACTCTATATATGTATATATATATGTATATATATATATATATATATATATATATATATATATATATATATATATATATATATATATATATATATATATATATATATATATATATATATATATATATATATATATATATATATATATATATATATATATGATAGAGTAATAAAAATGGGAATATAGTAACTTATAAATTTTACCTCTCTAATGGTACGTTATCTAATAAACAAAAAAAACAAACCCTTACACAGATGTTCCAAATACGCAATAGTTTTATAATATACCTATATCATGCCAAATTAAAATGTTTTCCTTCTGAACACGACCTACACGTGTGCTTACACAAGATACGAACAATATTACTTTGCTTCACAAGGCTTCTTATTACTGTCCCAAATATAACGAATTCTTTCTTCCAAAACTAAAAGCAAACGTGTAAGGTTACCATAAAAATATTCTTTATATTTCATCTTTATATCATCTCTAAATAGTTAACTTATTAATATATTAATTGAATTAAATTATCTTCTCGCTTTTATCTCATTCGTAGCAGAAGGATATCGTGGAAATTCCTTCCTGACCTATTTAACCAAATTTTATTATAAAACCTATACAAATACAATCGAATTTATTAAATAAATACGAAATGTGACGAAGCAATCACAAACCGAAATTGCATTTCAGTGATCGGCACTGAGATTGAAGTAACGTCCATCCGTCCACAACGATATTGTGTTTCCAATATCTAGACTCACAAATCTAATTCATATATTGTATTAAAGGGAAAGTGCTTCAGATACAGAATGTATTCGAACATGCAATCTGTCGATAATCTGTCTGTTTTGGGTCAATTACTTTTTGATGTTAATGTTGCGACTGACACGACACCTCTTCATTTTTCCTAAATCATTTTTTTACATTTGTACCTAAAAATATTGAATATTATGACTTGATTTTTGATTACTTTGACTTGACTTTTTGTTAAAACAAGATAGGTAGAATTCCACGTAATTTTTTAAGATGAGAAAATGAGCGTCACGTTTTGAGTTCTTTCAGAAAGAGGTATTAAGAAAATATCTCCTAAGTCCTTATAGATATATTATTATTAAATTGAATTGTTAAATTGAACTTTTAATAAGTGATTTCATACACACATAATAATATATTAGAGATAATTAAGTTATAATCTTATACTGTGTATGTATAAAATAATGTTTTGATCCAGTCTGAACTGAATCCAGTCTTTTTATAAGCAGGCTTATATATATATATATATATATATATATATATATATATATATATATATATATATATATATATATATATATATATATATATATATATATATATATATATATATATATATATATATATATATATATATATATATATATATATATATATATATATATATATATATATATATATATATATATATATATATATATATATATATATATATATATATATATATATATATATATATATATATATATATATATATATATATATATATATATATATATATATATATATATATATATATATATATATATATATATATATATATATATATATATATATATATATATATATATATATATATATATATAATGATTTAGATGTATATTATGATGTCTTCTAAAAAGTACGCATTATACATGCTAAATCTCTAAAAACTTTTCAACAAAGAGAACTCTACCAACCTCTAAACTACCTTGACTTAATAATGTATGCCATTTTAAAAAGCCTGGAAAAGCTGAACAGAAACTAGATAGAAAATATAATAAAAGGAAACCTGCGCGGAAAATTGTTTGTATATTTTATGCAAATCTAGTATTTCGGAATCTTTTAAACAAGTTCGTGGAAAGCGGTCGATTTCCAAACGGTAAAACCTAAGGGAATATGAAGAGTATTTTAACTCAGAGCTAGTCCATAAAAGTGAGTTAGGATGATAGCACGAATTGACATGGGACTGCTTCTGTACATTTAAAATTGGTTACAAATAATGTATGTTATTTACAATGATATACCAGAATAAATAAGACTGAAGTCATTGTCTAGCTTAGTCTGTATACGTAATGCAATGTATGTTTACATGTCTTCACAATTCGTCACAAAACATTAGAAATAACTTTTTTTTGACAATTTAGACTGTAATTAAGATTTTATATTTATATCGTTAAATATATACAGTAAGTTTTTATGCGCAGTACATTCAGGAACAGTAAGCTTCTGATTGTAAATGCGATGGTTGTGGGTTAAGTTTAAATGGGGATTCATAGGAGTGAACTAATTTAAAATACTTAAATGTTACATATAAATTAAAAACGCATGGCTTAGTGGTCAGAGTAGGTGGACGGTTATCAAGAAGAGCGGGTTCTAATTCCGATGCATTCAAATCTTATATGTTACGTATTTTTTCTGTCCTTAGTGTGCATAAACACTCTTAAAAAATATTATTTTGTTTACATTCATACACTTCCATTTTGCTATATAAATCTCGCCACTCAATCAAAAATATAGCAAAGGAGAACAATTATATAACCTCATAGACTAATACATACTCAAAATATATATTGTAATAATTTACTAAAAATACAATTTTCCAAAAACATTATATAGAATAATAAATAATTACTTAATCGAGATACATAAAACTGAAATTTAAATGAAAAAATCAATATGTACACAGAACTTGAAAACGGTAAAGCGATTTTTAATGACGACAAAAAACTTAATGTGTGCCGTTATCTTAGTATAAGGTTGACTTATATTTTATTTGCTTGTAAAAAGCGGTTCTCTACTTCGTTAGGACCTCAAGTTATTCATTTCATAACACTTTGGCTTATAAGTTATATCGATTACAATAGTAGTTTTTACATCTACATATATATACAGTATAGTAAGCGATTAAAGTAAAGAATTCATTTGGAATTTTAGAATTAACTGATTAGAATTAGACATTTTTAGAGGTATTATATTGTAGGGCTACGTTAATTTTTCAGTTGTAATACACTATAGTTTTAATTAATAGGCTACTTTCCAATTTTTTTTTATTTTTTTTAATATTAAAAACGTGAAATACTATTGTTTCCACTAAACTTAAAAGTAATAAAACAATATAAATTCATATGATAAACTTTTAAGTTAGATAAAAAAGAAAACTTTTCAATAAAACGAACTTAGCAAAGAAAAAATACTTATACAAAAAATTGTAAATAGTCCATTACAATAAAAAATAACGGTCACTCAGTCCGTACGGGATACTCCGTTCCTAAGCTGATTTTCAGATGCCCCTTGTCACCCTTGATAAACCCTTCATGATATTACATTTTTTTCACGGTATATACTCATTTTGTAACTTTGTAAGATTGCAGAACAAATATTTTTATATTATGTAATTCAAATATAAGACATAATTTTCTAAGGTGTGCCATTTTGTGTACAATCTTTTTATTTTTCAATTAAAGCTTATTATTATATTACTTTGTATACATTTACATTTTTTCTTCTCTTTTTTAGATTTCTCAGCAGGTTCTCTTATTTATTTCTACATTGGATTTGATTATAAGCAAGAATATTATCCGCACATACCTACATACTGTGCATTTATGTAAGTAATGTCTATCTAGGTTACCTCCAAAGTGTTCTAGAAATTGAATTTCCCGATACTCGAGTAAATACCTCGAAGCCGATACATCATGTTTGAATAGTTCGTTGTATATAAACGCATAGCATAAACTTATTGTGTAATATCATAGTCTATATTATATTGTATATACATATCTATATATAACCAAATATGATACGTATGTCTTGTAATTTCTAAATAACTTAGTTTGTTCAAGCACTTGTTGTTATATTCGCACACACATATCTTCACGCTCTATTCTAGTCGTAGTATCTAGTGGGGTAGTAAGAGAGATCAGAGCGCCAAACATTGCGGTCCCTGAATACCTTTTTCGCCTTTCGCCACTGTCATTAGCCTATTCATTTATGCTCTCTGGAGAGTCCTTATGCTTTTTAAGCTAAGCCTGAATGCAAGTAAGACAAAATTATTTGAAAAAAAAAGAGGAAAGGAGAAAATGCAAGATTTTTGAGAATGGAAAATCATTAGAACAAGTGAACGAAGTAGTACACTCGGGAAGTATGTTAAAAAAGATACGAAATGGATGTGGAAAGACATATTGCTACAGGTAACAGAATGAACGGTTCTTAGCTGCGTTATTAAGACGACAGAACGTCAGTGTTGCTGTACGTTTGGCCGTACACAATGCAGTTCTGATTCCAACGCTATTATAGGGCAGTGAAACATGGATATTACAGAAGAAGAATGAAAGAAAAATGCTGTGGAGATGCGAATGGTACGTACCAGCGAGGATGTCACAGTAAGAATGAAGAAGAACGCGCTCAGATGGTTTGGGCACGTCGAAAGATATACGAAGCAAAATTGAGTTGTTATTTGCAACTTAAATGAAATCCAAAAATAGTATTAAAATATTTCAGAGGAGGTAGTGGGTGAAATTTAGAATGCTTGGCTAATATTATATGCGTGAATTAAAGGTTTAATTAAACCTTTTTATAGTATTACAGTATCGGTCGATTAGTGAAAACAATATTAAAATCCATAGTGTAAACGAGAAATGCCGCATTCATTCATTTGTAGCTCCTCTGTTGTATTCACTTACCATCAGGTGATCTGTCAGCTCGTTTGCCACTTATATTATAAAAAAGCAAAAAAAAAATGTAAGCTTTGTGAGAAATGACAGTTTTAGACTGAGAGACATCGCGCATGGTACGACTACAAGTTTTGGATCCATTTTTCTCTGGTAGTATAGGAAAGTACTCAGGAGGATTTTCTAAATTTCCTTAAATTCACAAGCGAAAACAGAGAAAATCCGAAAAATGGAGAGAATTATCACTAAGTTTGAGAAAAAAATTGTAATCATATTGAAAGAAATATAGTAAAACAAACCTTTTATGTTTTAAGCACAACATTTACAAATATTTAACGGTCTGTTTTAATTACGACAAACATTTGGAAGTTGTTTTATACATGCAATTAATCCCATATGCAAATGCTGGAATAAGTTTAGTTCTAAACATTATGCTTAATGGGGATCGTGCCGATTAAAATAACAATTTCGACATCATTATAACGTGTAAATGACGTGTATATTTTATTTACAGATGTATATATATACACACATATATATATATATATATATATATATATATATATATATATATATATATATATATATATATATATATATATATATATATATATATATATATATATATATATATATATATATATATATATATATATATATATATATATATATATATATATATATATATATATATATATATATATATATATATATATATATCATATATATTTTTTCGGAACTATAAAACTATATTGTTCAATCTTGATAAGATGATATTGATGTATTTTCTACACCACATGAAGATTTCCAAATAAAAATATTAAATAATTGCCCCAAGTTTACATATGTCTTAAAAAATTTAAAATCATATTTTTACTACATTTCAGAACCCCCACCATAGCATATAATTAATACAAGTTATTAGTTAGATAGGTACGATAGCCCATACATTTTAAAATAGAACTGACGTGCACGTAAATGTAATACACTTACATTCTGAGAAATTAATGTAATCGGCGATAGTACTTATTAAATTAAAATGCAAAGAGGTAGCTGTGTCGTGATATTTATAACGCCAGTAGACACTCACTCGCGCTTGAATAATTTATTAATAAAAACTACCCAGTCTTAGTAACTCTGATGCTTCAAGGAAACTTAGACGATAATCGACCCTCGTGAACTTTCATTCTTTAATAGAATTTCTAAACAGTTATATACTAAGTTTCTATCTATACTATAATATAATAGTAAAAACTTGTGTGTCGAAAGTGAATATTTTTAAGAAAAATGATACAGATGATGTAAAAATACTAACAAAATATTATTTCATGTACTGTGATTTTTAAAATGTTAGTCTCTTTCTTACATTTTATTTTCGACATATTTGAATGAAGGCTGTTATATTGTGTATCTGTGATTTAGGCTATAATAGATTTTAAATTTGACATATTTACATGATGCAGAACCATAGACCAGCTAGTATTAAAAATTCATATTCATTTATATACATCCAATATCTAGAAGTAATAACGAAAGGTATTCGTAGGGTAGCTAGAATTATAAAGTAGACGTTAAAAAATGAAATTGTGGACGTCCACTGGTTATACAAACATTCTTACCATTTGCCATATTTACTCTTATTTATCTTGGTGCTATTATTACAATAATATTTAAATTGTGTGATTTAATAACAATGAACAAGTAATTGGAGACATTTATCTTTATTAATATATGTAGTTTTAAACACCCTTAAAACAATCCGTATTAAAACATTCTATTCTTCGCATTTTACTCGAATTCGAGATCAATCATGTTGACTAGCGCAACTTAACGACTACGTATTTCATACTAAAATAATTAACTTTCTTGAGCGGAAGCGAACTTACGACCAGCACAATTACCATCAAACAACACAACTTTGCGCCATAACAGTGGTATGCAGCGTTAATAAATTTAAATTCCACAAAAGAAAGACTACTACCGGTTAACAAACTTAACGATTGGTACCGCCATCCACCAACTATTCAATCTGCAATAAAGCCAAACTTCTCACATTTCTGTTAAAAATTTTATATCTTTAATCCTACTATATTATGGTGTTGCTGACAAAGTTACGTCATCTTGAAAAAATTACCATATAAGTTCAAAGACAAAAGACAAGCATATTTGCATATTCTGAAGGCTAAAGTCGGCGCCAACTCTTATAATACATGCACTTACTAAATAAGTTATTGTGCACATTTTTAAAGTTGTCTACAAAAACTATTTTGTTATAAGTATCTTATTTTGCTAAAGTGCTCGCATTATTTTTGTCTGGACAAAAATAAAGTGTTTATTTTATATTTTTACATATCATATTAATTGAACCTTGAACCACTACTTTTATTCGTTCACATATTAAATGAATCGGCCAGTTGTTATATAATGAACGTTACTACTGAAGTAAAATAAAACATATCAATCAATATAAATAGAGGTCATATTGATCATTTGCGTCGTTATTTTTACCGTCCGTTAACATTTTTTTTACTATAAAAAAATAAAACTAATTGCCTATAATTTACTTACCTACATATCGGATAGCGTACCACTATGTAAATGCCACGCGAGCAATTTCAATCCATAAAATACATTTTTCCATTTCATTAAGTGTTTCACTTTAATTGATATAATAAAACAATGGTCCATTACCATTTCCATGCACTTAGGGATAATTCCTTAGCTTGTGACAAATCACGCTAGTTATACAAAATTAGAGCGCACCTATAAAAGATGGTGGGAAATGAATTCATTTAGAAGTTGAAATCGCGGCAAAATCGCAAAGTTTAAAACAAAGTCGTGAAAGAAAGACCAATTTTAAGTTTATATTCGTTCTAACTCTTCCCAGTTATGTCTCGGCTCATAGAATTCTTAACAATTTCAGTCATTATTTATAAGTTACATGACAATATTTTAGAAAACTTACTAATGTTAAACGACCCGTTTAAATATACGACATAAATTTTAAACGAATATAATGACGCACTTTAAAACAGAAAGTATTATTATATATGCTTTTTCATATCTCAAACAAAGTTCTACAATTGTTCGAATTGAGTTAGATAATTATATAGTACTTTAATTTTATTATAAACTATCAAAATAATTGGATGTCTATTATATGTAAAGTTTACGCTATAACTGCTTGTCATGCATTACGTATTTATCATCGGTTAAATTCTTAACATCACCCCTACATTAAGCGGATAGACTCATACATCCGGCTCGACCAAATTCAAATTCCGATCGACCAAATTCAAATTTTAAGTAAAACAATAAAATTGGATTATTATAATAATATAATTGGAATCATAGATGTCGTTGCTCAAACAATCTGGTGCGCAGGACGTGTGCTGTCTTCTGGACCGTTGCTTCCAATATCCTCGCCGGAGCGCGCGAGATTGCGGCTGTCAATTTGCATTGCTGCATGCGGCGCCTGACGACTTTAACCAAAGCAGCTAGCGGACCCCCGCCCGCGCTAACCCGCGGGCGTGCCCTCACTGCCAATGCCGCTGTGCCGGTTGCGACCACCAAGTAAGCCGCACGCTTACTAGTGTGTTCTAAATTCGTACCTACTATAGAATAAAGGTGATTTAAAAACCATCAATTGATGCATCATTTTACAAAACCATCATATTACAAAAAAATTAAAATTTCCTAATTAAAAGTATTGCAGTGAAATAATGTTTTCTAAATTCACACAACTACTTTGTTCTAACGGTACGAATTGTAAGGTGCGTCACGTATTGCTATTCAAACACGCACGCTCAAATTGCACAGGCATCACGACTGGGTTTTCATTTCATGGATATACTACACGCGTGTTGATTTTAATTCATTTTACGTAATTTTCAAAATTTTCACCATTTTTTCGACAGGTTTATCGTTAAGGTGTGCAAGTTATTTTTCTAGTGCAAACCCTTAGTTGTGACTTGGATGTTTTATCCCAACGGGGCAGTTTAACGTCCTTCTTCTTCAGTTGATCGCATGTTTAAAATTGAAAGAATATAGTTCTATCTGAGCAGAATGAATTATTTAAGATCCAACATACTAGAATATAAAACGAATATAACACACTGTGTAGATATATTATAACTATAATTATACTGATTAAAATGTAACTGGCATAACTATTTACTGTTTTAAAACATTCCTTTTTGTATATGTCACAGTACATTTCAATTATTTTTCTATGAATTTGCAGACATTTTCTGCTATATGTTTGCAATAAAAAGCAGTCAGCAAAATTGTATAATTTAAAATTTACTTTATTTTACCGCTCTAAAAATGAACGGTTTACCATGTTATGATAATAGAATTTCTACAGTGTAGAGACTGTGAATTATGATGATGAGGTAATAATTTATGTCTTTTTTATTCATGTATATTGCTCTTATCAAACGATATGAAATAATCTTAGTAACTACAAACATGTGAGCTTTTAAATATACATTAAATATAAAATTTGCAAGGAACATAAATTTATATATGTAAATTAAATCCAAAGCTTTCTAGAAAACCATAAATGAGGTGAAAAAAGCTGTTTTACGGTAAACGTGACTGGAGTTCATAATGAAATTATATATAATTATGTTAGTACAGAATGCATTTTTACCATATCGCATTAGTCACAATATAAACTAAAGCACGGAACATAAATTTCACATCTTTCCCTCACATTCAAGTCATGCTGTGAGCTTTTATTCTTATAGCTTTGTCATACTTATTACACTGGCAACACGAGCCAATGAAACACTGTACTCGCACTTTGATGTGTTTAAAGAAAACTAACTTAATGTTAACCGAAAGCTGTATCGGTTTTTCTTAAGTTAAAATAAATGTTAATTTAAACGTTAATACTTATTGTTATACTTATTGTCAAGAAAAAGTTGCCTTGATAAAGTGTAAATGTCATCGATTGGGCATTATAATACAAAAAGATAATGTATAATTTTATAATATATACAATACAATAAATTAAATTTTGATACTAGACATGAACATTTCTGGTATTCGTTTATATTTTTTTTACTTTCTTTATATTTCAGACAGAAACTGTTTATAAAATTTAGTGCTTTTGAACTTATCATAAAATACCATATATTGAGTAAATTTACTTAGTTTTAAAATTTGCATCTAGCATAGATTATAAACTAGACGTTCGTCTATTCAATAGAAATGAATTGGCACGAAATGCACTCAAAGCTAAAGTTGACAACACAAAAACACGTGAATTCCTTTTACGTTTCGCGAACCTTTTGCAGCGGAATAATAAACGATATTGCTAACTCACAGATTGCATGTTTTTGCAATGACAGGAAGTCAAGGTTCTAAGGTATTACTTAGTATAAATATTAGGCTAATAAAACTGTTATGTCGATGATTTTTTTAAATATTCACTGTAGTTGTGACCGTTGTGAGATCAATTCTGATCAGTTAAATTTCCCCAATTCGGGTAAAAGGTCATGAACGGAATTTCTAAGCACTAAGTTCTCTGCTTATTCTGCTTTGGAGATAAAGCGTAATAAAGAGATATTTTAATTGTATCTATTGTAAAATACAATAGATACAATGTATGATATTTCAATATATATAATATATATAATTTTATAGATGAACTTACTATTCTATATCGTACAAGTCGGTACTCTAGATGAATTCCATTATTTAAACATAATTGAATTTGCTCATTTTTTATTCTTATGTGAAAATTCTTACATTAAAAAAATTACAATTAAAAATAAAATGTCTAAGAAAATTACTAAGTTTTTTTTATGCTATAATATTATTCAATTTTGGATACTAAATGAAAGAGTAGAAGACATATTCTTAACCGGTGCGATCGTTGGTTGGTCTAAGCAATCCTACAATGTTACGTGCAATTAATATTTAGACGTAGTCGTAAAGGGTTAACTTGGGAACAAATGTACCGACATGTGTAATGTCGCGAATTTTGTTACTGTCATTATGACATTTTTACTGTCTCTTCAACTAATATATTTTACAGTTGTAATTTAAAATTGTAATCAAAATATTACAATCGTTGAATTATCGCAAACTATAGTATCGTACGTACATTACATATTAAAAGCTCTAAAAATTTTATTTTCAAAGTTCTATATTTTTTTCATTTTACTTCGAATATAGACTCTTGACTCATCTTAAGAGGTTTTATATGTATTTGCTCATAAACATATTCAAAAATTGATAAGATTTTAAAATGTCTTCATTTTGAAGTAAAGCTTATTTTATCATTCCTTATATTTTACACCATATTTAATATTGAAAATTCACTATAACCAGCTTATAAAACAAATAATAAGACCGTCTAACTCAGAACAACGTGTATGAAACTCGACGGCAACTTATTACAGAACCAAAAACTTACTGAGTACCTAAAGATAATTTTAGTCAAGAATGTTAATATCTGAGTAGAATATTGTTACGAAAGTGCTTAATAATGTTATTATGAGAGAATAAAGAGTTATATTAATAATTGAATTAGTAAAGATATGACAATTCAGGATAAAATTATTTGATTTACAAAGCAGTCATTTAATTTAGGTTTCTATTGATTTATTACCTACTTTTCTAAATTATAATTTGAAAATTGTGTTACACGATACGTATTAAAAATAATTTTGAGCACTTTTCAAATACAGCACCAACTAGCACATGTGTAAGCACTGTGTACAAATAAAATTTACTATTCATAATATTATTAATAGGACGAAATTATAAGTAAATTCTAAACCGTACTACGGTAAAAACATAATGTATGACATGATTTTACTTATTATACTTATTTTTGCCTATTTTTACTTATTTTACCTATTTTTACAAATTTTTACAGCACATGCGTTGGTCCCATACGCACACACAGAGTCTAGAATGTGAGGAGCGTTTACTGGCGCGATGTAGTCGACCACGTGTCAACTCGGCGATATTTGTTTCGGCCGAGCCTACTAGTTTCGCCGGATTCGATCCAGGCGAATTTCTTAGGCGACATGGATCTCAATCTAAATTATGCAGAAAAGCCAGGTAAATTTATATTAATATATAAGTTAAAAAAATTAAAATGTTTTTTCTATATATTACCGTGTATAGAAAAAAAACTCACTTTTTATATGAACAATTTAATGATAAACATCTGTGTACAGAAATTTATGTAACCATCTTTAATTTTAGATCATTTAGACAGGGCTAGTGCATGATATATATTGTTTAAGTTATTTTGTATCACAATTCATATGTAATGAATATAAATATTGCTACTAGGGACTACACCTTAAAAATAATTTAATTTTATAAATAAAAAGTAAAGGTGAAACCAAAAAATTTCTCAAACATAAGGTAATGAAAACGTTGTATTTTAATAAGACTGTATAAGAGAAATTTTACATATATATTTAAAGAAAACAAAGTCATGTTTTGTTATAATAAGAGTATGAAACTATCTGATAAAATCCACTGGAGAATACAAAAAATATAGTAAAAATATCACAGAAAGGATTATTGTGTTGAATACTCACATTTTTACTCAAATTTTAGAAATTTATGATAATGATGTAGAATTTAACAAATAAATAAACATAAGGCATCATATTCCTTACATATGGGCGCTTCAAAGTAAAGCCTCAAGTAAAAACCGTGGAACTTACATAGAGAATTCTTTATATGAAAACGTTTACTCAAAAACAGGTCTTAGAGACTTAGCGATTTAGGGTTCACAATTGTTACTAAGGCATCCAGATGTGTGTTAGTTTTTATCTCAGTGGTTTCTTCTTTTATGACTTCAGAGATTTTTAGATTACTTTGAGGCTTACGTGACAGCTGATGACTGTAACCCATTTTATGTGGATACATTTTATCCTTGTGTTTATTTTAGGTTTTGGATACAAGTTCTGGTATTGAGGCCATTGCGACGAAATTTTGGCTTATTTAGTTAAATTTCATGTCTTGCGTCCAAATTCTATTTCATAAAATGTATAATTGTTATAATATTGTATTAACACCGACATTTGTTGCATATACAAACTAGTCAGTACCTCTGAATAGTCTAAAAATAAAATTAAAGTTAAAATTAGACCTTAGGTCTGATTTTCTTAAGTGTCGTACACGTTTTATATTATTCCACAGATCAGCTGATAACATACCACTAACAGCTATGAGTGATTCATCAGAACGGCTCTGTAAAGCCAAAGCCCCTCGCGAGGATACTATAAACGAGGAAGCAAAGTCAGATGACAGCGGCAGTGTTGAGACTGTCAAACATTTTGGTTTGCCAATCCTTTCTGTATCCGGACCGTCACCACCAGATGAAGATTATGATCAAATAGATGAGTATCTGTAGCATTTCGAAACTAGCTTTCGGCTAAAATATGTTCTAGAAAAGATGAGGCCACCTTGGCCGGCTCTCGCACAAAGTCCTTAGACTATGAACTAATTTCCACCTTTCATTGAAACTTGTAAATTATTAATTAGTGTTTATTTTGTGTGTGTGTGTGTGTGTGGTGTTTCAAATCAGTGAATTAAGTGAACAGTTCCGTTCGCGGTCTACTATTAAGTATTTGGGAACTTAAAATTTCTTTTAGTGTTTAGTCTAATATATAATAGACATAAAGTTTATGTTTTACAACGAAATTTGGAAGACTCGTGTTAGATAAAATTCGGCTTAATTTTTCTTCTATATCATTAGAAATGTGAAATGAATATTGTAGAAATTGTAAGTGCCAGTTGATAATAGCTGTATAAAGTGTGTCTTGATGAGGGACCATCGACTGTAGTGTGTTTGATCTGTCATTACTATAACCTATATCATAGTTATTGATCCACGTCTCTATTGAGTGTCTATATACATTTAACATAATAAATTTAATTCAATCAATTACCACTAATAAAATAAGAACTGCACAATATATTTAAAATTTATCAACTTTTTATTGTGCCACTTAAATATTGTGTATTTTATATCAATAATGGTATTATCTTAAGTAATTAAGTAAGTATCTCATCTTGACTGTAATAGTGATTTAGAATTAGCACTATCTAAATAGATTTCGATTGCCTGTAGTCTTATTGCAATTTGTCTTGAAGACTAACATTAACTTTGTAGTGAATTAGCGTAGATTTGAAGGTTGAACTTTGGTCCAATGATATAATATCTGCACACATGGTGTTTTAGGAAGTAAGTATTTATTGAATTACTAAAATAACATCAAATTGTAATAGTTGTAATATTACAATAAGGTTATATTCCTTTTCTTTTTAATTTACAACTACAAAATTTATATAACAAAAATTGTATTAGAAATATATCATATTTATTTTAATAGATTATTATGTTAAAATTTAGGTGTTTTAGATAGTTTTTAAGTTTTTATTTGAAATGTGTATTCTTTTTTTATTGTATACATTTCTGGTATACATTTCTGGTCTTTTATTTCTATTATTATAATAAAAATAATAATAATTGTATTTAAAATTTTGTAAATTATTAGTCAATTAAAATTATGTAAATAAAATAAATAAACCCGATGCGATGGCACTAATTAAGTAGTCTGTAAAAAATTATTTATTCCTTAGAAAAATAATCTAAAAGTAAGCGATTACAAATGATTATGAAAATAATTAATATTATCAATCATTGAAAAAATAAACTTTTTTTAAAAAGTAAGTGCCCAACGTGACTGTGGTTGACTAGTTAACACGAAAATATATTTTAATTCGAATTGGTAGTTCCTGAAGATTAGCGCATTTCAACAAATAAACTCTTAAGTAAAAATGACATAAGCAAAATTAAAATTTTAAATTTAAATTATTTTTTTAAGTTTAAAAGCTTTTAGTTTAAGCTAGCTTTACGTATTTCATACATGTGCATATAGTGTATTTCATAAAGCGTTCTACAGAAGCTAGCAATAAGAGACGGTTCTCGTCCGTACTTGCCCAATTTAGAAAAAATGCGTAGGGCCGAATTCGCACTATGTATCTTTGGATAGTTACTGAACACACCACAATATACACAGTTATAATTTTAAAGTTTTATTTTTTCAAAACAAAAGTTAATAAATTAAAATAACCTCGATTATAACTAATACAATTATCACTCGCAATCAATTAGATAGGAAATAAGTTTCTAAACTGGTTAAGGGACCAAATGGTATGAAATAGTTTATATTTTGAGGATCATTTGCCCCTATACCAGTTTTGAACCTATTAACATTTTATTCCCTCCACTATTTTTAGACTACCGTGCTTTTTCATAACAACTATTACTAGAGAGAAAAACTAGAGTAATTTTAAAATTAAAATATTTTTAAAGCTTCTAAAAAAGCTCCAAATTCAGTTACAATAAAATAGTCCAAAAGGAACAAAACAATTTCATTAATATATTAAAAGTTTATTTCAAATAAAGTAACGAAGATTTTCCGATATCATATCCTATTACTGAGATAATTAAAATTATTACGACTTGCAAATATTTCTTAACGAACCCTTTGTATGTACCCTCTTACTGTACTTATATGATGTTTGATTGAGCGATATGAAATATCACAAAATAATTAAATTTAAATTATGCACGCAGTATGGATATTTGCAATTTAATGTAGATTTTAGATGTGATGTGATGAATTTATACATGTTTCAAATTTAAGTATGTACATCTTTTATTATAATGAACTAAATGACAATTCTTTAGGTCATTAGTTCATTTCTGCTAGTTAAGTTCGTAACTTACTTGTAGAGTTATCGATGCAGAAAAACGGAGAGAATTAAATAAAATCTCCCTTTTCTGTACATTAAATTAAGCTGTAGTTATAGTTATAATGAAATTTATTGTCATAGTAATTTTCCTCTGAATTAGTAGTCATTTGAACTTTTCACATGATATACATAGATACAAACGAGTATATTTAGCCTACTGTATTACTATAGTTGTCTTGTGCCAATATTAATTGCTAATTTGTGTTTGCAGATTTCGTCCATTCGTATCTAAATAGATAGTTAATTTTAAACAGCATTTAAGGCTAATAAAGTTTATATTTGCTGTTGAGGTAATAGTGTTGCATAATATAATTTCTTTCATATATATACCTACAAAAAATACAAATATTTTAACAAATTTATTATTAAAAAATGTAATAATATATTTTTGTTTTGGTGTTTATGTCAAAATATTATGAAACTTGCTAAATATATATATATATATATATATATATATATATATATATATATATATATATATATATATATATTCCAAAGATAGCAACATTATTGTCTACCATTAATATGTATCTCCAATTTCACATGTTTCCTTGTCAACTATGTAATAATAAATTAATTTAACATATAAAAATTTTAGTAGCGTAGCTTTTACATGATATTAGAACGTGTAATAATGTAGTTTTACCTAAAGTTGTACATATCTACGATCACTAAATTATACTGCTCATTATTCGTCTGTAAATTACATATACTTATACTATATAAATAATTGTACAATTATTATTTATATCCTTAAAACGTCTATTTACTATCACAATGAAATAAAGTCTTTGAACTGAACCGTGGTCTTATTTAATATTTAATATGCTTTAATATATTGTGTTTATGTTCATAAAAATATTGATAAATTTAGAATAAATTGTGATGTTCATAATGTTAATACGAGGAATAAGTATAAACTTGTTATGCCCACCACTAGGCTCCATAAAATAGGCAACTCCTTCCCATGTAATTGTGTTCGTTTCTACAATAAAGAGCCGAAAGAAGTATTGGATCTCTCGTTAAATAAATTTAAAATGTTTGTTAAACGGCAATTAATTAGTAAATCCTATTATAGTGTAAAGGATTACATTGATGATAAAACGGCATGGAATTAATGAATTGTTCATAAATTAGAAAGACGTTTGTGAAGTGATCACAATAGGTTTAGGGAAACCTGGCTGAGTTTGTTGTGGGCTCTTCTCACCAGGCCGCGCTTGGAACCCTCGTAACTTTAAGTTTTACGTCATGGAGTGTGTAGGATTCAGAGGGGCTCAATTCGATATTTATTATCAAATTGGGCTCCTCCGACACTCCTTCGTTCGCTCTATCTGACGTACACATGTGATCATGTTATTGATTCTAAGTGAAAAAGTTATAAATAAATAAATATGAAAAATATCTAATTATCATAATCAATATATACTTTTTATGTAAGCTTTTTAATTTCGTATACTTAGAGAGGCGAGTTTTTAACCTGGAATTTTACTTCTAGCACCATTATAAATATCTCGAAGAGCCGGAATGGCGAACAGTTTCAATGGTAATTGGTTAAACATATTCTATACGTTAGCCAATGGAATTTGCTGGACACTTGACATTTGCACGTAGTTTTTGTCAATCTTGCCAAATTCTGTCGGCTCAAAACACCATAAATAAAGAGAAGAACAAGAAAAATTTGTCGTTTATCAAAAACATTTCTTTCTATTTACTATCCCTAAAAAGTGTTAAGCTAATAGTCGCGGCATGACGCGGATGTGTTAGTTCATATTTAGGGTGAGAAAAATATTTCAAGACAACAAATAAAGTTGAGAGCATATGGTGCTTGAGACTAAAGCTATATTTAAATATTTTACGAGCTTTTCACTTCTTTTAATTTAAGCTGGCAGTGTATTAAATGATAGAAAGTGTTTATATTTCGTGTCAAGTTGCACAATTTTATATCACCGATAAATTTAATTATAACCATTATTTTTTTGTTTTTTTTTTTTAGCTTCAAGCTTTATCCCGCATAGGGCAGGTTAGACAATTGGGATGCAGGAACCGTAGGAACCTAGTGTTAAGACACTCCGTTGCTTAGTCCCTCCTTTTTCGTGCCCGCCTTCCGCCTTTTTTGAGGTATTGCGTGTTGGGTGATGGAACTCAACGCCGCATTTTGCCTTTCCCCGAGTGGGAATCGAACCCACAAACCGTCGCGTTTACAGGCAGACGCTATGCCTCTGCGCCACAACGGTACTAAAATTAGTGATTAAAATACAATTATATTCATCCCTCCGAGTAGGAATCAATCAGCCATTGCAATTACATCCAAACTTCTTAAAAAATAAAACATTTTTACTATGGCAATCATGTAAGTACGTACGTAGTACATTATACTTAAGGGATAAGTGAAATTAAAAGAAGAAAAGAGAAGAAGTAGTTAGAAAATATTAATACAATATTGTATTTTTTTAAAAAAAGTTAAGTGATAAAAATCAACTCACATTTTATTACATGAATTGAAACACGTTCAAAAATTTAAATAATTTTGTATGAATATCAGTTAAGAAATAACTCAAAGCATAAGTGGGTAATTCGTTTATCTCTTATTTTAGGCAAAGGCTTTTTAAATATTAATCAATCTTGAATAATATCTTTAAATATTTAAGATTTATATAACATTATGGTCATATAATCAAAGGCAATGTAAATTTATAATTACATTCGATATACTTTACATTACAGAGCTTACAGCTGAAATTTTTACTAATCTAAAAGTTTAATCGTAGTATACATAATAATTAGTAACAAACAACGTTAAAATAATTGCCTTGTAAACGCCAAGCCGGTAAAGTTATCAACAACGCATTTAGTTCGCGTGACGCCGTTCATAAATGTGAATGCTTAGATAACCAAGTTTATTGTTATTGTGGTATTGACTGCAATAGGCATTAGAGAGTGTTTTTATATATATATATATATATATATATATATATATATATATATATATATATATATATATATATATATATATATATATATATATATATATATATATATATATATATATATATATATATATATATATATATATATATATATATATATATATATATATATATATATATATATATATATATATATATATATATATATATATATATATATATATATATATATATATATATATATATATATATATATATATATATATATATATATATATATATATATATATATATATATATATATATATATATATATATATATATATATATATATATATATATATATATATATATATATATATATATATATATATATATATATATATATATATATATATATATATATATATATAAATACAGTGCCCTCCAAAAGTTAGTTGAAATTAGTTCACCTTATCAATGATGTTATATATTTTCCAAAATACGCAGTTTCTATGAATGAACTGTTTACTATTTATGTTTGGGTACAGTATTCTAATACGTACAGTAGGAAATTCCCCGAAATTCATTTTGATTTCTTTCAAAATCTATGTTTATGTGTGCACTACTTGAATTGAGCGCGTCAAAAGTCAGTTGAAATAGAAAACTTTAAACGATATCCGAAACTCTCGCGGTTTTAAATTTATTTATTATTATTGTTAAGGCAGTGTGCGCAGTTTAAATTTAATAATAAGATATTGTAAGATGATGACTATTTTTGAATTAATAATGGCTCCGAGACGAAAATTAACTGTCGAAGAAAGAATAAACATTGTGTATGAATACGAAAAAATTAAAAACTTTAGTGCTGTGGGAAAATTATTTAAAGTTAGTCCAGAAGGTGTCCGAAAAATAATAAAGAAAAGTTTAGAATGTCTTAGTCTTGCAGATAGGCCACGGTCGGGGCGTCCTAGGGCTACTACTTCTGTTGATGATCGACAAATAGTGCGGCAGTGTAAAATTAATCCCAAGATTGTGGTACGAGAGAACAAAGATCAATTACAGGAAGCAGGGACCTCGGTTTCTGAAACTATTATCAGGCGACGCCTGCATGATGCTAATTTACGAGGTCACATTGCCAGAAAGAAACCTCTTAACATCGATCCATAAAAAACGAAGGTTGGAGTTCGCCCGCAAGTATTCGGACAAACCAATAGAATTTTGGAAGAGAGTAGTCTTTAGCGATGAATCGAAGTTCGAACTATTTGTAAATCGCCGTCGGCAAACTGTATGGCGCACAAGCAATGATAACTCTTACGGCGACAAATACTTGCAGCCCACTGTGAAACACGGCGGTGGGAGTGTGATGGTTTGGGGGTGTTTTTCTTGGCATGGTGTGGGCCGACTGCAAGTAATTGAAGGCAAGATGACAGCACAGGTCTATTGTAATATTCTCCGTGACAATTTAAAACAATCTGCTGAAACAATGGGGTTAGGTCGGATTTTCAAGTTCCAACAAGATAACGATCCGCAGCATACAGCAAGGATAATTAAACAATACTTTGAAGATATCGAAGTGGATTTACTGGAATGGCCTTCGATATCACCCGACCTTAACCCCATTGAACATTTATGGGATGAATTAGACCGCAGGATCCCTGTTTCCATAAGACGCAACAAGAATTTGTTTAAAAATAAAATTCTTGAAACATGGTCGATTATACCGGTCAAAACATTACAGTATCTTGTAGATTCAATGCCTAGACGACTTAAAGCAGTTCTACAGAATAATGGCGGTCATACAAAATATTAAAAGTTAAAATATTTGCAAAAACATAAGCCTTAAAATATTTTTTCAACAATTTCAACTAACTTTTGGTAACGCAATTTCATTGTTAATCTACATAAATTATAATTATAAAATTTGTTATGATTCTCTTACTGACAGAAATATTCTAAATTGATTATATTTTAATAAACAATTCTTGAAGCCACGATTTTATTTGGTTTTATTATAATTTCCTCACATTTACTACATTATTGATCATTTCAACTAAGTTTTGGAGGGCACTGTATATATATATATATATATATATATATATATATATATATATATATATATATATATATATATATATATATATATATATATATATATATATATATATATATATATATATATATATATATATATATATATATATATATATATATATATATATATATATATATATATATATATATATATATATATATATATATATATATATATATATATATATATATATATATATATATATATATATATATATATATATATATATATATATATATATATATATATATATATATATATATATATATATATATATATATATATATATATATATATATATATATATATATATATATATATATATATATATATATATATATATATATATATATATATATATATATATATACATACACACATACATATATCTCAGGGACATAGATATACTTTAATCTTAGGTACCTTAATCACGATCGACATATCTTAGTCGCTATACGAGTATATATTTATAGAAGATACGTGATATTTGTAACGACATTAAACAATGATCGATTGGGACAGCATTCGCCTATTAGTGCAGATTGTGTTTCATAGTAAATATTTTCTCACATATTCTTAACATGTTACATCACTATAAATTTACGTTTATTTATAAACATTATAAACTTTATGTGTAAACAGATAAGAAAATAAAATATATATAATAGTTTTCAGTTCGATTCTTAATCGAGTGAATAAATTATTCTATTTTCACATTTTTTTACTATTTTTTTTACTTAACGCAAAAATATATTATTATCTAGTACAAATAGTTAATAAAATAGGTGGTTTACAGGGCTGGTGCCCTCTTTTTATTCTTCTAGCATGTAAGTTTTAGACCAAAATTATAGTTTGCACAAAGTGTTACTCTCGCAGAGTTACATATACGTAAAATCATTATAGTACAGTGAGCACAGTTTATTTAAAAAGCACCGCTTCAGTCCTTGTACATCATGTAAGTATCCAAAATGTTATAGATTCATTTATAAATACAAAATATTACAGGCACAGCTTACTTTCAATTTTCTTTGCTATTCCTGAAAATATTCAAATATCCAGTACCGCTATTAATTTTGCTTAAATCAACAGGAAAATTCCCTTTATATTTAAAGGCAACTGTTGAATCTAACTAAATATTCACGCGGTACTACTGGTTTCCATAAATCAATTTACCTGGATTCCATAAAATAATAGTACGAAACTTTAGAGCTAATAAATCTTAGGTACCAAAGCGTGTTACATACATAATTGATGATCATACAGATACCTTAATGGCGATAATTCTGAATTATC
Organism: Dione vanillae; assembly: GCA_037178615.1. Classification (NCBI taxonomy): domain Eukaryota; kingdom Metazoa; phylum Arthropoda; class Insecta; order Lepidoptera; family Nymphalidae; genus Dione; species Dione vanillae. The sequence goes on from JAZFAU010000141.1 coordinate 524,388, forward strand.
CTTATCTATACTACATAGAATTATAAGGCTAAAGACTTTAGTATGAAACACTTTAATAGACCGTTTTAGAGGCTATCTTTTGATTTGACCAGAGTATATGCGACAAGCATTTACATTTGGCCACGTGGTAGAATTCGCAGATACTTATCTTAAAGATAATGTAGTGTAATCCATCAATTAATTTGATTCATCTGATTACGAATAGTAGGTATACAAAAGAGAATATTTATGACTAAGCGTTAATAGTATCGTTAATCTAATAAAGGATGTTAGGTAGTAATCTATCTAAGGCCGATGCGAAAGAAAACAGTTTTGAAAGTAAATAATTATATAAATGTACAACAGAACAAGATAGAAAAATTATAAAAATTCTGCAATTACATTACATAATTATAATTTAAAAGCAAAATGTAACTCAGGTAGAAGACAGACTTCTACTTTTTAACGCTTAGGCTGCAGAGTGATTCGAAAATGTATAAATCAAAAAGCAAAAAAAATAGTTTCATGAGATATACTGAAAACTGGTAATGTTTTAATAACGTAGTTTGAATAACGTAGTATCATCGTCAAATTTTTATTTTTCTGATATTCATTATTCGCAAAACATTCGCAGTAATTTTTGTGAATGCGAATGCGAATTTGAATGTGTGAAAAATTGCTGATATTCACGAATACGAATGCGAATATTCGTGACATCACTATTTATTTTAAAATACTGTTTTTATTTTTAATTTTAAAAATAAATTATTTTTATCAATGTTATAACTTGAACACATTTTGTTTCTATCATTATTATATTTAACAGACGTTTATAGTCTTTTATTTAATTTTTTTTATCTTCACGCTTTATTCTGCACATGAATTTCCGCCTTTTTTCGAAGCATTGCGTAATGTGTGGCGGAACTCAACGCCGCGTGTTGCTTAGGTGTCATTTAATTTGACAAATATTGATTGGTCAATTGAGTAGATAAAACTTATAAATAAATGGAGTTGTGTATGGATATTACAATTAAATATTTATATTTCAATTACATATGTCTTTTTTGTTTAACAATATTCGGGTCAAAATAATGTATATTTTATGGATAGATAGGAAAAAATCTAGAAAATCTGTTATACCGACAGAAAATTTAATCTATTATAGTTATGTACGTCTAATATATATAACGGCATAAACTTAACAATATAGGATATTTCTTATCTAAAGTCCTTTAGAACAACGGGTTACGATCAGTCACTTTCAGTGATAGCAATTAACCGGTCTGCCTTAACAATCCACTCAAGAATTTACGACCTACGTTCCGCTTTTGATTTGCTCGTTTAAGCGGATATTGCGGTTTTATTATTATTTGCACTGTATATTGATATCTGGAGAAGTGAAATATATTAATTTTGGAGTAGTTCTAAGTATAGTTCTAAGTAAGATTATAATTTAAAATGCTAGCAATAACGAAATATCAATGTGGTAGAGTATATTTTTTGCACTGTCCCTCAGTGCAACGTTCTACGTTCAGGAATGAACTTCTATTGTCTATGTGTCATGTGTGTGTTTATGTTCTGTGTTTCTGTGTGCATATGGATGATGGAAATAATATGCCTTTTTTTGTATATTAGGGTTTTAAGGTAGTTCATTAAATTTTACTAAATATATTGAGCTGTGGCAGTTTACAATTACCTCGATGGTTGGACTCAATATCTGGAACAGCAGAGTGTCTCATCATTTCTTTTTTCCTGCAGTGTAGTATAAAGCGTGAAACTTAAAATAAAAAATCTATATAATAAAATGTAATGAGTGTTACTGTAATGAAAATATATAACATCGTATCAAAAATCTAGATCTATATCCAAATAAAATGCGAACGAATCTTATTCATATTGGTCTATTGACATAAATCCTGGATGTAAAACACATGTCATCCTAAGGGATATCAAATATTCCAAAGCGCGTTATGGGCATCATTCAGTTCCGAGTCAGTGCCGAAATTCTACGTAGTACAGAAGCTATCTATCTTATATTACTTGTATACAGTACAATACTATAGTAGTAATTATTTTTTAAATGTATATGCAGCGCATGCATAAAATGCATATATATTTAGAAAACTAATTACAGATGCATATACATGTTATTTATGCTACTGCTACAATTTGATCATCGATATTACAATAGAATCATATAGATTATCGATGTCGATTTAGTTGTGTGCTTTGAAGCTTTATTTTCTTTAAATTGTATTTTACTTTTATTTTTATATTGCAAACAAACAGCCGCCCGCATTTCTCCTTAGCACAATTATTTACTATGTAATGTCTTAAAGGTTTTTTTTGGTGTCATATTAAAATACGACAATATGTTATTAAAATTGTGCTTAAATATAATAGAATCAATATATTTAAGCACAATTTTAATAACATTTTTATGTGTCATTTTTTATACATCAATAAAGAAAGAATTTAACTACTTTACTGTGTTTACCTCTTCATACAAGCTCTCCTGGCAGTCCACATGCTTTTTACGTGACCTTCCTCTAGTATCTTCGATACTCTGTTTTCGAAAGTCAACCGAGGTCTCCCCATACCCATCTCACCATTCACTTTTGCGTCGTATATCTTTTTTACCATTCTTTCATCACTTATTCTTTCGGCGTGCCCAAACCATCTGAGCATATAAAACCTTTATTATGTTGATCCAGACTCTTAATCTACTACCATACAAAGAATGAATAAATGAATGAATAAATTTCAGTCTCATAATTTTTAATTGCTCACATAGAGAAATAGACATACAAAAATCTGCAGTGCGTTTTAATTTTATATTTTTGTTATTAATATATTATATACCATATGACATAATTTTTAAGTCATTAAGTACAGAATTTACTATTACATAATTTTATATATATAAGAATAGGTATACTTTCATATCTTTTCGACTAGATTTAGCACCTAGAATGGCTTAAGAAATATAGATAATAGCTTCAAAATATGTCATTATTCAAAAAATGTTGCCGCAAGTCTCAATTTTCCGCATCACAAACAAAGTGCTAATGACCGACAGTTCTTGAATAGACATTCAAGTCACGACACTGTGAGATATTAAAATTCATGAATAGTAATCGCAATTTAGTTTCATCGTGTTTAAATTTTGTATACACTTTTAGTCAAAAATTGTTTTGAAATAATAACAAAATAAATAATAGCACTGTTGAGGTAATATTTTGGCTAAATCTTTGTAAAATACTTCAAAATTACGACTACAATTATTTCCCATTTAACTATAAGAAATAACAAATTGCATATCACATACATATTTGTAATATTAGTTTTAAACAAATTTTAATTCCAAAAAATTAATTTCAATTAAATTCAAGTTAAATAATATTGAATAATCGATATCGTGTCAAAATTAATTTCTGCTGTATATGCGGTGCTGATAGCGTTTACATATAAATATTTTATCTGTACCGATCGTTATGTACTTTTATATATAATTTATGGGGGCGTTATAATTGTGGACACTTAGAGAGAGTTTTTAACTTTTGGTACGTTTTAAAGATCTTTGCAAGGAAAATATATACGATATTCAAACAGTTCAATTGACAATTTATTAAACAAATTCTACACGTCAGCCAGCTGGATTTGCTTAACATTTGACGATTGATATTTACGCGTACTTTTTGTGAGTCTTAAAAATTCTATTTTTTAACAAAACATATTTATAAACTCTACCATCCTTAAATTTTTTAAAGAAAATACTAATAGTAGTAATTTATTAAGCTATGAACTTACAAAAAATCAATATAATTTCAGAAAACATATGCCCAAGTTAGTCCTCCAATAATTAGACAATTCAAAGCTTATCTATCTACTATTCATGTATATAGAGCCATTGTAGACAGCTCAACAGTAAACGTCCACATTCGCATCACGTCACGGTCAGAGCTGAAACCATTGAATTATTCACGAATTGTTATTTTACAACGCACCAGGAAGCTTACGGTTGTGCAAATCATTCAGCAATTTCACTCTAAAAGCTCTTCGCCTTGAAAGGATAAGCTCCTTTTTGTTAGGCTGTTTATATAAATTTGTGATATAATAATTTAAATTGTTACAATTAGCATATAATTTGTATTAATTTCAAATTTAAGGTGGAGATAATTCCATGAATGAATTTTATAATTCATAGCATTATACGTCATTTTCTTTTATATTATCTTATATGTAAAATATTACTATTAAAATGTATGTTGACAAAACAAAAATTTCGAGTGTAATTTATAAATTTATTTGGATTATAGAAAGTAGCAAATGATTACAAATTATAGTAATACAGGTCAACCAGGGCTTTTCGATTTAGCTTGTGACACAAGTATAGTGTGATGAAGACTGAACTGCTGATAATATATCAGTGAGATTGTCTTTGTCTTTCAACTTCCTTTAAAAGCGACATATTCTGCATAAAGGATATATAGAGGTAATTTAAGTTAAGATATTCGGTTTTCCACTTTCTGCCTCTTCAGATATTATGTGTTAAGTGACAAAATTCTTCACCTTGTTTTGTCTTGTTACCAAATAAAAAACTGTCACGTTTACAGTAACAATAAAAAATACTAATAAAATACGAAATATAAATTGAATTTTTACGTATAGCAATATTTTTTATTAATAATTATATATTTGATATACAAAATTATTTTAAATAGAAGTTTATAAGCAATGCCGTCCCTTAATTCGGCGACGAGATTATTTAGACTTAATAGAGAAATAAACGATGGAATAGAGCTTCATTGTGAAGATTGTCTCAGATAAACTACTGATAATAATTGTATGTTGCCATTTATACACTGCTTATGTTGTTCGTAAAGCCCTCATTACATAATTTTACTTTTATTTATTATTACAGGGTAGGCAGAGGAAATCGCATGAATCATACTTTACACCTTTTTCGATCCGTAAAGCAAAACGTGGAAAGTGGAGGAACTCAACGCCATCAACAACCAAACGTCCTAATTGCCAGAACGAAGAAAATGGAAATACAAAAATCTTTCCCGTCTCAAAAATCATCTTTCCCGAATTGGAATCGAACCCACAAGCCGTCGCGATTACAGGTAGACGCTACGCTTTTACGCCACACCGATCCTTTTTTATTTGTATATGTAAATATTTGACCAATGTCCAAACATACAAAAATGACTAATAATATAAGACAACTAATTGAAGGTTATAAATTGAAAAAAATAAATTAATTGAATGACAAACGATTACAATTCAAAATCCCTTATTTAGGTTCTTTATTTCAATTGAAGAAAATTGAATTCGTTATAATGCTTTATTTCTAGAAGAAATAGTGACACCTTTTGAGACTGTACAGATTGTTACAGGTTCGATGACGATACAGGGGAATAAATAATTTGTATTTTGTCACTCTTTTAACAAAAAGCGTGGCGTTGAGTTGCGCCATTTGAACATAGTATTGGTTTCGGACCGAAAACGGTTATCAAAGCCTGAGAAAAAATGTGGTCATGATTATTTTTTTTACTCTCATACTGAAGTTTTGTTACCTTGTGCATGTTAACGTGTGCTCAAAAAGTACATTTACGTTTGAATTACTTTTTTTTCACAATCTACAAACTAATAATAGCAATAACATAACATTTTCTAATATACTTGTTCCTACAAAAATATCATTTGAATAGTTTCATTGTATTATGTTCGTAGGAACGAAGAAAACACATGAGTTTGTACTTAATCGTGTAATTCTGTATATAGCTTCATTATGTCTGACAATATTTCAACACACCCACTTAATTCACTTTATTATTTAACAAAGTAAAAAAGTACCCTCCATTTATAATCAAAACATTGTACATAACATACCTCTCCCCTAAGATTAATTTCTAACTTACAAAAGTACTTTTAAGAATCAACACAATTTGTTTCACAATATTATATATAATCATAGAAAACAAAACAACTTTTAATGAAATGTAGATCAATAAGATTTAATAAATTCAAGGTCTATGATATGGTAACTTAGAATGCAAGTTTAATTTATTTTTTGTTTTTCCTATACTATCAGAAGAAGTAGATGGAATCCCTAACATCTCTTCCCATTCACTAGCATCTGGGATCTCAATTATTCTATCAAATTCCTGACTACTATTTTCTCCTTCCTTATTTTCTTCATGTCCTGTATTATCCGCGTTTTGTGTACTCCTAACTACACTTTCCTCTTCCTCTGGATTTGTTATAACAGATCTTTTTTTAATTAGTTGATCTATATGCCTTGTAATTACTCCACCATCATTTGTCTGTATCCTGTAAGTTGAAGGGCCTCTTTTCTCAATAATTTTTCCTGGTAGCCATCTTGGACCACTTGTGTTGTAGTTTCTAAACATTACTTGCACTTCCACACTAGTCTCCCTATTTTTCTTTTCATTATTCTTAGTGATTTGTTCTTCAGTCTTCTTACGCTGTATATTGTCTGGATGCAAAGTATCTAATAATGTGCGCAAACGTCTCTTCATTAATAATTCGGACGGACTTTTGTTTATTGCGGTACACGGAGTACTTCTAAGTGTTAATAGCAAATTGGGAATTCTTATCTCCCATTCTAAATCATCCATTTTTCTGAGTTTATCTTTGATTGTTTGCACCATACGCTCTGCTAATCCATTAGTAGCTGGGTGATATGGCGCTGTGGTCACATGTCGAATATTGTTAGCATGTAGGAATTTTTTCATTTCATTTGATACAAATGATGTGCCATTATCTGATACTATTGTTTCGCATAATCCGTGAATAGAAAATATTGATCTCAAAAGCCGAATTACTGTAGCCGACGTAGTGTTATTAACCATAAACAATTCAGGCCATCTCGAATATGAATCGACAATTATAAGAAAATATTTATTATGAAATGGCCCAGCGAAATCCATGTGTAATCGCGACCATGGCCTTGAAGGTGTTATCCATTCATGACTAGTCTTTGACGGCATGTGTCGATTTTCTAAACATTTAGGACAGTTGCCAATTAATGTTTCAATATCTTCACTAAGAGAAGGCCACCATACAAAACTCCTAGCTATCGCTTTGGTTTGCACTATTCCAGTATGTGCTTTATGTAACACCTTTAACACCGGATGTCGAAGCAACTCTGGCACTACCACACGACAACCCAGTAGTATACAATCATCTTGTAATGAAAGCTCTGTGCGATGTAACCAAAACGGACGCAAATTTGTATCACTAACTTTATCAGGCCAACCACGCTGAATATAGTTCATAACCCGGGATAATACCTTGTCTCGTTTTGTCTCAGAAGCAATATGTTGGACATCGTAGGGAAAATCTTCAGGTGTTTCAGCCATTAAAAGAATGTCGCTTAATTGCTGTTCAGGTTGTTCTGGAACCGGTTGGGGCCATCTACTTAAACTGTCCGCACTACCGATTTGTGATCCCGGTTTATATACGATTTCATAGTTATGAGAAGTTAAAGCGATGGCAATTCTAGTTAATCGAGGTGAAAGCATATTCGGCATTGGTTTCCTCGGGTCAAAAATCCCAAGTAACGGTTTGTGGTCGGTAACTATACGAAAACGCCTAGCCATAAGATAATTATGAAATTTTGTGATACCAAACATAATAGAGGTGGCTTCTTTATCAAGCTGTGAATATCGCCGTTCATATGAATGCAGTGTCCGAGATGCCATAGCTATAGGGCGTTCTTGACCGTCTTCCATTTCATGCGATAGGACTGCTCCTACCCCGTATTCCGAACTGTCACAAGTGAGTATCAATGGTTTATTTTCGTCATAATGCACAAGAGTCAAATCAAAAGAAAGTAAACGTTTTGCTGTTAAGAATGATTTCTGCTCTAAATCCGACCATTTCCAAGACTGTGATGAATCTAGTAACCGATGTAAAGGCTCTAGTATTGTAGCTTTATGTGGGATAAACCGTTCATAGAAATTGTAGAGCCCAAGAAATGCTTGTAGCTCTTTTTTATTTTTCGGTTCCGGAGTCTTTAATATTGAATCAACTTTACTCGGTGCCGGATGAATTCCCTCAGAGTCGATAACAAAACCTAAAAATTCTACTCTTTCTTTTGCAAATTTGCACTTATTTTTATTTAATCTTAATCCTGCTTTTTCTATTCTACTTAAAACCATGTCAAGTCTTTCTTGCATTTCCAACATTGTACGACCACAAACTATAATATCGTCAATAAGCACTGCTACTCCTTGTATCCCTGCTAGTAACGAAGTCATTAACCTTTGAAAAATTCCGGGGCAGGCTTTAACCCCAAAAGCCAACCGATGTACCGTATAAAGGCCTTAGAAGTGTTCAGTGTAAGCAATTTGGCTGTATTATCATCCACCAATACCTGCGTGTAGGCTCGGTCTAAATCCAAAGTGGTAAAAAATTTACCACCAGCTATTATCGCAAAAACTTCACTAGCCGTCGGCATTGGATATGTGTCAGATTCTGTCGCTTCATTGACCGTACTTCGATAATCTCCGCACAGTCTAACTTCACCAGATTTTTTCAATATAGGTACTACCGGTGTGGCCCACTCTGAGAAAGATATAGGCTTCAAAACTCCTTCTTGTTCTAACCTGTCTATCTCTTTTTCCACTCGCGCTTTGATTGCGTATGGTACAGGGCGAGCTTTAAGAAATTTTGGGTTTGTCCCTGGTTTAGTATGTATAGTGACCGGCTGTCCACGGTAGGTGCCTAAACCGTCCTTAAACACTTCTTCATATTTAGTAATTAATCTGTCCATTTTTAAAAAATCTTTGCTGGAAATAAAGTTAATATTCATTATTATATTAAGTGGGGCCAACCAGTCGCGCCCAAGAAGATTTGGCCCGCTACCCTTAGCAACAATAACATCTAAGCTTTGCTCTATGTCCTTATACTGTACTGGTACATTAACCTGTCCTAGTATGTGTACTGGAGTTTCATTCCATGTTCGTAAAGATAACTGAACTTGTTGCAGCGCATTACACGGCAAACGTTTACGAAGCATATTCCAGGTGTATTCATTGATTAAGGTAAAGCTAGCTCCTGTGTCCACTTGCATCCGAATAGGCATGTCGAACAAAAACACTTCTACTTCAAATGGCGGGATGCGGCTTGAACTCTCTACGTTATAAATGCCATTCAAATAGTCATCACCCTCTTGTGTATAATTAACACTTCTATTAGCGGATTTCTTCTTTTTAATACAAATTTTTTCGATGTGTCCTCTCTTTTTGCAATACCTACAAACGGCATTAATAAAACGACACTCTCCCGGGTGGCGGTTTCCACAACGGAAACACATTCTTAAATTAGGTGTCGTCTGCACTGCATTAACGTCCATTGGTTCCGGGGCGTCGTCTTCGGGAGCCGTAGCGTGTGTCGGAAGGCTTGAAGTGACGCCGGTAGACACTGCTCCTTGAATCATTCGAACGTCGCGTCCCGCACTTTCAGATGACAACATCGCATCCACCACATGTTGATATTGTAGATTGTCTCGTTTTAACAATTCGTATTGCAACCTACTGTCACACATTCCACACACAAGTCTATCCCGTAGCATTCTTTCTAAGTCACTGAAGTTACAACCGGAGCTAAGTTTTCTCAGTTCAGCTATATATGACGATGCTGATTCCCCGCGCTTTTGGTCGCGTTTGTAAAACTTGAAAGACATTGATATTTCATTAGGCTTCGGACTATAATGTTTGCCCAATATAGTTTCTATCTCCGTAAACGTCACATCGATCGCCTTCCTTGGTGTAATTAACGCAAGTAAAGTTTCGTATACGCGTGAACCACATACTGTAAAAAAGTTAGCACGTTTCACTGTGTCCACGATGATTCCGTTTGCTTCGAAACAGAATTTTAACCTTTCTATATAATTGTCCCAATTAGCCGTGTCGGGATTAAACTCGTCGAAACTTATTGCTTTTTTGTCCATTTTGATCACTTTTTCCATACGTCGCCACTATTATGTTCGTAGGAACGAAGAAAACACATGAGTTTGTACTTAATCGTGTAATTCTGTATATAGCTTCATTATGTCTGACAATATTTCAACACACCCACTTAATTCACTTTATTATTTAACAAAGTAAAAAAGTACCCTCCATTTATAATCAAAACATTGTACATAACACATTGTAATTACAAAAAGTTATAAATGATGATTGTCTTCGAAATTGGCTTTCAAGTAAACAGTATAGAATATTGAACTTTCATGAATTTAGAAACATATATGTATAATGTATTGATGAGCACTGTCCTGATTAGTTACTAACGATTTCCCTTGAAATGCTTTCAAATGCTTATGGAATGAAATGCTTTTTCGGAATAGTTAATAAGAATAATTTATTTTTCTTGTAATTTTGTGATTAATGTATCGTGTAAAAAGTATATGTTGGTTAGCTTTTGTTTTTTTTTCAGTCTGTATATATATTAAAGAAGTCATAGAAAACTTAATGTTAAGAAATTTAATTTTCCACGTTCTGCCCAAATTTTGATATAGATATTGACTGTGTGAATGAAAGAATTCATTATCAAAGTGATAAAATAAACAAAAAAAATTATATACATAGTAAATTTATCCAATATTAAAATAGAAGACGACGAAAACTTACTTTCTTAGTTTTCACACGAAATATAGACCTGTAGAATGAGGAATATGCAATAGTTAGACATATAGAATGAGGAATATGCAATAATAACAGTAAGTTCCAGCGCTCCCGCTTTCCTATTATGTGGCAAAATGTAAAGCTTTTGTTGCTGGAGTTCTTGCGAAACACTTAAAATATAACAATGACATATCTTCACGCTTCATATTGGAGAGTAAACTTGGAGAAATTTTGTTCCAAATTTATATGATACTTGTATTATATCTATATCGCGAGAATTTAGTGATATCTACGCAATTAACAGATAAATATAATATGATTTTTTTAGTTTATCTATGTCGTGGAGGCTAGGCAGTGAAACTCGCAAGAGCTATAGGAAGCAGCAAAGAAAATTAAAATGAAAAAGTCCGTCTTCCTTCCACAAGTGGATATATATATATATATATATATATATATATATATATATATATATATATATATATATATATATATATATATATATATATATATATATATATATATATATATATATATATATATATATATATATATATATATATATATATATATATATATATATATATATATATATATATATATATATATATATATATATATATATATATATATGTAAAATATTATTATTAAAATGTATGTTGACAAAACAAGAATTTCGAGTGTAATTTATAAATTTATTTGGATTATAGAAAGTAGCAAATGATTACAAATTATAGTAATACAGGTCAACCAGGGCTTTTCGACTTAGCTTGTGACACAAGTATAGTGTGATGAAGACTGAACTGCTGATAATATATCAGTGAGATTGTCTTTGTCTTTCAACTTCCTATAAAAGCGACATATTCTGCATAAAGGATATAGAGGTAATTTAAGTTAAGATATTCGGTTTTCCACTTTCTGCCTCTTCAGATATTATGTGTTAAGTGACAAAATTCTTCACCTTGTTTTGTCTTGTTACCAAATAAAAAACTGTCACGTTTACAGTAACAATAAAAATTACTAATAAAATACGAAATATAAATTGAATTTTTACGTATAGCAATATTTTTTATTAATAATTATATATTTGATATACAAAATTATTTTAAATAGAAGTTTATAAGCAATGCCGTCCCTTAATTCGGCGACGAGATTATTTAGACTTAATAGAGAAATAAACAATAAAATTCATTGTGAACATTGTCTCAGATAAACTACTGATAATAATTGTATGTTGCCATTTATACACTGCTTATGTTGTATATATATATATTGTATATATATATGTTGTATATATATATATTGTTGTTATATATATATATATATATATATATATATATATATATATATATATATATATATATATATATATATATATATATATATATATATATATATATATATATATATATATATATATATATATATATATATATATATATATATATATATATATATATATATATATATATATATGTATATATATATGTCGCATTAATTGTAAACACTGCATTAAACAACGTGAACAACTTTATTTATTCAGCCTAATAACAAATGATTGTAATTTAGTTGAAGGTAGATCGTAAATCTTTAACAGCGGGTTGGAAGCCATATACGCACTACTAACGTTAATATTTTAGTTAGTAACTAATACTAAAATACTATCTGATAACAAAATAAATATTTTTGCTATAAGCTGTACGTGTTTTCTTCTTTTCATGTCGAATGATTTTGATTTTTATCTAATATTACTTCACTTGTTGAAAAATCTGAAAAATGATAATTCTCTAATAATTTTTTTTAGCTTCACGTTTTATCCCGCACATGGCAGGGTAGGAAGAGGAAACTGCAGGAACCATACGAACCTAGTTTTAAGACACTCCGTTGCTTAGTCCCTGCTTCCTCCGTCCCCACTTTCCGCCTTTTTCGAGGCATTGCGTGTTGATTGGCGGAACTCAACGACGCGCTTTTGCCTAGTTGCCAGAGTGAAGAAAATGTAAATAGAAAAATCCATCTACTCCGACTGGGAATCAAACCCAGAAACCGTCGCGTTTACAGGCAGACGTTTACGCCTCTGCGCCACGACGGTCCTCAAATAAATATTTATACTTCAATAGTAAGTACGTAATTAAAGAAAAACATTACATAATAATACAACGTTTTATCTGTTTGTAAAAATATTGGAGAAAATAAATAACTTTTATATATTTTAACAGAGTCTTAGTCCTGCATGCTCAAAAAAGAACAATAAATCGTATAAAGTTTTGACGTAACGGAATTCAAATCTCTAAACCAGTGAATCTGAATCCGAAACTTATATCAGATGTTTGAGTTTTGCTACACCTTTTTTTTTGAAAATAAATTTAATTTGTTGAATAAGTATATAATTAGCCAGCGTTGCCGATATAAATACATATATAAATATAGTTAGGCATGACAAACATAATATTCTATGTAGTGCGCATAGTTTCTTAGGAAATCTACAATAAACATCGAGCGCAATTACAAAGTGGTAAAGTTTCTTAGGCTTAGTTTAACAATTATAACAATATGATGCAAATTCCTTCGTAGTACCTACATTTGAAATCATTAAAGAAACTTTTAACATAGATTATTATATTATTAGTATATTTAAATATAACTGTGAGATGAATTAAGTGTAAGTGAAATAGATCAATTTAAAATATTACGTCCATGCTTTTATGTAAAAATATTTTATTTTTTAACACAATAAATAACACTTATATGTACCATTTACTTGCAAAAATGACAGATAATTGATTTATGAAAATTCAAGTACATATTTGTATCTCCCGTAGTTTTATTCATCTCTACAATATATCAAAATAAGAAGTAATTGATAAGAAATTATTGAAATGATCTGTTAAAACCACGCTTTATATACTTATTCGTCTTTCGGCCTTTTCTTTAAGATTAAATGTGCCATGTTCCAGTTGAAATAAGTTATAAAACCTTTTAGCTACATATGAATCAATCAGAATGTAGTTGACAAGTTTTGTTAAAAAATATTTAAATGTAACAATGATGAATAAAATTCTCTAAGGTACTTAAAACTATCGATAGTAACTATTTTCCAAGCCATAGTCAACGATTGAAGCCATCTGGCCGCTGTTGATATTCTTTTCATATTCCGCTCAAAATCCATTCCATTCAACATCTTAGTGCCAAAGCTCGAATAAAAGTTTATTAATATCGACTGGTTAGAATACGATTGGGATTACGATAAGGCATAATATCCTTGAATGCTAGACGGACTCGTGGATAAGCTTTATATAGATTGAAATTGTTGGGAGGTAACATCTAAATGTTTACCATTTTCAAGCGAAACGTTTTGCTTTAGTGTTAGATATACAAATTAATTTAAACGTATATATAATATAGGCTATACTTATATTACATTTATGCCTTGCCATACACTACCTTATACGTCCAGGCCTAGTTTTGTAGTTAATTCTCACATTTTTCAGTTTTTAAATAGTTTAGTCTGATGTAAAACATTTATTAAGTGTAGAACGAAGAATATCGAGTATAATTTCAATAACTAGCCTGTAGTGGAGGTTTTTAATTATATTTTAGCTTCACGCTTCCAGCACAAAACAGTATAACCAGAGGTAGCCATAGGCTCAAGCAAACTAGTTTTAATACACTCCGTTTGCCGCCTTTCGAGGTATTGCGTGTTATGTGCTTAACTCAACGCCGCAGAATTTAATTACGATTTTGACTAAAGTTTTTATTAATATCCTAACATATATGTATTATTATACCCACATACATTTTCTTCCACACCCAATTCGTAAATAACAATCCTCATACAAACATAATTATGTTGTCTAATTTGACATAGTATATAAAACATTATAGTCAAATACTTTTACGTAGTACATGAGTTTATAACAACTTTTGTTCGTATCCCTTCATTAGTGACGATCGATACTGTTGTGACAATGAATAATTTATTGTACATATGCATACCCACTGTGAAGGAATTACGTTTTAACTATATTTTTAGTTTTGTGTTTAGATTTGACTTGTTATGTTTTAATATAATTTTGATACAAGAACTTTGACGTTCTTGTTTATAAGAAGAATGATAATAAGACTTTACTAAAAAGATTAACTTGACACATGTACTATAAAATTATTAATGTTATAGTAATTTCGGGCCAGTCCCTGCGACAAGCTTAACCAAACAACTACATCTCTTTCGGCTTTATATTATTAGTATTGAAACATAGATATAAGAAGAAACTACTTTTGAAGTGCCCGGCACCTGCATGGTGAATTGAAAATATTCACAATGCCTTCATTGCCGGGCACACTGCTTAGTAGAAAAAGGAAGGCCTGGCGGTCCAAGTGTAGATTTTAAGGGATTTTAAACTGCTTGAACACCCACCTTTATTATCCGAGCCCCTTCCACTACTTAATGAAATTCGAAATGATTCTACTAGTTTATAGTCAGTGAGAATTACTGAGTATTAGTAACAGTTCTAGGAAAGGCTCAGATCTTTCAATAAATTTTAGACAGCTTTTTCTATCTATCTAATAGTACCCTACACCCTACTAGTATATCTTAGCTGCCCTTACAACCTCCTCACCCTTGTAAGGAGGCAGCACTTTCAGATGTAAACAGACTTAACGGTGGTTTTATCATAACATGAGATCATCTTACTTAATTACTTTGATCTCAAAGAGTCATTTTGAATGAATTTAGATAAAAATTTAACAATTCTGGAGATCATTTGTATATAAGGGTACACTATTTTAAAGCAAACACATACAGAATTCTCCTATAGTTAGCCACTCGTTTTGCATTTCTAAGCTAGCGAATAAAATATTTATGATGTCTATCTCTTGACCTTTCCAATTTGATCCTAACCTTACTGTACTCGATTGTACTCTTATCATAAAATGTTTATGAAATGTAAGCCTTGACTTGTGCTAAATATTGTATTTTGGTGATCATTAGATATTTATAGACAAATATTGTCCCTGAACGAGGTTGAGGTTACCAAAGCTAATGTACAAAACTTAAGTAAAAAAACAACTAATGAAAGAATTTTTTTTTATAATAATTTAATGATTCTCCCTATTTTTAAACTGCCAAGTTTATCAATACCTCTGAATATTTCTATAAACATGATTGAAGTTTCAAAGAAGCTTAGATTTGCAAAGACTCCCTTGTCCAATCAATATTAATTGGAAACAAAACCGAGCAAGAGCCTGTCGAGCTCGCGCTTCTTGACCTACAAGGAAATTCCTTGTAGATCAATGAAGTATATGAATATGACAATTGATAAACTTAAGTATAATGTAAAGATTTCAATGAAATAAAATAGTAAAATCTAAATATTTTACTATAAATTTTTTACTGTATTTAAGTCTTGTAGCCAAAAAATAGATTGAAAATTTTGTTCACTTTATTATAATAATATATAAAATAATATTGACTATGCTAAAAGCTAAAGCAATTTAAAAAACTCTTACAAAAATTTCTATACGATTGCTACAAAATTTGTTATCACAACAGCATTAAGAATATTTTTCACAAAGCTTTGCTCATTAAACTCAAAGATCAGATCGAGATAATAAAGAATGATCATTTTCCAAAAGAGGGTATTTACTTTGTAAAAGTCGTCGTAAAAAATAAATAAAATATTTTTCTATAAACATGACTTATACATTTTAACTTCTTTTACTATTAGCAAACATTTTGTGGTTTCACTTGTTTATTAAATATTATCGGATTTATGCGTAGTATATGCATGAATCACTTTGTCTATGAAATATTTTAATAAATATTTGTAAATTATTATTTTAAATTCAATATTTTATCTGGACAGAAGATATTTCCGTACGGCAAGCGTTTTTGCGTGTAAAATTCGAGTCTTCCGGGACTACCAATGTTGCTCTATGGCTTTCTCTATCTTTCAGTAAAAATTTCAACAAAATTGGGTAAGCTATACATATTCTCGTACATTCTGATAAAAGACAGTTATTTTGAAATCATAAACATATATTTTTATAACACGAAACAAAATAATCATACAGATCTCTCTCTAAATCGTTGCCGATACTAATTGGCACATGAAAATAAACGTCGATGACCTTAGTGTAACTTAACTTTTTGTAATTAGTTCTAAGTTTCGAGATGTTGTGTATTTAAAATGATTCCTCGAATTGGATTCGAACCAAAAATAATTGCATTTTCTTAGTTGACCACCTGACAACCTAATATTACTTTTAAATATTTTTAATTTGTATTTTAAATTGTTTATGTATATAACTTAATAAATATTGAAAGTAAATACATAATAACAATTAATTTAAAAAAAAAAATTAAAAAAATATTAAAAATATAATTAATCTAGTAACTTGCTATAAAATTTTCTATAACAGATGGCAATAAACAGTTTCAAGCCGTTATCAATTTTATCTCTTAGGGTTTTATTACCCTATTCAAAACACCCCATCTGAAAGCTAATAAATTCTCAAATATTTCTTTGATTATTATATTCTTATTGAAGCGGCTATCTTTAATGAAGTTTAATGTGAAAAAACACAGTAATAAAAAAAAAGGATAATTTTAATCAATATAATATGTAGACACTATATATATATGTATATATGTATATATATATATATATATATATATATATATATATATATATATATATATATATATATATATATATATATATATATATATATATATACATATATATATATATATATACGTTCTTCTCATGTAATAGAAGAAACTATTGAAAGTATTGTTGGCGATTATAACAAAAAATGTCTACGATTATATCTACGATAACGCTACGCTTTACTATAAATATGACTACGACTGTGGCTACGGCTACGAGATTAAAATATTCCACGTAGTCCACGTAGATTAAAATATTCTTGTGTGATAAAACACAAAATTATAATAATAGATGAAATGTTTATGCTAGTAAAATAATACTTACTTTTAAGGGTAATGTTGGTATGAGTATCAAGGTGAGTTTAGCTATCACTCACAGGTCTTAACTTTTCTCTTTGAGATATGTTAGGCCTGACAATAAATCCAAACTAAATTTTGGTAAATATTTTCTTTATATATACTAAAAAATATAATTATAAAACTACTGTACTTCCCTCTGCTTACCTTGGCATGTGTGAAAGACGGCATGAAGCTAAAAAAATTAACTAATTAAATTATCACTAGTGGATTGTTTAGTATCTTACCAATGTTATGATAACAGTGGTAACGTGATTACATAAGTAGATTGGTGCTAAACCTACTTCTATTATTTACTTATTTTAAAAACATAAAATAAAAGAAAATATTGCAGCTGTTAAAAATATTTTTAACACTACAATTTCTATAAACATAATCAAGAATCTTGATATTGATTAGGTTGAGTATTGAAGAAAAATAAACATTATTTTTAATTAAATTATTATTATACTTATCCAGTGTAGTTGTTATAAAAGACTTTCTACATAACATTTTTCAAGAAATATTTAAAAAATAATAATAATGGAGTGACCGAACGGCCACAGTGAGAAAGACTGGTAGGAGAAGACTTCGGTTAATTTATGATAACAATAATAAAAAGCAAAAACAGAAGAAAATAAAAAAAATAACAATTTACTATATTAACTTTACTTATTGAATACTATATATAGAAAATTATACAAGCCTTTTGATTTTATTTAATTTTCAATATACTTATCACTTAGCTTTAGTGCCTAAATATATTGAGATTGTGTCGAACCTAGAGTCCAAATATTTTATTAGTATAATTCGAGACAATATGGGTTTCATTTATCACTTCGAATGGAGATTAAAATGAAAATTATCACACGTACAGTCATATACTATGTTAATAGAACACGGTGGCCCTAAATAATATTATTCGGCAATTTTTTAAGATATTACAAGTAGAGTGGTGGATCTTAACATTGCGATTTATTTTCATACTTAAGCGTAGAAATCAAAATAATTAATTTCTCAGAAAAGAAATCGACGCACATCCACCTGTGTTGCTTTACAACCATCTCTAGAATAAATAATTTTTTTGATTTCATCTTGACATAAAATCTGTAACAACTAAGTAAAATAAACCATATTGTAGTATATTCTAAAAATGCTCTCAAACAAATACTCTGAAAATAACTTTTATATATAAACAATGACACATCTGCACAATTATTCTTTTATTTCCCTTCATCCTACCCAAAATTAACACGGAGAGCAAATATTGGAAGATACATAAAAATACCAATAAATTATACAGAAGTGCCACTCAATGGAGCTGCTAACCAATGAAACTGATTATATAGTTAATAAAACACCATTTGCTACTTCAATATCCATCAAATTCCGTCATATTACTTTGCCTATACGATTTAACTACTGTCGCTAGCGTGAAATATAGTTTTATGAGACAAGATGGTTTATTTCTTCATATGAAACGTTTACGCACTCGCTATCGAGTGTTGATCTTGACGGTAAATGAAATAGTTCGTTCAAATACTTGTTTATAGGGAATATTATTATTTGTACCGTATGGGGCTCCAGTAAAAGTTATATAGCCTCTATGATTTGATTAAATCTTTCCATTTTTATGGAGACGGCTCAAACAATAAAACTTTTGTGTGGTTCCAGCGTGATATGATCAGTAGTATCAATTTTATTATTATAGTTTCACGTTTGATCTCACATAGGCAAGGAAATCTATCAGAATAAATCTTGTTTCAAAATTTTCTTTTCGCTTTACGACTAAATAGAATGAGTAATGAAAGTAATGAAATAAAATGAATGACTATAAAATAATTGTCGTATGATTTGACACACTCGACTAGATGAAATAAAAATAATAGCGACATATGTTTCCGCTTTTTGCGATCCTTTATATGTAATTTTACTTAATGAATTAAGAGGGATTTTGTATGTAATTATAAAATACAGATAATTATTTCACCTGAGTAACAATGAAGTTAATTTTAAACGCATCCTAATAATTTTTACTACATGTTTGTAAATTTTAACGTTATATTATAAATACAATTTTTTTTAATAAAAATTGTAGTTTGAAAATTTATAAGCTAAGTTAAATTATCTCTATTAAATATGAAAAATAAAAAGCATTGTGTTTTGTTCTGATAACATTTCTAAACAATGCTGTAGTAGATCTACGAATATTTTGGTAGAGAGGATTTAATGACATAGTGAGGGCATTTTCTGTCCTATGCGCGAAATATGATATCCTGCAGCTTGACGGAAGTTGAAACTGTTCTTTGTGTACCTTTGTGGAGAAATGAAAATGATAAATATATATTATTTTACCCACATTTCACATTCGGATTCTTCTTCCCAGTGAGCCACGTGAAGTCTGCTTGTAATAATTATTTATAATAATTACATAATGTAAATCTGAAAATATGCGTACCAAATAATTTGTAAAATTATATTTAATATCATAACATTTAGCATTTAGACAAATCTTATTCAATATCAAAAAATGAAAAGACTGAATAAATCTGGAAAATCTGCAAAATCCAGATAAAATTGTGAAAGATTCCCATGAAAGTGATTCTTGGACCTATTAGTTTGCATTTTAAAATGAAATTTATTATAGTGGCATGACAAGAGAAAATATGGCTTTAGCATTAACCTGGTTCGGAACGCGAAGCCATTATGCATTTGAGAAATGAGCATCGACCCGTAAGATATATAATTTTATAAACTAAATTTTAATATAACGTCCTTGTGATGTTGCTTGTGTTGAAGATGTACAAATCTGCGAAGATATTTGATGAATACTGTATAAACTATAAGATTCAAGTCAAGTTTTAGTATTTTAAATATTTTGTTTATATAAGGGTAAATTTATATGATTTCATGTAGTATGTTGAATCTCCTGTTACACTTGAATTGTGACTGACATTTTTTGTTTATTTATTTCAATTAGAAGATAGAAATAAGGAATTAAGCTAGTGAGATTAAAAAAAAGAAGTGACTCGTCACTAGATTTTTGAATAAAAAAATACATTTCCCGGTTGATTTAGTCAAAGGTATATTTAATATTCATGTAACAAAAAGAATTTAAAACATTCTTTAACTTAGTAAAGTAACAAAAATAACTAAAAAAGCTCGTTTAAATATAAAATTATACAGTTTACTTTCGTTATTTATACCAACATAAAACTTAAATAACCGCATACTTCTGCAATGGGTGTTTTTCTTCTTAATTAAATTCACCGGTTTACCCTTTGAGACTGCCTTTGTCACTGTACCTTTACAAATAACGTTACAACGGCCGTTATGGTGATGTCGACCGCATAATATATAACTTTAATTTTAAATTTAAATATATATACACGCGTAGCAGTATTTAAATAAATTAGAGAAGAGTAACTTCTTGAAACTCCTTTTTTTGAACATTCTTCCACGTACTAAAGGAAGGAGTAAAAGAACAAAATAAATAATGTTTATATAATTAATTACAGAACTTAATTTATTACATGTATAACATGTCAATATTTAGCGACGTACCCTTCAAAGTCAAAGTCAAATAATTTAATTCTAAATAAGAAGTTACATGCAAGTCTGTCGTTAATCTTCTTCCAGCATAACCCGGTACTCGCGTTATCGAAACTCAATTGAAGTGTCCCCAAACCTCTCTTGCTCTTTCTTGATATTTCTTCTCTCAACGTCCTTGAACCATCTGAGGACGTTCTCCCTTTTTACTTTGATATCCTTACTAGCATATATAAACCCTTTACCTTTAGAAAGGATTCATTTAGATTCATACGGATGAAATATTATGTTAACATTCACAAAGTAATGTAATTATAAGAATATCACAAGCACAGTTAGTTAAAAGACCGACTTGTGAGCTAAACCAGAAGATTGTAATTATCTTGAGTAATTAAGGGTAAAAAATAAGGTAATCCTACAAAAGAAAGTTCAAAATTTAATTTAGTCTACAGAACGGTTAGTCCGAGTTTTGCAACAATTGAACATGGGACGTATTTTTCTCAAAAGAATATTGTAATGAATAAAATTTTTAAATACTACTTGGCAGTAAAAATTTCAATGCGACTGTTAGTTGCATGCCCTTCGAATTATTTTGAATCAACATTTTACATAGTATAATTTTTTACAACTCTTAAAATTATTATTATAGGTATTATAGCATTAGTTACGAAATGCTTTAAAATACATCAGGAAATAAATTGAAGAAAAACCTAAGATTATGTGCTATATAAAACGTACAATATAAAACAAATAAAGAAAATTTACAAATATTATACTTGTTAACTGACTTTAAAGTGTCGACTGTATTAAAGACCATTTTTAACTTTTTTACAAGCGTAAGAAATTTTATATAAATAACCTAAAGCCGACGTCAGCCGAGTGTTTCAATTTATAATGTTAGCTTGCTATCGCACCTTCACTTCGTAGTATGATTGATTGAAGTGTTTTTTATATTTAAATCAACCAAATCTTTCATTTTCTAACAACGTCATCACGAACATTACTTTTTGTATAGTCTTATTTTCTTTCTTACATCTTATTTTGATAGGTTTTTTTTTAGCTTCACGCTTTATCTAGCACATGGCAAGATAGGCAGATGAAACTGCAGGGAACGGTCTCTAGTGTTAAGACACTCCGTTGCTTAGTCCCTGCTTTATCCGTCCCCGCTTTTCGCCCCTTTTTGAGGCATTGCGTGTTGAGAGGCGGAACTCAACGCTGCGCTTCGCCTAGTTTGACAGAGCGAAGAAAATGGAAATAGAACACTCCATCTTCACCGACTGGGGATCGAACCCAGAAACAGTCACGTTACAGGCAGACGTTGCGCCTCTGCGCCACGACGGTCTTCAACATGTCCAAAATACCAAAAAAATTAAAAATTTAATTTAAAATGACGCCATCGTGTCATAGGGTATGAAAAACCACCACGATTGTGTGTTCTAAGGCTACTCAAGTAAAAAAAGCGAATCAACTTTTTCTCCTTTTGATATGAAGACAAAACGACATGATATACGAAAAGTATAAAATACTTAAACTAATTTTTATGATGATATATATGTAAAAAAATACGTAAGCAGACAAAAAAGCAATATTACAACAAGTTCACGTGTAGATTTGATTTTCTTCGGGGGCACACCGAAGCAAACAGAAGTTAACGAATCGTAAAGTAGGATGAATTTGTAACCAATATATATTGGAAGAATGTAGATCGGTTTTCTTTTTCTTATATATTTACTAGACCTTTACGAATGATATTGCACGTCATAGTATATAGTGTGTGTTGATATCTTATTCGATATTTGTAAATCTGATTTCTATTCGAAGGAATATTCATATTTATTTCTTTGCTTTTTAATGAAAAAAGGAACTAGTTTCTTCACTTCTATACATATTTTTTTAACTGAGCACAAAGTTTTACACTAGGTGTGGTGGTTTTATACTATGTGTATATATATATATATATATATATATATATATATATATATATATATATATATATATATATATATATATATATATATATATATATATATATATATATATATATATATATATATATATATATATATATATATATATATATATATATATATATATATATATATATATATATATATATATATATATATATATATATATATATATATATATATATATATATATATATATATATATATATATATATATATATATATATATAATATATATATATATATATATATATATATATATATATATATATATATATATATATATATATATATATATATATATATATATATATATATATATATATATATATATATATATATATATATATATATATATATAATATATATATATATATATATATATATATATAATATATATATATATATATATATATATATATATATATATATATATATATATATATATATATATATATATATATATATATATATATATATATATATATATATATATATATATATATATATATATATATATATATATATATATATATATATATATATATATATATATATATATATATATATATATATATATATATATATATATATATATATATATATATATATATATATATATATATATATATATATATATATATATATATATATATATATATATATATATATATATATATATATATATATATATATATATATTTCCCTTCTTTGCATGTCGAGGCATCGCGTGTTGCCACCCAACGTCGTGCTTGCCTAGTTACCAAAGCGAAGAAGAAAAAAATAAAATAACTCATTCTGTTCACTCTCAACCAATATCATTATTTTATTACTAACATCATATTATATACAACCAGTACTCTGTTTACATTATGATGGTGTCAGTTTTCTATTGTTTTTTAAAGCATGACACAAGTATAAAGCAAATTAATTGCCAATAACATAATTACTAAAATCATAGATTGGTATTCCAATTTCATTTTTTGCATCGTATTTTAGGTTTTCTTAATTATATTCATTACCACTGATCAATTGTTTTTATTTATTTTATATATACAAACAAAAGTTATTTAGTAAAATAGTGTTAGCATTTAAAATAGAAGTAACATACCTTGCTTTATTTTACCTCCTGAGCCAACCGGATATAAAGTTTTTGTAACTTTTGCTAAAATTCCTCGTCCTCTCGTAAGAACGGAAGCTGACTTCCGGTATTAGGCTAAGAATCGAAAGGAACAAATACAATAATGCTTAATCTAATATTCCGGAAACTTACAGTACAGTAGTATATTTATGAGCATTATTCTTTTACATTCAATATGTTTATGTTGTATTTGTGATCTTTTGTTTATTTAGAATTTAGTATATTTTTAAAATTTTTTACAGAACTCGGTAGTAGTAATATCTCCAGATGTCCTTGATATATTTAGTAACAAGGTGTAATTATAAATTAAAAGCTTATTATATGACAACATTTTAACCTTTTAAATATTATTTAGAAGATATCTTTTAAATTTACGTTACGACCCAAACAATATTAAATTATTTAACAAAGTAACGTATTAAAACATAACATCAAAATACGTCTTAAGTCTTAGCTCTAGTATATAACTTGTGGTTGAAGGCTGATCGAGTGTGCTCCTGCACATATTCCTATATGGTTAGGCGGAACACCGCAGCCAATAATTGAATTCCTTTACAAGAAACTACGTTTAAGCAAAAGCTCAGCTATAACAATTATAAAGTATATATAATGATAAATAAATGTATGAGGACCGTCGTGGCGCAGAGGCGTAACGTCTGCCTGTAACGCGACGGTTACTGGGTTCGATCCTCAGTCGGGGAAGATGGACTTTTCTATTTCCATTTTTTTTCGCTCTGGTAAACTAGGCAAAGCGCGGCGTTGAGTTCCGCCATTCAACACGCAATGCCTCGAAAACGGCGGAAAGCGGGGACGGAGAAAGCTGCCATGTGCAGGATAACGGGTAAAAAAAAAAAAAATGTATATATTATTATGATGATAAATACACTTTTTTGATGACGGCCGTGGCACATAGTTTATGTCTACCTGTAAAGGAAAAGATTTCTAGAATAGATTTAATTTTCATTTTCTTTGATTTGACGCGACGTTGAGCTTCACCACAAGCAATGCCTCGACAGGCATAAAAAGAGAAACAGAGCATCTTAACACTGGGTTCCTATGATTCCTCCGGTACCCTCTGCCTGCCCTTCTTAGCAGGATAAAGCGTATATATATACATATATGTATAGATTTTATGTAGTGTTTTTTTTCGACTTAAAACTGTATTCTACATATAGCAAGATAGATTAAAGAAACCTAGTCAAAATTTGCTCTGTTCCACATGTTCTGCTCAATTTTCAGAAAACAGCAAGTGACAGAATTGTTTTTTTTATTAAAAACAGCATTTAAAAAATATAATAATTCTTTTCACTGGGAATCAAAACTACAAATACCGTGTTTGTAGTCAAACTGTGTGACGCTTCGCCATGATAGAAATAGTAATACGAATGAGATATCAACACACACTACACTATGACGTGCACATTCATTCGTAAAGGTCTAGTAAATATGTAAGAAAAAGAAAACCGATGTAAATTCTTCCAATATATATTGGTTACAAATTCATCCTACTTTACGATTCGTTAACTTCTGTTTGCTTCGGGGTGCCCTCGAAGAAAATCAAATCTACACGTGAACTTGTTGTAATATTGCTTTTTTGTGTTTACGTAATTTTTCTAAGTGGTGAAAAATATGAAATTACGATGATTATACTTCAATTTTTTGCATGAAATATAGTTAAAGGAAAAATATTAATATAATATGTAACAATGAGTTTTCAAACTCTTGTCTTGAATAAAGGTGTTACATGTTTATAATGATTTTAAGCTTGAAATATCAGGCAATGTACCATAATAAATCAGCTTATACTTATATTATCAAGTCTACGTAAAGAAAGTTGCAGGTAGCTGGTTTTGTTGAAATATTTAATGTTTTAGAAAATATTTTTCATATCGATTTGCAAATATTTATTGCTAGTAATTGTTAATAGTAATTACGACTCTAATGTTCTACTTGTTTCGTCATTTTTAGTATTTTTTGCTTTCCGCCAATCGAGATGTTTTGTCTGGATATTATATTATTTTTTCTTTGTGAGTGGCATTGGAACACACAACCATCATTTTATAAATCATACTTTATGTCATGATAGCTTCATTTTCATTATTTTTTTTCTTTGTAATGTATTCCATATAAAAAACTTTACATATAACAAGTAGCATTCGTGATAACATTGTTAGAAAATGAATGGCTTGGTTGACTTAAATATAAAAACACTTTAATCAATCATACCACGAAGTGAAGGTGCTATACCAAGCGAACATTATAAATTGAAACATTCAGCTTACGTCGGCTTTAGGCTAATTTTTATAAAATTCCTTTGCTTCTAAAAAGTTCAAAATGGTCTCCAATACTGTTTACTTTTTAACATCAGTTAAATTATGTTTGTAAATCACTTCATTTGTTTTTGTTGTATATTATATATCATATAAATAAAAGCTAAATCTTATTTTTTTTAATTTAGTTCTTTATGTACTTTTTAATCGTTTCGTAACCAATAATATAATACATATAATAAACACTTTTGAGATATAAATATTTATAGTATATGAAACCTTGATTCGTAATAATTTGAAGGGCATGCAAATAATAGCCGCATTCAAACCGTTACTGCAAAGTAATATTTAAAAATTTTATTCATTACAATATTCTATTGAGAAAAATGCTTCCTATGAACAATTTTTGCAAAACTCGGACTAACCGTTCTGTAGACTAAATTAAATTTTGCGCTTTCTTTTGTAGGAGACAAATTGAATTTCGCACTTGACGAATAGCACACAGTATATTTTTTGCCTTAATTACTAAAGATAATTAGAATCTTCTGCTCTGGCTCACAAGTCGGTGATTTAACTAATTGTGCTTGTGATATTCTCGTAATTACGTTACTTTATGAATTTTAATATACTGGATTGTAAATATTATTGAGGATATCACAGTAAGGAGTAAGGTGCAGCACGTTCAGAGAAGGAATTGTTAAGAAATATATACTAGCACGAGAGGTTGGGAGGACACTCAATTTGGAAGAAGATTAATAAGAGGTTGGTTTGACTTATATGTATGGGGTTAGTGAAAAACAATTGACAGTAGGCGAAGTGAGAACGGTCTGCAGGTACTACAATGTTTGATGCTCAGTTCTCTCTGGTTAATTTCTCTTATTAAGCGATTAGGGTAAGGCATGCAATTTTTTTATCAAAAAATAAAAAAATTGTATTTTATAAATTTTTGTATTTATTTTTATTATTAAATTTAAATAAAATTGAGAAAAAAATATTCCTTTTATTTAATAATGTAAAAGACTATCCTGACACAATGTGTAACAGTCTAAATTTTAAACTAATTTTTGTGAATGTTAGCCTCACTAGGGAGAAAAAATTATTTTCATTTATTGCGATTACCTAAATATAGAATGTCTTAAACTTAGGTGGAAAGTGAGGTGAAAATAAGAATGAAGACAAATTTCTTAGCTTAAATACTATGTAGTATTAAGCACGAATTTGTCATAGTAAAACAAACAAAAATTACAAACTAAGACTCAATTTTGTAACAAGATATAGGTTAAGATAGATACAAATTATAGTAATCTATACATAACAACGTTTATGAGTAATGAGCAATCTATTATTAAAATATCTTAATCTTTTTGTTTGTCATATATTATCTATTTTGATTACATCATGTGGTTATCGGTTATTTCCAGATCCACGTTCTTGGAAGACAAATGTTAGATTCCGTCACAGTTTATTTTTGCATTTGAAAGAGTGTTGTACTGCTTGATTCTCTTGCGAGAATAAAATAATAATTAATTCGGTATTCTTTCAAGTGAAGAAAGGGTAGATTATAAGCGAAACTAGAAATAAATGAAAACTCTACTTTCACTAAAACTACTCTACGCAAAGAACCCCTGAATAATAACACAACGCAATTAAATAAACATTCCGTTTCACAATGCTGAATGACCGCGGACGTTCCCAGAGCGTTATTAATACACGATTGCATTTCTAGGAGAACCCGATTTCCTTCATGGTAAGGTTTTTTATAAATAACTAGTTAGAACGTACAACCCTAATAGAATTCATTATGTTACTTAGGGTTTTTATTTATGGAAGCTAAATAAATTTGACATAGTTTCTATTTTAATAGGTAACCAATATAAAAACAGGATTTACAAAAATAGATACATTTTTAAAGTTTCATGCTTTTCAAGCACATGGCATAGCAGACAGAGACCTATTGTTAACACAGTTCATAATATAAAGGAATATTATGACATAAATATGTCAAAAATTGACATAGAAACAACGTCCGACTGTAAGCCGAGGATTTAATTCACACACGAGGTAATGAATTAGTTTTATACGCCTTACCTTAATATAAAGTGCGACGTTGAGGTTCACTACTCGACACTTAATGTCTTAAAAATCGAGCGGAATGAGATCCAAGATACTTTGCTAAGCACTAAGATATTATCTTATAAATTTCTAACGATAATGATATAAAAAAATTAAATTCGTTCTTTTATTCTTTCACTGAGTACATGGACGAATGTTTTAGAAATTAATGAGGATGTAGATAGATGTGGATTTTATCCCAACTTACCTAAATGTCATATTTAGCTACCGCTAAGCATTTACAAATTTAAATTTAAAATTCAAGTTATATATTATGCGGTCGACATCATCATAACGGCCGTTGTAACGTTATTTGTAAAGGTACAGTGACAAAGGCAGTCTCAAAGGGTGAACCGGTGAATTTAATTAAGAAGAAAAACACCCATTGCAGAAGTATGCGGTTATTTAAGTTTTATGTTGGTATAAATAACGAAAGTAAACTGTATAATTTTATATTTAAATGAGCTTTTTCAGTTATTTTTGTTACCTTACTAAGAAAGCAAGTATTAAAATAAATAAATAAAAAAGTCAGTCGCAATTTGAGTGTAATAGGAGATTCATATAAAATAGTCGTTTTTCTTTGCTTAAAATACTGAAATCTTGTTTTTTTCTTAATAAAGTAATCATGAAACATCGTTACATATTTGTTTTCGACAAAAGAAACATCTCTAAAAACTTCATATTGAAATTTAGTTTATAAAATTATATACATATACCTCACGGGTCGATGATCATTTCTCAAATGCATAATGGCTTCGCGTTCCGAACCAGGTTAATGTTAAAACCATATTTTCTCTTGTCATGCCACTATAATAAATTTCATTTCAAAATGCAAACTAATAGGTCCAAGAATCACTTTCATGGGAATCTTTCACAATTTTATCTGCATTTTGCAGATTTTTCAGATTTATTCAATCTTTTCATTTCTTGATGTCGAATAAGATTTTTCTGAATTATAAATGTTATACTATTAAATATACATATTTTTAGGTTTACATCACATAATTATTATAAATAATTATTATACATAACTGTTGCCTGGCTCAATGGGAGATCTAAATATGAAGACGATAATTGTGAATTTGCACAAACTCGGGGAAAATATAATGTTTAAATTAATTTCATTTTTCCGTCAACGCATACAAAGAAAAGCGTTGGCTTCATCTCGTTGACAATATCTTTATAATTATATTAAAAGTGAGAAGCTATTTTTTTAAATTTTTAATTCTTATCTTTTGTATTAGGATCTATGGATATTTTGTTACTAAGCAGCCGTTTTTGAAATGTTGATAGAACAAAAGACTGGCTTTTTAGTGTTCATGTCTTATAAAAATATTACTACATAGCTTATAAACTTTCAAACAATAATCGTACTATGGAAAGCAATTGCATTTATAAAAAAAAACGTAAAAATTTACAATACGTATATGTTTCATTAATAAAAAATCACAAGTAAAATTTTAATGTGGGCTTTGTCGAAACTTAAGTGAAAGAGAAAAGAAGTTTTGGGTCAGTTCCCCTTAACTCGATACATATGGCTGTTAAAAAAGCAAGTATAAAGCAAAAATATATAATTATTCTTTTCGTTTACTCAAGGTAAGTAAATAATTTTTGTTCCATATCATCCTACTGATCATATCACACTGGAATCATATAAAGATTTTACTATACGTCTCCATAAAAATAAAAAGATTTAATCAAATCATGGAGGCTTTAACTTTTTCTGGAGCCCCATAGGGCACGAATAATAAGATTCCCTATAAACAAGTATTTGAATGAACGATTTCATTTACCGATAAAATCGACACTCGATAGCGAATGTGTAAACGCTTTACATGAAGAAATAAGCTAACTTGTCTTATGAAACTATATTTCGCGATAGCTACGGTAGTTATATCGTATTGGCAAAGTAATATGACAGAATCTGGTAGATATTGTAGTAGCAAGTGGTGTTTTATTAACTATATAATCAGTTTCATTAAATGGCAGCTCCATAAATTGGCACTTGTGTATAATTTATTGATATATTTATGTCTTCCAATATTTTCTTTCCATGTTGATTTTAGGGTGGCTAAAGGGAAATAAAAGAATAACTGTGCAGATGTGCCTCTGTTTATATACAAAAGTGATTTACGTAGTGTTTGTTTGAGAACATTTTAGAAAATACTATGGTAGGATTCATTTTACCCAGTTGTTAATAGTCAATTAAAACTATTACTATTGTTTTTTGTACTTCTATCACTTAAAATGTGGTTGATATAAAATGATGTTACTGAATATTAATAAAAAAATGGTATATAATAGATTCACCTTTCACTTACAGATTTAAATGCTACAAAAGTTCTGTAATTGAGATAGTTCTAAGGCAGCATAGGTGGTTGTGTGATTCCCTTTCGATGAAAATAATTATCTTTATTTCTATTCTCTGGTATCACTAACAGAAAAAATTGGCGGAAAACAAAGAACAGAGTGCCATAACACTAGGTTTTCTCTGCTTATTTGACTATCTTAACACGAAGTTCGAAACAAAGGTCTGTCCTGCTGTAAGCAGGAAAAAACGTTATATTAAAAGAATATCACTTAAAACAACCTTATATTATTCTTTAGTACAAATTTCCAAACAAATAAAATCATACATAGCACTATTCCGTAACCTGTGATAGATAATATACGACTCCACTCTACCATATATCCCAGGAGGGATGAACTTGTACGTTTCGAAATGAAAATATTTTATTCGCACCTGAAAAACTGTCACTGTCATGCCGATATTTTGTTTAACATATTTTTATTATAATATCAAATGTGATATATTTTGTTATTACTACTGACTGACTTTAGTTTAGGTGAGAAGAACTCTTCTTTTTCATTTACAATTCATCTGTGTGTGAAATTTAAAACTACGTTTTCATTATAGCTCTTAAGTAGCTTAGATAGATTGCGTGTGACTATCATAGAAATGGATTCGATCCCAACTCAAGCAAAATAATTATTTTTATTTCCTCTCTCTGTTGATCGTCGTTACACAATGACATTAATTCAGGTAGAAAATGGGTGATGGGGAATGTTAAGTCTAGGTTCCCTCTTCGCACCCTAATATTGTGGGTAGGTATGGTTGTTAAATCAAATTCACTATAATATTTTTTTACATACGAAAATACTGACTCTTGGACCAAGTGGTTTTTAACTTACAAACTTATTTGTTTTCTCAGCAATGATTATTTATTATTTATTATTTTACTTACATTTGAATTTTAAATCATAGTCTACAATACGAGGACCGTATTTACGCAGTGGCATAGCACCTGACTGTAAACACGACGGTTTGTAGGTTCTTTAATTTAATTTCAAATTACTTCGTCCTGGCAACCAGGCAAACGCAGCTTTAAATTTTGCCACCAAAAGACGGAATGTGGAGAAGAGTTCTAACACTAGATTTCCACGGTTCCTGCAATTCCCTCCACCTAAGCGCAGAATAAAGTGTGAAATTGTAAAAATAATAATAATATACTAATAGTTACTGGTTACGCCTTCGTATTTTAATAATTATTTTTTTCAAAATACAAAGTAACCAACAAAAAACATATCGCACACTACGTTCTTGTGATAATACAATGATTTTATTACTAACATTCTGTTGTCCAGTTTACTTTTAAATTTGAAATAATTTTGTCCTTATTGGTAGAACTTCACGCAGCCTTTTATCTTGACACGTTGAGGAAGTTTGAAGTAGTTTAATGTATTTCCTTTAATCTTCCATCATCCTTATTTAAATATAACGTGGGAGTCGAACCCACGACACATTATCATAAAAAGCATAAAAAGAAAATATCGTAAAATATTTAAACTAAAAAGTTCACCGAATTGTAGTATGGACATATAAAATTCAATGTTAAATTGCATGGTAAATACGAACAACCTCTAAATAAATCAACATTTTTCTGGTAGCCTTGTACAGATAGCATTTTATGATAATTCTGAAGCGAACAGAAATTGATTACGAATTCAATTTCATTTATTTTTTGTATTTTTTAGTATGACTCTACATTTTTTTCTACGCTATCTTAAGAATTAATGAAAAAAAAACATATAGAGTATAGTACCTAATAACTATCTAACCAATCGAGAAGTATCAAACACATTCACATTTATGGAAAATGCTGTGAGTGAAGCAAATTACACACCTGTTTTGCGAAATTATTAAAGTACTAAATGCAAATATTGACTATGAACTATTAACTATACCTTTCGAGATGCTTTACAAAGATTGCATGATATTTTCTTTATTGCTGTAGCATATACTATAAGAGAGAATCTAGTAACAAGTCTCAATAAAAACCATAAATTTTTAAAAAACATCATGAATATATAAAAAAGTAGACAAAAATAAATTATTAATAGAGCCTCACTATGGAACAATATTAAGCCTGCATTACTTTCATGTACGACACATTCAGTGCTATCTAGGTCTTATACATTATAGAACCATTTGTCTTACCTAACGTGACCTCCTTAAAGAGAAGGCTGAGAGAAAAGCCCTTTTAACTTTATCTTTTATATAGCTTAGGACTAGTCAGAATATTTTATTGCTTGTAAGTACATTCAATATTCTAGATGTATTTCTGATTGAATTGCGAATTCCATTGAATTTTTCTAGTTGACTACATTTGTAATTGTTATATATTTACTGCTACTCGTAATATATTAAAGAGAAATAAAATATTTAGAAGAGAAAAACATGTTCACTTATAATTTACAGATTACGAATCGATTGCGTCTATACAATTAGATCCATCAAAAACCTGTAAGGATCATTTCAGGCCCCTTAAATTATATCTATAGGTGTTTTTAAATAATGTGTGTAAATACATATATTTTGTTAAAATATTACCTATTTTAGGTGTCCTTTGTGATACAGTGAGATATTTTCTGACTATTCACTTAAATCAATTTTGAAGAAAGAAATGAAGTGAATAAAGAAGTTACTCTCATATTTTTTAACAATTCTGCTAAGACATAGGGTATTTTGCGGAAAATGAAGAAGTTATTCCTGATTTCAGCTAGCAGATATGAGGGAAAAAAGATTAAGCTGAAAAGATATCTATTATAGAACACTTAATACTCTATATATTACGATAAAGCTTTCTCAAACTTTATCCAAACAAAGTATTTTCGACTGAAAGCTTAGAATAATTAAAAGTTTCAGATATGTACATCGTTATTCCATTAAGAGACGGAGCTAAATATTAATTATTACAATCTTTTGCTCATTTACATAACCTCTGGAATTTTTTAGAAAATTGTTTTAGACCAATTCAGAACAAATATTTCTTACAAACAAATTATATTAAAATAAAATTTAAATTTAAAGAAAAAAAATGTAGTAGAATAAACAGCCTTTGAAATTATTATTCTTTTACACATATATTAAAAATGAAACTCATAACAATCCAGTTAAAATTAAAGTTTACCGTTGCACCTCAGATTTCATATTTTATGTTTCTTAAAGTTATCTTCAGTATTATTACGTTAATACTGTTTTAAAAGAAATAAGTTAACAGATATTGCCCAAACACTGTCTTTGTAATGGATCGCATTTTAGCACTTTAGCAAGCACTCAATAGTATGTGCTTTACAGCTATCGATGAAAGTGCACTTTACTCATATTATGTGTAAAAGATTAATAAAACTTAGAATAAGATAAGATACGACGTTTTAGAAAAATTCATAAAAGCCATATAACCATATATCATATTTGTGTATCAATCCGATATGATAGTTATAGACATGTGTATATATTCTGGAGAAACCTATAAAGCAATGTAAAATTTTATAAAAAAAATGCATCTCATATTTTAAATAAAACAATTAAACTTGATTAATCCTGTATATTGACATCTTTATTTACAAACACTTTGCATTAGTCCGTAATTACGCGTAAACTGAGGTGGTATTCATCATTCATCATCAGTCTTTAGTGTCTGCAGAATGAGCGGACTGTCTGCCCTCTAATGCGGTGGGCTTAAAGTTTATTTAAGTGTAATCCAGGTGATAGAAACCTTCCCATCGTCTTCTCAATTGAAACTGGGATATTTTTACGTTTTAATTGCCTCGTAAATCTAAAATTGATTGAGTGATTTTAAAGCTATAACTTGAAATTCTTTATGAGGTTACAAAGAAATAATAATCTTAAGTTGCTATGGCCATGGAAAAATTTGATTTTTATATTTAATACCAGTCAGTTGTCAATACACACATAAAATTATGAAAGACAACGTGTATACAATTTTTAAATTATTATCTATTTATTTTTCTTTCATATTTATACATTTTATTTCAAATATACATATAAAAAAGGTAAAACTACCATTTCGTTCCTTTATAGAGTAAAATACACATAAAATTGCATCAACCGTAGAGTGGAAAATTCTGTAATGTCGCTGTTACGTTATTGATTTATAGTTTTA
This sequence comes from Dione vanillae, assembly GCA_037178615.1. Taxonomy (NCBI): domain Eukaryota; kingdom Metazoa; phylum Arthropoda; class Insecta; order Lepidoptera; family Nymphalidae; genus Dione; species Dione vanillae. The sequence goes on from JAZFAU010000141.1 coordinate 559,531, forward strand.
TGAATTTTGAATGATGGTGCCATTGTAGTGTTACATACAATAGTGTATTTTTATGACAAGCTTCATAAAATAATTTATTAAGAGTTCACATTTTATATATTAATGTTATGTTTGAAGCACTTTTAAGTAAATATATTAAAAAGCGACATGTTCTTATTTATTTACAAATAATTATTCCACACTAAGGAAAGAAATATTAAAAAAACATAAAAGTTTGAACCTATGGCTCAAGAAATCGTCGAAGCAAGGTGGCGAACATACACATCTAAATAAATAAAGCAGCGTCAACACCTATGTACGCATATATATATTTTCAGCATTTCTCTAGGGAGATTTTCATAAATATAAACGTCTTAAAAATGCTTGTAAATAATTTGGCAACAGCTAGATTATATTTATATTCCATTATTATAGATTATATTATCAGAAAACGTATCAAAATGATTTTCTTTTTATATCCTCGGTCAGTTTGCAGTTCCCTACAGTTTTCACGTGCAATATTTTTCATTTATCTGGCCGTAATGATTTAATACTTTATATAAAATTCACATACTTGACTTTTTTCTACGTAAGTTCCGAACGTAGCCAATATTTTGGTACATAGCCTTGTAATAAATCTTCTGATGCTATAAAAATTGTTTCACTTGTTGTAAACCGACAAACGACAAAATATTATTGCTTATGCTTAAGTAACTATGTGTATTACAATAACTATACACATTTCAAAAAAATTATAAATATTTTGAAATCATTAATATTCAAATTGTAGTTTAGTTTACTAAGTTACTTAAGGACCTAAGTCCCCTAGATGAGGCAGAGGACCCCCACAGTGCGTCGCCGTCTTGAGCAAGTTTAGTTTTTGAAATGTTTTAATTTTAGAGTGCGGTTGTAAACAGTAATTTCAACAAAATGTAAATATAGTTTTTACATATTCACAATTAACCTACATATTGAGTCTTAAATGACTCACTCATGTTAAAATGGATTTTTGTCTATTTTTGCCCAAATTGGAGATAAAAGTAAATAACACAAATACCAAAACCGCGCCTCCTTCTCAAAGCGAAATGACGAACTAAAATGATTAATTTGTCAAAGTCCACTCTGACAAATAAATTATATCTATATAGTATCACGTTGTATCATAATTAAGTTAAAATATAAAATTAGAAAAAGGTTTGTCTTTTCAAATGCTTTATTTACATAATAAAGTTAGAAAAAAACAATAATCCATACAATTACTTTAGAATAATCCAGTCAAGACACCAACACATTCATTAACATTATACATACATTATTATTAACACCTACAAATCACGTACATGAAAAACAGTTTTGGGCTATTTCGTTTCATGGACTTGCATAACTTTAAACAATTTTGGACAAAAATTATTAATATATTTCATATAATAAATTGTGCTTAGATTAATAATACTAATAATTAATTAATAGTGAAATCGCAGACTTGTGTAAAAATTGATTAACATGGACATCTTTGCTCCTTAACAAGTATGAACGGTAAAATAAATCATTTGTGACGTCTCAATAATTTAAATGAACAGATAATGAACAAATTGAAATACCATACCCTATTATAAAGTGACTGTATGCCACATATATTCCATATAGTGTTAAGACCTTCCGTTGCCAGCTTTTCATCGAATGTTCAAGACAATACTGGTATTGTTATTTATACGTAAAGAACTTATTGAAACAGCTCACAAATTTAAAAATAGAGACACATGACAAATAAGTGCATTTTAAGAGTATAATTATATTTTTATATAGCATTTTGGTTTTCCAAAATATATAAAAACATATTAGATTATTTAAATAATATTAAAAACAGGTAAATAATATTGAAAATTTCATTTTTTAAATAAAACAAATAGCATTACAATTGCTTTGAAGTAAGAATGATCTCGAAGAGTTGGTTTAATACATATATAAATATGTGAAGCAAACTCTCCCATCAATTTGTATTTTATATACAGCTTATAAAAATATTTTAACATCAGACACTTGTATAACATCAAAAATACGCTTAATACTACCAATCAATGGTATAAAATTACTTTATGACTAGAAAGAACTATGTTAGGACAAGTCTTCGTGAGGGATTACAACAGATTTGTGAAACAGGCACATTCAATATCAAATAATCCATTATCATACAAAATATTTTGTATTCGATAGAATGGAACACTTATTCCTAACTTTGTAACAACATCAACTTTATAAATTACCGCACTAAAGTTTACATGTACTTAATGTCATTCACAATTTTTATAAGATTATATTAGGAGAGCATCACGTCTTTTTAACATTTTTGAATCATCGCATAAAAAATTTTAAAATATTTTTGGGTTCATTGCAATCCCAAAATAATTATGTTAACATCGTAAATAATTGGCGCTTACTCTCCAAAATATTAGCTTATCACACAATTATCGTTTTCTTTTAAAAAGTGACGTTATATATTATGAATGCCATTAGTATATTTAAAATATATAAGAAAAAAACATTAATCAATACTTCTTGATGTATCAACAATACATTTTAATTTCAAAAGGACCTGTCCTCAAGTTTCATAAGATTTGAAAGTTATTTTCAATAGTAGCCTAGCGTGAAAAATATTTTGTTCATGGTATCATCCATGCCTAACTAAACTAAGCTAGCTTTTACTAGATTATGGAGAAAAGCGCGAATTTTCCTCGAGTACTCCATCACCGGACTTCGGCCGCGCTTAGAGGAGGTACTCTCATTGATCAGGTCTATCAAAGGAAGTGTTTGGAGTGCTTTCCACTTTTTTCAAAACAATTTTAAAAGCAAAAGTGTGTTTCGGAGACACAGAAGCAGGACGAGGGGTATCTGGGGACCTTGGAGGTGGGTCTGGAGGCATTTCTGAACGAGTTCGAGTTCGTCTTGATGGATTGCCTACAGCAGGTGCTGAAGACGGTTCTTTCGGCCGTTGTGGGGAAATACGACTTGGAGATAAATGTCCAGGAGAGGGTTCTGGAGTTACAGTCGGTATCATTAATGGTGGAAGATTAGCACAAGGCGAGCCACGAGAGCCTCGGCGCTCTTTCAAAGTCATTGGTGGTGGAGACGTTTCAGGTTGATCGTCTTCAGCAGCTGCCACAACTACAACCGGTTCAGGTCTTTGTATTATAACTTTAGGTTCAGTGTTATCTGATGTAATTGATCTTCTGAAATAATTAAGACCATTTTCTATTTCCGCTAGTGCTCGGCGAACGAAAGGAAAGCTTTCTGATATCTCGGAAGTCGATTTTCTTACTGGAAATTCAGTTTCACTATCACGTTTTCTAGGTCTACAGCGTTCAAATGTTGGGTCTCCAGACGCTGCCACCGTCTCGGAAACCTGCCTCGTTAGAGCTGCATGTTTAATGGAGTCTGATTTCGATCGAGGTTCTCGTGTTTTCGGTGTTGGTGAGCGTCGGTCGCCGAATTTCTTACTGGCAGCTCGTTTAATGGAAGAGAAAAGGCCAAGTTTTTCAGGAGGCTTTTCCGATACGGATGCGGTAGGTGCAGTGGAAGGTCCGGGGACAGGATCAGGCGCGGGACGGGGGATGTTCCCCTCGCGTTAGTTGTGCCGAGAGTCTGAAGATGGACCATCGCTCGATCCGGTCGAGGAGAGGGTGGTGTTGGAGCCATAGGGGTCAAGTGAGGATTGGACAGACATGGAACGACCAGCGCGCCGGATTCGCGCTGGAGAGAGCTTGCCAGGATCTACGCTGGCCGGGTCTGCCTGCAACAATAGTGTTTTCAGCACTCCACTATATACGTAATATTCTTAAAATAAAATAAACTTAAAGTAATGATATTATAACATTAATATTTGGGCATCAAATAAAATTTTAATTATTTACGGTATAAATAATATATCACATTTAAATTATTATTTAAAATGAGTCTCGGTAGCTACTTATAAAACAAAACAAGCAGTTAAGCGGTACGAACCTGATAAGCTAGTGCGTTCATAATAATAGAATATGGCACCAGTCCTAGAGGATGAACCTCTCTCATCAATACGTTGGCAGGAATTTTGTGAAACTGAATATATTCCAAGAAGTTACCGATTATATCCTTAAGTGATATATTTTGATTGGTATCGCAACATTTCTTGCTCCACATCAACGCGGCCTGTCGAACATTCAAAATTATAAATTTTAATTAATTATTTGCATTCTTAATGATAAACATTTATACAGCTTTTAAAAAGTTATTATATAATATTTTTATATGAATGGTGATAGAAACAATGAGCCATGAGTGAGTCATCAGTCCAGTGAGCATTAAGTTTAAAAAAAGGCGGAAAGCAGGGACGGACCTTGCTTTCGGCTTTTTTTCAAGGCATTACGTGTTGAGTGTCGGAACTCAACGACGCGCTTTGCTTAGTTGCCAAAGTAAAGAAAATGTAAATAGAAAAATCAATCTTCCCCGAGTAGGAATAGATTCCATAAACCGTCGCGTTTAAAGTTTGTTGCAAGTAGACGCTACGCCTCTGCGCCATGACGGCCTTTAAGTTTGGTAATCAATGTATGTAATAGTATGTACAATTTTCTTCAGCTTAATATAATTCATTCCTCGATTTAGCCTTCCAACTAATTTTACTCCACTTTGCCTGAGCTTCAAAATTCTCGCTGGACGATCTATTGACTTTTATGTCACATCCAAGCATCGTTTCCTTAGGTAATCATATTCCAGGGAAATACATATTAAAACATTTTTAGGTAGCCATAACAACTCACGTGAAGCTTATCTGCTACTTGTCTGGTTTACATTTCATGTGGCATAAAAGATATGGTTAAAATTATCCACGACTGGTGTACAAAAGCATTAGCTGACTTCACGCTATTTGTAATTGCTCAGGTAGCGTGGTTGATGTCTCCAGATTCATGCGTACCGCATTCAAGGTATCTAAAATTTCTGACTAAGCATCGACGTTGATAGTGTTCGAGTGTAAGTTCCCATAAGCCATGTCCTCGGCCTTCGGCACATCTAGTGTACAGCCAAAGTTCTCAAACGCACTCTTTCAGGCGTTTAGATTACGCTCCAGCATGAGTAGGTTCTCGTCAATGAGTACTATGGCATCGGTATACGTCATCAACCATGGAGGCTAGTCTTAAAAACCATATTCAATAAGAACGGTGTAAGAACTGAGCCCTGATGAATCCAAGTTGTAATTAGGAAGAGCTTGGTGTCACCAACAGTGATCCTGATGTGACACACAATCAAAGATCCATAGTGCCCGATCCTGGTTGAAACCCATTTTTAGATTCCGAGGCATTACACCATTGGCGTACTGAAAACGATCATGCACTCAAAACTTAAATACGCAAAGAACTTCATGGTAAGATTCCCAGTCCTAATGTCGCCAAAGCAACCACAAACTTAAACACTGGTAAATATATATCCTTATGAAGCTGTGACATCACTGAAATGGCATCATTCCAATGTCCAAGATACGGTTAAACGGGTTGGTAAGTATAAGTACAAAAAGAGTGTCAATGAATTCCCACTTCTTGACATGGTCAGGTCAGGTCTTGTCAGGACTTTCTGCTTTTCTGTTAAGATACAAGTTTGAAGACATTTACGAGTTTCATCGAAGCTCCATCTCTCTTTTACAGAGGCTTGACTATAAAGCAACATACCCCGAGAATCTCTGATGTAGATATATCTTGTGGCATCCTGCTCCGATTTATCTCAAGCACGTGACAGTTTCTAAATGAGCTTCTGCTACTCCACAGCTTCAAGTTTATCGTATGATCACAAAATGTTACTATGGATTCGGTCACAGTTATTTTGGTGGTACGTTTTACTGTTATATACTCCTGTCTGTCTTCAAACTATTTGGATTGCTGCTATTTTACAAGTGCAGCCTTCATTTCCCAAATATCGATTAGAATAATAACTATTTTTATTTACAGCCTTGGCTTATTTAATAATAAATAACGTAGATAATAATAAGAGTAATAAATAACAAAACACTGTCTATAGTCTGTCCACTGTTATAAGAGGAAACGAAAATTTTTAACACTATTTGAACCCAAAAATCTGTCAATTTAGACTACTATTTATCTATAGTTTATAAAAATAACTTTTATGAAAAAAGAGCTGCAACAAGGAAATAAGTTTTCAACTTCTCAAAATTTGTTTCTTCTTACCTGGAACTTAGTAAACTCATCAGCGCGAAGCTCATCTCGAGCTAAAATGAGTCTTACTACATGTTGAGGCAACAAAGTAAATGAGCCCAAATTCAAAACTTCATTTCCATGCTCGTCTACAAACTCTAGAACCTGAAAAGTTGGAAAAGTTCTTATGACTCACATAAATTATTTATTATTTAAACAATGAACCTCTGTAGGACACTGACATATTTACTAATTGTAAAGAAGATGGTTCGATCCCTTTTCATAGAAATTAATTATTATAATTTCCTTAATCTAATAAGCAAAAAAAGCTGGGATTAACATTAGATTTCTTTTGCTTTTTTTATGTCTTCACGCTTTATCCCACACATGGTAGGGTAGGCAAAGGGAACTGCACGAACCATAGGAACCTGTTAAGACACTCCGTTACTTAGTTAGATTTAAGTGAACGAAAAATGCATTTATCAAAGCACGTGTAGTCGTAACCAAAAAAGAAATAATATATTAAAAATTAGTTATAAAACAGTTGTATATTTAGGTATGTATATTTTTATATATATTTAATTTCAGTCACATGAATATAAAACAATTCACAATTTTCATACAAATTGAAAATTTGCATGAACAACGTACGAACACTTTATGCCGAGTTTATTATAATTAGATTTCAATATACTTCACACGCGTGTTGAATTAATGTCAGTCAGCTGTGAACATAATTTAATAATTTAGTCTAATATAACGACGTTATGTTAACGGAAGAATTTTTAAATTTAATATTGTACTCAAATTATTTTGTTAAGGTAAATATTAATGTTTGTTGTATATATTAGAGATGACTTAGGCCATGACTTAGGCCATTAGGAGATGACTTAGCAACATTAGGCAAAAAGTTAGTGTTAAGACACAACATTTTCAATTTGTTGTATATTTTATTTTTATTTTTTTTTTATTTTTTTTTAGCTTCACGCTTTATCCCGCACATGGCAGGGTAGACAGAGGAAACTGCAGGAACCATACGAACCTAGTGTTAAGACACTCCGTTGCTCTATAATACACAATTACTATATTTTAGTAATTGTGTATTAATTGGTGGAATGTAATCTCATACTTAGTATTGCTAAAGCTTTAAACTATAAAACAACAAAGCTATTGAAAATGATTTTTTGCTGCACGTGAACAGCCAGACAATATCTCAATTTATATTTTCAAGCCACTTCAAGATTAAGCTCATTGGTAGACCTATTAGGTGGTAAAAGCGCTGTGTGACATTTCAGATTTAAATATTTCTAATTTTATGCTTAAAAATAACTATTATACAAAATCCATTGTAATATTTTTTTTTCTATAATGTTATTATACAAATGAAGAGTTTGAGACCTATGTATTAGATTGAGCTTTTATTAAGTTATCTATGTATATTTTAAACAAAAATTCATCCAAAAAATCAACAAAACATGAAGAAGCACGTTAATTGACAATAATGAAATTGAAATAAACCTAAAATATTATTTAATATTAAAAATAACATTGTGAAAATGATTGACAAAAAAAAAGAAATAACTATTTAAAATGTAGCCAATGGTTCTATAATGGAATTTTTATTGAGATTTAAGACTTAATGAAAATTCTTTAACTATGGTTAATTAAAAAAAAGGGTTCTTATTTTTTAAACCTTAACCTTTTCAAAATAAAAGATGGCAAAGCCGGCCCTAAGAGGCTGTCAGTAATAAAGTATCATAAATATTATTGATAAAGACAGATATAATAATTCTAAATAAATAAACACACTTTCAAATAAATTCCCACTGTACATTATTAGACAACTTGCAAAATTAGCTTCACCACTCTCACTTAAGTTTTTCTGGATATTTCTATATTTATATGACAATTTGCATATTACGTTTGATTTTCAAATTCCATTACACACTCCTAATATTTTTTTATATTTATTTAGTGCGTTGTAATTGAAATAATCCCAATATTTCGTAAGAGTATAACTTTAAAATTATACTATATTTTATAATTAAAATTTTAAAACAAAAAATCAAAAAAATTATTTCTTACAAAAATTTATACTACCTTTTGCACTAAAGACTTAGTACATTTATACTGTATATATCTCTCAGCGGACGCCAGAAGAGCGCAAACAGTATCAACAGTGATACAGCATTGTACAAAACCAGCGCAAGCGCGTCGTAGTTCATCTAAGCCGTAGTAGTCGGCTGCGTTCATTACACCTGGAAAATATAATATTATTTTCTTATGTAATCGAGGATCATTTTGGCATAGAGGCACAGCTTTTCCCTTTAAATGCAACGGTTTGTGGGTACCGTTCCACTCCGAGAGAATAAATGTATCCATCTCTTTTGCAAAAACACAGCGGTGAGTTCTGCCACTCAATAAACGTTGCTTAGAAAGGTAGAAAGCAGAGAATGGAGTGTCCTAACGTAGCCTAAAGCTAACAAAATATAATATATTAAAATATGAAAATAAAGTTCATTTACTTAGTCGAACCTGCTTCTATAGTTTACAACTATGGTCTAATAAAGGTCTTAGAATTGTAACAGTCTCTTGTAATTATATCTATGTAATAAATTTACAAAACAAGTTTTACTTATGTTAAACTTTAAATAAATCTACTTCTGGTTATATAGATTTATCTTAAGCGAATAGATAAAAATAATATTATAAATAAAAGTAGCTAGAGAAAATTTAGTGGTAAGACGCTCCACAGCCCGCTTTCTGCCTATCAAAACATTATATGTTGAGTGGCATTTATATTTTTAAAATAAAAAAAAATTATAGTAAGTGCAATTAGATACGTAGAACATGTTTCAAATAATCTAAGCTTAAAGAAGAGATACAAGATAATCTTTATATATAAAGTCTTGCACAGTCAAAGCAAAAAATGAATCCACCATAACTAATTTTAGAGGCAAGTAAATTAAGTTGCGGCGATGTAATTACTTCAGAAAGGATGCCGGTATAAAGGAATGATAAAGTTAGTTAGGTACGAGACTGCATAAGTGCATTATTGCATAACTTACATATATGCCAAGGCACCTTCAATTTAGCTTGTTATGACATTTTATTATATTATGTGGAAATTGTAAAACACAAAGGACCGTCATGGCGCAGAGGCGCAACGTCTGCCTGTAACGCAACGGTTTTTGGGTTCGATTTCCAGTCGGGGAAGGTGGACTTTTCTATTTCTATTTTCTTCGCTCTGGCAAACTAGGCAAAGCGCGGCGTTGAGTTCCGCCACTCAACACGCAATGCCTCGAAAAAGGCGGAAAGCGGGGACGGAGAAAGCAGGGACTAAGCAACAGAGTGTTTTAACACTAGGTTCCCACGGTTCCTACTGCTCCCTCTGCCTAACCTGCCATGTACGGAATAAAGCGTGAAGCTAAAAAAAGTCATATTATTACGGCAAAGTAAATAAACTTTTTTTGGATTGAGGGTTAAATTTCCATTTGTGGGAATGACGACAGTACGGTTAAAAAAAGTAATGTTCTGAATTTGGCAGAAATCAATACACTATCTGTATTTATGATTTGGTATATTTATTAGTGTAGAAGTGATCAATGGCACTACTGTACTAATACAAACTGTGTATGTGGATCTAAAAAATTATATTGACATTACTAATATACATTACAGTGATTTAATAAAAATAAAAAAGCACTTTGTTCTGCTAACGTAAACAAAGTACGATAGCTATGTATGTAAATGTATTGAAAGCATGTGTTCACGTTGCTTACTATAAATATAAAATATATTAACAGCACTTAATAAAAGCTGATATAAAAGGTATTTTTATTAATTTTATAGTGCTCAATTAAAGAATTGAAACAGTGCCTCTTAGAAGCTTTTTAAACACCCTGACTACCAACACATGCTTTTTTATCACGCTGCGTGAAATTTTATGTGTTTTACAAGTGATATGTTGATTTTTATTGTTTACTTTTTCTTTATTTTTACTTAGATTTTTTTACAAGACTATAGTTTGAAATGAATAGTTGCAATATTTAATTACTATTTGTATTGAAATGTACTACATATATTTTCATGAACATAAATCAGTGGAACACGATATAAAAGTGAACTCTAGGAAATTAACTCTAGAAACTTTGTTTCATTCCATTATAAGTTTGAATCCATTGACGAGAAACTTTTCTGAGTTTACAACTAAGTAAAAGTCCTTTGAATTTTGCTAGCTAGCAGCAAACTAGCTCTTTGTGTACTCGAAAAAATCATGTTATATTTCAATTTAAAGTTATATATACGTATACATACATACATATATACATTGAAACGTATAACAATTCTTTCACATACATATATATACGTTATTTCCGATTCTGCATCAAAGTACATATGTAATATAAAAGGTATTTTTATTAATTTTATATTATAGTTCTTTACTTTAGAAACAGCATAATTAATAGAAAACATAGAAATAAATAATAAATAAAAAAATAACAAGTAGTAAGAAAAAGAACTGTGTATGTGACAACTTTATATAATAATATAAAATATTATCAAAAATGCGAAGATACTTAATAAAATTTTATCTATTCTATTATACTTTCAATATTCGATGAAAGTCGAGAATCTAATTAACGAAGTTAATAAAAATATATCCTTATCTGATAGAATATTATGAACCGGCGAAATTGTAATAAAATATTATCTTTTTGTGATAAAATGAATTTGCTATAGACGTAAATATGCGGCTAGTCGAAATCCTTTATAATGTAATTAAAGCAGATTTATCTTATCAATATTGTTTTGAGCGTTGCTTATATTTCAATATATTTTTTAATAATAAATTATTTCTTTTAGCGGTGACGGAGAAAACAGGGACTAAGCAACTGAGTGTCCTAAGACTAGGTTCATATGGTTCCTGCAGCTTCCTCTGCCTACCCTATGCGGGATAAAGCGTAAAGCTAAAAAAATATATTTCCTTAAGCATAAGCACTACCGTTACTTATGTATTATAATTTCTATGTATAGCTTCTCAAAAAAAAATTACCGATAATGGAATTAGATTAAAAAAATTCATTGTTTTCATACAAGGATTTCGTGCATAAATTCTAGATCTTCTTTATAACTATGCTAAAATACAGAACATACCGGTATAATGCGTAATTTGATCAAAACCCCTGTAATAAAATATTCTTCCCCAAACATGTTCGAACATGTAACTATTATAAACCTTAACATGTCTAATCATGTTATTAAGATTATACTTTAATAATAATTTACATTTTTTTACTCTTTGAAGTTACCTTATGATGCATTTAAGATAAATATAGCATCATACTATATTCATAGTCATCTTAAGTCTCTTAGATCTTAGTATAATCCAGCATCTCAACATCAAACAAATTCGTCCTTAATCGATCATCTTGTTTAGTTCAAGCATTTCCAATCTGCCGGAGTGCTAACGAAGTTATATAAACCAATCCGTCGTAAGTTAAATGAATTTCGTCTCTCATGTACGTTAGGTATCGGGTTTATAGGTATTTGGTCTACCTAGAATGTGTATTTACAGTATGAGATTATGAAGGAAGGATTGTTGATTCAATTATTTTGGGATATTTACAGCTGACTTTAGGTACGTACGAAATAAACTAAAATAATTCCAATATCTATATGCTTTTTCTATTTTAATTCTACATTTTTTTCAGCTTCAATTTTTTTGTAGTAATGAGAAAATAGAGTAGCCCTAGTGTTAAGATATTCTGATTTTCATTCTCCATTCGATTGCATTAGTAACTTAATTTACACAGTATGTTTTTCTTTAATTTACTATTTGTGTTAGTTTTTTTTGTTTTAAGACTTTTTTTTTAAATACAATAACATAATTTTTATAATGAATTTAACGTAAGGCCACATTGAGGCTTTAGCTTACAAATAATACTTATGGAAATAGTTTTTTTTCAGCATCTTACTGTATCTTGAATTTAACAAGATAAAGATAATAAATTGTTGTTTTGAATACCTTTACAACTTTTTTTTAATATAGTTTTTCACTCTTCTCCAAGATAAAATAATACAACTGTAATATATTTGTGACTTTAGTATTGGAAGAGAAAATTTCACCCCTCAACTTGTAAAGTCTTGAAACCCTATATTCCTATATACGGTATATACGGTGAAGCTTAATTTAAACCTTACATAAACAGGCACGAGAACTATGAATATAACAAAAACAACAACTATAATCGGAAAGTTATAATGAATTCGATTTAACAGCGTTTACACCTTCATCAAAGCCAACATAACATTCAACGGCGGCGCTTCAGTAAGATTAATTTCGAACTTTGATTGACTATTTCTTGAGTTTAACGCTTGAAATATCTTTATAAGAAAACATTATATTGGCAATGCCATTTCGTTTGTGCTATAAAGGTTTTATACCTGTCGCACCCTCTCTTGTCATTAAATAGAAAATTGAATTTTGGTCCCTTTTTTATCTTGTAAAATTACCAATAATGGAATTGGATTAAAAACGCTTAGTGTTAAAAATATAAAACAATATTTTAATATTACGGCCATATTGATGATTTTTCGTCCACACTAAGGATTGAGAAATAATTTATGGAAAAAATTGGGAAAATTTGAACGTAACGAGAATTGAAACAGTGCCTCTTGCTTTCCAAACACCCTGACTACCAACACATGCTTTTTTATCACGCTGCGTGAAAAATTTTATGTGTTATACAAGTGGTATGTTGATTTTTTATTGTTTTCTTTTTCTTTATTTTTACTTCGATTTTTTTAAAACACTATAGTTCGAAATGAATAATTGCAATATTTAATTACTATTTGTATTGAAATGTACTACATATATTTTCATGAACATAAATCAGTGGAACACAATATAAAAGTGAACTCTAGGAAATTAACTCTAGAAACTTTGTTTCATTCCATTATAAGTTTGAATCCATTGACGAGAAACTTTTCTGAGTTCGCAACTAAGTAAAAGTCCTTTGAATTTTGCTAGCTAGCAGCAAACTAGCTCTTTGTGTACTCGAAAAAATCATGTTATATTTCAATTTTAATTTATATATACGTATACATACATACATATACGTATATACATTGAAATATATGACAATTTTTTCACATACATATATATACGTTATTTCTGATTCTTCATCAAAGTATATAATATAAATCACAATTCCTAAACACTTGTTTGAAGTTCATAAACCAACAACTCGTAGCTACCATTAAAATTTCCGTTTCTCGTAAACACTCCATTGTAATATTCCAATGATTGATATTACGTGTATTTGGTTTGCTTCTGCAAATTGATTCCACGATTGCGTTCTATTGAATTTTTTTGTATATTTATAAGAATATCTAATAAATTACTCACCGAGCAATGTTCTTGGTTGCAGAGTCACACACCCAGTATGAATGTATTCGATAAGCTGACGGAATACATCAGGCTCAAACTCTTCAATGATGAGCGTCTGATGTTGCTGGGAGGAGGGCTGATATAACAAATAAATAATATAAATAAGAAAATCATTGAAGATGTATGGAAAATTTTAAAGTAAATATCAAAATTGATAATTATATACAAAAAATATCCAAATACATTATATTTTACATAACAACTGAAAAATACATAGGTATATCAATCAGCGTACATTGTTATCAAATTCACAATCAAATTCACAAATCAAGAACTGTACATATGTAAAAATTATAATACAGTTAATAAGCTGAAAATGAAAATTTATAAGGTTACTTCATAAAACAAGAGAAAACAATAAATATGAAAATTTGAAATTGTTTCAACTGCAAATTGAAATATTTATAAAGCGTGTTATACATTTCATTAGCATGACGTATTGTGTGCTGGAACCATAAATTAAGCACCAAAATTTAATTGCATGCCACAAGTGCTAAGTATGAAAACATTTTTAATCATAATTTTATATTAAACTATTGAAAGAAAAATAATAAAAATATTTAAATCAACAATATAACCTGTTATGTCTTATACGAGGTTATAGGTTACAACGAAAATAATAATAAACATGCAGCTTCAAAGTAATATATTAAAATATATAAAAATTTTAAATAGATTTTTTAGATCATTATCACGTACTAAGCTAATGTATAAAATTTTACAAATTATTTAACAGATGTTAAAACTTCTCCTACGACACCGTCAATTTTGATTTACCTCTTGAATTGGGGCCAATTGCTGCGCGAAAGTTGATCTCTGCATTGCACATGATAAAAATACATTTTGTTAAAAATTTAAATCTCCAAGAATGAGCTACAAGATACCTCGAGATCCAGAAATCAAAGGCAAATAAATTGAAATAAATTAAATCAGCACAGAAGTGTCTACTCGAGACCTACCTATTACAATATGGATTGCATTGAATTTCAATGAATAAATAGATTTCATGATCTATAAATAAATTATATTTATTTTCTTCAAACATGTTATACCCTATATTCTGTCGTATCATATTTTATTGCTGGGCAAGGAGACACCATCCTTCTCAAGTTCATGTGCTCGTATAAATCATTGACGCGTAATTTATAATATATCGGGTGTATAACCAATTTTGTAGGCGAATGCTTTTGATATAAATTGGAACATAATATTAGTTTAAGCTTACATGAAGATGAATGTTTGATTTATAAGATCGTTATTCTCCTTACCTGTTGGGCGGCGTTTTGAAGATTTAGCAGAGGTTCAGATGATCTCTTCAAAAACAATCTTAACTTATTCTCCCGTGGAGCCGGTTCCTTCTTTCTCTGAGGACTTGGTGCTTGATAGAGCATTTTTTGAAATACTCTGAAAGATCTCCACTTATAATGAGACGATCAAAGGCCAAATAAAGGTCAAACTTTAAGATGCTTAAAAATATACTGTCACGTAAAATTTACTCTAAAGATTTTGGTAAGGATTTAAATTACAAGAGACAGGAACTTTTAATCCTAATTATAGCTTAGCTAAGCTAAAAATACATTTTTTTATGTCTTCACGGTTTATCCTGCACATGGCATGGTAGGCAGAGGAAACTCCAAGAACCATAGGAACCTAATATTAAGACACTCCGTTGCTTAGTCCTTGCTTTCGCCCCGTCCTTGCTTTCCGCCTCTTTTGAGGCATTACGTGTTGAGTGGCGGAACTAAACGCCGCGCTTTGCCTAGTTTCCAAAGCGAAGAAAATGAAAATAGAAAAATTCATCTTCCCCGAGTGGGAGTCGAACCCACAAACCGTCGTGGTACAGGTTTACAGGTAGATGCTACGCCTCTGCGCCACGACGGCCTTCTCAAGACAAATTTGATGCGTAAATTTTTATCTTAATATAATAATATATAATTTAGATACAAAACTACGTATATATTGGTACCTACCAATGTGTAGCAACCATGTGTACTGAGGAAAATCTAAATTATACTACAAACACACCTACATTCGCAAGTAAAACACAAAGTGAAGCAAATATAAATCCACGTTCAAAGAAAACCGTTTCAACGTATCTTTAAATGTTTAACCTCAATGTTTAAATGCTAAACACTCGAGTAAAAGGCGCTCAAATGTCCTGGATATTTATGAACTCTTGAGGCGTAGGCGAGTTGCTAGTACTTTTCCAGAATGTGAAAAACGTTTTAATCCGGTTACCTGCTCTGTTGTATGCGATAGCGTTTAAAGTATTATGAGAAGTAGGTCGAGGTATAAAGTTTTATGAATGTCATGTACAAATAAATATAATAAAGCTCAGAAAAGCCCTAAAGTTGTTATTATAAAACTAAAGTTATTTCAAAATTTAGTTAGTACACACAGTGTATATTTTTAGCTTCATCATATATACAGGTTGAAATAATCTTGTCATAGGTTTGTCAATACTCCTTAACCATTTGCATTCCAAAATTAAATACTACCAACTGAGTGAAGATCAATGTTAAACCTACAATATATCAGACCTCGACCCTCTACAGTACAATGGTATCAAGAAAAAAATTATAGATAAAATATTTGAAACTATCAAAGAATTAAATATTTTTAAACGATTTTTTTACAAGAATAATCGTTTTCAGACCGAATAAATACCTATTGTATAATAATTAAAATTATCAGAAGAAAGTCACACTGTTTTTAAAAGAGAATTATTGTCAGCAATATTTAATTGCTTTTACATTTGAAAATTTACTTATATCTGAATAACTCAGTTCAAAATAAGATTAAAGCATTCACCTGGAATAAAGATTATTTTTTGTAATGCTTTTGTCCTTCGTATGTCTTACACGGATCTTGCACCTAGTCTTCATAACTTTTTAGCATACAGAAAACTAATTACTATATATATATATATATATATATATATATATATATATATATATATATATATATATATATATATATATATATATATATATATATATATATATATATATATATATATATATATATATATATATATATATATATATATATATATATATATATAATATATATATATATATATATATATATATATATATATATATATATATATATATATATATATATATATATATATATATATATATATATATATATATATATATATATATATATATATATATATATATATATATATATATATATATATATATATATATATATATATATATATATATATATATATATATATATATATATATATATATATAGTAGTATAGATAATATCGACACACACAATAAACATGTGATCTATGACATACCTGCTTCTAGCTGCTAACACCGCTTTAACAGCACACACTGGCTCTCTAGTATCTCCTACTAGGAAAGTGACATCACAAAGCTCCGGCATTGATGCAAGGAACTTCATATCTTCAGCCAGCCCTGATTTATTTTCGAAAGTGCTGAGGTCAGGCTCCGCCTCCATTGCCACTAAAGCTCCGCTTCGCATTGACGACTGGAACAAAAGGTTAATTTAATTGGATTTTGGTATCTTCTATAAGCATACAGGCCGTATGGGGCAGATACTCCAACTAACAACAACTAACTTATTTCTGACCGACTTTTATATTATTCTTTATTATATTTTCTTTATATGTTTTGAGGTACCTAAATATAAGGTATAAAAAAGTAAATTAGTTATAATACATTTTGGCCAATATTATATAATTTGACATTAATCACTTTTCTATAAAAATTTCAAAATTACTAATAACATTTTTGTTCTAGCTACTTTCGCTGCTATTCTTAGTCCTCTAGAATCAATAGTTATATTCTAAGACTTGAGCTATACAAGACAATATTCTACATGCATATATATATATATATATATATATATATATATATATATATATATATATATATATATATATATATATATATATATATATATATATTATAGATATATATATATATATATATATATATATATATATATATATATATATATATATATATATATATATATTATATATATATATATATATATATATATATATATATATATATATATATATATATATATATATATATATATATATATATATATATATATATATATATATATATATATATATATATATATATATATATATATATATATATATATATATATATATATATATATATATATATATATATATATATATTATATATAATTAGATTTCGACGTTTTCAAACGATTTTTCGTGGCGTTAATTGCCGTCATTAACAGTAATAATTCACGTAATAGCTCGAAAATTGGGCAGAAGAAGTTGGATTGAGTATGTTCATACTGGATTCTCCCTATCATAAATCAAGGTTAAATAAAATACAGAGAGACGACAAAAGTTTAAAACAATAAAAGCTGAATGTAAAATCATTTTTCACTTGAAAGTGTCAAACGAAACATTCAGGTACTATTGTATTCAGTAATTGGATGACAGAATGTCGTTTGACCGCTCCACAAAGCTATTATGCACGTTCATATTAAAATTAAATGTAACTGCTTTTACATTGTGTTGTAAATATCATAGGACAACATGTTTTTAACTCAAATTCCGGACACTATTAAAAAATGGTTAGAGGAAGGAAAAATTAGAAAAAAATTCAAGCAATGTGATACTTGCTACTATTTGAATTATCGAAGTATTGAAATGTTTAACATTTTTTTATATTTTGATAAAAAATAGCAATATCTTTTAAGCATTGTTTATTATAAATATTTAAAAATATTTTGATTCATATAAATTCTGAAAATTTACTAAAATAGCTCTGTAGCAATGTGGCTCTCAATTACATAATAAATACTATAAGTGATTATTATAAATATATAATCATTGCAAAGCACATTTTTAAGATCTATTTTCAAGTAAATCTTCTATTTTAAATAAATCTAAAAAAAATTACAAAGAAATCTGTTAAAATACTTACTTCATCCAAGCTAAAATGCCTAGTAATTGTAATATCCATTTTGTTATAAAATACTTTTTGAAATTTGAATCACAGCCTTCTTAGAGGACCTCTCAAAGTGATTACTCGACAGCGACTGCCATAGGAAATGGGAAAGCTGCGTGTCGCTGTCGCAGAAGCGAAATGGCACTTGGTCCAAGTGAAATGAAAAGCTATATCTCACAGCACACTTTGATTTCATACTAAAACTACATATGGAAAAAATCTCATGATTTTTATATACAAGATTTATAAATTTTACTAATTGTTTAGATTTGGCATTCCAAACGTTTTGAAATAATTTTCTCATTTCTTTATTTATTTACACCGTTAAATTTAAGTTGGTATTTACAGAAAGAAGGGAAGAAAATAAAAAAAAACAAATACAGAAAAAAAAATTATGCACAAAAGCCGGTCTTATCAGTATCGTCAGCAATTTATTCCAGGCAACATTTGGGTCGAAATTTATACTACTATAATAAAACATGGGTAAATACATTTTCATCTATTCTCCATTTTTGCTTATTAGCTTCTGCTAATGACAATGACTTACGCTACGTTTTGCATATCAAGGCTTAGGGATTTGGCTTTAGTGGAAAAAATAAAACAAATAATACCTCCGAATGCAGATTGAATTTGCAGCCTTTGTTCCAAGAATCAAATAGCGCTAATTAATGCGTCAATGGCACTAAATATTATTATTATTGTTATTATTGGAAACAAATTTATATTGTAATTAATATAAAATTAATTCTTTAAAAAATTAAATTTAGAACGTCCAACTAATTTTATTTACAAGAAAATACCAATGTAAATTAATATTATAGATTTGATGGAAGATTTTTTCTATTCTTTTATACGCCACGTCAAGCAGTTGTGATCTTATTTGTGCTTTGTAGAGAACTAGTAACGCAATATCCGTACTTTTGTAACAGGAAATGTTCAGTATAAAGTCATAGGTACTATTTTTCTTCTTGAAATATAAAAAATAAATAAATTCGAGATTCTACGTACATTGTTTGACTTAAATAAAAATAATAAATGAAACTCTAATTTTCTAATAATGTAATTTTATTTTTATCTTCATATGCCCAAATTTAATTCAAATATTAAAAGCCTTTAAAATTATGAAATAAATACTTCAATGGTTTCTCGCTTTTGTTCCGTGCTTTTTTGACATTTTTACCCCATTACCATAGGGATTTGAGTGCCTGATGTCGCTGTCTACTTTTTCAATTATCTTAAGCTGTAGGTTAGTCGTAGTCGCTACTGGAATCTAAAGAGTAGTAGCACTATTTGGAGATATAATTGTTATATATTGACTAAAATTTCATATTTAAAATATTTTCAAAGTCAAAAGTGAAAAGTCAAAGAAAAAGGTGATTTCAATTTAGTTAGTGTACTAAATTGAAATCACTTTTACCCTGAGTACACTCTTTACCACATTATTTCATAAAAAAAAATAGAGTTTTGAAAGTTGCTGATAATCCACTTGAGACCGGCTAATACTAACACAAAAATCACTAAATATAAAATAAATAGAAAAATAGAAAAGAAACAAACAGTTGATACAACAGAAGTGGCGAGGGTGACACATTCATGATTCACATGTATAGAACACGTCTTAATTTCATCGATTATAAAATATATTCAAATACTTATCACGTAATGAGACATACTTCAATACATATAACCTATATTGGAATTTTGTGTTATCATTTAACAGTCATAATAATGTTAAGCATAATTATAGTTTATATAGTCAAGTTGGTAATTTAAATGAGTGAGTTTCATACATAAATGAACCGTTGAGTAATGCCTGTTCGCATTTATGTATATTCCACATTTAGGCGTCTTAAGCTTACAATTTTTCAGTATATTTGGCATTCGTGTACTATTTAATAGTCTTTCACTAGATAGAGCTGTGGTTGAATTTTCTTTAATTATCAAGTAGACTATAGAAAAGAATATGAAAACGCCATTATGACAGTCAGATTCACATACAGAACCACAGCTTTAATTATATACAACAATAACGGGATGTTAGACAGGGAGATGTTATCTTTGCGAAGCTGTTAACCGTGTGCTATACATGATGCAAACGTTCCAGCTGGATAAGTTTAATTTTGAGAGAGATATCTATCGTTTGTTTGGGATACATCGTGAGAAGAACTAATGGTCTTTAGAGCGTACTGTAAAAATGGAAAAATTCGGCTTACTTGGAACTCACGGTATTTTATCAGTGGACTGAATAATGGGTATGATGATGATGATGATGAAGTAAATCTATAGCAATATTCTAATAATAAACAATGTATAACTTTAACAAAACAAACGGTTAGGATAATGCGTAGCGTATTAAATAATTAGAGTAATAAAATACAGCATATTAAATAATTACAGTAATAATAGTGTAAATTGGATTGTTTTGCAATAGGCTTATCTACATATGATGAAATAAATAATTTATTTCTTCATTTTAAATATGGTTTACGTTCATTTTTTAGACATACAAATGAATTAGCATAATATGAGCAGTTTGTTACTTTATTCAACATGTACGTACACAAATAGGTACTACAATTTTAATTAGCGACATACGAATATGAAGTAGAGAAAGTCATGTATAATTAATTTTAACGTCGTCCAATCGTACTAGTATTATAACAATGAATAAATTCGCTTCGCATTTATAACAACATCAATATAGTTCATAGCTTTTGAAATATGTTGAACGATATGTAGGTTTAAAAATTGTTTTGTTCAAAAAATTTAATTGTTCTGATTTATATCGCTTATATCTGTATAGGCGTCAATAAAAATACGCATATTCTCCATACATTTGTTCGCTCAAGTTACAGGTACAAAGAACGTTACATAATCGATATCAATATGCAACCATGTATATTTAATGGTATATTATGAGTATCGTAGAATTAGAAATACTAAATTAGGACTAAATATTTTAATTTAAAATGAAAAAAAAATAATGGAAGTGGCAAAATGACAATTACACAACACACACACACACACACAACAATAACAGGATATTGTGTGTGTTTAAAAATTAAATTGAATGATAAAATTTATATTTCAAACGTTTATATATATTATATAAAAATTAAAAATTTTATCTTATATAGAGGTCCTCAATAGATACTAGATATGGTTTTTATGTATACAGAATCAAGCTGAAAAAGGAATAATTCATATTTATTTAGTTATAAGCAAATATTTTGCCTTCATAGCTTTTCAATTTTCCGACAACATCAAGGACGTTTAACGCCTCGCCTCCTCCAATTTTCCCATATCGTTTATAGTATAACGAATGTAGGACAGGAGCAGCGAACCAAACGCTCACTTAATTGTCAATATCGATTTTATACGACTATGGTTAATTTCACCGAATAATAACTAATATATATATATATATATATATATATATATATATATATATATATATATATATATATATATATATATATATATATATATATATATATATATATATATATATATATATATATATATATATATATATATATATATATATATATATATATATATATATATATATATATACTAGCTGTTACCCGCGACGTCGTCCGCGTCATTTTTTACTAATATATTGGACGTCGTCGTCGTCCGCGTCATTTTCTACGTGTATATTGGAGGATACACGTCCGTCGTCCATATTAGTTCATAGACGCGATATTTTATTACAATACGTTTTTATTGACTACGTTTTTTGGTTTTACCGTCTTTTGACAATATGTACAGGTTTTGGGGGCTAGATACACGGGAACACGCCACATATAATTGCCCATGGGAAAAGCAGTTTTTCTTTAAGTGCACACCTGCTACCTTCAGTGTCTGCCCTTGACTTTTATTTATAGTCATTGCAAAGACGGGTTTTAAAGGGAACTGCACTCTTTAAAACTGGAACGGCAAGTCTGTTGGAATAATGGGAATACGTGGCATCAGAAAATTTTCTCCTTTTGCCGTCCCAGTCATAATTGTTTCTTTAACGATGTTTTTCCCCAAGTGCGTAATTTGCAATCGAGTGCCGTTGCATAGCTGAGGTACATCAAGATTACGCATTAATAGAACGGCGACACCAACTTTCAACCTCAGGTTATGGGAAGGCACGCCTGATAATTCTCGAGAGTTAAGAAACTCGACAGAGTATGATGTTACGTATTCTGTATCTATTACATTATCTACAGACAGATATTCCACGACGTTACCTTCCACTTTTGACATTTCGTTCGTTGGTGATAAAATTGCCCTTTCACACAACCATTCTTGGTCTTCCATATTAGTCCACAGATCAGGATATACGTTGTTTTTTAGATCGTCAGTGCTGCCAACAATATTACAGAATTCGATTTAGTGTTAACATACCGTTAATGTCTGTGGACATACAATCTTCACCAATTTTCAGGAGAGTGGCCGTATACAGCCCCGATTGTGAATCCTCATATTTGTAGTCAGACAAAATTTTTGTACATGTGCCCATAGCGTAGAGGCCTTCAAAGATGCGTTTATTTCATCTGTGGGTGTACTTCTAGTTACGCGTGATGTGTAGAATCTGTCTAAAATCACCAGCCAAAAGAACAACCATCTCTTCCATAATATTTCTGTTGCTTTTGATGTCTTGCATTGTCCGGTTTAATGCTTCGACTGCTCTCTTGTGAGACATTGTACATTCATCCCAAACCAACAACTTACACTGCTGCAACATTCTTCCGCGCTCACTATTTTTCTTTATATTGCAAACTGGCATTTTTTAATGAGCTAAGTTTAAAGGAAGCTTGAGTACTGAATATGCTGTCCGGCCACCATTGAGCAGTGTGGTGGCAATGCCAGATGACGCTACTGCAACACCAATCCCCTATCTTTTTGGATTTGAGCAAGAAGGAAATTGAAAAGAAATGTTTTGCCAGTGCCTCCAGTAGCATCAAGAAACTTTTTATTAGTGGCGTGTCATGTTGTCTCTCGTGTTCTTCACTGGGCGTACGGTCTGGATGCATCACTAACTTATATTATTCTCCCGGTAGTTTCTCTAATGCGGTTTTAAAAGTGTTGATAAGGTGATTTTGTTCATGCAGCATTCCTTTGAATTTTCAAAATAGTTTCCTTTTCGACACCTTGAATATTTTGACACTTACGGTCGGCCTCGTTGTCTTCGTCCCCCATAAAATGAACCTATAAAAATTTATGCTCTTCTTTACTGGCTGGAAGCAGAGAACCAATCCTGTGGTACATTGTCCTTGTATAGTGAAAGTAGGTGAAAATCCAGGCATTACAACTTCTCTGTCAACACCAAATGAAGTCATTCTAAAGCGGCGTGACTCGTCGCAGTCATACAAAAGCAGAGTCTTAAGTGATTCTTCTGGCACACCAATGATGATGAATAGTGGAAGCGAGATTTTTCCCCCAGAATAACACAAACCAGGAGATTCTGCTTTCCATTTTAGTGTTTCGCAATATCTACATTTTTGATCCATTTTCCCACTTATAACTAATTGGTGGTTGACGTAGTTAATCATTGGATTATAATCAAACGCGGCATCGTGAAACGCCTCCCACGTGCTACGCGTAAGCACGCGTCTTCTTTCTGCTTTTCGTTCAGCATTAATGTCTCGGCACAGCAGGTAAATAAGTTTTAGAAAGGTGCGGGGTGCGTGCGAGCAAGCCACGCACCCCGCACCTTTCTAAAACTTATTTCCTATTTTTAACCAGTTTTGCTACTATTTGTATTATAATTTCTTTGTGTGTTTTTCGTTAATGATAAACTGATATACGTGGTTCATTCTTATAGTCTTATGGTAAAAAATATTTTTTCCTACACAAATTGTGCCACCCCTTTTAACACCCACAGGGGTTGATTTTCAAAAATCGCTTAGATTTGTATCTCATAATTGTATTGGAGAGCATTATTTCAGTGTCACGCAAAATATTTCGAAAGAATTAAATTTCCCATACAAACTTAGCCACCCCCTTTTACCCCCGATGGTGGTGAATTTTGAAAAAACTCTGAAATACGTGTTTCATCATTTGTACTAAAAGCATTAATTAAAAGTTTCATGCAAAAATGTGCATAAAATATTTTTTCATATAAACTTTGCCACCCCTTTTAACCCTTTTTGGGGTTGAATTTCCAAAAAATTATATGCCTATGTCCTTCTCATGAATACAAACTATCTACATACCAAATTTCAGCAAATCGGTTGTGTGGTTTAGGCGTGAAAAGGTAGCAGACAGACAGACAGACAGAGTTACTTTCGCATTTATAATATTAGTAAGATATATATATATATATATATATATATATATATATATATATATATATATATATATATATATATATATATATATATATATATATATATATATATATATATATATATATATATATATATATATATATATATATATATATATATATATATATATATATATATATATATATATATATATATATATATATATATATATATATATATATATATATATATATATATATATATCATATTTTCTTGTATATATATTTATATTTTATCCTTCGTGATGTAGTCACGACGTATATAATATTAGCCAGACTATACAGATCTTTTTACAAATCTTACACGAGTTTCTGAATTCCAGTTGTCCCTTGATTGAGAATTAAATAACCTTTTTTACTATGAAATAAAAATTTATATCAATTAAATATTTCTTATATGGTAAATAAAAAACAACATAAATAAAACATTGTTATATACAATAAACATAACTAAAATCACAAATTATGACTTAATAAGTATTAAATAATAGTAGTACAAAACGCCATGATAACGATGTCCTTTTGGTTCAAAGTCCCTCCAACACATTTTATTTACTGATGCACCGTCTACGCTTCACCCACGCACAACGTCTGGAGTAACACCCACGTAAAGTAACTGTATTTAAGGTTATAAACTTAAAGTAAACATAGAACATACCTGTTGATGTAGACCCCTTAAAATCTTTTTATATATATTAACACACCCTAATAATTTATACTAAAATAACACAATGTTAATAAGTTAAAAGATTTATAAAAATCTTAAATTTAACTTTGTAATAATTTAATTCACAGAACTAGTTAATTCTTATGGTATTATTATATGAATTTAATACATCAAAATTGAACAAAACTTATTATTTAAGCTTGACAGATCCTATCTATTCTATTAGAGTCGTACACAGAGTGTTAGTACATCGCATGCGTGTAACTAGCGCATGCGTGGAAATGCCATCAATATGCCTGACAGAAGGTCGACATCCTCAATGGATGAAGGGGAAATCATGAATGGAGGAAATGTATCGAGTGAATATATATGCCCTTGGAAAAGCTTTGTATGAATGGTTGCAAGCTTTAAGTTTTAATTATTAAAGTTGTTTATGTTGCTTTTGGGTAACCTTTAGTATTAAGTATCTTATCAGGTTTTTTATATTTAATGATAAGGATATAGATTGTAATTAGTGCACTAGTTCTACTAAAGTACTAGTAAACTTCATCTTTAACTTAAATTTATTCTGTATTTAAATAATGTATAAATATGTTATATTTCTTTAAATTGTTGTCTTCAATGCAATTTATAATACTGCAGAGACTTTTCTTAGAGTTTAAATTCCACTAAAATTGTTATATATTTCTTTAAATATAACAAATCATAATTCAGTGTGTAAAGCGCATAAATGATTGAAAAACGTACTACAGGTAAAAAATATCTTAAATTCCTTGAATTCCTAAAATCCAATTCAAATTTTGAATTCCTAAAATTAAATTTATAAAAATTCATTTATTAAATTTTTACCAACATAATTATATCGCCATCTAGGCAAATCATAAAAAAGGTGACGTAATATATAAGCGAATCATCGTAACTATCCCGAGCTGAATATTTTGTAGCTTCCGATGCTTTCGTGGTACGCTTTTTTCTCAATAGATGGCAATATCGAAATAATTTGTGAACAATATTTTTAACATGGGTCCGATTCATTCATTCATTAAAAGATTTTTTCTTTCTTTATTTGTACTGAATATTGTATTTATGTTATAAGCATATTCGCACTATTTAAGTGGAAAGTTACTTTGATACTTTGTCACAAGGAATAATAACCTTGTAACTACATTCAGACTACGGCGTAGCTGATAAAAGTTGATTTATTTAAACAATTATATAGGTATTTAAAATTGAGATCAGTCGCAACTGAATATAAATTTCTTATATATTATATAAGAAAATTTTGATTCAAATAATAACGAAATAAATGTACTCAATTTTTTCATCACCTCATTAAGCAAAAATATGAGTTTTCATACGTTCAATTTCGATATTTAAGTAGTAATGGATATTGTGTAAGAAAATAATAGCAACATGGCAGCTGTACCTAGACAGTGATAAATCACTACGTTCTTCTCATACCATTTATCATGATTTTACGGTAAACGATGTAAAGGACATTACTACGGCCATCGTAGCGCATTAGGACAGGGTCTGCTTGTAAATCTGTTTCGAATCTTATTTAATAGAAATGATTTATTTAAATTTTTCATACTGGTTATATTAAACGCGCTTAAATTTCCGACACCCAGTGCAATTTAATGAATTAAGGAGGTAGACAATGAATAAGCTCTTAAGATAGTAAAAATAATCAGGATTTTTTTTAGGAACATTTTTAGCTTCACGCTTTTATCTGCATATAGTAGGGTAGGCAGAACAGCAAGAACCGTGGGAACATAGTGTTAAGGCACTCTGTACTCTGCTTTTTACCTTCTTACAAGGCGTGCGTTTTAAGTAGCAATGTTGCTGTTGCCTGGCATCTGCCAAAGCGAAGAAAATAGAAATGAAATAATTCTTTAATGAAATAATTCATCGTTCTTTCTGAATGAGAATCAAACCCATAAATTGTCGCGTTAACTATCTAACAGTGGCTCGACATAGTAATATTAAAGGTTTCCAGTTGCATAAGTAGTATTTTTTAATATTTGAAACGAGTGTATTTGACAACTTCTGTCACTACTATTGACGGTTTCTTATTGCATATAGAACTCGTCTTACGTAGTGAAACGGTTGAGCAGGATGAGGTAACTCGAATAGTGGAAGTAAGTGTTAATTGGATCGGCAAAGTACGTACGGGTACATTGTACGGCCCGAAATTCCCTGCAGCACGACACAGAATGACTGGCGTCCTGCGAGGCATGGGTGAAAGGCTGAGACGACTATTTTTGTTACTTATCTATGTATATGTAATATGTTAAGTGGTAGTTTGCATATTTGTGAATAAATAAATAAATATTTCTTTATTGAGCACAAGATTTTTGTAACTGATTTTAGTGTTAAATAGTAATAATGTTTTATTCTCCATATCTGTTGTCACCATGACTACGATAGTTAAGTTTAAATATGAATTTGAATTATATAACTTACATTAACATAATATTTGAAACTGTTCTTTACATGATATTATTGAATTAGCACACCTAATGTTAGACTATAACATAACTAAGGTTGTACAACAGTATGCCGACACATAGTAGGCATATTTCGTTAATATATACATATTTTATATACTAAAAATCTGAAAAATGTAACTCACGAGATCACTTAAAGTATATACAAAAATAAGAAAGTGGCATCAGAGATCATTTTTTCCATGAAATTGTTTTAAAACGTAAATCTAATTTAAATACATTAATTATTTTCATGCAAGCATTATAAGATACATTCTCTTGATTTAGTGCTGTCGTCTTAGAAGATCTGAGGAAGGACGCATGGGCTATTAATTAAAGTCATCAGCGGAATCCTATACGATTAGTGGAGTAATGGTGGGTAAGACGTTGATGTACGTTTCTGTGGAGAATGTAATGGGTCATTTATATTTAAATTTAAAAGATTAATATTTATATATTATATAAGCAGCCATGGTACAGGATGATAACATAGGCATAACTTAAATACCTTGATTATTGATACCATAGGCATAACTTAAATACCTTGAAATAATAAATCTTAAAAAAATAGTATCTGTGTTTAAATTATACTCTTGTATATTCCATTTCTAATTTATTTATTTTTGATAATATTCTATATATTTTTAGATAAACAATTAATAAATATATTATAGAAATATAATCGAAAGAAGGAAAAGAAACTATCCATAACCGTTTCTTTCCTTAAGTCCAACTAGATATCAATAATCTTTTGTGATAGCAATTCTATTATCGCACGTCATTTTCAACTGTTCGTCAGTTATTAATCCAGAGGATCTCTATTCAAGATCAACATTGTCCTCAAAGAATCTTATTTCACGCTCAATAAAATCCGGAATTATGACTACTACATTTTTTTACAAGGTCTTTTATTCTATTATACTTTATATTTTATGACGATGCCATCCTAGAGTTATGTTAAAATTGAATTAATGCATTAGTTATACATACACGTTTCAATGATAATATTATTGGTAACATGTAAATGATACTTCTTGACCTTAAAATATTTAAAAGTTTTGAATTAATATATTGATATCAAAGTCTTGGTAACTTGATAAAAATCCTGTGATCACTATGTTTTATGAAGTACCTAACTAGGTGTACAATAGCATAAAATCATTAAATAAAATATCTACGAAATAATGTTAAGATAATATTATCTTAGGATTATTTCGTTTCCATTTTATTCGCCATAGCACCCTAGCAAACGTTGCCTCGAAAGTCGGAAAGCGGAGAACGGAGTGTCCCAACACTAGAATTCTACGGCACCTGCGGTTTACTCTGAGCCTACTGTGAGCGGAATCAGGCGTAAAGCTAATGAAAAAAATATAACTATAATTAATCACACAAACGTTTCAATCATCAATAATTAATATAAAGCAAAAGAGAAAAAAGTAAAAAATAATATCGTTCGTTTTTACTCCGATTATGAGAAATATCCGCAGTTTCACCTCAAAGCTGCATCACCATTTAATATCCTAGCTGACGTAGCATGAACCTATTTCATGCTTAATTGTGCAGATCGTTCTCTTGGTAACGTAATCAATAACTAGGATATTTGATATATGAAATAAGTTTGCGGTTTTCGCTTATTATTTGTGCTAATATCTATAAAGATAGTTCATTTTAAGGAAAAAAATAACCATAATTCTTTGAATGGCATTGCGATTAACAGTTAAATTGTTTTCATTTTCTGAGATCATGTTGTTCAAATGAATTGAATTGTTATACAGCTTCACACTTTGGCAGGGTAGGCAGAGAGAAACACAGGAACTGTGGAAATCGAATTTAGTGCTAAGACACTTCGTTCCACACTTTTCTTCTTTATCGAGGCATTAGGTGATAAGTGACGGAACTCAACGTCGCAATTTGACCATTTGACAAAGCTACGAAAATTTCTCCAAAATCCATCTCTGCGCCACGTCGGTCCTCCATTGAAAATTTCATTTTTATTTTAACATATCTAATATTAAAAAACAGGCAGATAATGTTAGTAGCATTTTAAATAAATCAGTATTTGTTATAATTTAATTTAGTGTACTTAAGTGATGAGATATAAGAAATCAGATGCAGACTGATTGACTACACGACTATAGGTAATATCAATCAATTTTCTTACAAAACTACTTCGTGTTTTAGTTCAAACCACATGAAAATCCGTAAGAAAAACTGTAACCACACATTTTTAAGGTTGTGTGAAATACAAAGATATTAGTTAGCCGTACCATTGAGTTTCGAATAACAAGTACGTTTCAAACTCATTAATTTATAACATAAGTTACTTAATATTGTTTTAACGAAATATTTAATAAATAAAAAGGTCTAATTTTTTAAAACTCCTACTTTTGGGACTGAAGGCGGACTTCTGTTTAGTTAGCCTGATGAGTTGTTTGTTCTGTAAACGAAGCCCGTATTATAGGTAGCGTTCATCTAATAAAGCAATCCTTCTGTTTGTTTTTTATTTTGTATATCAGTTGTATTTTTTATTGTAGTAAATATTGCTCTTTATAGCTTCGTGTACAAATATACTTCGTGTTTGGTATTATTTCTTTTAGATAATTGTGTAATATCTTTTTCATTATTGCAACTAAATTATGAAATGTCATTTATTTTTAAAAGACCTTACACTATAACATTACGTTAGTGTTTTACAGTATTTTACTTTATTCTGTATATGGTGCATTTAATTCTATCTTTTCAAGGCAAAGAAATACAAATAATTAATTCCCTAATTTGTAGATTGAACACAGAATTATTGCTTTTATATAATTCTACGATTTTTACTGATGATCTGGTGTTTTAATTGGTTTATGTAAAAAAAATTATAAAACAGCATTTACTTGAAATTAACAACTCTATATAAATATAATTCTAGAATGAGATAGTACTAACTATAGATTAGTATTTTTTTAATAAATTAAACTGACCAACACTATCTATAATATCAGTCATATCTATTTATTATCAATATTATCGACCTGCTAAGAAATGTATGAAAGAATAAAATAGAATTATCAATAATTCAACAGCTTGATATTACTATCCCACATAATTCTGTATGGTACCGAGGAGATAAATCCGGGATTGCGGTAGATGGATACGGAACGGTCTCAGTGCTCCTGAGAGACGGATTATTGGCCAAAATAAGATTAATTACCCAATCTCTAATCTAGATTGACGATTGGCCTTCATGTGGGTAATACATTGGTTACTAGAGTTATTTAATAATTTTGCTATTATATAAGAGGTCATTTTGGTTGGGTAAAAATGTGTTACACTGCAAACGCGTTGAAAGTAGACACGACTCTTGCTTGTGGAAATAATCATTAAATATCTTATTCAAGACATCCTACGATGAATCGGTAAATATTCCCCACAGGTAATGATGCTCTTTAATATGCAATAGTTAAAATTCAGACAGAAGGTAGAACAGAAGAGAGTTAGAAGAGAGTATTAAAATAATTATGTATTTATAAATAAAAAGGGCTTAACAGGTGTCGATTGTATTTAACTTAGCTATATACAACATTCTATCATAATAAAGAAGCCATTAAAGTATTGGCAAATAAGAATATAAAATAGTTTAAAATTAATAATATATATATATATATATATATATATATATATATATATATATATATATATATATATATATATATATATATATATATATATATATATATATATATATATATATATATATATATATATATATATATATATATATATATTTTTTTTTTTTTTTTTTTTTTTTTTTTTTTTCAGCTTCACGCTTTATCCCGCACAGGGCAGGGTAGGCAGAGGGAACTGCAGGAACCATAAGAACCTAGTGTTAAGACACCCCGTTACTTAGTCCCTGCTTACTCCGTCCCCACTTTCCGCCGTTTTCGAGGCATTGCGTTTTGAGTGGCGGAACTCAAAGCCGCGCTTTGCCTTAGATGCCAGAGCGAAGAAAACGGAAATAGAAAAATCCATCTTCTCCGACTGGGGATCGAACCCAGAAACCGTCGAGTTACAGGCAGACGTTGCGCCTCTGCGCCACGACGGTCCTCTATATCCGTAAGTAGTAAGTATATATATATATATATATATATATATATATATATATATATGTATATATATATATATATATATATATATATATATATATATATATATATATATATATATATATATATATATATATATATATATATATATATATATATATATATATATATATATATATATATATATATATATATATATATATATATATATATATATATATATATATATATATATATATATATATATATATATATATATATATATATATATATATATATATATATATATATATATATATATATATATATATATATATATATATATATATATATATATATAGGCTTAGGCTTTTCTGGACAGAACAGTTTTTTGAATTATAATTAGTTGAACTTTCACAAATCTACTGCTTTATTAAAAGTTTATTTGTACACAAAAACTCTCAACAAATAGTAAGCACACATGAAAATACAGAAAGAACGACTATAATTAATAAGTTTTAACTACAATGCCTGTAACCGTTAGCTTTCAGAAATTATTCACCCATAATGGGACGCATTTAGGCCCGCAATGACACCTATTGTTCTCACCAAAAACAGGTCGCTGTGTCAGTACAGAACATGTAGATAAATGAAACGGCAAGAATTATTTTTTATCTATATAATATCATTATTTATGTGCATATTTTTTAAGAAATTAAAGAAAATATATAATCTGTAGAAAATTTTAGTTCATTGATAGAATGTTAGTAAATATTGTGAATTTTCGAAGCTACACAGTACGTGAAAAACCCTCAATTTTGATCCAAGTACTACCAAAGTCTATTTTTTTATTCGTTTCATCATTACACAATTTCTGTAGTTGTGTACTTCTATGTAAAACAACTGATATAAATTATATTACGGCTTTGCAGAATTAAAGCACATAGAAAGATGCATACGCCTCTACGCCGCCATCATGGCGTACGCGTCTGCCTGTAAACGGGAAAGATGGATTTTTCTATTTCCATTTTCTTCACTCTGGAAACTAGGCAAAGCGCGGCGTTGAGTTTCGCCACTCAACATGCAATGCCAAAGCAATGGAGTGTCTTAACACTAGACTCATGTGGTTTCTGCCTCCCTGCCTACCTTGCTATTTGCGGGATAAGCGTTAAGCTGAAAAAAAATTAAATAGTACAAATATATTACTTGAAAATTGAAATATTTCTTGTAATTTCACGATATATCCTACTATAAGAACATCAAAAGTAATAGTCATTTATTTTAACCTTATCCTTATTTTAAAATGCTCTATTTACCGCATTTCACACACAGTTCAAGGTAGTACCTGTTGAGTCAACGCTCAACTCAACGCTGTATTTTGTCTTCTTACTAAAGCGTGGAAATTAAAATAATTCGTTCTCCCAGGTAGAAACTGCACCCACAGCCGCCATATTTACAATTATATGGAATACTTTCTATAAAATCTAATTCAACATATTCCAGTAACAAACCCTTACAAAAAGGTACCACAGGCATATTCATTACTACGTTTTGTGCCAAGAGATTCTACAGAGTATGTTCAAAGTGTGAATTCGTGTAAATAAAAATTATACCACAGTGCTGTTTAGATCGTTATTTTAAAATATATTTCTATTTAAGCTAATGGACTTTAGACATTTATAAAAATAAAATTTTCTTTCAAATTTATATATTTATGGGGCTTGCAGATTATAAACAATCCATTGAAATAAAATAAGCAATTAATTTTAGACACAGGCAGATAGTAGGAGAAATGTGAACAAAAAAAGAGAGTACTAAGTAAAGATTTCCTTAAATACCAAGGGAACGAGAATACATGATTTTCCTATTTGGTGTACCAAGCAAACGAAGTTGCGGGCTATAGCTCGTTATTACATATTTCATATTAAATTTCATAAAAATTAATTAACACTAGGTATATGTTGGCGCTAGAACAGAGGTTCGATGTCCAGAGCTCATTTTTCACAATAAAATCGGTTTATTCTGATACGATGGTTAGCATTCAAGAACCATAAGAAATTATCAGTAACAAATCTTCATAAAAACTCTTAAATAAGAAATTTATATAATACCAAGCCCTTTCATTTGATAAAAACTACAACACCTAACACTTCTGATTAATATTCTAAAATTATATCACAGAGAACTAACTTATATACATTACAAATAGGTTTTATTTATTTGAATAATTAAACAATAATTTCAATAGTAAATATTTTAAAAACAAAAAATGATAAAATGTATATTGATTTGCTCCCACTAATGTTATAATGTAAATAAGTAAAAATATATATAGACTACAACGACTGAAAATATTTATTGAAAACAAAAATATATTTACACTGTCGGAAGTGGAAGCCTTTGAAACTGCATCATCAGAAGAACTTAAAACATCTCAGCATTTCAAAGGGAAAGAGAATTGTGAAATATTCCGAGTGTAAAGACCATGTTATGTACAGTACGTACAACAAAGTGTTTGGTTTTCTTAAGAAATATATGTATGTCTTTGTGTATTTTATTCTTATCTAATGCTCTTAAAGAATTTCTTCTTATATATATATATATATATATATATATATATATATATATATATATATATATATATATATATATATATATATATATATATATATATATATATATATATATATATATATATATATATATATATATATATATATATATATATATATATATATATATATATATATATATATATATATATATATATATATATATATATATATATATATATATATATATATATATATATATATATATATATATTTAAATAAAAATTTAAGCGGCAAAAATTATTTAGAAAAAAATATAAATTATGTTGATCACTCATTCAATTAATTTTAATAACCAAGCCGGCTGTATAGCACTACAATAGTATCACATTTATTCTCAGCTTTTTAAAAAAATATTTTTGACTTGACAAGAACTTAACATTTTATAAGTAAATATATATTTTTTTTATAGCTTCACGCTTTTATCCCGCACATGGCAGGGTAGGCAGAGGGAACTGCAGGAACCATACGAACCTAGTGTTAAGACACTCCGTTACTTAGTCCCTGCTTACTTCGTCCCCGCTTTCCGCCGTTTTCGAGGCATTGCGTGTTGAGTGGCGGAACTCAACGCTGCGCTTTGTAAGTAAATATAATTTTGTTTATTAATAAATTAAATAAAAATATAAGTTATTATATTTAGAACTGTTAAATATTGCAAGTGCTCTACAAACACTTTACCATACAACAATAAGTCATGATATCTATCTATTGTTTATATATTTCAAAACATTTTAAATCTTATTTATTCAAATACAGCAATTTCAGATCGTACCGTCATTATCTCAGCAAGCGTCGCAACGTGTATTGAGGGCCATTAAGCTGCAAAATTGCATGATTATAGCACTTTGTTTAAATCCCCGATATGCGACGAGGGCGTCGTTCAGCGTTCACTTGATTTCCGTAGAAAATAAAATTCATTTTCGTTTTCATCCTGTCAAATTGAGGTAATTGACAGTAATTGCTTAACTTGTAGATTATGTTACAAGCTGAAAGCGTTTTTTTAGTGGTAAACCACTGTATAAATACAGTATTAATAATAAAAGCAATGAAATTAAATGTAAATATTAAACAAATTAAATTGAAAAATGGAAAAATAAGTATATACTGTTAGTATTACTGAGTATTACTGAGAATATGTACCGATTTCGTAATTGTAGACAATAGTAAACTACGATCTTAAATTTGCTGTCGTTTACACAAATTATAACTGTAATGATTTCTTTCTATAGAATACTTGTCAATTTTTAATTTATTTGACTTTTTCTATGCTTTGAGAAATCATAAATTGTAAATGAATATTCAATTTAAATGTCAGCCTATGATCCCTTAGGAGTGTCATATTTTACCTTTTGAAGTATAGAACCCTGAAAAAACTATAAATAAAGCTTCGAGCCCATATACAAAAAAAATGTATTATGTAAAGTTATATTTATTTATTCAAAACGCTGAATATTTAAACTCGCATAGTTCGTACTGCTGGGAACTAATATTACCTAAAACTCAGACGGTAAATTCATTCACTACCACTAATTACTTCATCATTCAATATCTTTCAACGAGATGATGCATTCAAGTAAAATTAAAACCGCTATTACGAAGCCTTGCAGAAATATATATATTAATTAATGTTACCACGATCTCTTATAAATGGATGAGATAATATTTAATATTTGAAATTTTCTAAATTTTACAATGTTATAGCTAACTTCTAAGGTGGGCAGAGAGAACATATTGTAAAGACTTTACTTTCCGGCAGAATTCGAAAGAAAATCTGAAATTGCAGTATCGTGACTTTTCTGGACGCTAATGCCATCCAGTGGCATTCGGTGAATTAGTGAAGATACATGATTACATTGGAATGAGGACCGAGCGGGCGTGTAAGCGGCTTGACTCGCTTTTCTTGGTGCAGAAAGTAAACGTATAGGCAAATTTACTATTTATTGTTGATGTATAATATTATATTACAAGTTTATCGAACATAATACCATAACGATTGCTCTACACGAAGATTATATTATCGAACATAATACCATAACGATTGCTCTACACTAAGATTATATTATCAAAACGCCAAAATCGTTCACTTAAGATAACACTAGAACTGATTTTTCTGTAATTTAAACTCATGGATGACGTTGATCATTGGTAAAAATAATATAATAGAGAAAAGTAATAGTAAGTGCTCGATTAATTGCGAGCAGTACACAATAACCAAGGATTCCACACTTTCTTGATTTAAAGTTAATAATAAAATTCTCTAAAATAATAAAAGTATACGTAAATTTGTGGTCATATCCACTCCTTTTTTTATGTAATTAAGTACAAATATAAGTATTCGTTTCTTTCGATGATTAATTTATAATTGAACAAGCTTTAAAATTTTTTTTAACTTCACGCTTTATCCCGAGCAGAGCGGCAGAGTAGGCAGAGGGAACTGCAGGGACCGTGGGAACTTAGTGTTAAGACACTCCGTTGCTTAGTCCCTGTTTTCCCCGTCCCCGCTTTCCGCCTTTTTCGAGGCATTGCGTGTTGAGTGGCGGAAGTCAACGCCGCGCTTTGCCTAGTTGCCAGAGCTAAGGGAATGGACAATGGAATTACAGGCTGACGTTGCGCATCTGCGCCTATATATATATATATATATATATATATATATATATATATATATATATATATATATATATATATATATATATATATATATATATATATATATATATATATATATATATATATATATATATATATATATATATATATATATATATATATATATATATATATATATATATATATATATATATATATATATATATATATATATATATATATATATATATATATATATATATATATATATATATATATATAGATATATATATATATATATATATATATATATATATATATATATACATATATATATATATATATATATATATATATATATATATATATATATATATATATATATATATATATATATATATATATATATATATATATATATATATATATATATATATATATATATATATACTCAAGTTTTGTCTAGATTAATGGAATACAAGTTATAAAATTCAAAAAACTTATGTTTGCGGATATTCTTTTTCCCTGTCCTTTAAGATAAACTAAATAATTATATAATAAGTTATTATTAATATGTTATTAAGGCACAGATACTTGATATCAATTTCGGCTTGATTCTTTCAAGTAATTTGGAGGCAATGGCCTTAACAGATGAGAGACAGACTGATAGACAGCTAACATGTATCAATAAAATTCTATAAGGAATACGCTCATTTTGAGGTTCAGAACCCTAAAAATGACAAAAATAGATTTATTTATTTCCCTTCTTTGCTGTATGTAAAAAAAAAACGTAAAGCCATTGATATTTTATTAACAAAAACTATAAACCTGGATTAAAACCTACACTCATAAATCTTTTAAGTCTATTGAGTAAAAAGCATAGCAAAATAACGTTACGTTTTAATTTAAACAAGAGGTTAATAAATGACTATGCTTTTATTGCCAGTCATACTGCTCTTAACTAAATTATCTTTGTAAAATAACCAACAACGAACAACGAACATATAAAACATGAAACTTGTCTCATAGAAGTTTGTAAAATTTTTACATAACATGTATCAGTATACAGCAGCTACTAGAAATTATTTTTAATTAAACTGAAAATTAACTACCCAGCGTTGTAGTAATAAATGAAGCTTAAACGAGTTTAATACTCTTTATATTACTAACTAAGCTTTCTAACAGTATTTTTTTTATTTTCATAGAAAAAAAACGCTAATTTAAACTAATGGGTACCCTTTGAAGAGTAATATTCATTTAAGTGGTGTAGCAGGAGAGCGTTTGACGTAAATAGATGTGGGCTGATTCGGGGAAGGAACTATTATTTTATAAAAAGCTCTGGTAGAAAAACTCTCACTCTTCAGCCAAGAGAGAAAAACGGAGTGTCTTAACAC
This sequence comes from Dione vanillae, assembly GCA_037178615.1. Taxonomy (NCBI): domain Eukaryota; kingdom Metazoa; phylum Arthropoda; class Insecta; order Lepidoptera; family Nymphalidae; genus Dione; species Dione vanillae. Next base: position 598,268 of record JAZFAU010000141.1, read on the forward strand.
TTAGGTTTTTTACTTGTTATTACTGTGAAGAAAAAATACTGCTAGTTTAAGAGTAAAATAGAAAAACCTTAATTCTTTGTTTTTGTGACATTATCATTGAATAAAATATCAATCGGTGTGTAAGAATAAAGAAATAAAATATTAATAATATTATGACTATAAGTTATGACTTATAATTAAGTTATGAATTATATAATATTATGACTATAAATTATGTCGTGTTTTTATAAATATAATTTAATTAAAGATATGCGAGATCAAAATTAATATTTATTTAAACAACATTTTATTTCTTTACGGTTAATAAATTAAATGTAGTGATTCGTCACTATACTTATCTTAATTTATAAATTTTATTCCTAGGTAATAACGCCACTGCGTAGTGAGACAACATTTGACTGACACCTGAGAGTGGGCTTAATACCCGTACGTGGGCAGTACTTATTTTGTAATCTCCGTTCCGTGGGCGTTGAGTAGCCACATAACACTCAGCTTAAATTAAAAACAAAGTGACATTCTCTCACTAGTTCTTCCTTTCTTCTGTGTTATATTGTTGTTTATATTTTTTCACTTTTTATCTGTAATAATTGTTTATAATTGTGTAATGTTGTAATGTTTATAATTCTACCTCGCACATAAATTGTTTATTATCTATACATTTGTTTGATTCTTTGGTTTATTTATATATATATATATATATATATATATATATATATATATATATATATATATATATATATATATATATATATATATATATATATATATATATATATATATATATATATATATATATATATATATATATATATATATATATATATATATTAAAGTAACTAAGTTTTTTCATTATCCCTTAGCAGTTACTTAAAATTCCGGCTGGTTCTTCCATTATCCTATCAGCCACGTGACAGACAGAGATAGCTGAGACGTGACGAATGTGTTATATGGAGACACATACGCTTGTTAAAAATGAGGGTTTCTGTCGAACGACGAACTTTTTATTTAAGAATCGAATTCTTTGTTTTGTTTAGTTTTTATTTATTTTCTTATTTTTGTAAGAAATGATTTCGTTTATAATATGTTACAATATATGGTAAATTTTATGATTCCGAACAAATCTAAAGTAAAAAACATTACATCCCGTAGTAATGTCACGCAATCCCAAATAAAAAAATAAGATTTATTTAATATCAGATTCGAGCATAAATACCTTATTAAGTATTATTATATGAGATCGATATGGACTTTGATATATTTTACTTATTTGTAATAGCGTATAAAAGGCCTCTCTTATGGTATATTTATATCTGACTACTTTAATTTTTTGTAATCGATTATTTTTATTACTTAACTGGGTCAGGAACGGAATTTTTTCTAGAATTACAAAAGATATTAATGTTTAGAGTAAAACAAAAAATACAAAGGCATTGCTCAGCTTTAGTTAATTAAAATAAAAGTATTTATATCGAATGCTTTTGGTAAAATAGTAGAGTTTAACAAAAAATACCTTTATTTCAGTATATATGTGAAACTGTATCATTAAAACAACAGATTTATATTTTATTCCGCATAACGCAGCGTAGTTTAATATAAAGCCTAGTGATAAATCACTCTATTCTCCGGTTTTCGGATTAATTTAAAGCACTGCGTATTGAGTGTTCAAAGTAACTTTTACCGAAGCGTACAATTGAAAATAACTCATACCACTAAATGGGAAATAAAACCAAAGCGTCTACAGTCTGACGCTTCCCATAGGGCCATAATGGGTTCATTTTATATTATTCTCAAAAAAAAAATATATCCTCCCGTGTATAATTTGAAGTCAAACATAACAATGGCGTGAGTAATTACTTAAACATTTTTATCAAATTACGGCATTTTTTGTTTCTCGTAACAAGTAGAATATTTTTAAAACAAATATAAATTTGTTAGGCAAAAACAGGCTGTTTTCATCTGCAAATCTGATTACGTGGTCCAATTTTATTTTATCAAACAAATCTACAATGAAGAGTTTCGCACCTTGCTCACAAGTTTCGTGTGCCTGTGGTATTAGGATGTGTCTATAATGACGGCGTACATAATTTTTATTTAATGTTATATATTATTTTAAAAGTGCAAAGTATTATTATATACTAAAGACAATAGATATTTGAACGCGAGATTTGAATCTGCGATGGACCGACCTTTAACTGCTAAGCCATATGGTATCATTGACCTACATCAAAATTTTTGACTTGTTAGCATATCTGTATGGTTTTTATACGTTTTTAAAAAGCTTTTTAAATATATTTTAATATGATCTCATGATTTATATATAAAGCCATTTTGAACACAAGTTAGGATCTAAATATTTTAACAGTCGTAGCAATGGTCGGTAGCGGGATGTTAGTACTTAGTAGATCGCTGTCCTGGAGTCCAATATAGTCCAAGTGAATTTACGTTCCCACATCATTCTTGTTACACCACAAAAGGCTGTTTTACTGGTGTAAGAATTTTGTCTCCAAATAAGGAGTTTTCATTCTTAGCACTCTAAAGTTTATTTCTTTAGTGAAGTTCCGTACCTATTCTATGTTTGAAGTCATTGGGGTAAGATAAATTTATGCAACATTTTGTGGTAAATGAATTAGTTCACAAGTTTATACAGTTTTTTTTTTTCTGAGATATATCTATTTATTTCAATTTTTCGGATGTTTTCTTTTGTTTTTACTGTAAATTCTAACTTATTGTCAAATTTCATAACTGTTAACGTAGTAACGTTAAGTGTACAACTTTGTTTAGAATTATAACAAAAGTAAGCAAAAATTTTTAATTTCACATCATTTACGTTGCGTTTTTGTGCGCTCGTCAAGCACTATATAAACGTTTGACTTCATTATGTAATAAAAATATCACGTTCCAGTCACACTCGCATACCGAGTGTTTCATCAATAGAAAATACAACTTATAAATTGTAAATTTGCAAATTTGTGTACTCATGGCGTATGAAATACCCTACACAATATTAATGTTTTTTTTTGCTATACATACTCGTATACTTATGTAATGTCTTATTTCGTACTTCAAGTTTTGGCTATACATAACAACCTTATGGATTTTAGTTTAGGTAGTACAAACGCTCGAATCTTTTGGTTACATTGTACTAAAATATTATTTTTTTTTTTTAACTTCACGCATATCCCGCACATGGGCAGGGTAGGCAGAGGGAACTGCAGGAACCATACGAACCTAGTGTTAAGACACTCCGTTGCTTAGTCCCTGCTTTTATCCGTCTCCGCTTTCCGCCATTTTCGAGGCGTTGCGTGTTGAGTGGCGGAACTCAACGCCGCGCTTTGCCTAGTTTGCCAGAGCGAAGAAAATGGAAATAGAAAAATCCATCTTCTCCGACTGGGGATCGAACCCAGAAACCGTCGCGTTACAGGCAGACGTTGCGCCTCTGCGCCACGACTAAAATATTGATATAAGTATTTAAACCTGTGACTTAGATATTTGATATTAATTTTGCTTGACAATAGACAAACACATACATTCTATTGAAGTATGGAATCCTGAAAATATTCTTTATAAAATTGATGAAAATAACCTCCTACAAATAAAAAATAAGTTAAACCAAAACTTTAGAAAAACAAACATGGAAGAAATTTCATCACTATAAATCAGATTTTATTTGACCACGCGCTTACCGAAAACTTTGAGCGAACTGTACGGAGTTGGGAGATTTTGAAGCATTATCTTTTACAGCTCCGTTACGATCCCGACAAGAGCTAGCTTCTGAAACCTTCGGAAGTGAAAATGTTTATCATAACACCCAGTGGTGCAAATCAAAAATTAATATGTTTTGTTTTCAGTAGATTTTTGACGTGACACAGTGGGAAAACGTTTCTTATAATAGAATCTTTTATTTTAGTATTTTTTATACATTTTAAATAAAACAAGTAAACAGATTGTTAACATATGTATTGTATTTCATTTTTTCGTAAACCGAATGTCGAACACTTTGCAGTAGTATGTTGTTACGGGTAGATTTAGGAGGCATTTGTCTCTCACTTATTATAATATTATATCAGACTAGAATAAATTACAAGAAATGTGTTAAAATTGTTTTGCTTAAAACGTTTCATAATTAGCCATTGATGGTTATGAGTTTGATCCTCATTCGAAGTATATCTCATTTCTTTTTTTGTTAAGACAAAATGAAGCTTTGTTCGTTAATTAACACCTACATAGGACTTAATACGTCTTCACGGTAGCTTCTCCCTACCTAGAGTAAGTGTATATGTGATAAAGCGTAAATTCAAAAACATAGATGTCAATTATATTAAAAAATATAATATATAGTATGTACATATACTAGAAAATACATTATCATTTTAAAATATACGGCTAGCAGCACTTATCGTTTAGTCACCACATGTACGTACTTTTATGGAAAACTCTCTCAGTTTTTAACCAAACCACTTTGAGCATGGACTTTTATAAAATATTCAGCTAACCAAAGTAACACAAGTACTGTCCTACATACGCTTTAGTGGGATAGATTTAAGTGCAAGTATAACGCGTTTCTGTCTCGCAATAAACTTTTACGATGATCCGAAACACGCATTTTTATATTTTTCGAGGTAACATAAAAATCTTATTTGACCCGCTCATTCGTTACACGGGCAACGTTTGGGATATATTTCACATAAACTTCTAGTGTGTGTTAGTACAAAATTTCTTTTTTACTGTATTTTTATAAATAATTTATGGTTTGTACATCAAGTACCTTTCATATCTGTTATGTTATTTAGGGTACATTAAAATTAATAGTTCGTCCTAAATATGTAGATTAAAATATAAGGCCGTTTATTTTTTCAATTGAATAAAGAATATCACAATATGCAATAAGAGATAAATTATAATATATCAAATATTGGTACTGTAAAAACTAATTTAGTACAAATTCACACATAATATAAGTATAATTTGAAAATTTTACATTTTATTTTTCATTTTTATAACAATAGACGTAAATTCTATTCGTGATTTTGTAATTTATGCAGAATTTATTTTAAATAGACTGTATTTCGTCTACCTTATTAGTTTGATTAAATTTTTCATTTAACATTATTTGTAATGTATGGGTTCTAAATATTACAAGATATTATTTTTAGGTTTCAAATACGGAGAAGCTTGCTTAACCATTTCCTTGATTGCACTATTGATATTATAAACTGTTGATATAACAGTAACACGCGGCAAATGACGGCCGCTGGGACAGAAAGGTTCTCGAGTGGAGACCACGTACCGGCAAGCGCAGCGTTGGACGAACGACTGGTTGCGAATAGACAGGGCGCACTGGAGGTCCCTGGGGGAGGCCTATGTTCAGCAGTGGACGTCCTACGGCTGACACGATGATGATGATGATGAAATTGATAGAATTTGAACCTTCAACTGTTGCAGGAAACTATGTTATTTAGAAGTATTTTCAAAATGTCGGCATAATGCATTTACCACTGCTTACCTAAGTAGTTATTATTATAACAAATATTTATTTAATTATATATAAATAATATATATAATATTTATTTATTTGTAATTTGTAAACATTTATGGTGATATAGTTTATTATTAGACGAGGAAGAAGTAATTTGTTTATTCGAAGCAAAATCGAGAACTAATAAAAAAAACCTCAATTTACCGCTGCGGTCAACCATGAATGCATTAACGAAATATGTAACTAAATTTGGAAAAATAAAATACTAATCTATCAAAATAAGATATTAATAAATGTAAAGAGAATTAAGAATTCTCACTCAGCGATATTATTAATATCACTCAAAGAAATTCTTGACTATTAAACAATATTTAAATTAGTTCCTCATTTACATGGGAATTTTTTTCCAGATATTTCAATTACAAAATACCTTTGAAATGACGAAATCAATTTAAATATTTAGCGATTTGTGCTATTGGATAAGAAAAATATTTATTTTAACGACATTAATATCAATCGGAAGGTAATGGAAACTGGAACAAATCTGACTTGACATGATGGTTATGGTTTCAATATTAATTTTAAATAAGAGGACCATTGTGGTGCAGAGGTGAACCCTCTGCCTGTGAACTCGACTGTTTTTAGGTTCGATTCCCCCTCTGGGATCTCAATCAGGCTTAAGCAAAGCGTGGCGATAAGTTCCGCCACTCATTATGTAATGCCTTGAAAAAGGTGGAAAGCAAGGAACGCTATTGCGTATTTGGTGGCGGAACTCAACGCCGCATTTTTCTTAGTTACTTAGAGCGAAGAAAACAGAAATAGAAAATCCATCTTCCCTGAATGGGAATCGAACCTACATACTGTCGCGTTCACGGGCAGGCGCTAGGCCTCTGCGCCACAACGGTTCTTATTTCATCCTTCTTCTTTAGTTTATTAGTAGAAGAGAACGGTCCTTACTTTAGTTCATTAATACAAGAGAACGAAAGGAGGTGTTTAGTACGAAGAAATAGTACTCCACTCCCCGTTTGTAATGTTATAAAATTGATTAGACTAAGTATTTATTTATTTTGAAACTAGGTTTTAATTAATTTTCAATATTAAGTGGATAAAAACGTGAAAACAAGTATTACGTCCGACAATTTATTGGAAATTTAAAGCTTTGTTGTCAATATGTAACGAAATTTGTTTTAGAAAGGGTAAATATTTTCCTTCGATCGGTAATAAACGACCAAATTAAAAAATGTGTAATTTATTGCGTACCTAAATATTTTTGAATATCCTTATGGTATTTTTGTTAGGTTGTTATATTTTTACTGACTTCATTTTGTACTGTGGTGATGTTTTTTTTAATTCAAAATTTAATTACACTACTTCTAGTTATACAAAGTATTTGTATCGTTGGGATTTTCAATACAGTACATACAGTTGTTAGCTTCCAAATGTATCCTCTCTTTGACAGGATAGGACTAGAAACTTCCCTCTCCAAATTCTAAACATTACATATTAAGAGCAGCATTTAATATCCATTTTTATCACTGAGCTAAGTAAGGTGACTACATTCATTCCCCCAACCACTGTCCAATTCAATTGAAATTCCACTGTAGAAATGTTAGTATTAAAAATATTGGAGCTTATTGCTACGTGAAGACAGAAAATACGCGGAGATAAAACAATAACGATCGTTAAACACTTGATTTATAAGCAAGCTTAGATTTTTCCAATTATTCCGGTACTAAAAAAATATAATCGTTATTACGTATCCATTCACCTATCGCAAAAGCCAAAAATAAAGGCCATATTTAACACTTATACTGAACTAACATTTTACTAGAAGTCTAACTTATTGCTAAGAAATATATGGTGCAAACGCTAAGAGAAATTTCTCAGTCTTATATGCTTTAGAGCATATATTATGGTTTTTAATTTTATTATTAAAATAAGAAGAAAAACCTAAACACGATTATAAAATCAATTATAAAGAAAAATGTAAAAGAAAGAAATATATATAATTGTATCGTTTAGTTTTACATAGTATCATGCATATAAAAGATAAGCATAGAAATAGTATTTAAGGTATTATGTGACAGCCAGAACACACTCAACGTCACAATCATCCTACAATATCCCCGAAAGTTTTTAATTCAATAGAAATAGAAAACGTCTGTTATTTTTAGTTTAACCTTACCTTTTATATATAGATTTAATGGCCTCGTAGTTTTAATGTCGGCATCGAAATAAATCTTCATTCAAGATAAGCTATCCCATCCATTCATATTAAGTAAATAAATAAGCTATTACAGTCATTACAATTAGTTTTTTTTATATAGTTTTGGCGTTGTTTCTGTTTATGTGACAATGTACGGTGATTTTGGACTCAAATAATAAATAAATAGTCAAAGTATTTTTAGTCATGCCTATAATAGGTAAGGTATAACATATAACGAGACCTATATTACCTACTTTTAATATATTTATAGGACTGGACGTTCCAATTTCTATAATAGTTTAACGTTGTAAATCAAATTTGTTTGAGATTTTTAAATTGTTAATCATTTTTAGCATTTTTTCTTCATAATTAAGACATAAATATTGTAAGGAATAGAGGATTTTTTGTGATATAAAATATATTTATATATGAAATATATGTTTGTTTATAAATTAAAGTTATAAAATTAAAATAAATGGAGATCATTAATTGGCTCAATCGGGTTTAATGCGGTGCTTTAAACGTTGAGACCAGTCATAATTCAATATAGTCACGCTTTATGGGAGATATTACAATATTAGGATTTTGTTTCAGGGACAGATTATCATGGCTTTTACAGTATGCCATATTTTCTAAAACTTTGGCCCGATTAGCTTCATTAAGATCGGAATTTGGTAACAGCCAGTCTTTCGCTATGATTAACCGATAAATGACTTAGTATTTTTGGTTACGGAACGTAGTGTTGTTTGTTTTAATGTCGTTTTATATAAAATTACGTTGATCCATCCCTATTTTGTGTAAATTTAATTTTATTATTTTTCTAATGTCAATCTTACACTCTAAGATAAAAGACTAGTTCTAATAGTTTAGATCTTTAGAGCAGAGTTCTAATTTTTTTAAATATAAAAAGTATCATTAAACTTTACAGATTAATTCAGTCAGAGCAATAATTGTCGAAAAGGTATTATATTTTATATCACATCATTTACTTTCATAAAAATATTTGGGAGTTCTTTTTAAGGGTCCTGTGTTTTAGCCTAAGGGCCGATGAAACTTTTCCATTTAACCCGCCGTATGACGTGTACTGAACATGGATTCCCAAGACAGGATGCCATTAGCAAAGTTAAGGGCGATGTAGGCTAATGAAGGCCAATTTGGAAGTTTGAAATTTTATATAATACGTACCAACGTGTCCTTTTAACAAGGATGTTACAAAAAAAGTTAATTTCAATTTAGTCTATAATTTTTTTGTTAGATTAAAGCTCTTTTTCTTTATTTGCGTTAAAGAGTGTCTTTGAATGTTATTCAAATAATGAAATTTGATTTTCATGTCATACAATTATAAATATTTACGATCGTTTGAACATTTTTAAAGTGTAAATTGTACAAAAGATACTAAGATAAGCTTCACGCTTTATCCCGCATATTGCATGGTAGGCAAAGGGAACTGCAGGAAGTATACGAACCTAATGTTAAGACACTCCTTTGCTTAATTTCTTGCTTTCTCCGTCCTCACTTTCCGCCTTTTTCGAGGCATTGCGTGTTGAGTGGCGGAACTCAACGCCATGCCATGCTTTGCTTTGTTCCAGACGGAAGAAAATGAGAATAGAAAAATCCATCTTCCCCGAGTGGGAATCGAATGCACAAACCGTCGCGTTTACAGGCAGACGCTTATGCCTCTGCGCCACGATGGCCCTCAAAATAATTATAAATACTTAGCATTTAACTAATTATAAATACTTAACTAATTTAATAATATTATCCTTATAAGTAGATGCCAAATGAGTTCGTTTGAATTAACATGAACAATAATTCTCAGAAAGTACTGTAAAACACGTTATTACATTTATTGAGAAATCGTAGATTGTATATCCATAAAATATGATGTGTGAACGTTAATAATGCCTTTAGGGTACAGATTGAAACAACGTTGCAAGTAAAAACTAGTATATGAATAAATTGAAATTTCGAAATAAATTATGAGAAAAAGAGAGAATTTGAGAAAAAGTTACAGAAGACAGTCGATGTTGCAGTGGTGCGGTGCCTGCGTCTTACGTGTTCGATTTCCGCTCGAAAAGTATAATCTATCTTAATACTAGATTTCCACGGTTCTTGCATTTTCCTCTGCCTACCCTGTTATGCGCGGGAAAAAGTGTGAAGATCAAAAAACATAATAAATTAGCAAATATAATCGTATATTACATATAATAACAAGGTCACTAGCGAATATCTTAATATTAAATGTAACAATTTATCATAGCAAATGATTCTGGCTGGAAGGGATCAAGCATCGTTTATCATGCACACCGGAGCTACAATTTATTGAGTTATAATAAATAAACGACATTTTGATATATAAATATACAAATAAATAGCTTCACGCTTTTCGTAGCAGAGTACATAGAGGAAATCTAGTGTTAGGACACTCCGTTTCCCAGTTTCTGCCCTTAAGAGACATGCCTTATTAAGGGGTGGAACGTATCACGTATTATTAGCAGAGCTAAGAAAATTAAAATAATTTATTCTCCCCAAGTGAAAATCGAACCCACAATTGCGTACTTTACAATAATATGCTGTGCCACTGAAACACGATGGATAACTGCTTACTTTCAAAAACTATTTACGTATAACATAGTAAGATTTTGGAGACATTACCTAATTTTAATACTTTTGTATTAACAGAAAAATATGGATTTGAGCTGTTTTTGTTTTATTATACAATATAAGGTATTATATAATAAAACATAACATTATATAATTGTTTCTTAAAATATTTTGTTTATTAATTTTTGTAAGTTTACGAATTTATAGCGATCTTTGCTTAAGCGTGGACTAACGAGCGACACGATCAGGTAGCGAAGTCTATTTTAATGAGATATTTTAAAAATATTCATCTTTAAGTTATTTACACATGATTCTTCAACACTTTAACAGATTTTTCATTATTTATTTATTTATATATTGCTAAAAGTTCAATTTTGAAAAATAGTTTACAATAAATGTAAGTTCAAATCATAGATCTATTTTAATAACAATTTCAATATGAATTTATTAAAAATCAATTCAATTCCTTATATTATTTTTAGACTGGACTAGTTCAAAAAATCATCTTTATTTAAGCACTACTACTGTAATACAAAACATTAATACTATTTCATACGAGTCATACTTTAGCCCCCACAAGAACCCCGCCTGGGGTAAGCAGTAATTAATAAAAGTGACATCATAACGGAAGCACGCCATGATTTGTTATGGCTGTCACGAACAGATTAATTATATATTAACGAAAGAAAGTGCATATATTACTATGTCATTTTGATTATATATACAATATAGATATATACACTTTGATAGGTTTAATGGAATTTGCTTTTTTATTTTTTTTTTTGTTGCTATCATAATTTCTCCGAAAGGGAATCGAACTCACTTCCCATCCAATTGTATAAGCTTCGTAGCAATTAATTAAAATTAAAACGATATTTTGGTATTAGTTTATTAGTTATTAATATTTATAAAAAATAAAATAAATAATTGAAATTGTAAAATAAAAATGTTGATTTATTCAAGCGTGTAAAGATATACATATTGTAAAGACTAAGTGCCTGGGTAATTATGTAATATATTATATTGAACATCCATATTTCGTTACTCCAAAAAGGATATTACGTACTGAAATAAGTTTTGTATGTAAATGTGAGCACAAAGAAAATGAAGGGACAGTGATTTCAGAGATCGTCCCAACATTAGTATGGATGACCAGCATGCTAGGAAATCTATCGAATTTTATGTTTATTTTGGCTCCAATGATATTTTTTCTTTATTTATTCCACTGTTTGCGAAAGATGTGATTTTTTTATAATGTTATAGTGTAATTGATAAATTATTTATGGGATTGTGATGGGAACTTATACTTAACTACCAAATTCCATGGCGAAAATATTTACTTTTATGGTTTTGTACTTTAAAGAAAACACAGACATAACATATAAGGGATATGGTCAATTTATTGCTTCTATTTTATAATTGTCGCCCAAGTGCGTGTGTAGATATCAAGATAAAAAAATAATGCATTTAAAGCATTGTATTATATGTAGTTCGTATATAATACTTCGCTTAGACCTATAACCATGGATTAAAATAAGTGAACATGTATCGAAAAATTGGTAGTTTTCAGAATTATTATCACGAATAAAACGTTGATTTCAATAAAAACTATAGATAACATTGATTTATTTGTAATTGTTATAGACATTTGTAAAAAATTTGTAAAAATTTTCTTAAAATTGTATTGTATCACACATAATGTCATAATGCATGCACATTTTGAGTATTATAACTTTTAAGTAGTATTGGAACATTTAAAATCGACTCATTTTCGATTGTTTCGATAAATCACGGTAATGAAGGCATACGTTGTTCGTTCAGCGCTAGTACTATACGAATTATTTGATTTTTCCTTATACAATGTGGCCAGTTTTTAGTGTGAATAATAATATGTAAATGTTCATTCGATAAAGATTATAAACTTTTTTGATAAAAGCCTTCCTTATGCTCCATAATACTGTAGCTTATACTTTAGTTTCATTATAACAAACTTTCACTCTTCTCGCTTTTTGCGCTTTTACAGTATCTAATTAGACTGAAATAAAAATGTAAATCACACAATAGACATTTAACTTTAGAAATAATACAGTTTTCTCCGTCCCCGTTTTCCGCATTTTTCAATGCATTGCGTGTTGAGTGGCAGAACTTAACGCCGCCCTTTGCCTAGTTGCCAGAGCGAAGAAAATGGAAACAGAAAAATACATCTTCTTCGAGTGAGAATCGAACCCAGATACTGTCGCATTACATTCAAACGTTGCGCCTCTGCGCTACGACGGAGGATGAATTATGGACTTGATGATATAATAATATAGTGAACACAAAAATAAATAAATCGAAATAAACACATCATACATCTTTTGTATATATTACTAGGCCTCAGCAAAAATATATTAATACGTCCCTAATATAAGCGAAAATGAAATGGAATCAAATTCTTAATACGGTCATAAATTTTAGCTTTTCATTATTCTTATATATTGTATCGCATGTTTATTTATATAATAATATTTTATATGCCGTATAATGAGCATGTATGGTCATAAAAGTTCGCTCTTTCTGTACCACTTTTGATCTCGAATAACTGTGCGTTTCTTTTAACCTGCTGACATAGTAATATATATATATATATGGAAGTATGGAAATATAAGATGACCATATAGAGTATATATATATATATATATATATATATATATATATATATATATATATATATATATATATATATATATATATATATATATATATATATATATATATATATATATATATATATATATATATATATATATATATATATATATATTTATATATATATATATATATATATATACGCAGAATTTATGATTGGACTGCCATTTTTATGGTTTGAACTCGCCATTTAAATGGATGAGTACACGTTATGGTAATTTAAAATTTTATCGCTTATTTTGTGTTTGCACTGTTGTGGCATTGAAGGTGTTTTTGGATGATTAATTATATGATATGGTTTGTGAGTTCATTTCCAAATTTGGATATATTTCTTTTTTTAACTTAATACTTTTATTAGGAAAACAGAATTTGACTGAAGACTACAAAGTAAGTTAATTAAAATATCATTATCTTCGCAATGCCCAACGTAACATGTGTGGGTCTTTACACCTGTATATTTTTAAAATATATTTTTAGATGCTCTGAGCATTAGAAAAAATCCATTTGCTTAAATATGTTTGAAAGAAAACTCCATCTACCAAATATTCAATCAAAGTTTGTTAACGCGGACCAAGTTTACGCCTAAAAATTATCATATTATATATTACATTATGTTTTTTAACTTCGCTCACGATACCTTCGGAGTTATATTAGACTTTTTTGTATTTTATGAGTAAACAATTATGACTTTCCTTCACCAGAAAAAAGGCTATGATTAACGAGGTAACTCTGACCGCAGGCTGGTTTATATAAATTTTCCAAAAAAATAAGTTAGATAATTGGATTGGACAATTATATTAGTATAATATAATATCCAACAACCTTTCGCTATAAATATACAAAATTATATTTTAAATTGAACGAGAATAAATAGTTATATACAAACCAATAGTTTGTATCACTAATGTAGGTAGATATATTTTGTTTTTATGTTGTTGCGATGTAATTCATCAGCATATTAATTCTAAGTACAGCTTACCGCTCCTTCGCTTTTATTTGTAAAATGGCAGAAAAGAACTTATTCTGCATTATTTCTTCATTTAGTAAAAATTTTTTAAAATAAGAAATGGTAGTCTTATTGTGTAGTAATCTATGATCACTACATTAAATTACAAAGAAATATATAAATCATAAATTAATATATTTTTCGCACAAAGTATCCCGAGTATCCATCCACATAGCAACGTAGTCAGAGGGAACCGTACAAACCTATTAATAGTAGTTAAGACACTCTGTTCCCCGCTTGCCACCTTACGAGGCATTGCGTGTTAAGTGGTGGATCTCAACGCCGCACTTTGCCTTTAATATTATTAATTTTTTTTTATAATACAAATAAATAGTAGTGAAATATAAAAACAATATGTCAACAATCTTAAAAAACCATAGCGCGTACGATCATAAGTCAAATAGTCCACGTCGTTTTTCATTTGCGTCGCTTGGGATCGATAGAATCAGTGACATGGTTAATTTATCATGTAACAACTGCACAAAAGACTTCAGCTTTTTAATGCTCATAAATTGTAAGTCTATATAAATACATAAATCTATACTATTTCAATAGTATGGAAATATAAGATGACCATATAGAGTATATATATATATATATATATATATATATATATATATATATATATATATATATATATATATATATATATATATATATATATATATATATATATATATATATATATATATATATATATATATATATATATATATATATATATATATATATATATATATATATATATATTATATATATATATATATATATATATATATATATATATATATATATATATATATATATATATATATATATATATATATATATATATATATATATATATATATATATATATATATATATATATATATATATATATATATATATATATATATATATATATATATATATATATATATACTCTATATGGTCATATTATATTTCTATACTATTGAAATAGTATAGATTTATGTATTTATATAGACTTACAATTTATGAGCATTAAAAAGCTGAAGTCTTTTGTGCAGTTGTTACATGATAAATTAACCATGTCACTGATTCTATCGATCCCAAGCGACGCAAATGAAAAACGACGTGGACTATTTGACTTATGATCGTACGCGCTATGGTTTTTTAAGATTGTTGACATATTGTTTTTATATTTCACTACTATTTATTTGTATTATAAAGAAAATTTGAATAATAGTAAGGGCAAAGCGCGGCGTTGAGATCCACCACTTAACACGCAATGCCTAGGAAGGTGGCAAGCGGAGAACAGAGTGTCTTAACTACTATTAATAGGTTTTTACGGTTCCCTCTGACTACGCTGCTATGTGGATGGATACTCTGGATACTTTGTGCGAAAAATATATTAATTTATGATTTATATATTTCTTTGTAATTTAATGTAGTGATCATAGATTACTACACAATAAGACTACCATTACTTATTTTAAAAAATTTTTACTAAATGAAGATATAATGCAGAATAAGTTCTATTCTGCCATTTTACAAATAAAAGCGAAGGAGCGGTAAGTTGTACTTAGAATTAATATGCTGATGAATTACATCGCAACAACATAAAAACAAAATATATCTACCTACATTAGTGATACAAACTATTGGTTTGTATATAACTATTTATTCTCGTTCAATTTAAAATGTAATTTTGTATATTTATAGCGAAAGGTTGTTGGATATTATATTATACTAATATAATTGTCCAATCCAATTATCTAACTTATTTTTTTGGAAAATTTATATAAACCAGGCTGCGGTCAGAGTTACCTCGTTAATCATAGCCTTTTTTCTGGTGAAGGGAAGTCATAATTGTTTACTCATAAAATACTAAAAAGTCTAATATAACTCCGAAGGTATTGTGAGCGAAGTTAAAAAACATGATGTAATATATAATATGGTAATTTTTAGGCGTAAACTTGGTCCGCGTTAACAAACTTTGATTGAATATTTGGTAGATCGATTTTTCTTTCAAACATATTTAAGCAAATGGATTTTTTCTAATGCTCTGAATATCTAAAAATATATTTTAAAAATATACAGGTGTAAAGACCCACACATGTTACGTTGGGCATTGCGAAGATAATGATATTTTAATTAACTTACTTTGTAGTCTTCAGTCAAATTCTGTTTTCCTAATAAAAGTATTAAGTTAAAAAAAGAAATATATCCAAATTTGGAAATGAACTCACAAACCATATCATATAATTAATCATCCAAAAACACCTTCAATGCCACAACAGTGCAAACACAAAATAAGCGATAAAATTTTAGATTACCATAACGTGTACTCATCCATTTAAATGGCGAGTTCAAACCATAAAAATGGCAGTCCAATCATAAATTCTGCGTCCCTATAACATATTTGTTAACCTTCCACCAATTTACGCTTCCTTCTACTTATATAAATTACTTTACACGATTTTCGCCTTAAACCTTACAGCATAAGGACCATAATGTAATGGTAATGCAAATTAAAGGGCGCAGTTTCAGAACATGACGCCGAACCCATTTTTCTCTAACCCTCCAATATGTTGATGTAATTTACCATCTATCTTCTATAGTTCTCATTATGCGAAATTGTTTCATAGAAACGTTAAAAGCGTTGATTTATGAAGTTACATCGAAATATGAATTCTTGTTACGAGCCAAGTTAATATCTTGTAAGTTGTATATGTCTAATTCTATGTACAAAAATATTTGAATTCTTAAATGTACTATTTCTGTCATACTTTACTCTGTTTCTTATTAAGCAATAGTCGTGGCGTCGTTAGTGGCGTAAAGACATAGCGTCTGCCTCTAAACGCGACGGTCTGTTGGTTTGATTCCCATTTGGGGTAGATACATTTTTCTATTTCTATTTTCTTCATTCAATTAGACAAAGCCCGGCGTTGAGTTCCACCACTAAACATAAAATGCCTCGTATCGGCGGAAAACGGGGAACGACTTGTCTTAACATTGGGCTCCCAGGGTTCCTGCGGTTCCCTCTGCCTACTTTGCTATCTGTGTGATAAAACTTTATGACATAACAAAATGTGATCGAATTTAATATGGTAAGTATTGTGAATAACGAAAACATAGAAAACCTTGGAGGTAGTTTGGTTTAATAATTATATCAACTAACATATAAATGCTACCTCAATCTATCTATGATCATGAACTAATCCGTTTAACAAATAAAACGGATTAATACTATTTTTGAGAAGCTTTCAAAATTTAGACATATTTTTGCAAAGAATGCGTACCTACCTAATTTCTAGATATTGCTTATACTTATAATTTAAAGCACACATTTTACATATTAAATATATCATGCCTGTTTTGTTCAACTACAAAGAAATATTAAGTTTACACTGATTATATCAAAAGCTTCGCATTGCCGCATAATCGCAGTCATTTCATAATTAAAGTTGTCCCATACTTGGCAAAGTTTCGAGATCATCTAATCTGGGCCTTCTAAGCCTCACTTAATATTCCGCTTCACACTCGCATCGATCTGTGGATTAAGAGGTAATACTAGAGCTTCTATGGTATTAAATATTTGAATATTTACAAATGTTACTGTATTGTACTGCTAAATATTATTATAAATATTTCTAACTATTACACGCATCGAATAAATATATGTCGTCTAAAAAGCTACAAACTAACTACAAATTAACCTGACTAATTTTTGCTTAGGAGATTACATAGTTTTACTCATCCTTCTGGAGTTCTACATGACTGATTCGGAGTTTTAAATTTTATGTAAATTATTACTACAGAAAATACAATTGCTTGACAGTCATATCCCGTTATTAAAATTAATTAAATTCTTATATTCTATGTACTTTGTAGAGCTAATAACAATGCCTACACGACGGCTGTCGATTTGATTTCTGCATGAGAGAATAAATTATTTAAATTCTTACTGGTATAAAGACAGTGTATGGCGTTGAGTTCCAACTCAACAAATTATGTGGAAAGTGGGGAACAAAGCGTCCTTTGTTTATCCTTCTTGCAGTAGGAAGAAGCTCGAAGTAATTTTTTTATAGTAATAAGTATAGAAAAAGTAGTTAATGAATGTGCCAGCTAGTGGTAACTTATTGTTTATTCAAACAGAATAAAGTATTATAGAAACAATAAATTTTATAATTTAAATATTTTTTACGTGGAACTACAAGACATTAACTTGGATCGTAACGCTAAATCGTATTTAGATATTACATCATAAATCAACGTTTTTTTATCGTTTCTATGAAACAATTTCGCATGATGAGAACTATAGACGGTAAATGGTAAATTTCATCAACATATTGGATGGTTGGAGAAAAATGGGTTCGGCATCGTGTTCTGAAACTGTGCCCTTTAATTTGCATTACCATTACATTATGGTCCTTATGCTGTTAAACTTAGGGCGAAAATCGTGTAAAGTATATAAGTAGAAGCACGCGTAAATTGGTGGAAGGTTAACAAATATGTTATAGGGACGCGGAATTTATGATTGGACTGCCATTTTTATGGTTTGAACTCGCCATTTAAGTGGATGAGTACACGTTATGGTAATCGTGGGTGATAATCTAAAATTTTATCGCTTATTTAGTGTATGTGCCGTTGTGGCACAGTGAAGGTATATATTTTGTGAGTTCAGTTCTGAATTTGGGAAGTATTTCCTTTTTCAATTTAATACTTTTGTTAGGAAAACAGAGTACATAAAGGCATTTCGTTTTACACTTTCTATTTGAACTTGACTGAAGACTAAAATATCATTACTTTCCAAATGCTCAACAAATCATGTGTGGGTCTTTACATGTATATTTTTAAAAAACATTTTTATAGAGTTTTATTAGAAAACATCAATTTGCTTTAATGTATTTCAAAGAAAACTCGATCTACCAAATATTCAATCAAACTTTGTTAACACGGACCAAGTTTACGCCTAAAAATTACCCTATTATATATTACGTCGTGTTTTTTTAACTCCGCTCACGATACCTTTGGGGTTATATTAGATTTTTATGTCTAACAGATTTTTTGTATTTTTTAGTTGACAATTCTGGTTTCCTATCAACTGAATAAAAAAATTATAGGCATTGTCCTTAACTTTTCTTAGATACTTGCTAAGATTTCATAAATTCTTTGATTTGTTATATTTTGACATTACTTAAAACTCGACTAACATAAATACTTATATTTATTAATCCTTAAAAATCCAGTTATTTGTAATAGTTGCCTATTGAATTGTAATAATAAATTGTTTTATTTCCTATGCTTAACTATACTACAACCATTAAATTTCTATATATTTAGCTAGATCATAATAGCTAAGATTGAAGAGGTAGCAATGACCACATGCTGGTGTAAAAATTAAAAAAAAACTATAAATTTGGTGATTAATGATTATATTATATTATAACGAGGACCGTCGTGACGCAGAAGCGCAACGTCTGCCTGTAATGCGACGGTTTCTGAGTTCGTTCCCAGTCAAGGATGATTGATCTATCTCCATTTTCTTTGCTCTGGATACTAGGCAAAGCTTGGCGTTGAGTTTCGCCACCCAACACGCAATGCCTCGAAAAAGGCGGAAAGCGGGGACCGAGAAGGCAGGGACTAAGCAATTATGTGTCTTTCCTATGGTTCCTGCAATACCCTTTGCCTATCCTGCCATGTGCGGGATGAAAGTGGGAAGCTTAAAAAAATTATAGCATTATACCCAACAACTTTTCGCTATAATTGTTCCATCATATGTTTTAAATCGAACCAGAATTTCCTAGCTTTTATTACATTGCTCAAATGTACAAACACGTCAAATTTTTAACACTAATGTAGATAGACATATGTTATTTTTATAATTTGTTGCTTAGTTCATTTGAAGAGAATTAGAATAAATTCATCAGTATATTTAATCTAGCTATAGCTTTACTCTTCTTCGTTTTACTTATGAAACTACAGAACAGACTCTATTCTGAGTAATATCTACATTATGGAGAGGATATGGAGATTTTTTTTAAATAACAAATGGTCAATACAAAATATAAAACAAAAATCTTTCTCAGAAATAACATGTCACAACGATTTGTGATCTTATTGTGTAATGATTTATAATCCACACGTTAAATTACAACGAGAGAAATATTGATATATTTCTATATTTTGTATACAAAGAAATATTGAAAAAAAAAAATTTTTCAGCGTAGTCAGAGGGAACTGAAGAAACCTATTAGTAGCAGTTAAAACCACCTTCCAAGGCATTGTGTGTTAAGTGGTGAAACTCAACACCGTGCTTTGCTTTTATTAATCTTAATATTTACCTTATAATGCAGAAGTAAAGCTAAAAACAATATGACGTCACATTCTTCTTCAATCAGCGACATGGTTAATTTATCATAATTAACTTTAAAAATTACCACTTCATACAATTGAAAGTAAATTTCAAAAATTTTTCCCGGACGCTAAAGATTTTCATTGCGGAGTTCCCGTTATTTTTATTCATTAGAACTCTCTAATTAATGGCAAAAGAAGTACGATTGTTGAAAATTATAGACGATTATATAATGTTTTCGTCCCATTTTATATAAAACAAACTTGTTGTATTATATATTTTACAATTTTTAAAGTGTTAAATCATACTAAGGATAGATTTTTTTTAAAAGTATAAGTATAAAAAATTTAACATAGCGGGATTTGAACCCGCGCCTCTTGCAAACCGTATAAGCACGCTGACTACGCCATGCGTTCTTCATCACGCTAAATCGAAATTTTTATATGCTTTATATAACTTATTTAAATTTGTTTTTTTATTCATCTAAAATTTTAAAAACACTTTATTAGGCTCTAACACAGTATTAGTGATTTAGAACGTACTCAGGTTGTTTGGAAACATCGATCAAAGAATGGTAAAAATGATAAATGAGCCATTAGTAAGAGGGGTAGAGTGAGACCTGGGTTGACCTTCGAGTTGGTGTTAAATATTTATAGTTCAACAATGGAAACATCAAGATTGTACATGCATGTCAAGAAAACCACACAAAAAAATTAAACTCTCAATTATTACGTTTACATTTAAGCATTGTCCCACTATACCATCACTGTGGAGGCAAACATTTTTAAATCAAATAAATAATTAAATAAATCGTATCACACAAAAATGCTACCTTATTACTCGTTTTACTACTTGCCTTAGTTTATGTTCATTCTTATTGCTTACATTTAGGGTGAGTAGATGACTACAAATAAGTAAATAAGCCGCATAAATCCGATATGTTGAGATAAAGTGTTTGATAAGATCTCCTCACTGCTCTTTTAAAACAGCATCAAAACGTATTATAACATTTTCTTATATAAAATGCTGATTCTTATTTATACTGTGAAAAATAGACCAAAATGAAAACATAAGAATAATCTCAATTAGTTTAAGTTAGTTAAAATTTTAAAGTACAATATTTTTACTAAAGATATTCAACTAGTAAGGAGACCGCTTGTAAACGGTTTGTGGAGGCAAGCGCAATTTTTAGTTCTGCCACTCGACGTGCTATACCTCGAATGAAAGCGGAAAGCAGAGAACGGAGTGTCTCCACACTAGATTCCGGCGATTCCCACTGCCTACCCTGCTATATGCGGCATAAGACTTGTAGCTGAAAATTTCAATTTATCCTATAATAACGATATAGCCCATTTCAAATATACCACTTAAAAAAGAAAACTCTTAATATTTTCTTGCAAATTCCAGCCATATTTTACGTTTTAATGTGAAGTATTAACATTAATTGGGTTATTTACGGTTATTTTTTGGTGTAATTACTTCATATTGTTCTTGATATTCAAAGGTGATTAATATTTTTTATATCTTTTTTAATTTTATGAATTTAAAGTTAATGGAAATTCTACTAAAGTGAGTAAATCTAGGACATATCTGACGTTTAAAAAGCTACAGCAAAGTAAAGCTGAAATATATCACGAGAGCAATATCGTTATTTCTTAAACAGATATACGTATATATTTTAAATCCTACTCTTAATTCTGAGAGTAACAACTTAGATAAATTATGTCTGACTTCACAATAAGACCAAGTTGTATTTCCACAAAAGAAAATCTATCTCGTGGCTTAACGTAATAAAAAGTGAACTCGTATTCAAGTGAATAAAGGACAGATAGTGAATGTCAAGTCTTGAAGACCTGCCCTTCGTGCGTTGTGGACAAAGGGTCGGGACTAATACTTGTTTATTTCTAAGTGGCATTTGCGACAAAGCAAAATATACCCAAAGTATTAGGTATATTATATAATGGTGTAGTTCTAGTTAGGATAGTGATTTTCATTGTTAAACAATGTAAACATTTTGAAAAAATTATGAGCTCTATATAATATATATCTAATGTAGTATACCTAGGAATTATATGAATATAGATGTGTTTTTTACAGGAATTTAACGGCAGGTAACAGCAATATTGCTATATTAGTTACACCTATGTGATGACATAATATCAGAATATCTGTAAATTTGGGTATTACAGAGAAAAAATTAAAGAAAAATGAATATAGGAATGTGATTTCTTTATAGTTAGTTTAATTTTCACAATATAGAGAATAGTTTGGAGATACACAGATTGGTAGGTAGTACCAGAGATTCAAAGTAAGAACAAAGAAAAATAGTAATGATTATTATTAATATTTACATATATTTTAATTATACAACATATTCGAATTGACTACCTGAAACAAATCGTCAACAAATATATCTTTACATAATATTCTGCAAATTGTATAATAAATTACCGCAAAATTATGTACTAAACAAAAAGGTGTAACACAGTACAGTGCTAATGGAGATACTGAATCCGCCGAGGGCATTACAACTTTTGCTTTGCACTCATTTGTACCATTAGATATAACAGGAAAAGAGTAATGTGGCTTTGTAACATCACTAGCTAGCATTTTTTATTATTGTGCCGTTGAGTTAGCACTATGTTCATGATATTTTGAAATGAATAGGATTTTGAAATAAATGATGAACCAAATATTAAAATACAATATACTGATTGTATTTTCGCTGTTTATAATCAATATCTACATATATTAGTTAAACGTCCCTTTACTGTGTAATTTGTATTTTTGTGACTAATTACTGGATCGTAAAACTTCACTGACGTTGTTTTTTTAATAACCAAAGATATGTATATAAATGTTTTCTTATTGGGGTTTCAGTACACATTAATTGTTCTAAAACAATTCTATTAACAGATCGTGTGATTGTTTGCTTTAATTGTAATTTAAATGTTACAAGCTCGTTGGATGTCGACAATTATTTTCATGTCCTCGTAAGACTAGGCGTGAAGATGAGTTATAGACTTGAGAGTATCTCAAGCACGATATATAAACAATATCTCAAAATTTGATTGGAAAAAGATAATTTTTTGTAGATGAATTTATTACACATTTTTATTATGAATTACATCAAAATTTAAAAATATATAGACAAGAATTCATTTTTTCAAATAAATACTAAAAATTTTCATATATTTACATACTAATATTCAATAAAAATGATATTAGCGAAGGCAGAAAAAGACAAAAAAAGGCAAAGGAGGTGCACGTATGAGAAATGTGAAATATTCAAAGAGACAAGACACGCCAGCACTGTGAATACACTCGGGAAATAAACATGTCAGGGCGACTTACAGGGAATGTAAAGGTGTATACATACATCACTAGGAAATCTTTTGGTTAGAGGCAATAGTATCGGGTTCTATTTCTATTAAAAGCATACATTTTCTAAAATTTCTCTTGCTTCAGTTTAGTGAGGGCTTAACCTTCCACTCTAAGGCAGTTTTGATTCCATTCCTACTTATATAACTGTAAAATTTTTGTATTAGCCTTTTTTGGCCTTTACTTTCACTATCTCATATCAACATCTCCCAAGCGACTGGCAAACGGGGAGCGGAGGGTCTAGATACTAAGTGGGTAAGTCCATATGATGCAATGTGCATAATAAAATGCAAAAAAGAGACATGATATACGAGTCCATGAAAATCTAACATATTTGCACTTTACTTTGATTGTCCTTTTTAGTTACAGTCCTATTGTCATAATACGAGTATAAACATTCGTTGTTGGTAGTATGAAGTAATTTTTAAGCTTCAAATAACTGAAACCAGCTATTTTATTACGCTGAGTGTATCTAAAAGGTATTTTAGTTTAATTTGATCGTTAGTTTTTTTCTTTTCATTTAATTTTTTTTCATTTAGATCTCCATTAGATTAAAAATAATACTAAATATAATTAAGAAATGTTTTTTTTATATTTTATTCTTTTGTGTAAAACGGTTATAAAGTACTTCAGTTACAAACATTTATGCCTTTTTAATAATCTAAATTTAAATTTTAAAAATATAAAGTTGCTGGTCAATTACATCGCGCTCGTCACTGAGATTTTTTGTCATGTCTGGGTGGTAATACTTTTTTTAGTGAGTACAGTCTCACATAACCCGGCCCGGGTTATTTGAGACTGTACTTACTAGAACCCCCTGCGATGGCCGCCACAGCACGAAAAAACGGAGAGGCTACTGGATCGCTTTCGCAGCACGTCCACGGTCTCTCCTGTGCGTTGCTCCACTCGTGGCTTGCGGAGCCCTTCTCAGGAAGGCGAAGATAGCCTGGCCCTCCCCGCACCCCTCGCTGGTGCGTTATCGGCAGTCCGGGGCCATACCGGACTGCGGTCTTCCTCTCGGCCGTATAAAAACGGATGCGTGAAACCCCCATCTCATGCACCCAAGGCCAGAGGGAGTGCCCTATTTATTCCGCCCCGGGCATTGGGGCTTGGAGGCCGTGAAGGCGACCCGCAGGTTGCCTCCGCCGGGTGGGATCGGCCCTCTCCCGAGCCCATCCCGCAGTCTCCTTGTGGACCATGACGGTCTCACTGAAGTTGACTACGGCCTCCCACGCCGAATCCCTGCGTAGCATCGCCGACACGACTGCTCACAGGGATAGATTTCGCCCGATTTGCAGGACCAAGACTTGCCTCTCCGCGGCCCACGCCTCCAGCGTGTATTGGGCAGTGTTGTGGTCCGCCCTGAAGTGTGTAAGTCGGAAGGTGACTCGTCGCTTCCTTCGCATCCAGGCCTCAAAGGCTGGCAGACGCGTTTGTGCGCGTACCGATCACCGCGGAGATGGGCGTACCACGTCGTGTTCCCTTCGCTGCTCCTGCCGCCTGAGCGCTTCGAGGACGCTGGCAGGGTAGGACGCACTTTCGGCACGAGTCTGGTCGTAGACCCTCGCGTCCCTCTCCGCTAAGATGTCCAATGGCGGAAAGCACACCAGAAGGGTCGCCGCCTCGAAGGAAGAGCAAGCTACTTGGTGAATAGGTACTCTCGTTGCCATTGACATTGGACGTTGAGTGACAGTATTTTTTACCTTTCTATTTGCCATAGAGTAAAAATATTCTTTTTAATTACAATAATAATAGGTAGGAAGGTATGAGGGATGTGTATATGGTCTAATAGGTAAATTTATTCATGTGTCGTTTATATGGACTCAATTTGTTGTTTTCCTTTCCATCGCGTCAAATTTTGTTGATTTACTTATAATATTGATACTAAACCTCTTGGTGAATGTTATTTTATGTATTATGTAACTTTATTCTGGCAAACTAAACGCATCGTAGAAAACGGAGAAAGGATTGTTTTAACACTAAGTTATCTGTGCCCTCCCTGTAATATGCGAGATAAGGTGTCAACCATTATTTCATGTAAGAAATATATTATATGTAGTGATCACACCTAGTACGCACATATATGTATTTATTATATACTAGCTGACCCGTGCCCACTTCGTTGGGCATAATCTTAATAATATTAAAGGTAGGCGACGCACCCCTGAAACCTTGGGCTTCATGGGTGTCAATGGGCGGAGGTGATCACTTAATATCAAGTGACCCACTTGCTTGCCTCCCTCTAACATAAAAAAAATCATTTTTTAGTACAGAGTGTTACGTTTTAATTTTTAACTGCCAAAAGGTGAGTTATACGTAGGTATAGTTTGTATTTGCATGCTAATACAAAATTCGAAAGTAACTCTGTCCGAAAGAAAAAAAAAACACCTTTTCCGCAGGATTTGCAATAAACGACTTCCATGAGTACCAAGTGACGGGAAATATTACTCTGGTTATGGTAAATTTAATTGTTCAAAACTTCTCTGTAAACTATATTGGTTGTAATGTTACCATTTGGAAGTAAAATATATTGTCTATCAGGAGATCCAACCCGAGATAAGCCAACATATAACTGTCCATGGGAAAGACACGATTTTCTCATGTCAATGCCCACCAGAGAGAATGTTTGACCTTGGGACTTGTTAATAGTGAGGGCAAAAGAGATCTTCACTGGAAACTGTAGCCTTTTAAATGGTATGGGTAAATCAGTGGGAATCATGGGTATATAATAATTAATAGGAATACATAAGAGAATATACATGTTTCCAACTCAAAATATAAGTCAACTCCTGTTCAGCACGTTGTGGACTACAACTTACATTACCTTTTACCTAAGTTATAATGGCCTATTGTCAACTACTCATGACCAATTAGAAAGTATCGTTTTTCTCGATGCAAGGCCGTTAGTCGTTGAGGAGTTGTTCTGGAACTCCATCATCAGCTAGACTTCATCATATGCATGTTGACTAACATCAGTTGCTTAGCGACTATGTTAAAGAAATAGAACCAAACCCGTAAAACAGTTACTTATTATTAATTTTTCATGACCATTTGTGGTCTTCATCAACAGTTCCACTTCATCAAATGTAATTTTTCGTTAGAAAATGACCAAGATTCTTTGAAAAAAATCGTAATCACTATAGGTGTGCCGATAAAATTTAAGGAGTTCCCTCATTTCCAGGATCCCATCACCAGATTTTGATTTTCTATATAGCCTATGACACTCAGCAATAATATAACTTTCCATTGGTGAAAGAATTTTTAAAATCGGTTCAGTATATCCCGAGATTACCCCTTACAATTTACAAACACACAAACTTTACCTCTTTATATAATAGTATAGATGTATAATAGTGTTTTTTGAACATTTCTTGTGAATCACAATTATCTTTAATTATACCATGACAATTTTGTATTTGTTGCAAATTTGCGTAATTCGACGCATAATGGGAACCTATTAAATACTATTTAGATACACCGCGCTATTAGCTACCGCAATAGTAAAACATTTGTGTTCGACTCAGATAATTATACCAATTATTGCGATGTTCACAAAACCATATTGAAAGTAATATATTATGTAGATACGTTATATATAATTTAGGACACCATAAGGATAATTTTCGTGATATATAATTCTTTTTTAGACAAAAATCAAGAAATTATTTGGCTTTCCTCGTTTTTATTTGGCAAGGCTTTCACTTTTACTATGAAATTACATTACATTTCCAAAGACTAAAGTTGTATTTGGTATATTTGAGTTAGGTTAGTAATACAATATTCATTTGAATACTATTAATAGCAGGAATGATTTCGTAAAAATACTAATCAACGTTTTGTATAAAAACATTCAGCGAGTGAAGGCACTGTGAATTACTTGTAGGATTAATTTACACGTGGGATTGAATTGAGGATTGTTTTAATTTTTTTCTTTCGTAAGACGACAAAAAGCGGCATTTATTTTTGTCATTGTACGCGTATGTGTATATCTTGAGCATAGAATCGAAAACGACAATCGGATTGCCCTATGGCCAACACAATATATGCCACAAGGTAAATATTGCACCAAGTATTCCAATTTTTTAAGCCCGATGCTTCTACAAATTATTATATTATTTAAGTAAGAGAATCACAAGACATATAGAGAGATAAGGTTGGTAATTAGACAATAACTTCTTCATATAACCCTAAATATACAGCTAAGTGCTTACACACAACAGACTACACAAAACACATACATGAAGAGATGAATAACAAGAACGGTCTCTCTCCACAAGAGACAAATAATCCACCAATCACCCATTTGTGACCCAAGTGTACATGATGTAAGTGGTTATGAGGCGAAAAGGAGCTTTTTTTTGTATCGAACGACATACCACTAGATTACGAGCGCACTTTTATATTCGATGAAAAAATAAAAAAAACTAACTTAAATTGTATCGTTTGAATGTTGCTGCTACTGGAACCGGAAATGTTAAGAAATTTGCTAACAAAACACACACTAATGTAGGATTCTTTATTTACACGTACACACACTAATGTATCAAAACAGCTAACTGATTTTCGTTTTTCTACTGAATAGGCCCTCTCTTCTGGAAATAACGCCCAGTGACACGAAAAAATGTTTTCTTTTGAAACAAAATGTCAATATTTATTTTGATTAACTTGATGATTTATTTGTTGTTTTACATATAAAAGAGTAAAATATGCATTGTGAAATGACAATGTTGAACTGTAAAACATACGTTATTAGATAGAGCCATACTTTAGGCAACTTTGTGTTGAGTTTCGCATATAAACGCGATATATCCGAAATTTTCAGTGGAAAGCGAATAACAGAGTGACTTAACACTAGTAGTAAACCGAAGACATCGTGAAGCTGAATAAAATTATCTGTATCACTTTGTATTATTGCAATAACCTGTAGTAAATAATAAATAAACTGTAGTAGCCAAATAAAAGAATTAATTGTTTTTGAACATGATTCATAATTATTATTTCACTTATCTCCCGACAACCATACCAAAACCAGCTAAGCTAAGGTTAAAAATAAAAAATCTCCCTCTCCCGAAAACCTTGCTACTTACAAAAAGCTGCGTAACATCTGCAACAGAATGTGTAGGGATGCCAAACGTCGCTATTTCCACAATACCATTAAGAATCTCAGTCAAGCGCAGGTTTGGAGATTCTTGGAGTCATTTGGTGTGGGCAAAACCACTGAGACTCGTCAAGTTTCAGTGGATCTTCACGTTCTTAATTCTTTTTTTACAACTCCTCCATTTCACATCAATCCCCAAATAAAATCTAATACACTTACTTTACTGTCTCAAATTTGCCTACCCGACTTCAGTTCATTTTCATTTAAAGCTGTATCAGAGGATGATGTCAAGAAGTGTGTTCATTCCATTTCCACAAAAGTAACGAAGTTAGGAATTTAGGTCTAATAATTGATTGTAACATGTCATGGGCGTCTCATATTAATGCAACCAGCAAGCGCATGCATTTCTCCTTCCATTGCCTTAAGCGTCTCCAGTACTTCCTTCCTCACAAAACCAAAATTATGCTAGCGCAATGTCTTCTCCTTCCCATTCTCGACTACACTGACATCTGCTATTTGGATGTGACCGTGGAGCTACTTAATAAATTAGAGCGACTTCAAAATCTGGCCATACGCTTTGTTTATGGCTTACGTAAGTATGACCATGTCTCTCAATTTCGCGCTCAACTTAATTGGCTCCCAATCCGACTTCGCCGTGATATGCACATCCTTGTATTTCTTTTTAAGATCCTTAATTATCCTGATTTCCCCTCCTACCTACGTTCCCGTTTCAACCTTCTTCCTCCTCCCTCACGCTCTAGGCGGTCTGGCGTGGTTCCGTCGCTTGACATACCTATGAGCAACACGAAATTTTTACAAAGGTCCATTTCAGTGTACGCTGCATCCCTCTGGAACAAACTTTCTAATCCCTTTTGTCCTTTAAAACCCAATTAAATAAATATTTACTGGAACGTCAAAACAATTAAATTTCTAGCCTATCATTCGCATTACTATTTTAGCAATTATTTTAGCAATATATAGACTGTTTTATTCAGCATAATATGTATGTATTTATGTATATGTTTGTTATATATATGTATGTGTGTATGTATGTGTATATATATTTATGTATGTATGTATGTATATATGTATGTGTATGTTTTAAAATATGCTCATTACCTACATACTTTTCTTATTCAAATTCATTCCAATATTCTTTTTTTTATCTGATTTTTTTTTGACAATTGCACTGCACATTCCCGCTGTTAGACATTTACCCACTTCCACTGGTTGGCTGGAAGAGATTTCTTTCAGAAATAAGCCCACCTTTGTAAACTAAAATGTATTTTTTTTCTATTCAATTGAATTTTTATGTGTGCAATAAAGAATATATAACCATTTCTTTTGCAAAAGTATACGGATGTCATGTCAAATGCGGTTGAATGGAGTTGGTAAAATGATGGCTTTACTGTAGCGGATTTTGTATATATGTATATAAGATCGAGATAAATACTGTTTTAGGAAAAATGTGGAAGTACTAAAAGATTTTCCGAAATTCCAACGGGAACAGGATACGTCAGGATACGTACATGAAATGACGAGCTACAATATATTATGATTTTATATTTGTATGTACGTGAACATAAATAAAAGAATAAATCCTTTAAGAATCGATTATCTGAATAGTTACAAAATACAGAATGATTCGAAATAGAAAGAAAAAAATGTACCAATTAAATATTTAACGTTTCTTATTACATTTCGTTATCTGTCTGTCTTTTTTTTTGTCTGTCACCAGGCTGTATCTCATAAACCTTTAAAGCCTGAAAGCTGAAATCTTCAGAAATTATGTATTTCCGTTGCTACGAAAACAAATACAAAATAATATTAAGAGGATTCTCATACAATAATCGTGTTTCTTTTTCATATGTTTTCATTAGCGTTTACTTATAAATATAAATTATGAAATACGTTCGGAACCCTCGATACAAGAGTACTATTTGCACCTGACCGATATGTTACGCTATAAAGCACAGTTGAGCTATTTATTATTTTTTCCAAATGACAACAAACTTCAAATACATATATCAAATGACAATTGATTGCGCTTTGTTTTTCTACTAAACAGTCTCATTCACGTGGAAGTGAGACGTATTTCAGACAGATAGACATGGAACGGTGTCTGTCTGAAATGTGTTTCTGCTACTATATTACTTTTATGCATCCATATTGATCGGAAATTAAAATGTGCTAGAGCTTACATATCAACAGACGTTAGCTTATTTTTCATGAGAGCAGATTAAAATATTAAGTTAACCTTATAAGCTTGTACAATATTTAGCAAGTACGAGTACAATAGGCTCGTACAACGATTTTTTCTTCATTATAGCCAAGTATGACGGTATGGGAAAATACAGCAAGGAAAGCAAAGGTAACGGATTACTAAGAAATAAAAGTGAATTAATATAATTAATTTTCTCGGGTAATCGAACCAATAAATATCGCGTTTACACTCAGACTATCGCATGACGACGGCTTTCAGAAAATAATATTATGATTGTATTTTCCAATTGTGGTAAAACACTTTCTATATATTTAAATAAGAACATTTGTTTAATTTTATTCGTTTAAATACTAAAGTATTTTGTATATAACAGATTGCTAATATTTTAAAGCTATATAAAATTTAGTTGATTAGTTCTGGCTACGTGCTCCCCCAACTGTGACTTGAGTTTACAACTCTAAGAGCTATATCGGTTACTTTGGTTACCCTCCTCCGAAGAATTAATTATTTTTATTTCCCAGTTTTACTAGTATTTGTTTCCAAAGCGTAGAGCTTAGTCACTAACGAGTCGCAATGTACTTAATTCGAATGGAAAAAAGAGAATGAAAATGATATTATGAAATGAAATTGTACCCAAATAGGGGAAATATTTAATTTAAATATTCCATAACGATCCTTAAAAGCGTACAACAAGTTTCCTCGTATACATCCTAATAGGCTTAGGAAAAAAAGAAGCTACGCCTTTATAGAATTTCTATCTCATAATATATCGTAATGAAAGTTCCTAAGGTGTAAAAGTTTCCTAACAAGCTCAAAAGTTGCGGGAAATTTCCAGTCAGTCACAGATTGTCGAACTTTTCTAACTTTAGACGGAAACATGTATGTAGTTGTGTTCGTAGGGAGCAATATATCTAGTTTCATACAATTTCCGTGGTGTGTTTGGAAAATTTCTTTACAGAGTATTAGAGATAACAACGTTGAAGTTAA
Organism: Dione vanillae; assembly: GCA_037178615.1. NCBI lineage: Eukaryota > Metazoa > Arthropoda > Insecta > Lepidoptera > Nymphalidae > Dione > Dione vanillae. Next base: position 630,260 of record JAZFAU010000141.1, read on the forward strand.
AAAACCTTGTAAATATATATATAACATTTGGAATTTACAGTAATGTATGTATAAAATTTTAATTATAATAAACTTATCCTAAACGAAACCTGATTAGATATTTGCTTTATTATCCACGGATTTTTGCAAAAAAATCACCTAGTAGGTATTGCATTTCGTCTCTCTGGTTCGAAGACCGATTGTAGTGTTGAGTCCTGCTACTATACAAGTAATATCTCGAATATTATTGACAACTAAGTAAACTAAGTTTTATACTGTCTAATCTTCTTTACGCGTGAGAAACGAACGAGAATATACAAATATTCTAACATGATTTCATTTATTATGTTGCCTTAGATTATATTTTGTCTAGTCTATAACTTAATGTTGCTTTAAAGAAATGCATCATTAATACAAAAATAGACACGTTTATGACATTTTATAAATTTATCTAGGTTTTTCGATATGCGTTTTGGACCTAAGATTTCTTTCTAGAGCGTAGCGATGTTCTACTTTTTCTTGGACAGAAAGCACGCATCGTCACATACAGGGGCCATTTGTCAACACTATCAAGACTATATATCTAGCAATACCAAAAACTAACTCTAAATCACAACAACCAATTGTCAATGAAGGCTTAAAAATCTGAAGATAGACAAATTTCTATAGACTAAACTATTAATATAGTCACAAGTGTGAACATGCATGAATTTATTTATTACTACTTAATTAAAATAATTGAAAAAGCAAAGAGATTTTATATTTTTTTTTCACTCTAGCGCAAAAAACCAACTAACACAGTTTCTATACGAAATACAAGTAAGATCTTTATGAAAAGCGTACAGTTTTCGAGCGAGTTGAGAAGTTGTCCAAACTTCTCAGTCAGTCACAGATTGTTCGTTCAAACTTGACTAACTCTATCGACGTATTTGATTCAACATTCAAAACTCTATTCCTAATTTTTTAACCAATCTAATTGTTCTTTAATTTCTTTTTGGTTAGCTTAGTTATAATAATAAGTTTCTTATGTGCCGTAGTTGAAGTCGTTTGTTGAAATCTACCGCTCAACATGCAATGTCCCAATATTCGGTAAACGGGTAACGGAGTTAGCACTACCGTAGTCTGCCTCAACCTTTAGTAGACAGTGAATCCAAGAAGATTTTCCTCACTTACTAAAAAAAACATTGAAACATTAAGAAATACGTTGACATGACCGTCGTGGCGCAGAGGCGTAAGCGTCTGTCTGTAAACGTGACGGCTTGAGGATTCGATTCCCACTCAGAGAAGATCGATTTCTCTATTTCCATTTTCAGCGCTCTGGAAACTAGGCAAAACACGGAGTTGAGTTCCGCCACTCAACGCGCAATGCCTCGAAAAAGGTTGAAAGCCAGGACGGAGTAAGCAGGGACTAAGCAACTGAGTGTCTTATCACTAGGTTTATATAGTTCCTGCAGTTGCCTCTGCTTACCCTGCAATATACGGGATAAGCTAAAAAAAATAAAAAGGGATGAGTATATTTTTTAACAATTAATTTTTATATATTAAATTTGGCAATCCGTTCTCTGTGTAGCTAGGGATAAAGCGTGCAACTATATATAAATGTATATATATGTGTGTATACATATAACTATAGCGAAAGAAAATAAAAAATTTAGTACACATATGAAATATGTACATATACACTATGTTTAAAACAATAAAAATGCTAATAATTAATATAATTTCTTCATTCTGTGAAGGCAAAAAAAAATTGGGAATTAAGTGCTTGACAGTAGCTTATACCCGTTTTTGCGTCGATCTTTGGGTAAATAAGAGTGATGACACTGTGACATAAGTTTTACGAATTTTTTGTTACATAAATGTAGATTTTCTTAAATATATATTGTACTTACTAGCTTACTTTAAGATGATATTTTTTTTAACATTTCCTTTGACATGTTTTTAGTATTCGGCAATTGTTATTTTATACTTTTATTTTTATTATTACGAAATAAAACTATGTTATGTATTCCTTTCGACATGTTTCCTAGAAAAATGTTTTCTTCAATAATTTCTTGTATTCGTATATATTTGAAAAGGTAAACCGGTAAATCCAGGAATAAATATCCGGCCTCGATACTATGCTATTACGCAAAGCTTCGGCATCCCTATGAAATATGTAATACAAGTTTTTGCTTACGATTAAGATTTGAAAATTTTTAAAGATGGATTTTTATTGTAAGTAGATGGAACCTGTGGAGGAAAAAGTCATTATCAGAAAAATGTTAATATAGTTTCACTAGATTTATATTTTTTTAATCTAAAATATAAAAAGACTTATTACTCGATCAACAGAAACCGTATTTCTTTATTTGATTTGGAAATATACAATATTTAATTTATGAGTAAAATGAGTCAACTAGTGTTGTGATCACACATTTGTTAAAAGTTAACATAACTAACAAGTTAATTAAAAATTTTATGAGGAAATGTCAAAGTTTATATAAGCAAGCGCTACTGGCTTATTTATTATACTTATTCAATATACACGTACGTCAGGAGAAAATTTTAGACGGATTATTTTTTACTTACAATTTTCGTTTTGAATGATAAATTCTACTGTTTTTTGAATTGTTCGATATTTTATAGTTTCGCTTAGTAAAAATATTTTATATATCAGATCTTTATATTTTTGATCTTCATAAAATAATCTTAAGTAACATAAATAAGCTACGCTCATAAATACAACGGTTATTACATGAGCTCAACGGTTTTAAAGAATAGGTGTCCAAACGTCTTTAGCAATTTAACTTACGATAAAACTTTTGTAACTACTGTTCTGTATCGAACACAACTTACAATTGTGCTAGAATTTTATCTACACACATATAGTAAAAATTATTAAACATTTGTGGTTATATTGATTCTTAAAATGTTAGATAAAGTATTATTTACAAAATTTTTATGTTATTCCGCTTATCAAGTAAATAGTTTAAATTTAAAAAAAAAACAGTCTTATTTACTGATTTCTTAATTTCAAAGAATAAATTATTTATGTTTCTTTTTCCAGACAATACGCAAAATTGTGTTAATTTTGAAAATACTCATCTTTGGGAGTTATTTAAATTTATACTATAAAAATACTCATAAAGTAGAACTATATTAAATAGATCACTTAATACTTATCTTTGCATTTACATCAATAGAAGTTTTAAAGAGAAATTAAGCTCGAGTTGTGTTTAATGAAGCAAACGTCTTAAGAACGAATTTAAGTTCCACAATCGACAGCTTAATATAGTTTTGATAAAGTAAATTTAACTTTTGCTTTACTTTGTCTCTTAAGAATATTATATTAGTTAACGTGGCACAGAGGCGTGGGCGGTGCCTGTGTACACGATGGTTTGTAGGTTTGAATCCCAAATGCGGAAAATGAATCATTTATTTTTTTTCTTTTTTTTCTTTTTTGGAAGCATTGAGTTCCAACGAAGAGATTCCGAGCAGTTTCAAATAAATGTATTACAAGTAGTCACTAGTTTTTCTCAGCCCACGAAATATAAGCGTCTTAACGCAAAGAAGGCATAAATCAATGTTAGAGCTAAGCTTTATTTTCACATATATCTCGTATGTTGTGGGCTAAGCAAATATAATTTAAGAAAATAGGTACATATATATATATATATATATATATATATATATATATATATATATATATATATATATATATATATATATATATATATATATATATATATATATATATATATATATATATATATATATATATATATATATATATATATATATATATATATATATATATATATATACCCGTCGTGGCGCAGAGGCGCAACGTCTGCCTGTAACGCGACGGTTACTGGGTTCGATCCCCAGTCGGAGAAGATGGATTTTTCTATTTCCATTTTCTTCGCTCTGGTAAACTAGGCAAAGCGCGGCGTTGAGTTCCGCCACTCAACACGCAATGCCTCGAAAACGGCGGAAAGCGGGGACGGAGAAAGCAGGGACTGAGCAACGGAGTGTCTTAACACTAGGTTCCCACGGTCCCTGCAGTTCCCTCTGCCTACCCTGCCTTGTGCGGGATAAAGCGTGAAGCTAAAAAATATATATATATATATATATATATATATATATATATATATATATATATATATATATATATATATATATATATATATATATATATATATATATATATATATATATATATATATATATATATATATATATATATATATATATATATATATATATATATATATATATATATATGTATATATATATATATATATATATATATATATATATATATATATATATATATATATATATATATATATATATATATATATATATATATATATATATATATATATATATATATATATATATATATATATATATATATATATATATATATATATATATATATATATATATATATATATATATATATATATATATATATATATATATATATATATATATATCCATATATATCCATATATAGGTCTATCGGGAATGCGAGTAAAACTATTAAGATTTAAACGGCTGTAGACAGTCTTTATTACCACATATAAGTCCACACACAGCAGGAGAAAGAGTAAGCGTACGGAAGATGGAAGCGAAGATACAAAAGTTTATAGAAAGCACAGTACAAAGAAATAACATAAAACTATTAACTATGTATAAGTACATATAGCGTAAGCGATTACTTAGCGAGTGCATAAAAAGTAGCACGGGTTCCGCGTCTAGCGTCTGGATCGTCACTTCGTCGATCGTCGTTGCAAAATGCAAGGCTCCGGAGACGACCGCAGGAACCGGTCCGTATTACATACAAATATATATAAAACTGGCCGCGAGTTTTATGTGCGTCGATTTAATATAATATGTATAAAATTTATTATATAAATATGTGTCGTACCTTTGTATTAAATATATAATCATATATGTATATTTAAAGTGTAATTATTATATTTTGTTTATTTATATTTATATAAATATTTTGTTATTTATTTTTACGTATAATTTATAATATAATAAATATATGTATGTACATAAATAATTATATTAGTGTCTAATATATTAAATGTGTATGTTTGCCATTTACATATATATATATATATATATATATATATATATATATATATATATATATATATATATATATATATATATATATATATATATATATATATATATATATATATATATATATATATATAATATATATATATATATATATATATATATATATATATATATATATATATATATATATATATATATATATATATATATATATATATATATATATATATATATATATATATATATATATATATATATATATATATATATATATATATATATATATATATATATATATATATATATATGCTCAAATGGATCCCAATTCGCCTTCGCTGAGATATGCACATCCTTACACTCCTTTTCAAAATCCTTAACTATCAAAAGTTCCCTTCCTACCTCTGTTCCCGCTTTAGTCTACATCCTTCTCCCCTTCGCTCGAGGCGGTCCTGTGTCATACCGATGCTGGACATACCGAAGAGTAATACCAAATCCTACCAGAAGTCCTTTTCAGTGTATGCTGCATCCCTGTGGAATCAACTCCCTAAAAATATCCAAAAATGTCCTTCTTTAAATTCCTTTAAATCCCAACTCAAAAAACATCTTTTGGAAAATTTGGATAAGTAATCATTCTAAAGTTAAATACTAGCATTATTCATGTTATAAATGCTTTTATATAGTCTATATATTTGTTATATCATACTATACATGAAATATATATATATATATATATATATATATATATATATATATATATATATATATATATATATATATATATATATATATATATATATATATATATATATATATATATATATATATATATATATATATATATATATATATATATATATATATATATATATATATATATATATATATATATATATATATATATATTAAATAAAACAATTTAACCGGATTTATCGCGTATATTATCATTTTTTAGTGAAACCCGACGTTTCGAACACTTTGCAGTAGTCCGTGGTCACGGGTAGACTGAGGTGGCATTCGTCTGTCATTTGATACAATTACTATATCAAACTACCGCCAACGGTTCCTGAGTTGCCTCGCGTACTGCCCTGGATTCCTGCAGAATGAGCTGACTGTATCCTGCCTTCTGGTGTGGTGTGTTTGGGATTTTAAAATTTTATAAGTGGATCCCAAGTGGTAGAAAGCTTCCAACCGTCTTCTCTATTGAAATTAGGATGTTTTTGTATTTCAATAGCCTCGCGGATCATTCTAGGAATATATTTATTTTCCCTAGCGAGTATATGAGGTTTATCAAACCTGATGTAATGGTTAGGCTTGTTCAAGGAGTGCTCACACACAGCTGACTTTAATACACGCCCATTCTTGATATCTGAGATGTGCTCTTTCACCCTAACACCGATGCTTCTCTTTGTTTGACCAATGTAAGATAAGCCACAGTCACAATCAAGTTTGTATACACCTGCACACTGCAAGGGAATATTACATTTAACTGGTCTCAAGAATTGGCTCACTTTTTTGTTAGGCTTAAAAATAGTTTTAATTGAAGCTCTTCTTAAGATGTTGCCGATCCTGTCTGTAACTCCCTTTACATATGGTAGGAGTGCTGGCTGTCTCTCTACTGTGGGTGGCTTGGTGGTCTTCTTACAACGCTGGCGGGGCACTGGCAGCTTGTTCTGATGAAGGGCATCTTTCACCAGCCGAAGCTCCTCCCCTAGGTGTTCAGCGTCGCAGAGGTGGTGGGCTCTCTGAAACAAAGATTTGCCAACGGTAGATAACTGTGTAGGGTGATGGTGAGATTCACCATTGAGATATCTGTTAGTGTGAGTGGGTTTCCTATACACTGTGTGGCCTACTGTGCCATTGGGATTTTTTATAACTAAAACATCAAGGAAAGCCAAAGAATTATTTGCCTCTAATTCTATTGTAAATTTAATATTGTCATTAATAGAATTAAGATGGTTTAAGAATATATTAATGTTGTCCGTAGGTAAAATGGTAAAAGTATCATCTACGTACCGCTTATATATTCTAGGTAGACAAGGTGCAGTGTTAAGAGCTATCTCCTCAAAATCCTCCATGTATATGTCTGCTATTACTGGAGATACAGGGGAACCCATAGCAATGCCATCTACTTGTAAATAAAATACTTGATTGAACACTAGGTAACCCGATGTAAGACAGTGTTCTAAAAGTTCAAGATATTCTATAGGCATATTGTATTCTTCTAGCTTTCTCTTGACAATTCTGATGCAGTCCTTAATGGGTATACTAGTAAACAGAGACTCGACATCAAAACTGACCATGGTTTCATTATTAGCTAACTTAAGGTCTTTCAGTCCGCTAACAAAATGGTAAGAATCCCTAACAAAAGATGTTGAGTGGCCACGCAGTGGAGAAAGTACTTTCGCGATGTGTTGAGCCAGTTTATACGTCGGCGTATCGATTTGGCTAACAATTGGACGAAAAGGTACATCTTTTTTGTGTATTTTTGGTAACCCATACAACTTTGGAGGTTTTACACAGCTAGGCACGAGAGATTTAACGTCAAGATTTAATTTTTTCGCGTATTTAGATATTAATTCGGATGTTTTTTTAAGTATTACAACAACAAAAATACTTAAAAAAACATCCGAATTAATATCTAAATACGCGAAAAAATTAAATCTTGACGTTAAATCTCTCGTGCCTAGCTGTGTAAAACCTCCAAAGTTGTATGGGTTACCAAAAATACACAAAAAAGATGTACCTTTTCGTCCAATTGTTAGCCAAATCGATACGCCGACGTATAAACTGGCTCAACACATCGCGAAAGTACTTTCTCCACTGCGTGGCCACTCAACATCTTTTGTTAGGGATTCTTACCATTTTGTTAGCGGACTGAAAGACCTTAAGTTAGCTAATAATGAAACCATGGTCAGTTTTGATGTCGAGTCTCTGTTTACTAGTATACCCATTAAGGACTGCATCAGAATTGTCAAGAGAAAGCTAGAAGAATACAATATGCCTATAGAATATCTTGAACTTTTAGAACACTGTCTTACATCTGGTTACCTAGTGTTCAATCAAGTATTTTATTTACAAGTAGATGGCATTGCTATGGGTTCCCCTGTATCTCCAGTAATAGCAGACATATACATGGAGGATTTTGAGGAGATAGCTCTTAACACTGCACCTTGTCTACCTAGAATATATAAGCGGTACGTAGATGATACTTTTACCATTTTACCTACGGACAACATTAATATATTCTTAAACCATCTTAATTCTATTAATGACAATATTAAATTTACAATAGAATTAGAGGCAAATAATTCTTTGGCTTTCCTTGATGTTTTAGTTATAAAAAATCCCAATGGCACAGTAGGCCACACAGTGTATAGGAAACCCACTCACACTAACAGATATCTCAATGGTGAATCTCACCATCACCCTACACAGTTATCTACCGTTGGCAAATCTTTGTTTCAGAGAGCCCACCACCTCTGCGACGCTGAACACCTAGGGGAGGAGCTTCGGCTGGTGAAAGATGCCCTTCATCAGAACAAGCTGCCAGTGCCCCGCCAGCGTTGTAAGAAGACCACCAAGCCACCCACAGTAGAGAGACAGCCAGCACTCCTACCATATGTAAAGGGAGTTACAGACAGGATCGGCAACATCTTAAGAAGAGCTTCAATTAAAACTATTTTTAAGCCTAACAAAAAAGTGAGCCAATTCTTGAGACCAGTTAAATGTAATATTCCCTTGCAGTGTGCAGGTGTATACAAACTTGATTGTGACTGTGGCTTATCTTACATTGGTCAAACAAAGAGAAGCATCGGTGTTAGGGTGAAAGAGCACATCTCAGATATCAAGAATGGGCGTGTATTAAAGTCAGCTGTGTGTGAGCACTCCTTGAACAAGCCTAACCATTACATCAGGTTTGATAAACCTCATATACTCGCTAGGGAAAATAAATATATTCCTAGAATGATCCGCGAGGCTATTGAAATACAAAAACATCCTAATTTCAATAGAGAAGACGGTTGGAAGCTTTCTACCACTTGGGATCCACTTATAAAAATTTTAAAATCCCAAACACACCACACCAGAAGGCAGGATACAGTCAGCTCATTCTGCAGGAATCCAGGGCAGTACGCGAGGCAACTCAGGAACCGTTGGCGGTAGTTTGATATAGTAATTGTATCAAATGACAGACGAATGCCACCTCAGTCTACCCGTGACCACGGACTACTGCAAAGTGTTCGAAACGTCGGGTTTCACTAAAAAATGATAATATACGCGATAAATCCGGTTAAATTGTTTTATTTAAAATGTATAAAAATCGCGAAAATCAAAGAACTTATTATGTGAACCAGTACGGACTGGAAAACGCAAATAAAATACGTCGATTAGAGTATCTAAAAACAAAACGTGCTAGATATTTAACATCTATAAATTTCTTAAAAAGGTGCCGGGACAATAATCTTATTCCAGTATGTGTGGAAATCGCGCCGAAAAAAGACATCAAATTTAGTAAAAAGATACTCAATCAGGCAAGTAAAAAATTATTATGTCAACTCATTAAAGAACACCGTTACGATTTGAATTGTTTCGACAAACAAATAAAAGCCTTAAGCAATGATATAGGGTCGTGTTTTTCAAAGACAGATTTCCATCTATGTGTAGATTTTACTAATAAACGTGCTCAAAATAAATATAATCAATATAAAAATAAACAAATTCGAAAATACGAAAAACTCGAATCAAAAATAAAATTAAAAAATGGCAACACCGTAACGTCTACACTGGCAACAAAAACGTCTGTTGTCAATCTGTCAAAACAAAGTATCGATGATTCAACTATTGAGATCTTAAGTAAAGGTTGGTCAGATCGCGTTTGATGTAGTCAACACACGATTTGCGAGCTCTGAATTTGAAATTTAATTTTCATTGATTTAATTTTGCATTTTATGTAAATTATTGTATTGTAGATATCAGTTATTTAATAGTGTATTATAAATAGTTAAAGAGGTAAGTATAGTATTTATTTATTTTAGTTTAGGGTTTTTTGTTATATGTGCCATATTTGACATCAAATATGGACAATATTCCGGAACCAGAACCGCCCGATCCGGGTGAGATTTTTTATACTCCAGTTAATGATTTCGCTAACGTCTCTAGAAAACGTCACAATGTTGATCATATTGTAATTCCTTTAAAAAAAACTATTAAAGACCCAGCGGCAGCTAACCCATCTATTCAAACCACATTCGTTAACCCCTCTTTGGATGATCTACTAAATTTTTATTGTGAAACAGATTCAGGACCTTACATTGTTCATGTCTCTAGATTAGAGTCTGAAAAATTGTCGGGACTTACATTGAGACCTCTTAAATTTGGCGAATTTCTTTTCAAAAATAAAATTGATAAAATAAATAAAGATGGAGTAAAAAGCATTGGCAGAAACAAAATCAGCGTAGAATTTCTCTCTGCCTCTGCGGCTAACAATTTTATGTTGAATTCCATATTAACAACCCACAAGTATAAAGCTTTTATTCCAACATTCTGTGTTACTCGTATGGGTCTGGTGCGGAATGTACCAATTGATTGGTCCATGGAAAGTTTCACGGAAAGCTTGGAGCTTCCCTCAGGATGTGGCCCTGTGTTAAAGGCCAGAAGAGTAAATCGAAAACAGACTGTGGATGGAATCACAAATTGGATTCCTACACAGTCTGTTGTTTTAACATTTAGGGGTCAATTTTTACCCAAAAAATATTTTTATTTTTTAATGCTCTCGATGTCGAGGTTTACAACTTACCGACGATTCAGTGCAATAACTGCTGCAGATTTGGGCATACGAAATCGATCTGTAGATCAAAACCTAGATGTTTCAAATGTTCTGAATCTCACTCTGGCGATTCATGTTCCGTATCTAAGTCAAATGCATCCTGCGTAAACTGCTCTGGCAGCCATTACGCGCTAGAATCAATTTGTCCTGAGCACGCGAGACAACGATTGATTAAAAATGCAATGTCTCAAGAGAATATTTCTTTTTCTGAGGCATCTGCACAGTTCCCTTCTTCTCGTAGACCTTATGCTGAGGTGTTAAAATCACAAACCGCTCCGCTCTCTCCTCCTTCTACTCATTGTCCTCCTAAAGTGTCTCCTTCCTCTAACACACATGCCACATCTTCATATAAAAAAACAGTTTTTAAATCAGTCCGACCTCACACGTCTAAATCTATTGGTTATGACAAAATTGCACATCAAAACATCATATCATTATGTTCATCAACTCTTGGAAATGGCTGTGCCATTGACCCATCTTCATCTCATACTCCATCACTTGATCAACTTTTATATTCTCTTTTGGTCTTATTAACCGACAGACTGTCACCAATCAATAATAATAAAATACCGAACAACGCTGCTGTTAACACTTTAAATTCTCCATCTTCATCATCCATTTCATCTCCTCATGGACCTCATAAAAATATTGCAATGGAACTGTAAGAGCCTCACAACTAGAAAACCGGAAATTCTTCTTTTAATCCAGTCACATAATCCTGCAATTCTTGCCATCTCTGAGACTTGGTTAAAACCCGGTATACGTTTTCGTATACCAGGGTATTCTTGTTTGAGAGATGACAGAAATGATGGGTATGCTGGCTCTGCTTTTTTAATCAACCGTTCAATCTCATTTTCACGTGTTTCCATTCCTCCTCATAGCCCTTTTATAAATGTTGTTGCTGTTAAAGCCTTCAATTTAACTTTTGTATCTTTTTATATACCACATCCTCACTCTTCCTTAACTTCAGATATTCAGCTAATTTTAGCTAGTTTATCTCGTCCACTGATCATCCTCGGTGATTTTAACTCCCACCACACGGCTTGGGGCTGTCATTCCTGTGACAGCTTTGGCCTACAGTTATTGGACGTATTTGATGATGCAAATGTCTGTATCGTCAATGATGGGTCGCCAACACGTCGTGTTTACCCTCACCAGAATCCAAAGAGTGCGGTAGACTTAACCCTTTGTTCCCCTATTTTATCTTCTTCTTTAAATTGGCAAGTTCTCCCCACGTCATTTGGTAGTGATCATTTTCCTATTATTATTTCATTTTGTAAAAAATCATCACCATCTCCTACTTTTACTTCTTTGATGCTTTTTTCTTAAATAGAGCTAAATGGTCGGAATTCTCTTCATATGTTGATTCCCAACTGCCTAAATTATCCACAGTTAATAACGAAAATTCCTTGATCTGCTATGAACATTTTATTAGTATTTTACATTCTGCAGCTGCTATTAATATACCACGTAAAAGAAGTGGAGGCAAATTGTTATCTTCTCCTCCTTGGTGGGACGAAGAATGTTCTACTGCCATCATAAACCGTAAGACTGCTGAACGGAACTACATTCAGTGTATGACTCTGTCAAATTTTATAAATTATAAGAAAATAGCAGCCTACACTAAAAGACTCTTTAAACGTAAAAAGAAGTTAGGATGGGTACGTTTTTGTCAATCTCTACATCCCCGCACTCCATCTTCGAAAATTTGGAAATTGTTCAAAATGTTCCGCTCCTCTCGTAGTGATTTTTTATGTAACATTTCATCTAATGATTCTTCTTGGCTAAAAGATTTTGCATGTAGTCTAACCCCTCCTTACGTGCCTAACTCGGACTGCTTTGGTCCTTCACTCTTTACACACACCGATATGATGGACATTCCCTTTTCTATTAATGAACTTCACTGTGTTTTGAATGGATTATCTGATTCTTCCCCGGGTGAGGATGGTATTCCCTATTCGTTTCTAGTTAATATTAGTTATTCTGCAAAATTGATATACCTTTCCATTGTTAATTCCTTCTTGGAAACTGGATGCATTCCACCATCCTGGAAAACACAAGTCATTATTCCAATTTTAAAACCTGGAAAAGATCCTAGGGAATCTTCTTCATACCGTCCTATTGCATTATCTTCAACTGTGTGCAAAGTTATGGAACATTTAATAAAAATAGACTTGACTGGATACTAGAAAACAGGGAGATACTCTCTAAATCACAATTTGGTTTTAGGAAAGGGCTTGGCACAATTGATAGTCTTAGTATTCTCACTCCAGAAATTCGCCTTAGCTTTGCTAATGGTGAGTATTTGATAGGTGTTTTCTTAGATATTAGTTCCGCATATGATAGTGTCATCCTGTCTAATCTTAAACTTAAAATGCTTAGACTTAGCCTCCCTCCAAAATTAACTCAATTTATTTTTAATCTTTTTAGTGGCAGATCAATCCGTATTAGATATCAAGGCAATCTCCTCCCCCCTAGAACACTATGGAACGGACTTCCTCAGGGTTCTGTATTAAGCCCTCTTTTATATAGCTTTTATACTCATGATTTAGAGAAAGCGGTTGATTGTTTTTGTAATATTTTACAATATGCTGATGACATTGTGCTATTTTATAGCTCTAAAAATGTTGATGAAATTGTGTCTAGACTTAATTCTGCTTTATATTATTTAGGAGAATGGCTTTCGTTGCATGGTTTATCCTTGTCCGTCCCCAAAAGCAGTGTAGTTGTTTTTACTAGAAAGAGACATGTCCCTGATGTGAATATTGTTTATAAAAATCAAAGTATTCCTATTTTAACTCTGTTAAGTTCTTGGCTGTTATTTTAGATTCTAAACTTTCTGGGTCTTCCCATATGGAGTATGTGTCCGAAAAATGTGAAAAAAATCTTCAAATATTGCGTGCGGTTTCTGGAGTTTGGTGGGGCTCCCATCAATTCACATTAAAACTTCTTTATAATGCCATTATTCGAAGTCATTTTGATTATGCTATATTTTTGTTGGATCCATGTTATAAATCTTCTCTAGCTAAATTAGACAAAATCCATTATAAGGCACTTAGAATTATTTTAGGTGCTATGAAATCTTCTCCTACAAACGCGATGCAAGTGGAATGTGTTGATCCGCCGCTCCACCTTCGTCGCCAATACCTTTCTGATCGTTTTATATCTAAAGTCCTACAATATTCTTCCCATCCCTTACTAAGCCGTCTTCGTTGTATGTCTCGAGTCATTAAGTCCCCACAGCACTTCCCTTGTATTTTAAAAAGTTTTATCAAATTTTCGTCCCTTTCATCTCCTATTTTTAATTCTAAGATTCGCTCCTTATATTCTGTTCCATTTAATTCGCTTACATATATTCCTTCAGTGTTGTTAAGTCTAGGTATTGAAAAAGATGATCCAGAAGCCAATACTAAATTTCAAAGCCTTTTCTCTGATAATTGGTCAGACTTTACAGCTATATACACAGATGCTTCAAAGTCTTCACATTCATCTAACGTTGGGGCAGCTTGTTGGCTTCCAAAATACAAAATTATTTTAAGTTTTAAATGCCCTCCTGAAACTTCGGTTTTTTCTGGTGAATGCATAGCTTTATTTGAAAGCATCTTGTTTGTAGAATCTCACAAATTACAAAAAGTTATAATTTTTACAGATTGCTTAAGTGCTTTACAATCCTTACTTCAAAATCCTTTTCGTAGCAGGTCTGGTTTTCACCTTGTCTTCAAAATTAGGGAAGCTTTACTCCGATGCTATGAACAAGGTATGAACATATCGCTTGCATGGATTCCTAGTCACTCTGGTATTGTTGATAATGAAACAGTTGATTCTTATGCCAAATCTGCAGTATGCTCTGGACACGTAAATTATAATTTTATACATACACAAGATTTATTGTCTATATCAAAATTTGATCTCAAGATTTCTTGGAACAATTTTTGGAAAAAATCAACCGTAATAAAAGGTAAATATTACGCTTCTATACAACGAGAAGTTCCAACCTTTCCGTGGTTCTCTCGCTATCGTCGCGCAAATAGAACTGTCACATCTACTATTTGTAGACTCCGCCTTGGTCATGCGTGTACTCCTCTACATCTGGCCAAGTTGCGGGTGAAAGACAGTTCTATTTGTGAATGTGGGTTGGATGAAGGCTCTACCGATCACATTTTATTTAACTGTCCGAAACTTAAATACTCTCTTTATGACATCCTTCCTCCTAATTTACCACGCCCTGTTAACGTTAAATGTATCTTAGGTTTAGTTTTTAGTCCATTTGTTAGATTGTTCACTAAGTTTATTGTAGATAATGATATTAAATTGTAATTGATTTTCCTTTATCATTGTATATCTCATTATGTTTTTATTTTTCAATTTTGTACCTTTTCGTCCACTTTGAATAGTATTTATCTTTAATTTGTTTTATTGTTTGTTCCAGACTACATTTTATCATCTGTTGTGTTTCATCATTTATTCATATTATTCTATAAATTTTTTTTTTTTATACGCTGCATTCGTGTTTTCTCTACTATACGTGACACTGGCAGAATATTTTGTGTCTGTCTCCGCAAAATCAAGCCATAAATAAAAAAAAAAAAAAAAAAAAGTAAAGGTTTTAATTTTGCGCCGGCGCCGGTAAAAATACCTTTTGAGGAAATAATAACAAACGTTGAGGATTGTTTACATAAAAACCAGATTTTGAAGGAAGATTCAGAGGCTATTCGTCAGGATATATCTGCCATATTACGCCGTAGTAAACCACCTAAATCTAATCTTTCTCGTGATGAATCTCGTGCTCTTAAGAAATTACGGCAAAACGAAGAAATTACAATCCTCAAAGCCGATAAAGGTAACGCGACGGTTATACTAGACACGGACGAGTACAATAATAAAATGTCACTTTTGCTATCGGATGAAAAAACTTATAAAATTGTTAACAAAGACCTTACAACAAAAATACTTAAAAAAACATCCGAATTAATATCTAAATACGCGAAAAAATTAAATCTTGACGTTAAATCTCTCGTGCCTAGCTGTGTAAAACCTCCAAAGTTGTATGGGTTACCAAAAATACACAAAAAAGATGTACCTTTTCGTCCAATTGTTAGCCAAATCGATACGCCGACGTATAAACTGGCTCAACACATCGCGAAAGTACTTTCTCCACTGCGTGGCCACTCAACATCTTTTGTTAGGGATTCTTACCATTTTGTTAGCGGACTGAAAGACCTTAAGTTAGCTAATAATGAAACCATGGTCAGTTTTGATGTCGAGTCTCTGTTTACTAGTATACCCATTAAGGACTGCATCAGAATTGTCAAGAGAAAGCTAGAAGAATACAATATGCCTATAGAATATCTTGAACTTTTAGAACACTGTCTTACATCTGGTTACCTAGTGTTCAATCAAGTATTTTATTTACAAGTAGATGGCATTGCTATGGGTTCCCCTGTATCTCCAGTAATAGCAGACATATACATGGAGGATTTTGAGGAGATAGCTCTTAACACTGCACCTTGTCTACCTAGAATATATAAGCGGTACGTAGATGATACTTTTACCATTTTACCTACGGACAACATTAATATATTCTTAAACCATCTTAATTCTATTAATGACAATATTAAATTTACAATAGAATTAGAGGCAAATAATTCTTTGGCTTTCCTTGATGTTTTAGTTATAAAAAATCCCAATGGCACAGTAGGCCACACAGTGTATAGGAAACCCACTCACACTAACAGATATCTCAATGGTGAATCTCACCATCACCCTACACAGTTATCTACCGTTGGCAAATCTTTGTTTCAGAGAGCCCACCACCTCTGCGACGCTGAACACCTAGGGGAGGAGCTTCGGCTGGTGAAAGATGCCCTTCATCAGAACAAGCTGCCAGTGCCCCGCCAGCGTTGTAAGAAGACCACCAAGCCACCCACAGTAGAGAGACAGCCAGCACTCCTACCATATGTAAAGGGAGTTACAGACAGGATCGGCAACATCTTAAGAAGAGCTTCAATTAAAACTATTTTTAAGCCTAACAAAAAAGTGAGCCAATTCTTGAGACCAGTTAAATGTAATATTCCCTTGCAGTGTGCAGGTGTATACAAACTTGATTGTGACTGTGGCTTATCTTACATTGGTCAAACAAAGAGAAGCATCGGTGTTAGGGTGAAAGAGCACATCTCAGATATCAAGAATGGGCGTGTATTAAAGTCAGCTGTGTGTGAGCACTCCTTGAACAAGCCTAACCATTACATCAGGTTTGATAAACCTCATATACTCGCTAGCGAAAATAAATATATTCCTAGAATGATCCGCGAGGCTATTGAAATACAAAAACATCCTAATTTCAATAGAGAAGACGGTTGGAAGCTTTCTACCACTTGGGATCCACTTATAAAAATTTTAAAATCCCAAACACACCACACCAGAAGGCAGGATACAGTCAGCTCATTCTGCAGGAATCCAGGGCAGTACGCGAGGCAACTCAGGAACCGTTGGCGGTAGTTTGATATAGTAATTGTATCAAATGACAGACGAATGCCACCTCAGTCTACCCGTGACCACGGACTACTGCAAAGTGTTCGAAACGTCGGGTTTCACTAAAAAATGATAATATACGCGATAAATCCGGTTAAATTGTTTTATTTAAAATGTATAAAAATCGTGAAAATCAAAGAACTTATTATATATATATATATATATATATATATATATATATATATATATATATATATATATATATATATATATATATATATATATATATATATATATATATATATATATATATATATATATATATATATATATATATATTATATATATATATATATATATATATATATATATATATATATATATATATATATATATATATATATATATATATATATATATATATATATATATATATATATATATATATATATATATATATATATATATATATATATAAAAATTAATTATATCATGAAGAACTTTTTAAATAGGTTTTACTTATTTGTATAATTAAACATTAATTTCAATACTAAATACATTCGAAACAATAAAAATATAAAATGTAATGTAAGAATAATATATGTCATTGTGATATATCTGGGAATTTAAAGACTAATATTATGTTTATTTTGGTAATAAGAGTGAAATTAGATAAGTTTTAAAATGTTTTAATATAGAAATCGTAACCTGACGGTTGTAAGTTGGATTCCCACTCAGAGGATAAGATTATTGATTGTTCAAAAAATTAAAAAACGAATTCAATAGTAATCAAATAATTATATTCTATATTAAAACAATCTAATTTGTTGTCAATATATTCTTAAATTTGAAAATATATGTATACACATTGATAGACTTATCGTAATTCTATTATTTCAAAGTCCTAAATAAAGTTATGTGGTAATTTTTAATACGATCAAAGGTACTTAGTACAGACAAGCACTCACTAGAACTAATGTTTTCAAATGCAAATGAATTTTCCAAATTAATCATATATTTGGTTTTATGTTTAATGAAAACAGCTCTCTATTTTCAATGTATTGCTAGTTATTTGCAATTAAATTACTTGCATATTAAGTAAACCAATTTGTAAAAATCTTTAATGATTTTACTATCCGATTTATTAAGAAAATATAAATTTAAATAGTTGGCTGTTAATTTTCAGTCCTTATAAAAATATTGGTAGTCTTAAAAATTAGCTAAATATATATATATATATATATATATATATATATAAACAAAAATAATCTAAGGACTTGTCGACAATTGAAGTAAATGATGTTTTACGGCCTTTTTAAATGAAAATAATGATTTTGCCTTACGGATATTTGTAGGCAAATTGTTCCACAATTTAATCGCTTGAACTATAAAAGACTGGTCATATATTTTCGTTTTATGAATCGGAATGCATAACGTTAAGTTGCGTGTAGATCGAACCGCATTCCCTGGAGCAGCGGTAAATTCAAATTTATGCGTCAAGTAAGAAGGAGCAGTACGACTGAATAAGACACAGTATAAGAAGGTAAGAATACGTAAATTCCGGCGACAACGTAGAAGATGCCACTTTAGCTTTGAACGTAAGATACATGAAAGTAAGATACATGATTATATTTACGGAGCCCGAAAATGAATAGCTAGATTTTGAATTCGCTCAAGTTTGTTTAGTTGGTCCTCGGTGATAATGGTAAAGCTTGCATAGGCATAATCAAGAATATGTAATAAAAAAGAATTTGCTAGCATAATTTTAGTGGATATAGGTAGAAAAGAACGCAACCTTCGCAAAGATTTTAACGCCAAGAACGTTCTTTTGCAAATATAATTGATATGTGCTGACCACGATAAGGTTTGATCAAAATACACCCCGAGATTTCTCACGTTACTACAGTAAGGTGTATGCAGATACCATTATATGAAAAAGATAGTAAAATTGACCAGTCAATCCTGCATATTATGCCTGGACTACCTGTAACGATAACTTGTGATTTGTTTGGGTTATTGTTTATGTTATAAGACTGACTCCATCTATGAATTGCCTCGACATCGTTGTTGACGTCCCCAATTGCACATAAGAAGTCTTCAGGTTTACAATGCTGATAAATTTACAAATACAAAATACAAAAACTTTTTATTTTTTCTCTCACAATTATCATGCTTACACAAATTGTGGTCACTATATAGTTGATTAGTTGTGGTACATAGTTCACACACTAAATTACATAAACAATCCGGTAATTATGAGAGACAGGAGCCTAAACTAAGATTCCTTGTGTTTTAGGACTCCTGGGCCTCACAACTTAGATTGCACTGAATTCCTACTGCATTTCTGTTAAGCATAAACATATAAAAGAGTGATTTGTCTATGTATGTGTGTGTATGTGTGTGTGTGCGTGTGTGTGTGTGTGTATATGTGTGTGTGTGCGTTTTATATACATATTTTCTATATACATTTTATAAACTGGTTATGCATTGCTTGCATTATGAGAGAGATAATAATTTTTCAATTTCATTGTAAGTTTGGGTTTTGAGCCAATTAGTTGTAGATATTTTACATTTCCGTAGAATCTTCGGATATATATTCAAAATTTTATTAATTGTGTAATATAATCTAGGCGCCTGATAATAATAAAACTTATGTGCAAAAGTTGTTCTGCAAAAAATAGTGGAACACACAGCATGCTTTCTTCTTTTAAGTATCACAGGATGGTTTGAATAATATTTAAGCAAGAGTGTTGTCTCAAAATAATTGATAATACAAATGATTGTCTTACAGTCAGCACATCTGCATCACTATATAGTTTCGTTGTAGGGAACAAGCGAGGCTTGCATAAGATAACCTTTAGAACCAATCTTTGTGCTCTTTCTAACAGTATCATATGTGACTTAGCTGCTCCTCACAGTATGTAAGTAAAGATTGACAAAGTGCAAAGTAGGTTCTCTTGAAAATAAATAGAAAATTAATAAATTAAATTAAATTAATAAATAAATTAAATTAATAAATTAATAAATTGAAAATAAATAGATAGACTTGCCACGTGCTCGTCAAACGTGAGACGATTATCAATAATTATTCCCAAATATTTGATATATTTAACATTTTCAATAGTTGGACAGGTGCATGTTATATTGTTAGGGTCTTTACACGTATGAATTTTTAGTTTGTAATTGTCAATGTTAGATTTTTGTGCCCCAATTGAAAATGGTATATATTTAGATTTTTCAGCATTTAGAGTAAGTGAATTAGAAGCTAACCACTTCACCACCACGTCAAATCCTCTCTGGGCATTTTCAAAAACTTTATCCCAAGTTTCGCCATAAAAAGTTAAAGTCGTATCATCAGCATAGGATATGATATTACAGTTTTATAGCCTCAGCTTGCATAAACCATTTATATAGCACAAAAACAGCGTAGGCCCTAACACACTGCCCTGAGGAACACCATAAACAATAGAAGCTTCGTCACTTACGACATCTCCTATCTTAACTATTTGTGTCCTTTCAGAAATATAGCTTTTTAATAAGTCCAGCGGTCCACCTTGCACACCGATAGCTTCTAGTTTTTCAACCAGGATAGGAAAAGAGATCGTATCGAAAGCTTATGCCAGATCCAAAAAAATAGTTAAGCAGTTATATTTCTTATCTAGCTTTGGAACTAAAAAAATAACGTATTCGTGTACAGCATCGTCACAAGATCTTTTGCTTCTAAATCCAAATTAAGACGGTGAAAGCAAATTCTTGGACTCTAAAAAACCAAGAAGTCTTTTATTGATGATTTTCTCAAAGATCTTTGATAGTGCACTTAGAAGCGAGATAGGACGGTAATTATTAATACAATCTTTTTTCCCATTTTTATGTATAGGCACAAGTACTGATTTTTTAAGGGCACGGGGGAAAACACCACAAGAAATAGATTTATTGATAAGATATGTAAGAGGTGGCACTATAGATTCCTTAGCTTCCTTCAAGATCGTAGCTGATATATCGTCCCATCCTACAGCTTTATTGGAATTGAGAGACATAATTATGTTTTCAACTTCATCATAAGTTGTATCCAGGAAGACGGCTGATTCTACAAAACCTTGTGATTTTTCTTTTAGGCTAGGCTATTGTACATTTATGTTAATCTTACTGGCTAATTCAGATCCTACATTAGCAAAGAAATTATTAATTTTATTGGCTGATTCTTTAGCACTAGGACAGATATTTAAATTTTCATTCTGAAGATCACACTGTTTATTCAAATTAGCAATGCTTTTAAGGCTTTTCCACATTTTTCTGCTATTATTTTTGGACATTGGCTTTTTTTTATATTGTTGTTTACAATTTTTTGTTATATTATTACAATAATTTCTGTATCTCTTGTATGTTTGTTCCAGTATTTTATCTTCTTTATTTTTCTTAAGTTTAGCATGCATCCTATCTCTCCTTCTGATACACTTCAATAGTCCCACTGTTATCCATGGTTTCATGGTTATTCTACATCTAGGCAATTTTGTAAATATTGTATTTTTATATATTATACTTTGTAAATATTCTATAAATAAATTTGTGGCATCCTCAACATTATTTATGATGTATATATCTTTGTAGTCCAATTTCTTATATTCTGCAATTACACTTTTATAATTGATTTTTTTACATTGTGAGTAAAAGTTTTTATTATAGCTGTTTTGCGTTTTTAAGCAACATAATGTCCCTGCGTGATCAGTTATACTAGTTTCTAAAAGTACAAGTAGGAAGCTTTGTTTTAAGTTTAACATGATCCAGGCAGGTTGAATCATTTCGAGTGGGTAGGTCATATGCAGGTAGCAACCCATAAAAAGCAGTAAGTTCTAAATATTCAGCAATACTTGGGTCATTTTTCCTTATATTAATATTAATATCTCCTATTAAAATAATATTTTTAAAACTTTTGAAACGCTCTATTAGCAAGTTCAAAGATTATAGAAACGGATCAATATTATTATAACAGGGGGGTCTATAAATTGCCATGATAAGAATATCTAATCCAATCTGAATAAGTATGCCGCTAGCATCCTTGAGTGATGGTTCTGTAAATTTAAAACTAAGATTATTTTTGCTATAAACTGCAACACCATCATTTTGGTTACAAGGATGTTGAGTTCTATAAGATACATATCCCTCTAATACTGGTAAATTGACACATTTCTGGAGCCAACATTCAGTTAACACAATTATATCACAGTCTAATTTTAATCTAGCTTGAAGTATAGATATACTTAAGATGTTTTTATTAATACTTCTAATATTTTGGTGCACTATTTTTAGGTAATGGTTAGGATCTTTGATGTAGGAACGACAGAACTCAGGCTCACATTTATATATTTCACTTATTTGTAGACTATCTATGTTATTTAATTTATCATCAAGATTAAGCATTTTTAATTTTTAATGTAAAAAGTCCATCTAATAGTACAATCATGTTTATTCTATTTTTATAGGTGTTGCAAGTATGCATTTATGTTATAATTAAATATGAACAATATTTCAAATTGATATGAATAAAGGAGCTGTTTATAAGTGTGTATATATATGTATATACATGTCAATAACAATGGGAATATATGTGTATATATATATATATATATATATATATATATTTATATATATATATATATATATATATATATATATATATATATATATATATATATATATATATATATATATATATATATATATATATATATATATATATATATATATATATATATATATATATATATATATATATATATATATACATATATATATATATATATATATATATATATATATATATATATATATATATATAATTGTAGTTATAAGTGCATGTATAAGTGTGAATTTTATAAAGCACATAAAGATTAATCTAAACATAAAGATGCATAATATTTTATGACTAACATAACAATAAAAAAGTACTTCAAAACAGAGAAACTGATAAGTAAAAATTACTACAAAGCATAAGATTTGATAACTAGTGTAAATAAATAGTCATTTTAAGCTTGTTACTCCTTTCTTCAACTTATTTAAATCTTCCTCATTTGCATTTCCATCATTTTTTTCGTAAATAAACTGATGTTCCCGTGGCCCAGCAGTATTTAATATTGTGGTTTGATGCGAAATCGCGTGCCAAAAAATATAATCGTTTTAATTGTGGGGTCAAAAAGTCAGACACGTATATTGGAGAAGGTGGACCCTTAATATTTATGTCAGATGTAGTTAATTTGTTATTTGATTTTCTATATATTTTAGCTAATTTTAAAATGTTTTCCTTGTGTATGACCGAAGCTAGTTCCAGTATAATTGGTTTGCTTTTTGGATCTTTAGAGTAGCCCCTATGGATGTTCCTTACATCTGACTTCGTTATCGGCACTTGTAGTGTGCTTCCTAGACCCCCAGCTATATTGAGAAGGTGCTCCACTTTTTCATCACGAGACAACGGCACATTTCTGATTTCGATCGTTGAGCATCGCGACTTTACTTCAAGAAGTTCAATCTTTCTTTCCAATGTACAAATATACTCACGATCGGTCTTTTTTTGCTGCTCCAACTCGATTATTTTATTCTTCATATCGTCATATTGGTCAGACATAAACTTAATTGAATTATTTATGTGTTCGTTTTGCTGTTTAATTGTATTAATTGAATTTAAAAGAGCTTCATTTTTAAAATCTTGTTTAGAGGTCCAGTCTTTAAACATATTTTCAAGCCTCGACATAATACATTCGTATTCATCAACTTGTTTACGCTTAAGTGGACGATTTACTAACTTATAAGCTTCAGTAAGGTCTGGAGATGATTGAGATGAGGCCATTGGTAAATTTTCATCCGGAAAGCATTGCATTGCATTGTGGTGACCTTTAAAGCGGCATAGCAAGAAAGCATGCAAAATAGGCTTATTTTAGGGTGTAATTTGCCGTCGGCAAACGATATTAGTTCCATTTTTTTTATCAGAGTCGTATTAGTATATAAGTGACAGAGAGGAGCATTTATGAACAGGACATCAACAAGTTAATAAGCAAAGCCAATAGGGATGCGTTTGCACAGTTTAATCAGTTGAAACGTGCTTGACAAAACTCGCTTGATCTTCTTCACCACTATATTCATCTCACCCACCGTTACACTAAGAAACTACTAATTAACACTTCACTCCTATTACCATAAGCGTTATTTTGCTATGCTTAATATTCACTAAAAATTTTAAATAAATAACAACATCTAGTCGACACGTCTACTCAGCGCAAAATCCAAGACGGGAAAGAGAATTTGGATATCATCTGCATACATGTGATAGAGAGAAAAAATATTTTGACTAATTGAGTTTATAAACATTGAAAAGAGTAAAAGAAATAGCACGCCGCCTTGAGTACCTCGGTGAGGACATCACACCAAGATGAGAATTTCTCATCCAAACGAATGTGTTACCGTCGCCCTCTGCGAAACCATTCTATCACAGATGGAGATATGTTAAAGGAATATAAAAGTTTTAATACTTTGTCATGATCAACGTTATTAAAGTCATTGCTAAAATCTAAAAGAGTTAAAATAGTACATTTTTTATTATACATGTTCCAGCGAATATCGTCAGTAACCTTAATTAAAGCAGAAGTCGTACCATGACCTGTTCGAAAACCTGATTGAAATGGACTAAGAAGAGAGTTACTACTCAAGTAGCGGCTCAATTATTGGTGGATTATTTTTCAAAAATTTTGGAAAAGGAATGGGAGAATAGAAATAGGACGAGAATTGGAAGGGGTTTTCGGATATCCATTTTTAGGCAAAGGAATTACTTGAGCACTTTCCAAATTTCTGGAAATTTGCTGCAAGTCATGGAAAAATTGAAAATATGGACTAATATTGGACATGCGATATCGAGGATAGGAACAATCATACTACGACTAATGCAGTCATAACCGACAGCGTTCGAGGCCATAGATTGTATATTCCTTTTAACATCACATTCGGTGAAAGAGCTGAAGTAAAACGGTTTAAAATGAGGAGAAGTATTGCCTTCTCCTCATGAAAGAGTGTTAGTTGTTTGCTTTTTAGAAGCAGTGTCGACTACATTGTATGTAGTAAAATGGCTATTTAGGATATTAACATCAATGTTGACCGGAACTTATTCCTGACATTTGCGAACTCCTAGTGATTCATGAAACTACCAAGTCTTAGCAGTGCCACCGTTTTCGATAGCTTTATAGATATGGCGTCTCTTTGTATCTCTACACAATGTATTGCAGCGGTTCCGAGCTCTAATAAATTTTACCCGGTTTTCATCACTGTCATTGAGCTTAAAATTAAAAATTATGCTTTGCTACATTTTTTTATGCATTAGTCATTTTAAATCTGAATAGATCCATGATGCAGGTAAATGTTTAACTTTAACTGGTTTAATGGGAGCATGTAAATCGTAAAGTTGCTCTAAAAGAGAGTTAAAAATCTCGACTTTACTATCAACTGTGTCTCCTAATATTACTGAACTCCGAACTATATTGTTAGCATCGTCACATAGACGATATCTGTCCATACCACCAAAATTACGTAACAGAAGTATTCGTGATTTAAATTTAGGACTAATTTTGTAAGAGAGATAGATTAGATTGTGAAAAGAAAAAGCATCAGCACGACATTGTTCATGTCCATGCTTTGAAACGAAATCTGTAGAGGATACCAGAATCAGGTCTAGAAGCGAGGGAGTACAACTAGGAGAAGTGTGGGTAATATTGTTTTTTTTTCTTGCGTAACTTTGTCGTCAACATTGTAGATCGTCGTTCTTAACGAATTGGAGGTCCGATCGCCCTCTATATGTAGATATGGTCCCAGCAAAATTTTTATTTACTTTCCCAATATGTAATAATTGAGACTTACTTACAATAAGCACTCAATAATTTCATGAAACGCCGATAAGAGCGTGCACTCAATAGAAAAGAACGCTTGAACTGCCTAAGAAAGCGGGTTAGAATTTTCTTCAATGTATTGTGTAATAGTTAATGAAAATTTATATATATAAGAAAACCACAAAAAAAAGAATATATATATATATATATATATATATATATATATATATATATATATATATATATATATATATATATATATATATATATATATATATATATATATATATATATATATATATATATATATATATATATATATATATATATATATATATATATATATATATATATATATATATATATATATATATATATATATATATATATATATATATATATATATATATATATATATATATATATATAAGAAAATTTTATACATTTTTGTTTCTTTAATATAGAAGAATGCTTCAGGAAAAGTGAAGGAAACTCTTTTTTACCATTTGTCCTTTCCAAAGTGCAATGCTATATAAATTTTAAAAATATAAGCGTAAAAACTTGAAAAACGAACTGGAACTTCTTAGGAGTAGCAATTTTAAACTTAAGATTAAAATCTTTTATACCAACAATACCAGTCAGTGTACGTCCTACTAGTAGTGGGTGTAAAAAGCGTGAAAGGAAACTCTTTACATTGCGCTTCCGTGCTTAGAAGTGGTGTACTGTATTTTAAATGAGCTATTTCCTCGTTTTACCTATCTTTTAGACGTCACAGGACAGCTGCTTGTTTGTACTAAAATTTACAACGGCTACTAGAACGTGGATTTAAAATACACAGAATCAATCAATTTTTAAAGTGTTATAATTTTTTTCTTTGTTAACAAATTATAAATCGCTTAATTTTTTCTTGTGTACTTATAACTAGAATTTAAAAAGTCAATAATTTCTGTTAGAATTCGCCAATACAACAGTTGTAGCAGCGGTATAATATAATAGTAACTGACATTGTATGTATAATTAAATCATTTCATCATACACCTTAATCTTGCAACGTCCACATCTTACTTCCTCAAAATATTGGTTTTGAGTGACTAACATCCATAGATAGTAGAAACATTGACTACATGGTCAATTTCATTTTGTAGTCCTGTGGCCGGTAAAGTTCTACAACAAATTTATTTATTTAAAAATAAATATGTTTTTAAATATGGAATCGTCCTTCGTGACGCAGAGGCAAAGCGCCTGTCTGTAAACGAGACAGTTTGAGGGTTTGATACTGAATGAAGACAGTTAAAAAATGTACTTAACAATTATTGTATATTATATTTAAAGGCATATGATGCTATGAGGTGGTAGACGTTATGAAGTTAAAACGCGTAGTTCAGTTCCGCTGCTCAACAGGTTGTATCTTAATCGAAAAAAAATACAATGAATAGAGACAATTTTTCCGTTACGATTTTTTTAATGTTTTTACTACTAGACTATTCGAATCATACATAACAAATATGAAAGGATCAAACAAGCTTTTTATTTCATTCCTAACATAAAGAGATCAACTTATTTCTATTATTAGGCCATTTATTGCTGTAATAAAGATATCGGCGTTTTGATATGAACGCGTTGACTTTGATATCGCACATATTTTTGTGATATAAGATTATGTTCTCAATTTTGTAGGGAGCTTTTTATAAACATCCACTATTAAAATTATTACCCCTATTAAAATTATTATGGTAACGACATTAATAAGTTATATCAAGCATATAAGAATACAGATGTAGCTTGACAAGACCTAGAACACGTATGGCTCAGTGGTCAAAACATTTGAGCGGTTTGCAAGATGCACAGGTTGTAGTCCCGCTACAATAAACATAGTCACACTTATAATTTTTCCTAGCATAATATATAAAGTCGTAAAGAAATCAGTGTTGACACACGCTGTTCTCCGTTCTCCACGGAATTTATGAGACATTATTGAATCACGGAGCTCTAAGTTAAGTTTGTATTACTGGAAAAATATAAGAACAAAGGAAGAGACTGAACTGATTTAATTATTTTTTATGGTTTTAAATGAGTTTATTTCACAGAACATAAAAAAGTACTTAAAGAAAATATCTAAAATTTGAACGCAACTGGATTTGAACCTGCGCCTCTTGAAACCGGCCAAACGCTTTATACATTGATGGTTACAATTATTGACAAAAATAAAGATATGTATCTAAGTATACATTTTTATTTTATGTTGGATATTGCAATATATTTTCAGTATTAAACTGCAAATCGTAGAACAAATTAATTAATTTAGCTTAACGTCTCAGTTGTTTGCCCTCAGTCATAAATTGGGATTACGCAAAAACGTTTAGAATCTTGTTAAATACGGCGATACCAAAATTTAAATATCACGGATTTCATAAATTATATTAAATTTATGGATATGGAGGCCATTCTTGCAGAGTAGGACAGTAGCTGACTGTAAACGCAATGGTTGTGTGTACGATTCCAAATATAGAGAGAATAAATAATTTTTTATATTCTCTCTCTCTTACAAAGTAAATTTTGAAGTTTGTATCTGACTGATTTCCAGGGTCCATTGTATTTTTAAATGAGTGACGTCAGTAGCGCTGACGTCATGATCGTCACTTGGAGAATATCCACTACATCGATATACGATATATCTGTTTTATTATATTAAAGGTCCGAAGATAATTATTACGAAACATAAAGAAATCGTTTTTACTAAACATAAACGATGGTTATCGATAGTAAGATAAGTTAAAGACACTTCCTACTTTACAACACATTGTGTGTTAAGAATATTGAATGGCGAAACGCAAAGCCTTTCGCCTTCTATATTCTAGAATTAAAAATATTTCGTTCTCCCTAGAAAGTCTAGTAACTACTTAGCTTCACTGTGGCGCTAATACGTCCCTATCAACTATCAACTATCAACGATATACAAGATAACATGTAACATTTTATTTTTATTCATGGGAACAAATAATTCATGTAGCAAATTCTAATAACAAAAAGTAATTCCCTAAAATAAAATTTCTCAATAGATAAAGAAATAAGGTGGAAGAAACGAAATTTTGATTTATCTTACCAAATCTCCGGCTTAGCTTAATTGAGGACGTAAAAATATCGCACCTAAATAATAAATATTCCGTATTGTATTTTTTTTTTTTGTAAATGATTTTCCGCTAATAAATTGTATATGAGATTGATTGGTATAATATTTCATATCATTCAACAAACTTTTTGTACGCGTTTAGTTTTTGTAATAACGTATAATTAGATATGTGACGTCATTGTAAATCACAAGTGGCGAACTATTTGTTTTTAATTTAAATTGAATATGTAAGTGAAAATAGTCTTTATTCTTATATTAATCGATGGGTGTGCGGTTAAGTTTATTGTACTGTACGATACGTGTATTAATTAAGATCATTTTTCCGTGATTTCAAACTTAGAACCGTCGCGTTTACAGTCATATAGTGTGCCGCTGTGCCACTAGTGCTATGTTAATAAGTAATTTCAAGATTCTAGGTCAACGGGAAATATCCCATACATTTTTATTATGCTACGGACTACATAAAATATGCTGCATAAATGGAGCTTTAGTGGTCGTATCTTCTTATATTGAAGACATTTTGTTTTTTGTGAACCAATAGACAGTAGATTTCAATGAAGGAAACTAGTGTTAAGACACTCCGTTCTTTACTTTCGGCCCAAAGGTGAGGCCATTTAGGCAATAAATTAATGAATTGTAAAACATGCAAACTAATAAAAAAATCTAATTTCCACAGATTATAAATTTAAAAAAATTTGATTTAACATATTCTGTTTTATCTATCATTTCATAATAATGAACAAGTTCGTTTTATCGGAGCTTCTTAAGCGCTGAATAACTATTTTATAAACTCCAATCCATTTGAACGATGAAAGCACTGAATAGGTGGGTTGCTTTACATAAGAAATATCGGTCGAGGTATTCTTTGACGTTCCATATAAATATTATAAATATATTTTTTAATATATAATTTAATATTTGTTTAAAAATGTGTTTTCTTATTCAATAAAACTTTTCAAGTTATTTATTTAAAAGATTTACTACTATAAAAAATGTAAAATCAATAACCTCATTTAAAAACATTTAAATGTTAATATAATCATCCATTTTTGATGGATTTGTAGCTTTTAGGAGTGATATGACTTTCTTTTAACAAATTTCATGATTATTATTTCATGATTATTATTATTCTTTTTACTTTTAGAAGTGATATGGATTTGTAGCTTTTAGGAGTGAAGTTTCATTTTGTTTTTTGCCTTTATTCGACACTGTCTTCTCGTAAATCTTGTATAAATATACCCGGTAAATGTTAATTGTAATTTCTCAGTAAGTGAGTTGTATTCTTTTGAGAAATAAATTGTCATAAAGAGACAAATTTTACTTTTCTTTTGTTTTTGTTCGCCCCACGCTGAATTTTATAGTTAGCAGCGTAATGCAGATCTGGTAACAAAACACTTATTTCTCAGTTCTTATCCGAATGTAATAAATTATAAAACTAAACGATGTGTTTCGCAGACAAGGCTGTGTATATCAGTGCGGTAGGGTGACTTTTTCTTAAAATAATAGGGCAAATCTTACTTAACAATTTAGATGCTGTGCTATTCTAACCGTGCTTTATAACAGTTCTTAAATGATTAATAATTATAAGTTTTATATACAAAAATGTCCTATAAGAATACTCTAAATAAATTGTGTATACATGTACCAGCATTTTCAATTATTTTTAATGACTACAATAATATTTAAACTCACAAATCCAGGAAAAAATGATAAGCCCCAAGCTTAAAAATAAACTATTTATGTAACTAGGAAAAAAAAAAAAGTCGCTTTCTTGAGATTTGTATTTCGTTTACCCCTTTTAGCGTTCCCTTTGCTTCACCGCAATTTACTTTAACGACACTATTGCAAAGTAAATCTGAGTAGACCATTCTTTTTTGTCATCTCCATGGCGTGATGCGGCAAGTATTTATTTTTTAGAATAACGATTCCTCATAAACTTTATATCGATGGTATAAGATTCAATTTGCAACAGCAAAATTTGTATAGCAACCTTTTTAAATATCAGTAATGAACCCTGAGATTTTTCTAAGGGGTAAGGGGACTTGTAGTAGCATTTAATCAAGACGCTGGAAGGTCTCTGTAAAATTTCTTTAGATATATGATACTGGCTTTGGCGAGCTTATGAAATATTTATTCTTTAAATTATATCTTGTTCAGTCTAATAAAGATTTAGTTCATATTTTGTTCTACGCTTGTCATAGTAAAACTTTTAGAAAAGTAAATCCCATAACAAAATAGATGATTTTTTTTCCTTTTGTTCATGGTGTACACAAATTCATGATTTTGCGTAGCACACTATTGTAATTCATAAGTTTACTGTTATGTATTGCACATTTTAATTTTTGCGTAACTCAACGACACAATATATTAAGTGTTATGTCGTTGAGTTGTGCACAGCTCTTGCTCTAGTTTTTCTGTCGCTCTATCAGCTTGGATAGTGGGAAATAAGTAACAGTGACATGACACGTCCTAAGAGTACAATGGGTTACATTATGTATGTATTTTTTAATATTCATTGATAAATAGGCTATCTAAAACAAAAAAATATACAATATTAATATAAAAATAGAAATAAAAAGAGTTATAAAATAAAAATTAATCATGAATTCGGAAAATTAATTATCATCAATGCATATATGCAAATCACAATAAAGCAAAATAAAGCAAGTAGCATATTTTTTAATATATCACATAATTTCTTTAATGAAATTCCTTTTACTCGATAAAGATTGGCAATAAAATAAGGCGGTGGTAACTTCTACTTAATAAAATCAAATGTAAATTTGGCAGCGATTCAGACATTTCTCGAGTAAATTAAGAATTTACGTTGTGAAGTTCTTTAGTTCTTTTTCGTTAGTCACTAATTGAGGGGAAGAAGATGGGAAGTTAAGTGCAAAGTGCAGTTGAAGTTGCTTCTTATAGTTAATTGTTACATGGTTTAAAGTAAAAACTAAGTTAGATTTAGTTTTTAAATTACTTTTTAATTAAAATTCTATAAGTAAATTAGTATGCAATAGAAAAAAAAATAGCTTTTATATTTAATTCAATTTACTCAAAGACACCGTGGAGGCGCAGTGGAAGTGATCGTTAAGTGCAAAAGTTCAAATTAAAAGTAGTTTTTGTTTTTTTTTAACAAAATATTCCCGTCTACACGAAACGTGGCATTGATTGCCGCCTCTCATCAAGTATCTTATTGTCTTAACACTATTTTTTATGGAAGATTTGTAAAGCCAAAATCAAAAATATTCTAAATCCTTAAATATTTATGTGTAAATAACGTTAAGAAATTTGTCAGTGTACATTACATTTAATGCAGGTACACTGCAAAATTACGAGCAAGTTTTGTCGTGAATCTACCGCTATTGTTTGCAACAAAGCGCTTTAACAACCCCCGGCCGTGGAAATCGTGCTTTCCTCTTGGAAATTACTTTCACTGAACTACTCTATAGAATGTAAACAAAAAAAAGAGATTAACTTATATAAACTGTAAATTTGATAACCGAAATAACTGATTTTCTTAGTTATATGCTATATAACTTAGTTATATAGTTATATAGTCTCAAAAACAGGGCAGAAATTGGGAACCCCTGTCTTATGAGAGAAATAGGGCGGAGCAATTTTTACTCTTTCTGTATCTCTCTGTACACTGAATTCAAATTTTAATTCATTTAGCTATACTTTCACTTTTCTATAAACTAAAAGTTAGGTTAGTAGTAAATTATACGCTTGATTTCAACATCGCGTTGAAATCTTTCATACAAAATGGAACTTCTATACGACTGTTACAATTTTTATTTTTAGCTTATATGAAAGAAGATTTTTGATTGATTTAAATACCACATGAAATAATTATTTGGCAAAAAAAATGCAGTGTATAAGCAAGGTCGGTATATAATCTAATGAATTGTGGCGTGTTCACTGAAACTTACCGCCGTGTTATGTCTTATGTAAAGTATGAAAACCGACTTCAGATTGAACCTACAACTACCGCGCTTAGCCACGCCTCAGTAGACCGCGATAGCCTAATGAAAATATAAATAACAGAAATACTTTAAATCGACATTATTAAATATAGCATAAATATCCCAAAATATTTCATTTTAGCTATTTATTGAAACAAAAATATTTTTAATACAAATTAGATGCATAATAAAACAATATTTTATTGTATCATATATTTATAATGCTCGTTTTGGCCCGACCAATTCACTTTGAACTATTTATTATTAATATAGAAATTTACATGCCAGTTTCCATTATGTAGCTACATATGCATACAAAAGGTTAAACAAGAATTCTATTTGTAAATTAGAGTATTAACTGGTTGTTATCATTACGCTAATACTATCGATCTGCTCGCATGCTTCACTCGCATAAGTTAGCTATACATATTAAAACGTAAACGTATATGTAAATATGTTCTTGCTTTAATATTATTAAAAACACAATGACCATAAATATCACAATATCCATTTTCCACAATTGAAATTTATAATTCAAATCATATTCATAATATTTATTTTATATAAAAAGAGAGTACTATATATAAAAAATATATTATTTTTATATATTCCCTATCGGGGTAGTTAGAGAGAACGCAGCGTCAAACGTAACAATTCTTGCTTAGCTATTTCACCTCGTCATCGACCTCCTTAAACGTGCCCTGCTATATGCTTTTTACGTGATTTGCCTCCAGTATATTCGACCTTATGTTTTCGAAGGTCTTCTTCAGTTCTCACTCTAATTTTATTTACAGAATTATTTTCTATGTACATTAATATCATGATCATTTTAACAATAATATGTATATTTGTGTGTATGATAATTATGGCGTATATGGTATATCCCCAATATATCAAAAATATCTTGCCAGCGGGATGCTGAAATTTAATTTCCATGAATAACGACATTCTTTGACAGATATTATAAGTCTTATAACGGCGTGGTAAAAGTATTTCTATAGATTTTTAAATACCTACTGGTTTTTACCTTTTTTTACTTACCAATTAATGGCATTCTATGAACAAGAATTAAGTAAATTTTGATCGCTAAATAACACTAGTCTAATTGTAAATCAGATGATTTATAACAACAAGTATTATTATCTATCTAAACGGAAATAATTTGAAGTTTTTTATATTGTTAAATTTATTGTTGTAAAGTGAGAATGGAACATACACACACACAAACAGTAATGGAATAAATCTTTACTTGCGAGTAATCGACGTAATTTAAGCGTGTATGTTTTTTGTTTAAAGTTTATTGTTTAGGGCTAAAATATTGCATATACATATACATCTTTGATTATAAAATAGTATTTTTCACGAACTACGTGGAATACCAGAATGAAAAGTATTATTTAGATGTTTTGAGGCTGTAAGCTACTATACAAAAATTTCTATCTTTATTTATCTCTTACTATATATAATTTTTATTTTATTTCGAGACAAATAAAATAGACAGACTGACAGTTAACAATATAAGTGGGTTTTTTTGTTAGTTTTATCGATATATTAATCTAAATGTACTTTAATGCACTATATGTGCATTGACTGTACATTGACTTATTGATCACATTCTTTTATATAATTATTTTTTACTTTTATTTATATATATACATATATATATATATATATATATATATATATATATATATATATATATATATATATATATATATATATATATATATATATATATATATATATATATATATATATATATATATATATATATATATATATATATATATATATATATATATATATATATATATATATATATATATATATATATATATATATATATATATATATATATATATATATATATATATATATATATATATATATATATATAAAGTTTTGAAGGAATATGATTCTATGACATATAATTTATATTTATATAACCGTTCATGCAGTGCACGCACGAAAGCTCTCAAGCTCTCCCGTTTTTACAATTGTTTTTGTTGTTACTCCACTTCTGTTGGCCAGAGCGAGATATTTAAGCCTATAAGCCTTCCTCTATAGAAGTACTGTACAGTAAAAAGTAACAATAGTTCCTGCAATTAGTGCGAGATAATAAAATGTGAATCGAACTCGCGATATTCAAAACTGTTTTATGAAGCATTGTTGATCTTATAATTCTTTAGATGATTTCGTAATAATGAAATATGTAATATTTAAATTTGCGGAGAGCAGGGGACAAAATATACAAATGAAGAAATAGAATATGCGAAGAATATGCGTTTGTTACAAATACAAAATAGGAAAATACATAAGCCTACTACTCACACTTACGACATAGACGAAATGTGTTTCAATTATAAAAATTAAAATAGTATTGACAGTAACATTGATCATTTTCTTCCAATCAACACTTTAAAATTATCCTGGAATAAACGTATGTAAAATTTACTCTTTGCATTACTAACGAGTTACACTATGGAACCCTCTATATAAACCTCCGTAAACGACACACCCTTAGCCCAACGTATTCTTAAGGATTTTAATCTCAGAAAGGCTATGGGAACGGACACAATCTTTAACAAGGTCTTGAAGAATCTTCTTATCTAATTTATGTCTTTATTGGTCCTATTTTTCTACGCTCTTCTAGCAGGATGTTACTTCCCTACCGAGTGGAAGGCAACTATTGTAATAAAGTAATCAAGATTAGAATGCTCACCAACCTTTGGTTCTAGTAGACCTCATTAGCTGCTTAGAAAGGAGAGCATCGTCTTCTTTAGGCTAAAGGAAATAGTAGAAATAAAAAAACTGTTCATCGACAAACAGTTCGGATTCCAGCAACGCCACACGGCATGGTAGCCAATTTCACTTTCATATTACCAAAGCTGTTGACAAGATCCTCTCGATCCTTTGTCCACTAACGACATAGTAAACATAGTGGTAGTGTCAGAGAGTGCTCGTGTTTATCAGGCGACCGAATTTCAAAAAAAGCTAATACTTTCTCACTATAAACTGATATGTGGAAGACTTTGTTATCTTCTTACGTACGATAATATCCACTGCCTTACAGCACGGATCACTTGCCAACTTCTGAAAAAAGTTATATAAATGAAACATATGAAGTCAATTTCAGTGTCATCAATGCGATTTATCAAATTCAAAGAAAGTATTTAAAGAAAAATAATAGGTGAAGGTAATTAATTCCATCAAATATTTTTTTTAATATGATATATTTAACAGTACACCAAATTTAATAGTTTTTTATTGATTTGTAAATCTTAAATTTGGTCATTCAATTACTATTAGGCAGAACAACGTTTGTTGGGTCAAGTGCTGCAATATAAATAGATTTAAATATATAAAAGCTTATCTTAAGTAGTCCAATAAGGATTCACTTCACATTATCTGACGGCGGATAATTCGACTCGACGTCAGCAAATATATAGCACATGCATACATCTGAGTATATATATATTTTTGCATGATAGAACAGAAGCGATACGATATGTACACCGAAAAGTAAAATGATTTGAACGTGTTGTCTCGTTAGCAGAATACATCGTTCAGTTGGAAATGTTCACTAGTTCCTATTGTTAAAAGTCAACCATTTCCCTCCACTTTATTTCTTGAAATGAAAGTAACAAGCAAGCAATAAAATATCTATTGATGTGAATCTATTTTTAATAGTTCCGTTGTGGCCCAGTGGCTCTGTGTAAAAAAGCAAAAATTGTGAATTCGATTTTCATTAGGAAACGATTGTATGAAATTATTGCTATTACGAAAGAATATCATAAGGAGGGGCGAGCGCCACTTGTCTGTATCTCGAATATTAACAACAACATATATAAATTTTTACTATAACCGATAAACCTTCCTCAATTTACATATAACTACTTCAATTCGTAAAGTATCTGGCAGTGACTGGATGCAAAGCGGCGAAGATCTTGTTCAGTGACGTGGCCTTGGAGAAGCTTATGACTATCATTTGATAAGGAGAGGCTGATGACTATTATGATTATAAAACTCAAATTTTTACATGGAAAATGACGAGAATTACAACGAAAATAATAAAAAGGGCGCAAATCCAAAGTGTGTGGTGTGAAATATACTTATTATTGACACATTAAAAACCTCAATGGGTTTAAATGTAATAAAAAATCATGTGTGTTTCTATTATGCTGTCTTTGCTTAACCTGTTATTTATATTATATATAAAATTTATGACTGTTAAATACCAAATTAATAAGCTGTATTTAATTTATATTAATTTGAAACAAAGCTTGGTGGTCAGTGTGCTTGGATAGTTTCCAAGAGGCGCTATCTCGGGTTTTACTTCGTTTGTTTTTACTTAAATTCAAAATGTTTCCTAAGTGCGAATAAAATTGAATTTAAAGTATATTTAGCATATTTTTATAATTTTAAATAGTTAATCTACACTCATGATAGAAAAAATTATTAAAGAAAATATATAAAAGTTTGAACGCGGCGGGATTTCACTCATACGAACCGTGCAAGCGCTCTGACCACTAAGCCATACGTTCTTCATTATGCAGTGTCGAAATTCCTATATGCATTTTACAATTTATTTCGAGGTAAGTATCTCTGTAGGGAGATTTTTACAAAATTCCGCTACCCAAAAATTATTTCAACGAACAATCGTTTGGCGAAAGAGAATACTATTGTATTATTTTTTTATGATTTTCAAAATGCTAATCCACGCTGAGGATAGAAAAAAATGTTTTAAGATAAATCGTTATGAGATGTGCAAATTTAATTGTTTTAAGTTATCTTCCGTGACGGATAACGGTCTTAGTAACTTATATTTTTCTTTTAAATAAGAAATTATTTTAAGCAAAAAAAGCAAAGGACTGCAGAGTCAGGCAAGCTTGTGTTTAAAACTGTTTCTGCTACCTGGATTTAACCGGGTTAAAAAAAACGCTACAAATCCATTTTAGGCTTATCCGGAAGATCACTTTTATTTTAAAATCTCTAGCTTTGACTGTAGTTGGTTAGAAATGCTTCTGACTATTTATTGAACGCCTAAAACCATTGAGGTCATTAAAGAGTAGCGGGAACAATTCTTGTAGACAATGAGTTGATTAAATTTTCTTTGGAACCGGAATGTACCTGTACAATGTACAGAACAAAGTTTGTAGCTTATAAACAGACGTAGGTAAATATAATTTTATTTTAAATAAATATATATATCTTATTTGTATAATTGACAGATTCTATTAATTACAGAAATAATTTATTATTTTTATAACCTTTTATGCATATGTAGGAATTTAGAGATTTCTGCCTTATATCACAACTTTATACTTCTCTCTTTTTCCTTATTATAAAATTTACGATTTATTAATCTCATGAAGCAAACTGGAGACATAGAAGATTAGAAAGAAAAGTGAGTGTCATAACACTGACTTCCCTTTGACCTTCTTAAAACACTTGAGAAAACGAGAAAATCTAAATATATTTAAACAGATGTATAAATTTTATTTTAAGCTTAAGTTTGTAAATTTAATATAGCTTGAGGACGCGAAATAAATTATCCAATCACGTTATTTTATATAAAACTATCACGACCCGCTACGATACAATCGTAACCCAACTGTAAACCAAATAAGCTAGTCTTTTATTCCAAGCCGAGCTCGCTGCACCTTTGTTTTGGGAATATGCAAATTTGGTTACAAACTGCCTTACAATTTTCGTAGAACAAACTCTTATCAGAAAACGAGTGCTATCAGCTAAGTTTGTATAAATTTCTGCAGTTAAAATATTTTATTTCAATATATCTTATACGCAATGTCTATTTGAATGTATGTATGCATGTGTATATTTATATATGTATATACGTCATATGTATTTATATATCACTTAGATTGTATATATTGTTGAATTATGAATGTTTAAATAACTATACATTTATTTATTTCTTCTTATAAATGTTTTTTAAGGTTTCTTTCAATACCTACTTGTTTAATTTTAGTTATTTCTTTCGCTTTAAAGTTTTCTGGAAGAGACGGCAACAAAGCCATAATATCGCCTTTTGATAAATTATTTTATTATTCTTCTTTCTTTTCGTATTGCTTATTTGTATTTGTGATAATATTGTCTTCGCCTGTCTGCAAGCGAGATTGTTTAGGTATCGATCTCCACTAAAAAAGTCAGTCTGAGAACAATTTTATCAAAATTGATTTAATTTTTGATTATATGTATATAAGAAAATAGTATGTATTTTTTAATTTAAGTTTTCGCATCGCTTCTCTCTTATAGATAAGATCTTTTCTGTACAAAAGTTTAAAAGTAACAGTAAATAATTTAAATTTAAATATTTGAATCCCATTGTTTAATAAAATATACATGTATAGTAGAAAATAGAGGGGACCTAGTGTGAAAACACTCCGTTTCACAAATTTTGACTTTTTGACGTGACAACGTCTTAAATTAGGTTGCGGCTCGGAGTCACATGTGAAAAAGGTAACGTAACGATGTGTCAACTGTCACCGAACTATGATCGGTCCGTCGCGCGTATCACTTGACACATGTACAATGTTTTAGTAAACAACATATATTTTCTATAGTTAAAATTTGTGCAATTTATATTATAATTATTAATCATATCAATAAATATTCTACCGAGAAAAAGACGTTGTCACGTAAAATTTTCGTCCGTAAAACCCACTTTACAGGCAACCATTTTTTTTGTAATAGTTCAACGTCGCGCTTAAATAATTTTCCGAGGCATTGCATGTTGAGTGTCGGAACTCAACGCCGCGCTTTGCCTAGTTTGCCAGAGCGAAGAAAATGGAAATAGAAAAATCCGAAACCGTCGCGTTACAGGCAGACATTGCGACTCTGCGCCACTACGGTCCTCAAATGTTGTTTACTTTTAACAAGGTATTTTGAAATTTTGTAATAATATTTAATAAAATACTATAAATTGTAAATACTTATGCTTTATGCTTGATTTTCGAGGTGGGCTACTCTATACTGGAATAAAACTAAAGGAAGCAGAAGCCGCCGTATATGATAACAGTAACGGCCAGATCATCGCGGGAATTATGAAGGGTAACTAGTATGGCAGCATACAGTGCAACACCAGGTTTTGTCGAACTGAATGAAGAGGAAACCAGTACAACAGGATACCTCAAGTTCGACACATCTGCCAATGATCCTATAGTAGTTACCGCTAAGTGCACTCGGATAATGGCTGGAGGGTAGAATGCTTGAAAGAGCCAAATATCTAGATAGCACTCTGGACTCCGCATATCAGCGTCTGTGGAAGGTCCCCAAGATAAAATGGATCGATGGTGTTCCTGGATGTGGCAAAACATCTTGGATAGTCTAGGAATTTAATTTAGAAAAAGATATAGTCGTCACTAGTACTACAGAGGCAGCTAATGAACTTAGAGAGAGGTTGTCGAAACATATAGGGAATTTGGTTCAAAGTAAAATCCGCACTATGGCGTCAATACTGGTGAACGGTGCACAAGGAGGATCACAAAAGTGCAATTGCCTGATAGTCGACAAGGCCCTTATGAACCACTTGGGTTCAATAGTATTGGCAAGCTTATACTCAAAAGCTGACGAAGTACTTTTAATAGGAGACCTAAACCAACTACCCTATATAGATCGAGAGAACCTTTTTGAAATGTTTTACCGAAGACCGCCACGAATTCTCAGCGTAAGTGAGAACCTGTTGTGTACTTATAGAAGTCCCATGGATGTTGCCTACGCTTTACGAGAAGTATATCCTGGCATATACTCTTCAAAAAGGGCAATACATTCCCTTTTTACAAAAAACATCAAGCTGACGCCAATGTCCGGGGATCTTAAAAACACCCTAAACCTAACTTACACACAAGAAGAAAAAGAATCTCTGATTAGCCAAGGATGGGGAGAAGAAACAGGTTCGAAGGTCCTGACGATTCATGAGGCTCAAGGCCTGACCCGCGAGACTGTCGTAGTCATTAACAGCAAATCGGCCAAGCTGCAGCTACATGATAGTGTCCCGCTATGCGGTCGTAGCAATATCACGACACACCAACAGCTGCACCTACTATAGCGAGGGCAAAGACGATGCAGTCATGAGACTAATTCGTAATGCAGATGGGTGCAACAACTAAAAGCATTGTGGAGTACAACTTGAAGATGGCCATGAAAGACAGGAACGCAGCGGTCACAAATTCCATTATAACGGACATGCCCTAATATTTATGATATAAGTCGCATCAAAGCTTATTTTTTTTTTGTCATTATTGTGTAACACTATCAAGTGACCCTAATTTAATTATAAAATTTAATTTTATTTATAACACCAAGGATAAAACGTGTAAACTTATGTAATTCGCTTATCAGCCATAGCCTTAGTTCTAAGTAATATTAAATATAAAAAAAATGTAAGATTAGTATAGATGTTCATTATGATAAATATTAATTCTATGTATTAATATAATCAATATTTGTAATAAGAACATATAGTGTAAGTTAAAAAAGGGTACGGACCAAGTGTCTGTAGAGCTAAATATTTTAAAATAAAAAAAAAATTGTAAATACTTAAACTACTGTAATAAAGTTACCTAAAAAAATACCTTCGATAATAATTTAAAATATACTAGGCGATAATTTTGAAGGTAACATTATTTTGTGAATTTTTATCAACGCTAAATTAGTTGCTGCCATAAGTAAAAACAAAAAAAAACATAAAATAAAATTAAGTCCGTAGAGATTTTTCATGAAGAGTTTGATTAATGAGCGCATCAATGGGGGTCGCCAAGCTTAAACTGACATATTGCTTCTGACGTACCTACAATGCGAGATTTACTTATAGCTTTTTAGATATTTTGATGGATTCGTGTAATGAATATCGCTTAAAAGTATCAAATCGGGATAATGTAAAGTTTTACATTTACTTTTATCTGTCTTGTTTGATTGAAATTAAAATGTATGTAATTTATCATAATTTTAATGCAATTGTATTAAAATCCTGGAACAACGACATAAAAAAATAAAAAAAAAACAAAACACTACAGGGTACGCTAGTAGCTTCAAGCAAGTATGGTAACAGGTTAACAGGTTTTTACACAGACTGGGATCGAATTCATAACCATCGTTTTTACAGTCATGTTTGTGCTGCGCCACTAAGGCATTATTTATTTTTCTATATCAAAATTTTCTATATCATAAGTTGTAAGATATTGTAAATTTTTTTTAAATATTATCTGTTGGTGTTAGTAACCTAAATATAGAAAAAAAATTTAATACCTATATATAGTGCAAATGTATGTGGCATCTACAATTGTTCACTTTATACGAAGTTGTTATGCAGTGAAACTTACACAAGTCTGACTTAAGAGTTGTACCGCAATTCCCAACGCCAAGTGCCTCTGAAAGCTCATTGAACTGTCTGAACCTAAAAAGCAATTGATTTCGATTGATATATTTGCTATACTTTTTTTTAATTAGCTTCATACTTTTTTTCACATACAAAAGAGTAGACAGACGAAAGTAAGGACAGACCGTTCTAATTTTTGTTCTATTTTCGAGAATAAATGTATTTTTTAAGAATTTGGTGCAATTTTTAGAAATTGGTCGCGTCACTGATGTTATCATGGTTGCTAGAGCACACGTTATTTTTGTTGAACAAAACATTATAAATTGATATATTTTTTATTTAAGTAAACTTTAAAAGTTAAATTA
This sequence comes from Dione vanillae, assembly GCA_037178615.1. NCBI lineage: Eukaryota > Metazoa > Arthropoda > Insecta > Lepidoptera > Nymphalidae > Dione > Dione vanillae. The sequence goes on from JAZFAU010000141.1 coordinate 673,280, forward strand.
GGTTTTTATAATTAAATTGTGTCATATTTGAATAGTATTTAAATTAAATAAATCGTTCCTGAAATCAGCGTATTCAAGCAATTAGACATAACAATTAAAATCGTTAATTGATTGTGACTAGTTACCAGAGTGAAGAAAATATCAATGAAAATCCATCTTCCCCGAGTGGAAATCGTATTAACATTAGCGTTTACAGGCAGTCGCTACGCCTCTGCGCCGCGACGGTCCTTTTGTTTTATTAATGACTGCCCTATCAAAGCAAATAATAAAACGCCAGTCATTACATTTTTGTATTTTAAAGTTTGTTTTGAACTTCATGCTTTATGAGTTAAATAACGAGGTTTAACACTGCGCTTTGTTGTGCTAAAATCAAAAAATTAAAATAAATTGTACCCCGCAATTGAAACAACCTAAATCATCGCGTTTACAGTCAGACATCACACATCACGATAGTCACTTATTTGTCTTTTTTAAGCAATCATTTTCAACCGGATGAAGGAAAATATCTCCATATAAAGAATTAAGAAAGAAAATATCTCCATATAAAGAAGTATTCTTAATCTGCAGAAACATTTTTTTTTAATTTTAACATAATAACACAATGTATTAATATAGCATTATAAAATATATGTTTTACATTATAAAGTGCAAGACATATGCAATGTTTCATTTTCTAAGCTTTACTAGCAAAATCTCATTTCTGCTTGCTCCTTGCTCCGGGCTTTGTGCTGACTGCCGTTCATCTTAGAATTTCACTTTACAAATTTCAGGTTCGATTTAATCATTGGCTGCCTCCATCTTTGTAGATGGATTCTGGGATAAATTCTTCGTTTAGAATTTAATTTTGATTTAGTTTGTTGTTCAAGACATTCACAGAAATTGTCATTTCCTATAAGCATGTAGCTATTCCACACATTTTTAAAATTTTTTAAAATGTTATTTCACACAATAGAAACAAAACGTGTAAAAATTTTAAAGTAACAGTACTCTATGCTGAAACATTTATAAACAAACGTTTTGAAGCACGGTTTCAACCCCAAAATACATACAAACATTTTATTTTATAACATTTTCGCTTGTATATTGTATATACAATTATAAATATTTTTAAGTATATTATACGTATTTGATATAATTTAGGAAGTTCTTAGTTAAAGACACGTTTAAATGCGTCTATATGGGTCTATAATTTCTTTTAATACTATTATGGTGTTGTTAATGAAGCTTAGAATATAATCTTTATTGTATGAACTTTCTTTCTTCACAAAATATTCCTTTATTTTCCTCCTTCACCTTTTTCAAGTTAGTTAAATAAATTTTAATTTAAGCTTATCATTATATTTATATTATTTATAATCAAATGAATGTTTATAAGAAATCTGTAGTTATATTTTATAAGTATATTTAACGTCAACATCTTTTTTCACAAAATTTAAAAGTTTGAGGAATATAGTTCTCCTAAATTAACTTTCGTTTGCTACGATTTGAATTCATAGTCATTGTGTATATTCAAATGTTTCATAACTTCGCCACAATGTCTTCACTGTCCTCCCTCTTGAGTCACAGTTTAATAAAGGGTAAGTAGGCGACATGCCAAACTAATCTTGGGATAAAATGATATTACCGAATCAGAGTGTTGCCTCAAATACGTTGTACGTTGTTAAGGTCCTATTGGAGAATTAACTACATTAGAAATATTGTAATTTATAAAATTATTAGTTTGTAAAATCTTTGTTACTTTTTTTTAACGTTTTTGCTAAAAAAAACCGACCTAATTATTAAATTCATAAACAAATTTTGGATAAAGAAAAATATATAATATGCAATGACTATATCATAGTACATTCGTGATATTGGTATAACTATGACATGAATAACGTCTATACGATAAGATAAATTAATAATAAATGAAATTATTTTACGTGACATAATAAATTACATCTGCGTCCACTCTAAGATTGTTGAGATTATTAATATAGAATATTTTTGGCTGTACTTCTCACTTGTAGTATATCTTAATTTTACTTAAAAAAACACTAAGAAATCGGGCATCATTACTAAACAAACGCGTCAAGCAAAGGGCCAGGAGTAAAATTTGTTTGATACTAACAATGACAACTTAATTCAAAGTCGATTCAAATTCTATTCTTTATAGTGTTTATTATGCATCTGGCCCATTATCACTCTACACGAATATCTCAACTTCTCAGATGCCATCTCAAAATTTTACAAAAAGATATGCAGTCCAACCAAAAACAATGTCCATATTATTATTTCGTAGAGTAAATCAATTATTAGACTTGTCGTTATTGTCTCACGAAGTAATATAGGTCTTAATATTTAGAGTTATAATTTGAATTCTGAAGCATTTTTCTTATATAATAAAAGTATTATGAGAAATAATAAAGCCTTTCAAAGAATTTCCTTCTGAACTTAAGAATTGTTACAGACAATTATAATTTTTTTTTTCAAAATATATAATTTCATATTAAAATTTAATTTCGTTAAATTTTACTTATTACCGTTTTTATTTCTTGTATGAAAACAAGAAATATTTATCGTACCACATTGAAAATAATTAAAAATGTAATTCCGATTAACCTGTTGATTTCTATGTCCATTATAAAATTGTATTCAAGCGTACCAATTGTGTAACCATTCTTAGTTCTACTAAGTTGACTCATATATTAAGCTTAATATTTCGCCTTGTACTAAATCGCTTACTAATTTCATATCATAACAAACTATACTTATGCAAACTAGGCACTTAATTTAAAATTTACATTGACGCATGTATCTAGTATCTACACAATCTAATACGATTATTATTCCAAAGCATCACATACTTGATTCACTAAATTGTTGGACAAACTTAGAGAATTTATCGCGAGGCTGTCTCATTCAGTTGTAATGTGAAAATCAATTTAATATTTGATTGTAGTTAAAATGCTAATATGTTATACTTACATTGAACGTGATTTGGCTGTGTCTTCTTACTGTAACTAAAAATATTACTTTATTTAAAAAAATAATCAAATAAATTATGTTTTGATAGACTTCAAGTGCTTTAGGTTTAAATATATATATGCGCTTGTTGAACCACTTGTTAATATATTTTGTTATGGCATTGCTAGTTTTATTTACAAGAAACCCTATATATATATTTAATTACATATAGTATGAAAGATACAGGATGAGGTTCATGTAAAAAGCTTAAAGACTTCTCAGAGAGCGTGTATAAAGAGGCTAATGATACTGGACAGGGAGAAAAAGGTATTTATGTAACGCATCGTTTGACGTTCCGATCTCACTGACTACCCCGCTGGAAATAAATGGGCAAGATATGTGTATATTTGATTAAATTTAAATTTGAAATATTCTTTATTGAAACAGATTTTTGCAAGCACTTTTTAAAGTCATATGAACATGCCGCTACTACAGGTTTGGAAGGCAGTTTACTGAGAAAAGCTGGTAAGAATCGCAGCTGGTAAGATGCTCTTTCAAAATAAATATTTGTTATTAAATACAATAGTAGTAGTATCCTGTATATAATTCAAGCGACATGAATTTCACACATTTGTATAGTGTAATAACTTTTTGTACCTGAAAACTAGGTGTTACCAGTTTTTGTTTTTATTGTAACATTAGATATATTATCCAACAAAAAAAATATTATATTATCATATGAATTGTTTGAAAAATCTGGTAGAGAATTAATAAGATTGATTAAAAATCGAATTTACTGCCCGTTATTGGAGAATAGACATAGAATTTCTATTAGCTGCACCGTATTTATTGTTTCCGAGGGATTTAATGAATGATAGTAAAACCGCAGCTCGGTAGAAATTTACAGCAAGTTGCTGGGCGGGCCGAGTGTGTTAACGTCCCTAATGATAATTATGACAGAGTGATGGAGAGGACATGTCAGCAGTCTGTATTTTTAACGGAAAGTTATTATTTACTTTCTGACCGTTAAGAACTTAACTTGAGGAACGTCGTGTTGCAGAGGCGTAGCGACTGCCAGTAAAGGCGACGGTTTGTGGGTTCGATCACTCGGGGAAGATGGATTTTGCTATTTCCATTTGCTTCGCTCTGGAAACTAGGCGAAGCGCGACGTTGAATTCCGCCTCTCAACACGCAATACCTCGAAAACGGCGAAAAGCTTGGACGGAGAAAGCAGATACTAAGCAACGGAATGTCTTAGCACTAGGTTCGTATAGTACCTACAGTTTTCTCTGCCTACCCTGACATCTGCTGGATCAAGCATGAAGCTAAAAATCAAAATAAAAGAGATGGACCTAACTTTTCTGTACACTGTTAACATTCAGTCTCTAATAGGTTTTGGGTTACTGAGAATCACAGCTAATAAAGTAATATCATGAAAAATAATTTTACTTCCTAAATATCTTATTTTTTAAGGAAATTGAGAACTTACTAATTGTACACAATTATTGCAGATTTTTCAATTTTTATATTTCAAAAGTCTAATTAGCAAATAGATCTAACATTAGTAATTACGTGGTTTCCGGAGGATGCCGATCTTAATTAGTACAGTGTCGCGTCTAACTAGTACTTTAGAGAAAATCAATACACAACTTAGAACATGAGAGGAACATAATGACTGTGAAGACAAATAAAATATACTTCAACATTTGATTAGTAAAAAACACGAAATAAGTGTAATATTTACAAGTACAATTTTTATCCTTCAGTTATATATAAAATAAACTTCGCTATACAAAGTTTGTATATGTAATAATTTATCACACAAACTATGTATGAACTTAATTTATATTCATTGAAATTTAAATTTATTTTCCTTATTAATATTTAAAATCATAATATTATAAATAAACTTATACTTCATTTAAAATAATAAAACATTTACTATTATATTATTTCGTAGCCGTTTGGTAACCTTCAACAAAATTGAGTATTAGCCTACGTAATTACTTCACCAAGGCTTGTGCAATGCGCGTTTCACATACGTTTGCTTGTTCAACGCTTAGCTTTCAGAATAAACGTTTTTGAAATTATTTGAAAATACCTGTCTATAATATATATCCAGAATAAATAAACACTATCGAATTGAATGGTACATATAAATAACATTCTAAAAGTGTTCCCAAGGATCTTTTATCTTATTTATATTTTATTTTTCTATGTTATGATCTAGTGCATTGCCAAAACTTCACTCTAATAAAATTCAAACGGATCGTAAATATATATATAAATGTCGTATTATGTTGTACGATAAAGCTTTTACAAAAATTTATTTTGTATCATATTATGATGTAATATTAATCATAACCCAAGCCAGCTCAGATCTAG